>CP125976.1:20721860-21344539 GCA_030063025.1 Avena longiglumis
GAATGCCCTCATGGATGTCATGGAGGATAGTATTGCTGTCACCCGATGGTGACCTTTTGCTTTGGAGCACACATGAAATGCTGCGCTTGTATGGCTTCGCCATTGATGATGGTGAAGGCTTTTGGGCCGTGAGATATCGTCGGGGTCTGTGTCATCGGCGGTTCCCTGTTTATTATTGCATGATGCAAATTGCGTCAAAGTTTCTTCTCTTGCCATGACTTGCATCGGGTTGGCTGCGACCTCTCTGTCGAGCTTTTTGGGTCCTTCACATCCTTGAATAGCTGACCCTGAGTGCCCTGCTTCTTGGTGATCCTTGAGAATTTCCTTTGATGGATGACACAGGATCTGTTAGAACACACACTGGTGGCTTTTTACCCGATGCGCATAATGGGCGAAGTTGGCGATGCATTCACAGCCGGCCTCTTAGTTGCTTTCTCTTCCAACATGCGAAGCTCGCCATCAAAGTCCCCTTGAGTGAATTGTAGAAGCGCGCGGTATGCGATCATGTTGGAAGCGTGCCGCGTCGCACTCGTTCATCGTCTGGCGGCGAGGTTCAAGTCACGTAGATGACCAGGCGCGTTGCACCACGGATCTTGGCCATACTCATGTATTGGATGGCGGCCTCGTATTTGGCCGTTGTTGGAAGCTCGAAATTTCATCCGGAGGGCGATGCTTCATCTTGTCGCCTTCTTATGTCGATATGACCCCGGCTCCTGCTCGCGCTTGGAGCCATCGAAGTCATTGTCCATGGCGATTGTCATGTCAGGTGTTAAAGCCGGCAGCTCCATCCGATTAGACGAAATGCGGTAGGACACAGGATTTGATCGCATGGCATTTCTCGTAGACTATGTCTAGAGGACAGCTCGATGCCCCAGACCCACGCGTCCTGTGGCCTCCGGGTTATTCGGGATGCTGTTCCGGGTGCCTCGTTGGCGACCATCACGATGCTCTGAAGTAGTGGCTCGACGAGCCATCATGAACATCACCTGGCGAGTTTACAGTAGTGAGGTACCTCTGTTTTCAACTGGCGGTAGTATATAGGGCGTTGGACTCAATGGGTCTTACCGTCTTGGTCGTTCGACCACAAGCACGGTGCTTACCACGATGCGTGGCTGCTATGTATAGCGATAGGGGATCGCGTTCCTTTGGCGTGACCGGGGCCAGGCGAGGTGGAAACGGCCGCGGATCTTTGAATGCGTAAATCCGCTTGACGTCCACTCGAATTTGGCTGCGTAGCGGATTGGTAGAAAAGCGGGCCTTTTCACCCATGCGGTGATGAACTGCGCGAGCCGCGATACTTCAGTGCTGGCCCTTGAGGTTCTTGGTTTCTCCATAGCCATTATGGCCCGGATTTTCTTCGGGTTCGCCTCAATCCCTCATTGGGGAGATGAAGTAGCCAGTTGGCTAGATGGGACGTCGAAGGCGCACTTTTACAGGTTCATATTCATCTTATAGCGATCAAGGTTGTCGAATGTCTCGCGGATATCGTCGATCGGTGTCTTGTCCTCCTTGTTTTCATTACTATGTCGCCGGCATAGACACGTATATTGCGGCCCGATCGGCTCTTACGAGCATGCACGCATGCATCGGATGCGTGGCACCTGCATTCTTCACCGAAGGGCATTGTAATGTAGCGAGAGAATACTCCGAGTGGCGTGATGAGCGTTATTTTTCTCTGGTCTTCGACCTTTAGTCGAATCTGGTTGTAACTTTGAATAGGCGTCGAGGAAGGAGAGTTTCGCATCCTCCGGTCGAATTGATGATCGATCGATTCGAGGAGAGGAAGTGATCCTCGGCGGTGCTTGTTCGGCGGTAGCGTCCACGCATCCGCAGGATGTTCGTGTCCTTTAGGACCATCACGGTGTTGGACAGCCACTTTCCTTGATCTCCTGATGAAATCGGCGTCGGTAGTCTGTTGACTTCGACTGGCTTCGACCCGTGGCTCGGACAATCGTCGGATGGATTTCAGGATTGGCATCTGAACACGTTGAGTGCATGCTCGTGAATTCCTGAACTCTGGCATGTCCGTAGGACACCGGTAATTTCCAGCTCTCACGGAGGAATTGACAATGGCGCTTTCCTATCTGCTGAGGTTGTTGGCGATCGCCGTCTTGGAGGCGTCCGTCGGGTGGACCTGCACCTTCTTCGTGTTGACTGTTGAGTCGAACGACATGTTAGGTGCGTTCTGCCTTGAGACTAGGGGTGCCCCGTTGTCTGTCACCTCTCGGAGCCTTATGAGCTCCTCCTGCATGCCAAATGAGTAGGAGATTATGTTGAAGTCCCTGTCGTAGTGATCCGATCGGGTGAAGCTCTCGTGGACCGTGATGACGCCCTAGGTCCTGGCATCTTGAGTAGCAGGTACGCATAGTGAAGTACTGCTAGGAACCATGTGAATGCCACGCGCCCGAGGATGGCGTGGTATTGTGATGGCCAATCCACCACTTCGAACTCTAGTCGCTCACTCCGAAAGTTATCGGGCTTGCCGAAGAAGACTTCGAGCCATATCTTTCCCAAGGGGAATATTCCCTTCCTAGGGCGATGACATGGAGCGTTGTGTTGGATTGTTCTAGGGCATGGGATCCGCATTCTTTGCTAAGGTGCTAGCGAACATCGATTGATGCTGCCACCGTCCATGAAGCATGGCTCATCTCGAACCCTCGATCTAGCCTCGAGCACCAGGGCAACATGACCTGGGTGAGGGATCTGGCGGGGATGGTCTGAACGACTGAACGTGATGGAGGTCTCCGAACCTCTGAGGTACTCAGGGATGGTGGGTGGGCGGTCCGCCAAAGCGACTTAGCGGGTGATTTTCTTTTGCACCCTGTTTGTTGGGCGCCCCTTTTGGATCATCAATGACCCTTTCGGCACGGGGTACCCGTTTCCGCCGTTGTTTTGCTCGGGTGCGATTGGGTGATTTAAAGGCCCCACAGGTGGTGGTGGAGTAGCTCCGTGGGCGATGTCACCTGGTCCGGGTGCATGCCCGTACCCAGGGTTTGGGGCTTGCTGTCTCATCTGGGACATGCTCTCGCTGAGTTTATGGAACTCGCGACAATCTTTGAGCATGTGGCTGGCCTTCTTCTTGCCATCCTGCTTGTTGATGTAGAAGTGGATGGTGCAGGGGGCCGACAATTTGTCGTATGTCGAAGGCTCATCGTCGCGTCCGCGGCGTTGCCATGTTTGCGTTGGGCTTCCTCCATCTCGGAAGTTGTTTCCACGGTATCCGCCACAGCTGCGGTTGCTTTCGTTGCGGTGATCGGCGTAGCCAGCCGCGACCATGTCGGGTCCATCGCGATCATCATAGACGCGCGATCTTACTTGCTCACGGCTTGCGTCGGCGGGTAATCATCTTCCTCTTCCGAATGTGCTCGGTGGATGGAGTCCTCGCCATCTGCCCACCTGTTGGCGATGTCCATGAGGTGGTCGAGTGTCTTGGGCTTGACGCGCCCAAGTTCTTCCTTGAAGTCCTGGCGCTTGATGCCATCCTTGAAGACATCGATTGTTCTCTCCTCGTAGATGTGTGCGGAGTTCTTGATGTTGGACCAGCGTAGTATATACGAATGGATTCGCCCGTTAGTTGGGTGTAGGACCGCAGCTCTTGATCGAGGCTGTCCTCTTGGTGCCCTTGAATTTTCGGATGAAAGCGCCAGCTCCTCCCGCCTTCGGATGGATCCCGGATAGGTTGTCGAGAAAGATCTGGCTCCGATCAGTGCGGTGAAGGCATTTTAGGGCGGTGTTTTTGTTGCCTTCGTGTAGTTTGACGGACGACAGGTGGTCGTTGAGCCACGCCTTAGGGTCCCACGTGCCGTCAAACTTCGGAGTGTCCGAAGGAAGCTTGAAGTTCCTCGGCATCCGCGCCCGCCGAACAGATCTGCTGAAGCATCGAGATCCGCAGAGTTCTCCTTCATCGTCATCCTCTTCGGATTTGGATGAGCACACGCGCTTGGCGCGTGCCTTGTCGATCTTGCGTTGAGTGAGTTTGCTTTGGGCATCGTAGTCGCGAATGCGACGTCGTGAGCTCTTGTGCCGTTGAGGTAGGTCGTGTTCCTCCTCGTCGGATGAGGGTGTGGGGCTGCGGTTGAATCTGATCGTAGCCTTATTTTTTTGGCTCTGCAGGAGCTTCTCCGTGGAGCGCAGCTCCAACGAGTCCGAATCTGGCTAGTGTGAGTTGTGCATGGACCTTTTCGGGTCCCCCACCGGAGGTGGATGGGACGCAAGGTATGTGGTGGCTGCCATGATCGCAGCTTGCGGCGTCTTCGGGATGACGTTGTCGTTGGCGTCCATCTCCATGAAGGACGTGTTGAGGGTTCGGGTCACCTCGCGACGCGCAGTGGGGTCCATGTTCTCTACGCGAGAATTATGCTTGTTGGCGTTGTTGCCGTGCGAGCTGGAGCCGCCCATGGCGGAGAGCGCATCTCGCCGCGCGCTGGACTTAGAGGCCGCTTGCTTGCGTTTGTTGAGCACTTCTTGCATCTTCACCTGATTTTTGTGATCTTCGATGAGGAGCAGGTGGTATGCCATCGATGGGTCCGTGAGGCACCACGTGCAAGATCTTGTTGCCTGCCACAGCTTCGCGTGCTTGGTTCCATCCTTCCTCGCTGAGGTGGATTACCCTATTGGCCTAAGGGTCGTCCTCATTGGGCGGGGGGATTGGTTTCTCCTGTTTTCACCGTTTCTACCCTGCGGGTTGGGTGGCGGTACGTGAGCACCCCGAACCTGGTGGCTGCTTCTGCACATCGCTTTGGATGACCACGACACATTGGTAGCGTCCGTAGGTCGGATCGCTGCTGCCGCATCGGATCCAGAACCGTAGGTTCCTTCATCCGATGGAGGATCACATAGATCTGAGTTGCAGCTGCTGCTGTCGTATGACTCATCTGTCGATGTTGACGTGCGTAGCACGGTATGCGGAGCCCATGAGGCGGGCCTGATCGAGGGCAGTGGCACCCGCTCTGGGAGGTGGAGAGTGCCGGTCATCCTCACAGGCGAAGCTCGAAGGATCTCGGGCGCCTACGGGCTCGAAGTCCTTTGTGGTGGTTGGCGAGTGGACGGTGAAGTCGAAATGCCGAAGAGGAGATGGCTCTCCGTCGCCGAGGAGTTGTATGTAACACCCTCAGAATCGGACCTATGCAAGTTTTAGCGAAACCCGCCAAACCCGCAAAGCGATTCAAAGGTGCCACCAGCACTTTCGTGCGGGTGGAAAATGAAGTAATAATAACATTACACAACAGTCCTCGATGGGACCCACAAAGCAATTTATATATCGCGACTCCATGAGTCAAGAATACAAATATAATATACAAAGATCCAAATCACCTTGAAAGCGATAGGCGTCACGGACAAGATGCAAATGGGGCTAAGAGCCCGAAGAATAACCAATGGCGTCCATAACCACCTTGAGCCAAGCCGGAAGGGTAACCCCTAACGACGTCGATCTCAAAACCTGCTTAAACAAAGGGTGCCGACAAAGGGCAAAGGAAAAGAGGAGCGTCGATCGAGGCGAGTACAGCGAGGCTAGAATTCGGTCCTCGCCTACATAGGTATGGTGGATGAGCGGCGGCATACACTAAACAACCTATAGAGACTAAATCGATGGCGGCAAGCGAGAGGGGAAGAAAGACCTATTCGGAACCAACCTTATACTATCATCAAACAAACCCATCCTGGCGTTTCCCCCTCGATACCAAACGAGGAAGTCAACCGAGGAACTCACAAAGTTGGCAGTTTTACTTATTCAGTTATCGTTGCAGCAATTACTAGTCAGGTTTAGATAATCATCCTGATAAAATAAGCAGTGGGCACTTTTAGTTAACCATTCCGTTATAGTTGCAACAATTACTAATCAGATGCAGATAGCATGAGATAACCCAAAACCCAGCAGTTGTTGGTACTTTTATTCAGCCATTCCGTTGTAGTGGCAATACTTACTAGTCAGGTACAATTGTGCATGGCGACAAACCAACAAGCAATTGTGGGCGATTATTTAGCCATTCCATTATAGTGAAGCTGATTACTAGTCATTATAAAGTCAAATTTATAGCGATGAAACTTTAGTTATGCTTGTATGGTCGAGATCAGTGCTCCAAGTCGTCCATATCCATGGACACGGCTTTGAAAGTTTTACCCGGCGGGGTGCCAATAGCAACACACGCTCGATCAACCTCGGAAAAACCAAATCAAAACCCAGAGGATTTCACGATTGAACAATCACGATTCGAGAAATATTTGGGGCCACCCTTGAGTACACCATAGCAGTAAGCAAGCTCGAGACGGACTCAAGGTTTGGGTAGGCAGTGTGAGCGACTTGGAACCCAAAAGCTGGGCTTGTCGACACCAGCGAATCGTGTCCCGATCCTAAGCAGATGTGCTATCATCGCACAATTTAAATACTGAAGTAGCATGGCATAAAAATGCAGGATCGTAAATAAAACCTCAAACTAGTTTGTGGCCCCAAGAAATAAGATGAATCAAGCTCGCTCGGGGTCCCATATACCTCCGGATGTGGATAGCGATAAATCAAGAGCAGTGTATCAGTACTCGGGGTCCTCTGAGACACAAGTGGGCGTTCGAAACCAAATATCTATCACCCACCGATGCCTCGCTTATTTCAATTTTAGTTGTTAAACATGAATCAAAGTGCGATAATTAAAACTATGATCATCTCCAACATCAAACATGCGGCATCACTCCAACAAGTGGCACTTGACAACACGCAAGACACTTGAGCAAGCGACTACGACGCATAAGTCCAACTATCTACCAAACAACAGTAATAGGATGTGTCCAAGGCAATATAGGGCACGGTATATCACGTGCGGAAACTAGAGCATCGCATAACACGGATAGCAATAGATCAACAGAGGGAATAAATACTATAAAAGTAAGATAGGTAGAAAGGGGAGATGCTGCTTTGAAAACATTGTCGAAGGTTCAACCGAAGAGCAGGCGAATCTCACATCAACTCAACGGCCTTATCCATGAAGCAAAGCACTAGAAGAAACACCGGATGCACTATTTAAGATTACGAAGATCGGCATGATGCATGTATGATGGGCATGGCATGCGATGCAATTAGGTCATATTAAAGCGGGCCGGTCCGACGAATAATTAGGTGGTTCATGTTGTTTAGCTAACCCCCGCAATTAAATGTTGTTT
The DNA here is from genome assembly GCA_030063025.1 of Avena longiglumis. Classification (NCBI taxonomy): domain Eukaryota; kingdom Viridiplantae; phylum Streptophyta; class Magnoliopsida; order Poales; family Poaceae; genus Avena; species Avena longiglumis. The sequence continues at coordinate 20,729,013 of CP125976.1, forward strand.
AACAAGGCAAAAATATATCACCGGTTCGCTACACAAGTTTAATTGAGGCCAATATGAGACTAGATTTGCTCGCATATGGGCCCCATATTTAATTATTAGGTGAATCGGCATAAGGCCCCCAACCCACACAAATATGCATGCGAGTATGACAATTAATATGCAACAAGTTGGATATATTATAGAATAGGGTGAAGGGGTTCACACATAGGGTTCGACAGATCTTGGGGTTCCAGGGTTCGGGGTCGGTCTCAGGGTCCAGGGTCCGGTCTCGGGGTTTAGGGTCTGCGGATCGGGGTAGATCTTGGCGTTCGGGTAGACGAACTTGGCATGGCGTCGGGGCGCATCGGACTCGCCCCGGGTCGGTGTCGTGCTTGTCGCTGTGAAGCTCTTGTCGGGTCCGCGCCATCGAGTCGGTCTTGGCGTTTCAGGTGAACTTGGCGTTCGATTGAAGATCTTGGCGTTTCGAGGTCTTATGCTCGGATAGAAATACTTGTCGCAGGTCGAGTCCTTGAATCCGGAAGGAGAACTTGATCTGACCTTGGGTTCGGGATCGTGCCAGTTCTCGGCGTACTTGGTGTAGATCTTGCGGGTCTTCTCGCAATCTGATTACATCTCCAAGAATCGATGGTCTTGGGCGGCAGCGGATCGGCCTTGGAAGGTCTTGGTCCGTGTGGCTATCTTTTGTCGACGAGAAATTGAATCAACTCCGGTGTTTATCGGAAGATCTTATCGGCGACACCGATGACTCGTCCGCGGATGTTACGGTCGAGTACATGGTGCCCCATAACACCATCTCCTTGGCATCATACCACAACATCGTAGTTGAACAAGCGCCGATCTTTCCTTGAGTACCCGGCGAGGCGCGGGGCAGAACCAACAGGCACGAGGCGGCGGCCGTGTCGGGCGGTAAGGGCGATGGGGAGGAGGCCCACGGCGAAGCCACGCCCGGGTGGAGCTTGGGAGGGAACCGCGAGGGTAGGTGGGGTCCAGCAGCTCTGAGGAGGAAAGGCGGGGCGAGGCCTTGAGAGGCGGCGAGGGCAGCTCGCCCGGCGAGGCGGAGGAAAGCGGCCCCAGGCTCATGGAGGAGGTTGAGGCGGAGAGGCGTCGTCAGGCGAGCTTACGGAGAGGAGAGGGAGTCGGGCCCGGGGCAGGTCGAGGCGTGAGGAGCGGCGCCGGAGGAGCAGCAGCGAGCAGGCGGAGGGCTGGGAGGAAGCTGAGGCGCGGAGGCGGTGGCTTGGAGGCGGCCATGGCCGGCGACGGGAAGAGGGGGTGGTGGCTGGGGAAAGGCCGAGGGCGGGACGGTCGGGGGTGCGCACGAGAGGTGGTCAGGCGATCGGGGTCGTCGGGGAGAAGGTGGGAGGAGGAGAGAGGAGCGGGGGAGGAAGAAGACGACGCGGGGTGGGGCGGCTGCGTGCGTGCGCGTGGGTGGAGGGGCCGATCGGGGTGGGCCAGGTGGACCAGGCGGGTCAGGGAGAGGGTGGGGAAAAGGAGAGAGAGGGGTAGGGGTGGGTTGCTGCGGTGAGGAGTGGGGGAGAGGGTAGCGGGACCCACGGGGCAGGGAGAGAAAGAGGTGGTGGCTAGGGGGAGAGTTGGTGTGCGAGGCAGGTGAGGAAGTGGAGGTGGGGATGTGGTGAGCTGATGTGGCGGGTGGTGATTGGTGGGAGGGGGAGGGATAGGCGGGTGGCGAGCCGATTGGGTGGGGTGAGGTGGAGGAGGGCTGGGTAGGTTGGTAGTAGGCTGTAGGATTAATAGGGTGGGCCGTTTATTTTCTGGGGTGGTCGTTGGGTCATTTACCCGTTCGGCCCACTAAAATAATTCAAACTTTTATTTAATTTGCAATGAACTTTTGCAAATAGTTTTTAGACAAACAAAGTATCCGGCAGCACCCGGGGTTTTGTGTTTGAACAAAGTCGGGGCGTTTAGAAAACAAAACTGGGTTTTCTGCAAATAGTTTTATGCAAGCAAATGCAAGATGATGACTATGCTCAAATGCAATGTGGCATGATGACATGAGCATGCGGTCATGATGATGCAATGCACAAAAACAACGCGATTTTCTAGTAGTGGTTTTGTGGGATGCCACATTGTAGATCGCTTTGGTCGGGACCGTCATGATCGCACAATCAGCACCCCCAGTTCCCACAGACGGCGCCAATTGACGAGGTTTGTTCTCGTCAATGCCCATTATTCTGACTTGGGTTTTGGAGAATATGGGTCTTTGGAGATTGCGGAGCAGTTAACAGGACAAGCAACCGGGGACACGAGATTTACCTAGGTTCGGGCCCCGGGGAAAACCCTACTCCGCTTGTCTGCGGTATGGCGGAACCGAAGTTACAGGGTCTTGTGGATGCAATCTGGCGTGGAGGTGTGTATGCGGTGGTATGAGAGGTGCCCTCCTCGTGCCCTCCTAACCTTTATATAGAGGTAGGCGGTCCCGCATAGATCGAGTCGATTCTGTGTTTAGGGTTTTCCCTTTGAATATTCTATCTAATCTAGTCTTGCTCTCCAAAGATCCGAAGACATCATGGGATTGGGCCACCCGAAAATCTTCATGGGCCGCGTATATTCTCATGGTCCTTCCTTGGGCTGGACCAGGTATGCTGATGTCGTGTACCCGTAGGGTATAACCATGTCAGTAGCCCCCGAGTGTTCATCAGAGAATCTGCTCTCGTTAACCGCTTTGGATCTTCGAGGGTTAGTACTCTTCAATCTTTCGGGTGCAGCTGTTTCTATTCATCAGAGAATGATTTTAGTATGTAGGGATTGTTGATGCGTGTGCCTGACTCTCTTGACGGATCAGGGCCAGTTAACCGTCTTAGGACAAAACAACACGATCTTCTTCAGATCTTGAGATCGGCAAGTGAACGACTACATCAACCACGCGAATCTGCTCTCGTTAACCGCTTTGGATCTTGAGATCGGCATGTGAACGACTACATCAACCACGAGAATCTGCTCTCGTTAACCGCTTTGGATCTTTGAGGGTTAGTACTCTATCGACTCGTTGCTAAAATCTAGTAGATAGATCTTAGCTTGTATGTGTTCATGCGATAGAATTTTTTTGTTTTCCATGCTATGAACCCCTACAGTGGTATCATAGCCATGTCTATATGTAGATATGTTGCACGAGTAGAACACAATGGTCATTGTGGGAAATGATGCTTTTGTTGTCGATTGCATCTTGTGTACTTTGCATCTTGCGGGATGGTGGGATGAAGCGGCCCGGGCTAACCTTACATGACATCGTTCATGAGACTTGCTCCACGCTTGACATGCAACTTGAAGGAAATATGCCCTAGAGGCAATCATAGGGATTATTATATTTCATATGTATCCATGAGTTATTGTAATGTTCCTTGAATATCCATATCAGGAAACTTGTATTGATTGGCAATTATGTGAATTGTTTGTGAAACTCTTTACTTGTATGGTTATTTAATAGTTGTCCCTAGTCGGAGTTCATGTGAGGACACACATGAATATTAGACTAGCACATCGATTGGTTGCTGAATATGTTCCGCAAGTCATAGGCATGGACATGCCAAACCAATGATGTGTACACATGTTATGAACATGGGGTTGGTGACCCAACATGAGGCGGCAATTAGGCGTGCGACTCTCTCTACACATCGTATGCGTTTGTCCTTAGACACGAGATTGTCGCATCTACTTGAGATGTGGATCGACCTACTTTGGGGTTATCAAAGCACTTGCGTCGGGTAGTTATAAAGGTAGCTTTTGGGTTTGTCTGAAACATCTTTGCAAGGCATGGTCAATCAAGATGGGATTTTCCCTCTCTACTTGAGAGAGATATCTGGGCCCCTCGGTGATCGGATCCAGAAATGCATGGCCGTGCTACATAAGGTTAAGAGTTAACCTAGTAAAGGGATTCCGAGTTACGGTAGAGAAAGAGAGGTCAGCTTGGAGCTAGACCAGATATCGTGAGGCAAGGGGAAAGACATGTACTAAACCTTGTGATGGTTCATCCGATATGATCTTTGCATGCGTTTAGGAGTTGGCACGTCTTGCTAGAGGCCGCTACCAACTATTGGTAGAATAAGTGTATACGTGTCATGTCTATACGTATATGAACCTATAGGGTCACACACTTAAGGGGATGGAAGCCTAATGAGGATTGGATCCGAATTAGACCAGGCTTAGGCTACTAATGGGCTGCTAATGTAGAAGCCCACTAGGGACGCCTATATAAGAGAGGGTGGGGCGAGCTGACCAGGGTTAGACCTCAGACCATTCCATCTAGCCTCCACACCTCACGCCTGTGTTGCACGCGTGGACCTAGCAGTCCGGCGTTTGACGCTTCCACCCCGCACGTGTGGATACCTCGAAGGTGCTGCCTCTGTGGCACTTGGACGAGCCGCACAAGGGGAGCTTCTCGTGGGACGAGGAAGAGTAGGAGACATGGAGCGTGCGCTTGCCTCGGCGCTTCATCGATTCAAGCTAACGCGTCTAGTGGTAATCCCGTGATCTATGACAACGGTAATCCTGGTATCGTAGTAGAAAAATTTGATTTGCGCTAGTGTAGCCTACCGTATCCCTTTAGTGGTATCGAGCCGATCTTTGTTAGGTTATAGGTTGGGATGTTTGCATATGGTGATATGATTGATATGAATGATGTGATCGTTTATATGGCGGTGGTTCGGGATTGATCTATGATCTTGCTTTCCGTGATCGTGATTACGAGGTTGTCGAGCGACTTACCCTCTGGGTCGGTTTCCGCCTTGAGGTGAAACGGTGACATAAATCCTGTTGAATCACACGAAGATCAATATGATTGATCGAATCGGAACCTAGATCTAAAATCGATGTACCGAGATCAAAGGAGTTTGATTAAATCGGGATAGGAGTCGGTTTATGGTAAATTTGATTTGTCGATCAAAATCCTTAAAGAAAATTGTGTAGATTCGATCTTGTTAAGGTAACTAGCTGCCCCTTCGAACCCCGCAGGTGGATACCCCCTAGAACCCCCTTAATCGTAGCCCCTTTTGTATCTCGTTAAGGTAACTAGGTGCTGCGATGTCACATGATCCGGTAGAATGCGATTCTATGCATAACTTGTTTTTGCAGGATGTATGTGATCAGTATGGCCAATATATGTATGTGATGCATGTATGAAATTTATCATGACCTGTGTGTCCTGAGTAGGGCAACACGGCTGCAGCCATGTGTGTTGTCAATTATTGTAATGGCCTGCGTGCCAACTTGTGATGATCCAAATTCTATGTAATTTTGATTACTAGCTGTTAGGGGTAATAGCTTATATTAGTTCTTGGAGGACTCATCACTTGGAGGATGGCTCGCATGGAACATGAAGATGGAGATCATCATGGTGGACAGGTTCTATGGCGATAGAGATCACCATGAGAAAATGGGCCATACTGTGTCACAACTATGTGAATGCTATTCTTATGTGTTTTACTACTCTGCATGCTTAGATGATAGAAGTAGAACGATCCCTCACAAAGTTTAAGTTAAACAGTGCCCTCCCAACCAAACCTTGCACCATCCTATGCCCTGTACAATTGTTGGTGGGCCTATGAAATTAGGGTGTCGCGGTTTTCCTTGGCTGGATGAGTTTGTATCAGATACCTACACGCATAAGGGTTGGTGAGCTTGACAAGGTCATCTTAACAGTTAAGGACCTTGGGGCATAAAGGTTGGGCGCCTAGTTTTGACATAGAGATGTCACCCAACAACAAGAGTCATATGTGATATGATTAGCAAGTGTTGCTTACTGATTTACCTTGTCTTCTAGCAGTGATGCTAAAGCTCACTAGTCGACTTGTTAATTGTGGATCTTGAATCACTTAGTATCAATAGAGGGATATTGATTTAAGTGGGAGTATATGCTATTAAATTGTTTAATATGTTTTACTCTTTCATGGTTACATGGCATAGTATTTTGCATGTTTTCTGTTGTAGATCAATGGCACCAAACACTACATAACCTTTTTCTTTGCGTTCGATTCTTGACAAAGATAAACTAAATGGAACAAACTATATGGACTGGGTCCGTAACTTGAGAATTGTTCTTAGGTCTGATAAAAAGGAAATGGTTCTTGATACCCCAATCACGATGAACTGGATAATGCATCTGCCCTAAAGAATGCCTACAAGAGAGCATGTGATGATTCTCTTGAGGTTAAATTTATCTTATGCTTGCATGCATGGTACCTGAACTCCAAAAGAAGTATGAGGATCAGGATGCGTACGATATGATTGTTGCGCTTAAGGACATGTTCCAAGATCAGGCAAGGACTAAGAGGTATAATGTTGCCAAGTCCTTTGTCGAATGCAAGCTGGCAGAGGGAGCAGCTGTAGGCCCCCATGTGATCAAAATGGTTGGTTACAGCCAGACTTTGGAAAAGCTTGGTTTTCCACTAGGCCAAGAGTTGGCCACTGACTTCATTTTGGCGTCTTTTCCATCCAGCTATGGGCAGTTCATTTCGAACTACCATATGCATGGGGTGGAGAAGGGCCTTAATGAATTATGTGGGATGCTTAAAACAGCAGAAAGTGACATGAAGAAGTGTGCAGGGCATAGCCATGTGATGGATATGCAGAACAAGCCTAGCTTCAAGAAAAAGGGGACTTCTTGGAATAAGAAGGGCAAGGCTAAGGATACGATCCCTAAGTCTGCACCCAAGCAAAAGGCTGGACCTGAAGATGACACTGAGTGCTTCTTTTGTCATGAACATAGCCACTGGAAGAGAAACTGCAGCAACTACCAGGCTTCTTTGAAGAAGAGTGGAAGTAAGAGTACTTCCCACTCAGGTACGCTTGTTGTAAATGTTGTGGACATTCTTCTTGTTGATTCCTATGTTAACTCTTGGGTATTTGATACCGGATCAGTTTCTCATATTTGCAATTCGATGCAGGGGATAATAAGGACTAGAGAAGTGCAGAAAGGCGAAGTGGATTTTCGCGTCGAAAATAAAGCAAGGGTTGCTGCATTGTTCGTCGGCGTCATGCAAATTCACCTTTCGTCAAGATTTATTATGGATTTAAATAATTGTTATTACATTACTAGTATGGGTCGAAACGTTTTATCACCTTCATGTTTGATGAGGGATGGTTATTCATTCGCGAGTGCAAACAATGGTTGGGTAATCTCTAAGAATGATATGTTTATGGCCAATGCTCCCATTGTGAATGGGTTATTTATTTTAAATCTTGATGATGCATCTGTTTACAATGTTAGTGGTAAAAGGCTTCGGCCTAATGATTTGAGTCCTACTTATTTATGGCATTGTCGTTTGGGGCATATAAGTGAAAAGTGCATGAAGAAGCTCCATGGTGATGGTCTTATAACTTCGTTTGATTTTGAATCATACGAGACATGTCAGGCTTGTTTACTTGGAAAGATGACCAAATCGCCTTTTTCGGGTTTACCCGAGAGAGCGACAGACTTGTTGGAACTCATACATACTGATGTATGTGGACCAATGAGCACGACAGCCAGAGGAGGATATCACTGCTTCATTACTTTCACTGATGATTTCAGTAGATGTTGGGGGGGTGACCCCGGATAGGGTAAGGACGGGGAAAGACGAAAGGAAGTTCCCCGTCTAGTTTCCGAGTTACAGTCTAAATCAGCCGAATCCTGTAAAGGTCGACCGAGGTAAGCAAGAGCAGGACCTTTATGAGAAGAGCAAGGCGTTACCCGGCCGACATACTGTGTGAGTCGGCTGGGTCAGACCGAATAATCTGAATGCAGGTGTAGGCCAAGCCGAGTTAAGCGAGACAGGGCCGAATGATATGAAGCTTGCAGGAGAAGGAGATGCCAATAGTCAAACTCTAGTAACGGGCTAGGAAGAATCCAAGCAGAGCCAAACACAAAGGACAAGGCGCAAGCGAAGAGGCGAAGAAGTCACGGAGGTGACAGTCCGGCTTAGGCGTCAGTGGGGTCCTCTGGAACCTTGCCGTCATTAGAAGGGCAACAGGGAAAGGAGGCCGCCGAGTTACTATATTGGGACAAGCATATTCCTAGAATATGCTTGCCACGTCAGCCCTAGAGGAGCCAAGGTTCCCCCTTATAAGGAGAGGCTTGGACCTAGAGAAGGGCATCGACTCATTAGGTACCGTTAGGCTGGTAAAGTTCTTCTTCTCCACTTGTATACAGCTCAAGGAGCACTTGTAGCCCAAGAAAGGAGAAATAAAGATCTTTATGTTAGTCTTCTGTGTGTAGAATCCACTACATCTTCCCTCCCCTAATCCCTCTAGCATCCATTGGCCCCATACTTTAGCCTACCCATGGCATCTGCCGTGCCACCACCACGGTTAAGCGCCCACTGGGGCCACCGTGCTAAGTGGAGTCATGATCCGGACGGAAACTTCATCCACATCGGCGCATTGTCTCGGCTTAGTCCGGAGATTTGATCTCTGTGACTACGTCGATACGCAGGCGACTTCAAGGAAAGATTCCTCCGCAGCAGCGTCTTCATCAACTTGGGCATGCACCGATCTCGTCGGCGTCGACACCTCCGTTTATCATCACCAAGTTGTTGCAGAGAGACTCCTTAGCGCCGCAAAGCAGTCCGTGAGTGCACCCGTCGCTTAACGCCGAGGTGATGGTCGCAGCCGGGTGCGGCGGGAATGCGGTGCCGGATCAAGCAAAGATCCGTCGACGAGGTGGAGGTGGCCACCAAGGCAACTCCACCCACCGAGGTAATTGCTTGACCAACCAGGTGCGTGCGAGACGACCCCAAAGGCACCAAGGGTAAGAGGGCCACCTCTGGAAAGACCAGAAAACATTCTTCAAGCAACTATAGATAATCTGACTACACCTGTAGCGCCGATACTTGATCCGCCTAATGCTCAGGCAGAGTTAGAAGAGACCAGGCAAAAAGTGCTGGTAGAGGCAAAAAAGGTGTCAGCATTGCGGGAATCCTTAAACAGGACCCTGCGAGAATATGCTAGGGCGAACAAGCTGGACGTCGCCCCCGAGCGGGTTGACGAGTTAAGATTAAGAGGGAAGAACCTCATAGATGATATTAATAAAGAACATGATGCTCATAAGGCAGAATCAGTTGATCTAGGCTTGCCGAGGTACATTACCCCGACAAAGAACCTGATGAGGGCGGCAAATGTCGCTGCACTAGAGTTAGAAGGATTGACCGGCGAAGCCCGGCAGAAACAACAAGAAAGAGTCAATGAGCTGGTGCGCATTGCGAACCGGCAGAATGAAGAAATGCTCAGGGCAGACCCGACAAGGCCCGGTGCCTCGCGAATGGTTCATTCGGCTGGTGCAGCACCTTATATCGTGGCGGCAAGATCCTCGCCCGAAACAATGCTGAAAGAAAGCGGTAACCGGAAAAGAAATAAGCAAATTGTTCCGTATGATCCGGCGATAGCCGGAAAAGCAAATGAAAATAGAGGCAATGGAAGCCGAGGTAACAATGGCGAGAGAAACCCCGGTCGTGCCGAGAAAGGCAATGGAGTCCGAGGTAATGGAGATCTCGGAAGAAGAGATCTCGGAAGAGGTTAATCACGAGAATATTATCCCGGCTGAAGGAAGAAGAGAACCGCCACCCAATCCACAGCCGAGACATGAACCTCGGCAGGAAAGAGAAGTGAGACCAGCTCGCCACAATCAGGTGAATGAGAGGTATACTGATGGATATTCCGAGATGGAATATGCGGTTCATGGTGGAAATAGCCACTATGGAATGCAGGAGAGAATTCTGTATAGAGATTTGCCGTCAAGTGATGCGAGAGTAAAGCTGGACCAGCTATATCGGTCCGAGTTGTTAGAAGAACAAGGTCCACCAGGCCCGGCATGCTTCGGACCACGGATCATGGGCGAGCCACCAGTGCCGAACTTTCAGCTGGCAAGAGGCACAAAAACATATAATGGGAGCACCAAACCACAGGATTGGTTGATTGATTATGCCACTGCGGTAAAAATAGCAAGCGGAAACTTGCGATGGGCAGTATGATATGTCCCGCAAATGTTGGAAGGACCAGCTAGAGTATGGCTGAATAACTTTGCCAAAGCAAGATCAACTGTTGGTTGGATTTTGAAGAAATGTTCGTTAGAAACTTCACGATGCCACAAAAGGCCAAAGCAGGCATCAGCTAGCCATGTGCAAGCAAAGTCCGAATGAGACAGACAGAGAATTCTTAACTCGGTGGTGTAATCTCAGGAATTCGTGCGAGGGGTTATAGAATCACAGGCGATAGCTTGGTTCGCTCAAGGATGCCGCTATGGCAGCGTATTATGGCAGCGATTGCAAAGAGATATGCCAACCACTTTGGCAGAAACCATCAGGATAGCGGATTCCTATGCATTGGGAGATCCGACACAACCAGAACTAATGTCAGCAGATCATCGAGAACATCAAGATCAATATGCAAGAGATGCGGTCGGGTCATCAAGGCGCAATGAGTTCAGAGGGAGAAGAAGAGACGAAAGACCAAATTATAGATATGTCTCAAATCGGTGGCGGTAGTGCAAGATCAACCGAGTCACGGAAACAATCAGCGGCAAAAGAATGGTCCTCAGCAATGGACACCAAGGAATGAAGGGAAAATACAGTGGAGACCAGAACAGAAGAAGCAATGGCAGGAAAGGCCGAAGTACACGTTTGTGTCTATGTTAGATCAACCATGTAAATTTCACACTTCAAACCCGACCAAGCCGGCCAGTCATATGACTCGGCAATGTGCCTGGATGAAAAATGCAATGGGAAACCCGGCAGGCATGCAAGCAACATCCCACCAGGCACACCAGCAGCATCAGCCACAGTTCACTGGAGCAAATGCACAGCAACTAATGTTACCACCTCCTCCCCCGAGGTATGATAACTCGGACCGGAGAGATGGAGTGCATCAAGTGATAAATCAGGGTCCAGATGGAAGGAAAAACCCGGGAAATAATGGACGCAATGATTACAGGAAACATCATCAATCATATTGCGTATTCACAACAGAACAACAAGACAGGCAAAACGTACAACGCCGACATATGGAGGTAAATGCAGTTATGCCGGCAGTACCAAGATATGTGCCTTGGTCAGATCAAGAAGTAACTTGGAGCATAAAGGATCACCCCAAAATAATGCCGAATCCGGGGTCGTACGCACTCGTACTAGATCCGACATTTATCGGACCAAGCATTAATGTGAAATTTTCAAAAGTACTCATTGACAATGGGAGCAGTATCAATATCATGTACAAGGATACAATGCATAAACTCGGAATATCGCAGAATATGCTGCAATCCACGAGAACCACGTTCCACGGAATAGTGCCAGGACTTTCATGCGAACCCATTGGAAAGGTTCGAGTAGATGTGTTATTCGGCACAAGGGATAACTGCAGAGCAGAAAATTTGGAGTTTGAGGTGGTGGATCTAGAGAGTTGTTATCATGCTCTACTCGGACGGCCGGCATTGGCCAAATTCATGAGTAGCTGCCACATAACTTACTTGAAAATGAAATTACCCGGACCACAAGGGGTGATAACAGTAGCAGGAGATTACAGGAAGTCAATGGAATGTGCTTTAGCCGGATCAAACCTGGCCGAGTCATTAGTAATAGCAAGAGAGAAAAGGAGAATTCAGGAGGTAGCAGCCCTCGCTCAGTCGGCACAACTGAATATGCCGACATTAGCCAATCCGCATGGAAGTGTCTCTTTCCAGCCAACTAAAGAAACAAAAAAGTTCCAGATAGATGAGCAGTTCCCAGAGCGCACCGTCACTATTGGTGCCGGCCTAGATGCTAAATAGGAAAACGAGCTCACCAACTTCCTCCGTGAGAATAGGGATATCTTTGCATGGTCAACTCAGGATTTGCAAGGTGTGCCGAGGGAGTTGGCTGAGCACTCTCTGAATGTAAGGCCAGGAGCAAGGCCGGCGAAGCAACCTCTCCACCGCTTCGCCGAAGGCAGGATAAAAATAATAGGGGATGAGATAGCTCGGCTCCTTGCGACCGGGTTCATCATGGAAGTGCTTTATCTAGATTGGCTATCAAACCCGGTGCTAGTAGAAAAGAATAAGGATGATCCAAATATAGCCATCGTATGGCGAATGTGTATTGACTACACGAACCTAAACAAGGCGTGTCCAAAAGATCCTTTTCCTTTACCTAGAATAGACCAGGTCATTGATTCGACCGCTGGTTGTAAACTGTTATCATTTGTAGACGCGTATTCTGGTTTTCACGGACATCTTGGTTAAATCCGGCCGATCAAATAAAGACTGCGTTTATTACCCCGTACGGGGCTTATTGCTATCGCACCATGCCATTCGGCCTGCGTAACACAGGGGCAACGTACCAGAGATGTATGCAAAAATGTCTGCATGACCAGATAGGAAAAAATGTACAAGCATATGTAGATGATGTGGTTATCAAAACCAAAGAAAGCAAGACGCTGCTGGATGATATTCGACAGACTTTCGCAAACTTAAGAAGGTTCCGAATGAAGCTTAACCCGGAAAAATGCACCTTCGGTGTACCGCCGGGGAAAATACTTGGTTTTCTCGTATCTAGCCGAGGTATAGAGGCCAACCCAACAAAGATAAGAGCAGTAGAAAGGATTGCCGAGATGCCTAAATGACGTACAGAAGTTCACAGGTTGCCTGGCCTCGCTTAGCCGATTTGTATGCCGGCTGGGAGAGAAAGCATTACCACTTTATCAACTGATGAAAAAATCTGATAAATTCATTTGGACACCACAAGCAGACAATGCGTTCCACGAATTGAAAAAGATGTTGGTCACAGCGCCAATCCTGGCTTCTCCATTGTCAAAAGAGTCTATGTTACTTTACATAGCCGCCACGAACAGAGTAGTAAGTGCTGTGATCGTGGTAGAACGAATTGAAGATGATAAATCAGTACAAAGGACGGTGTATTACCTAAGAGAGGTACTATCAGCCTCAAAACAAAATTACCCACATTGTCAGAAGATGGCATATGGGGTATACATGTCAGCAAAGAAACTTAAACATTACTTCTAAGAGCACCCCATCAAAGTGATCTATGAAGCACCCATAGCCGACATATTGAGCAACAAAGATGCAAGTGGCCGAATAGCAAAATGGGCAATTGAATTGTCACCTTATGCTCCACAATTCGATACGAGATGCAATCAAATCGGGATGTGGCCGACTTCTTTGTGGATTGGGCCTAGTACAGTATGAGCCACCATTACGATCCGAATTATTGGACGATGCACTTGACGGTTCCAAACTAAGAAATGGTTTGAGGCACGAATAGTGTTAACCTCGCCAAAAAGAGATCAGCTGAGATATGTGTTGCAAATACACTTTGCCGCATCAAACAGTGTAGCCGAATATGAAGCACTGCTCCATGGATTGAAGGTGGCGAAGAGAGATCGGCATCTGTGAATCTTATGCTACGGAGATTCAGATCTGGTAGTACAACAAGTCTCAGGCAATTGGGATGCATTAGATGCCAATATGGCCTTATACAGGTTTCATGTGCAAAAACTCAGTGGATACACTACAAGAAATGTGTCAAACTATGACCTTCGATAGTGAGTATGTCGAAAATCGTCATAAATTTATGACGACTCCCACAGATGGTCATGAGCTGTTTGGAAGGGTCGAAACTTAGCAAATTATGACGATATTTCTCCAAAACGTCGTAATTTCATAAGATAAAATCATAGTGTTAACAAAGATAAGATATAAGAGGAAGGCAATACCAAATTGGATGTAAACATGATAGACGGTTGAGATTGTGATATGTGAACACCAGCAGTGGATCGATGACCTGGCACACCACTGATCGAATGACCTGGCAACATGGGTGACAAGAACCTAAATCCAGCGAACCCCACCCTCCTGGACACCCATCACCACATTCTCTCCTCCCCCGCCGCCCCTCCCCCACCCCCCGCCCCCGGCCTAGATCTGGCGATTCGGCCACTCCTCAACGCCCGACCACCTCCCCCGAATCCCCTCCTCCACCTCCCTCCATTCCACCGCGTGGAACCACCAAACCCCTAGTCCGACTAAAACCCTAGCCCAGGCCCCAGATCTGCAGATAGGAGAAGGAGGTTCGTGGCGCTCGATGCTACCGTCGACGGTGACGCCGCCTCCATCAAGGAGGACCTACCACTCGCCTTTAGGGACTCGAACCGGTGGCTGGGCCCCTGGATCCTCTGCAGCACCATTCTCCCTTCGCCCTCATGCCCCTCCTCTGTTTTGCCCTCATGCCCCTCCTCTGTTTCCCCGCCACTTTCTAGGGAGCCGCCGTCCATCAAGGGAACCTGTACCTTCCAGATCTTGCCATCGCCCCAACCCGCCTCCCTCCCCACCTCCCTCCCTACATTGACGGACTAGCCACGTGGGATGGAACTAGTAGCAGCGGTCGGCACTGGACGATGGAGACATGGGTGGGCGTGGGTGGCCTGCGATGTAGACGGAGGCGTGGGTGTGCGACATGGTTGTGGATGGTGGCCGGGCCTCCGTGGCTCTGCGCCACGGAGCGGCGATGCGACAAGGCACTGGCGCCGACGGCTTGCGGCGTCATCAACAAGACTGACCGCGCTCGCCGCCTCACCATCCTCTTACAGTCTGAGCTTCTCGATTTTCACAAGCTTCCTTTGATTGTATCGACCGAGTAGCAATGGCCACAAAGGCATCAGGTCATACCCTCATGGAAAATTCCCAACAACAAAGAGAATTCATGTTATAGGATTCATTAGACATGACATCTTAGTTAGATCGAGTAAATTTCCTGTATGTTTGTTCTATGCATATTATGCATATTAATCACCAGTGTTCTGTGGTACGCTTGTTTTCAAACTTTAAATCTTGCAGGCTTTTTAGGGGACTGTTATCTGAAATTTTGTTTCGATTGTTATCAATTTTGGTGTCAAACTTCATTCATTGGAATCAGTAGCTACCTCGAGTCCGAACCTTAGCATCGGTGTCAAAGGACCGGTCATGGTCTGAGATCAACACAGGTTCATAATCACAATTTAGAAACTTGACATTTGTTCTCTGTGATGGTTGCACCTTACAGGCTAATAACCGGTGAAAACAGTTTAAGCTATTTGAATATGCTATTCTCCACTATTCATCTTTGTGGTTATGAGAACTCTTCTACATAATGATATGAAACAATTAGACCATATAGATCTATTTGTTCTTTGATGTCTATTACATTGAGCTTTTAAAACTGATGCTAAGCATGTCATCCCTGTATTGTTCTGCTCTTTTATTTTTAGAGATGCTTGGGGTAGTTTTCTGTGTTGTATGATCTCTAGTTAAATGGTGGTTACATGTTAAATCATTTACAGCTGAGCCTATGATGTTGCAAAGAGATTTTACTTAGATGCTACATCATTGAAGTATCTTAAACAAAACTTCTGAAGTATTTTAAATAGAACTTCACAATCATGATTGGTTAATTACCCTTTTAAGAACTCTTGACTAATGGACTATAATTATCCTTGAACTCTCGAAAGCAGCAGCGCCTCTCTGGCTTGATCTCCAGCGACGGCCACCCCTTCCTAGCAGTAGCGCCGGCAGGCTACCTCCGTCTCGATCTGCACCGTCACCGATCCTCCTCAACTCCACTCCGGCGTGTTAGCACTGCCACCGGCAGGACCTCTTCCCCAAGAGCAGAACCCGTTCCCCTTCTCCCAACCGACACCAGATTTTGACCAACAGAGGCACGTGAGTTACCCTCCTCTCCCCTGGATTAATTTCTTGCAATCACTTTCTTTGGTAGCATGGTCTGTATGGTAACTTTATGAACCAGTCCCCTCCCTCGTTGAATTCTTGAATGCTTTGTGTTTGTATTTTTTACGCCAGTCTTCCATCCTAATATTCAGAATACCATGTGTTGATTGTAACATCACAATACAGTAGCAGTACAAAGGTAGTGATGGCATCACGACCGGTTGATAGCAATTATGTATTTGTATGCAAATTTTCCACTTGCCAGATTTTCCTACTAATTCAATACCACTATCAAGCATTTTGTACTCTGAAATGTATTAGTAGGCTCCACTAACAAAAAGTCACTATATATTTGGACGTGATCCTTTACAATGATTTTTTTGTTGCTTAATAACACACATTGAATGATATTGAACCACTAAATATAGTAGTATGTTCTCTCTTGAAGACACAAGGGATGAGGCCTGGTGTGCTGCCTTACATAGGCATCTTATATGTGTTACATATGATCACACGAGATAGAAACTTATCTATTAAGTTCTGTCTTCATTTGTAATTGGCCTTTGCACACCACCTATTTGCTGAAATGGCTAAATACAATTCCTTTTGATGTAGGATAGTTGGAGGACTTCTTGTTTTGCTATATCTGTATTTTAGAATCATACGTGTGTTCCATAGTGCTGGATTATTTATTTCCTTGACTACAGAATTAAAGCTGATTTCAATTATTGACTTCTTGCCACTGTTATTTGTGTTAGAGCTTGCAGAACCATGTCTATGGGCAATAGCAGTTGTGCCACCACACATCACTTGCAGTTGCTTTTGTCTCCCTCAAAAATGACATCAACGGTGTGCCTGACTAATACCACAAAAGGTGTTCTCTCTCTGGAGACTTTTGAATCTGTCAATTTAATTACTTCGAAGATGCTTGTTAATAGTCTGGACGGGTTCATATGCTGACATATTCTCCCAACAGACTTTAGAATCATTCTATTAGTCAGAATCTGCCAACAAACTTTAGAATCAGTCTATTAGTCAGAATATTCAAGATGCTTGTTAATATTTTTCACCATGATGCAAGTTTTGTGTACATTAGGTTGGGATAGTTAAGCTTAGCTGGTTAAAAGCGAACTCCAACAAAATGGTGGATTTATCTATACAACTTGTAACAATGTGCCAGTATGATTTTTGTTCTTGTGGTTTATTTTATACTAGTGTCATTTTGTGAATTTATGTTTTGCTCCTATTGTAGTGTGTGCCAGGCTTACTGAAATAATCTGTTAACTACTTGCTTAATATTTGTGTAACTATGACACAATCTTGCTTAATAGACGATAAGTACCAGATCCGATGATTGCTATGGTATCATATTGTGTCGAATTGTGTATGAAACACGTTTATGTTTTCTTGACAATGTACATCTGTTCTATGCATAATAGAGTGTGTTTGACTGAATTTTGTGCAATTTAGCGCCGTAACCAATGTTGTTGATACTACCGCATCCTCATTTAATATGTTTTGATCATGCATGATTATTCTGCTTCAATATAGGGTTCACAAGCATTACTGTTGTTCATTTGCTTTCTGTAGCTTTGATATTCATACATATGTTCAGTTTTAATATTAGTAGTACAACATCCTGACATTAATTGATGTAGTTTCATTCCTGTTCTTTCTGTGTATAAGCATAAATCATACAACTACTTTTTCTTTCCTTAATTGAAATATCTTTATTGTGTATATATGGGGGATGGTTGTGCGGAGCAAGTAACCTTGGGAGGAGCTCACATCAGCTGGCAGTGCGGAACGACCCTACCATGATGTTTTGTTCTGATATCTAGGTTTCCTTTTGATTCGTGACTACTTGTGTGTATGTTCTTCTAGCCCGGTGAGTCTCATAGGCATGCTTAACTATGTACTTGAGATGGTTAATACATTGTTCTTCTGTAACTTGAGATATCTTCTACTTGGAGGTCCTCTGGAACTTCTACTTGGAGTACAGCTTTTTATTGATTGTACTTTACTGCATTGCCTTGATATAGTCTAGAGATGTTTAATATTACCTTTTAGATTGTCCTTTACTACATTGCCTTGATATAGTCCTGTTCGATTTACTATTGATTATTCAGCTGGTTATCGCCTTTCACTATTAAAGTCATGTTACCAACCTGGTAATAGCTTCATTGCACAATACTATTGTTCCTTTTGCTCATTTTTGTTAGCAGAAGCTGGGCAATCTTGTTTCACCAAGTCTAATTCTGCATGTTCTTCCTTTTTACGATAGTCATCAGTATACATTGTTTCTAAAGTTTTGGAAGGAGGTTTGGTTTAGTTTATCTGTTCCTAATTTTAGTATGAAAAGTGAGTTTTTTTCTTCAAATTACAGTGTGTTTATCTAAATATCTCATCGAGGCCTCATTGCCTTTTTGTTGGACTACAGGTACACGCTGAATAAGTTAGAGAAAGAGGAAGCATGAAGTTCAAATATCTAAAAATGCCATCTTGTATACTTTCAATGTTTTATTGTATTTTGGTACTCCACGATGTAAACTGTGTGATTGTAATGTGTTGATGTTATCCAAATATTATTTGTGAATGTGACCTGTTTGAATCAAAGTAATTGCTTATTCAGTTGGTCTTGATTAAATTATTAGCTGTTTAATTATTGTGAAAATGTGAGAAAATGGACACTAACAAGTGGAACCATATAAATTGTATGAACCGACAACTGGGACCACATTACTAGTGGGACCAGCCAAAATAAGAAGGCGAAAGTAAGATCTGTCCATATAAAAGGCCAATGCAAAGAAAATAAAAATTCCAGGATGCTGGGCTTGGCCCATGTAGCTGACCAGATTTAATATGAAAAACAATCCAGAATAGTTGGGCCGAGCCCATATGAAACCTAGAAATGGACTGGGCTGATTTCAATTTAAGACGATTTAATTTCGTCACAATTTTGCCACGTAGGATCATCCACGTAGGATCTGACATGGCATGGCTAGATGGCCCGTGACGATATTGAATCGTCATAGACGGTTATGACGATTTTACCAAAAACGTCGTTATAGTTCATTTGCGACGCCCAGCTTTCGACGATCTTAAAATCGTCATAGAATCGTCATAAACAGACTACTATGAAGATTCTGTGACGAAAATGGAGGGTCATATATTGCCAGATTCCTTGTAGTGATACTTCGATGGATGTGAATTTCATCATATACCTCGGGCAAAAAACGACGCTGCAGACACATTGTCAAAACTCGGATCAACCAGACAATCAATTCCCCCAGGTATCGCCCTAGAGCACCTGAGGAAACCATCAATAACACCATCACCAGAGTCCGAATCCATCTTTATTCCGAAAAAATCAAGAGAAGATAGTGTGCCAATGGAAATTGACAAGGAATGTAACCCGGAATTTCCAAAAATGAACCCAGCCAATCCAAGGATGGATATGGGGAAATCCGAGGTAGTTATGTCGGCGGAAAATATGGAAATAGATAGTGAGATTACCCCAGAAAAAATCATACCAACATGGGCGCGACCCATATTTTCTTTCCTTAAAGATGGGATTTTGCCGAATAATGAGGTATTGGCAAGAAAGACAGTGAGAAGAGCTAAAGCTTATACAATCATAAACAATGAGCTGTATAAAAGGAGCGTCACAAGCGTGTTGCAAAGATGTGTGAACTCGGCAGAAGGCCAGGAGATCCTCCTAGATATACATCAAGGATAATGCGGGCATCACGCCTCGTCCAGAGCTTTAGTGGCCAAAGCATTCAGGCATGGGTTTTATTGGCCAACAGCGTTGAAAGAGGCCAAAGAACTGGTCGAAAAATGTAATGGTTGCTAGAGATATGCCAGCAAGATACATATGCCATCATCCGAGTTAAAAACGATACCAATTACTTGGCCATTTTCTGTATGGTGCTTAGATATGGTGGGACCATTCAAGTCGGCCCGACGCGGGATGACCCACATCTTAGTCATGGTCGACAAATTCACAAAATGGATTGAAGTAAAACTAATAAAGAAGTGTGATGGGCCCACAGCAGTAAATTCCTCAAAGATATTATCTTGAGATATGGTTACCCACACAGTGTTATTACAGATAATGGTACAAACTTTGCTGAAGGAGCCTTCGCTAGATTTTGTCAAGAAAAGCACATAAGACTAGATGTCGCCTCGGTGGCTCACCCAGCATCTAATGGGCAGGTAGAAAGATCTAATGGACTAATCTTGTCCGAATTAAACCACGACTCGTCAAACCCTTTGCAAAGGTCGGCAGGTGTTGGATTGAGTAACTACCAAGATACTATGGAGCCTCGAACTACCCCAAACAGATCAACAGGTATACACCATTTTTCTAGTATATGGGCGGTAGTCGCTTCCAGCCGACATAATACATGACTCGCCAAGGGTTACCCAGTATACAACATCTGAGGTAAATGAAATAGCTCGGCAAGATGATGTCGATCTGCTAGAAGAAGCCAGGGAGTTGGCACTATCAAGGTCGGCTATTTATCAGCAGGACTTACGGTGATATCACAACAAGAAAGTAAATCCAAGAGTGTTTAAAGAAGGAGATTTGGTTCTTGATTTAGCGCAGCGTCACCAAGCATGCACAAACTATCACCCCCATGGGAAGGACCATTCATCGTGAGCAAAGCATTGCACAATGATGCGTATTACCTAATTGATGCTCAGTCACCAGAAAAGAACAAGGCAGACAAAGCCGGCGAAGAATCGAAAATACCATGGAATGTAGCTTTACTTCGTCCATTTTACTCGTAGGAGTCATCTACGACATGTTGTAAAGCAACGCTCCAGGACAAAGTATCAACCATGTATTAAACCTCGGCACCTTGAGCAGTGGTTCGGGGACTGCCATATATTGTTTTTGAGTTTGGGTTATGTATTAAACCTCGGCACCTTGAGTAGTGACTCGGGGACTGCCATATATTGTTTTTGAGTTTGGGTTATGTATTAAACCTCGGCACCTTGAGCAGTGGCTCGGGTACTGTCCTATATTGCTTCTGAGTTTTGGGTATGAATTAAACTTCGGCACCTTGAGCAATAACTCGGGGACTGCCATATTTTGTTTTTGAGTTTGAGTTATGTATTAGATCTCGGCACCTCCAGCAATGACTCGAAGACTGGCCAATATTATTTCGCATTTTTAGTAATGTGTTGAGTCTCGATTTTTAGAGCAATGATTAGAGAATTGCCCCAAATTGTCCCTTGTTATAGAAATGGTATCAAACTTCGGCACCCAGAGCGATATTATTTAGTTCTCCCCTGATATAGGCTTCGAAATTGAAAACTTGGATAGAATTCAAGAGCACAATGGTTGAAGTGTCAAATTCATCAAGGTCGGGCAATAATAGACGCCGAACTACCGTACGACAAAGGCAAATACACAATCCGAACTTAAGACACTAAAGGCCACCAAAGCAAAGATTTAAACAAACTGGATTAGTTTAAACAAAATAATAAAGATCACAACCAAGTGTGCCTCAGCGGCAAAAGGAAGAAAAGGTTTACACCACACAGAAAGTCGGACAAGTGTTTGACGCACATCATACGCCCGGCATACCGGGGATAAGAAACGACTTAGAGTTTTTTAAACTTAAGGGGCAGCGACTTGATCGAGGCTGGCGCTCGAGGTTGACGCACCTCGGCGAAGTTGCCCTCCACGTAACCAGGAGGCGACTTGGGAGGCTGTTGAGAAACATCAGCTTGAGCTGTGGAATGCCTAGTACCTTTGGAGGAGGATCGCTCGTCGCCATTGCCATCCGAGCTCGAGCTGGAATCACCAGAAGTATCCGAGTCGCCCTCAGCCTCGTCTTGGTTGGCTGAATCATTATCAGAGGCATCTTCAACTTTGACCTCATCTGCCGGGTTAGAAAGGAAACTCGGCCCTTCAATCCAGTTATGCACGTCCGCATAATCAACGAGCTGGATGGCACGAGCTTGTCAGCGAGCGACGAATTCTGGATCCTCAACCCAACGGGAGCCAGTGCGCAAATTTATTAGGGTATCGAGGGAAATATCCTTGTACCATGACATAATGACTGTGAGCGCCATAACAGCATCAGCTCGCCCAGCGGATTCCCTCCAAAGACTCAACTGGTTCTGGGATGCCATCAATCTTTCCACCAGTATCTTGATTTCATCAATATCAGGAGTCCCAGAAGTATTCGGCCAGAGAACATGGTAGGCCCGAATGTCTTCTTGCACCAAGTCCCTACCCATAATCTTCATCGGACCAACGGCAGCGCCAACGTCAACCAAGAAATCTTCCATCGAGTATTCTGGGCTCGCATCAGCAGGAACACCTCGGCGCATACGAGCATTAATCACCGCTGTAGAGCTCACGGGCTTAGCTTCTGGAAAACGGTCTGTGCAAAACAAAAGTACGTCGGTCAACAATAAGAAAGGGAAAAAGATAACTCGGCCGCGGTCAGAGGCTTACGGTGAATATAGCTCAGCATTATCTAAAGATCTTTAGCCCAGTCACCCTTGGTTTTCTCAAAGCGAGTGATCTCCTCGCTCATCGCCCGTGTCTTGAGTTCGGCAGCCTTGAGGAGTTCTTTGTTTTTCTGCAATTGCAGAGCCAGCCGATTCTTCTCCTCGGAGAACTCCTGGTCAACTTTCTCTAACTCAGATTTCTGAGAAAGCTTGAGGGACTCCACCTCGGCGCGCAAACGAGTTATCTCGTCATCTTTATCTTTCAGCTGCGCCGAGTGAGTGGCGGCTTGTTCTAAAAAATGCAGCATCATATCAGGCATGGGTATGCATTCTTGATGTGACGCTGCAAAAGTTTGTAACTCGGCTATACCGAAGCCAAAAGGGTTAGAAAAAACCCGGTGCACATTTCAGATAGATATGTGTAAAAGGAAAAGGAGTAACTAACCTTCCAGGGCCTTGACTTTCTTTTCAAGACGGATATTAAGATTGTTGATATTACCTATTTACCAGCAAAATCAGCTAACACCTCACGTCCAAAACAATAAGAACTTTAGGGATAATGCGAAATCTCGTTAACTTACCAGCTTTCTTCACCACGGGAATGACCTTCTCGTACTTATCTTGCAATTTTTTATGAGCAAAGAGCAGCCTTTGGAATTCGGCGGTCCGTCGGTCATGCGCAACCTAAGCAATAAAACAAATAGCAATAAGATATTCGAACATAAGACAGATCCGAGCAAAACTTCACTCGGATCTAGGTGGCTGGATATTCGAAACTAAGTCAGATCCGAGTCAAGCAAAACTTAACTCGGATCTAGGTGGCTGGATATTCGAAGCTAGGATAGATCCGAGTCAAGCAAAACTTCACTCGGATCTAGGTGGCTGGATATTCGAAGCTACGACAGATCCGAATCAAGCGACGCTTGACTCGGATCTAGGTGGCTGGATATTCGAAGCTCAGACAGATCCAAATCAAGCAAAGATTAATTCGGATCTAAGTGAATGGATATTCGAACACTAACGCAAAACTGAACTAGGTAAAGCATAATAAAACTTCAAAACGAATAACAAATTATTCGGTTGCAAGCTTCGAGGACTAGAGTATATATAATAGCATTCGAATGACTAATCAAACGTCCATAAAAACAATTACCTCATTCATCTTGTCACTGTCAAGAACGATCTTGGCAGCCAGATGTAAGCGACTGCTGATGTCGGAGAGTTGAAATGGCTAGCTGGTTGGATTGCCCTCGAGCTGATCAGCAGCGTTCCAATTGTTGGCATACTCAACCAATGAACCGAGGCTGCTCCCACTTTCCGTGCGATCCAGGACTTTACCTCGGACATGTTGGGTAGCCACCGCCGCCGCGGGACTCTTGTGAAGAGCGAGCTGTGTATCAGCAGCCGGGGTAACAATAGTCTTGGCAGAAGAAACCCCCTTGCGCAGCGCATCAGCGATTGTAGGTTGAGTAGAGCTGGCAAGCCCCTTCTGAGATGAGGTAGGCTTGGTGACAACGACCTTTCTTGCCTTAGAAGAGGCATCGGTAGGAGCCGTTACCTCGGCACTTGTATTGGCATCTTTGGGGGCTGGAGGAATTATGGTTTCTGAGGGCGCCGAGATATTGGTATCCTCGTCGGAGTCGCAGTAAAGGTTGTGGCGGTCGAAGGGATCTCAGGGGAAACTTCGGGGTTCACTGAGGGGGCAGCAGGCTTAGTAGAAATATCTACGGGCTGAGTTGTATCGGCATCAACAGGAGAGACCTCGGGCGCATCCTGGCGAGATGACGTCTGATTCGGAGTGGGAGGAGAGTCAACGCGAGCAGGACTAGGAACTCTAGTATCATCAGGAGGCGGAGGAGAAGGCAGCCGAGTCGTATGACTCGTCATGCTAGGACCACTGGGCTTAACAGAAAGAGGAGCTCTGCAAGGGCAAAAAAGGTTAGGTCAAAAGGCAGAAAGAGAGAAACAAGAAATACAAATAAAAATCAACTCACCCAGTAACCCCGGGCATAGTTTTACGCTTAGGAGGGTGCGAGGCTGACTTCTTCATCCGTTTCTTGGGAACGGCTTCCGAGGCACCAGCTGGAGCACTACGTTTCCCCGAGGTAACAGGAGGTCGGGAGGCGAGAGGCTCGGCGTTGTGAACCTGACCGGCCGGATTAGCTGAGAAAGTAGAGGCCAGAAATGCATAAGAAATTGGCATTGCGGCAACTACCTCAAGAACTTGGACCTCGTCCGAATCACCTTCCTCCTCGTGGGCCGGGGTCTTGCCACGGGCACGAGCCGGAGCAAGGTTCGACTTGGGAACGAACTCCTCCGAGTCTGGCTCCCTGCTGTCTGGAGTGTTCCGATCCGCAGGACACGGGAGAGACAAAACCTCGGCATCCTCGATCTTCTGCTCATCAAACCTCTGTAGGAAAAAAGACAGGGAAATTAGCAGGAGAAATCATAGACGCGATTAGAAAGCAAAACACAACTGCGTGAACCTACCTCAGGAGGAGGATGCTCGCGGGTGAACGGCTTCAGGCCCCAGGTCCAATCCTCCGGCATCTCCGTCTTAAAGATAGCTCGGACACGTTTGAAAATGAGATAGTTATCGAGCTCAACCGTAGAGACTCGATTGGGATCAAGGGTCCGCCATATAGCGAGCTTATTGCGTTCTTTGAAAAGGCGATCCGGTCTTGACGAATGTAGTCATCAGATCCTTGCCACGTAACCCGGCGCGGATCAGCTCCTTCAGCCGAATCTCGAAGGCCTCGGCCAGGGCATGGCTCTTCCTAGGATTGTAAGTCTAGTTCTTTTTGGAAGGGGTGCCGATGGAGAAGGCAGGGAGCCGAATCTTGTCTTCCCTCCTAGAATTCTTGACATAGAAAAACGATCTATGCCATTTCTTACATGACTCGAGACCAGCGACGCGAGGAAACTCGGATTTCCTCTGAGGCGTAATAGACGCGGCTCCGCACTGGGTGAGCAGTTTCTCGGAAGGATGAAGAGACTTGTCTGGAACGACATTGGAACGGATCTTAAAGAACTTCGACCAAGCATGCACAGACGGCCATAGGCCGAAGTATCCTTACGAAGCAGAAATAAAGGCGGAAAGAGAAGCGATGGAATTAGACGGAAGATGATGCGGCTGCAGGCCGAAGTAATTAAGGAACTCCCTAGCGAAATTGCTAAGGGGAAGACCAAACCAGCGAGCTGTAACACCCTCAGAATCGGCCCTATGCAAGTTTCAGCGCTTCCCGCCAAACCCGCATAGAAACGATTCAAAGGTGCCCACCAGGCACTTGCGTGTGGGTGGAAAACGAAGTAATATCATTACACAATAGTCCTCGATGGAACCCACAAAACATATATATACAACAGCGACTCAAATAGTCAAGAATACAGGTATACAATACAAAGATCCAAATCACCTTTAAAACGATACAGTCGAAATGCGGACAAGATGCAAATTGAGCTAAGAGCCTGAAGAATAACCAATGGCGTTCATAACCCTGCGAGCCAAGCGGAAGGGTAACCCCGCTAACGACGCCGATCTCGAAACCTGCTTACACAAAGGGGTGCCGAAGGGCAAAGGAAAAGAGAGCGGTCGATCGAGGCGATGCGGCGAGACTAGAATTCGCGGTCCTCGCCTACATAGGTATGGTGGATCAAGCGGCGGCGCATGCACTAATCAACCTATAGAGACTCGATATAACTGTCGGCTATCAGAGAGGGATAAGAAAGACCTATCCGGAACCAACCTGATACTACCACCAAACATACCCATCCTGGTATTTCCCCGAGACCGCGAGGAAGTCAACCGAGGAACTCACACCGTTGGCAGTTTTATTTATTCAGTTATCGTTGCAGCAATTACTAGTCAGGTATAGATAGTCATCCTGATATAATAAGTAGTGGGCAGTTTAAGTTAACCATTCCGTTGTAGTTGCAACTTACTAGTCAGATACAATAAGCATGAGATATCGCAAACCCAGCAGTTGTTGGTACTTTTATTTAGCCATTCCGTAGTAGTGAAGCTGATTACTAGTCATATCAGATACAAGTCAAATTACATCAGTAAACTTTAGTTATAGTTGTCTATGATCGAGAACTGTGCTCCAAGTCGTCCATAACCGCGGACACGGCTTTTCGAAAATATTTAACCCTGCAGGGGTGCACCAAAGTATCCACACGCACTTCGACCCTTTTGCGGATCGGTTAACATACACCCATCGGTATGTCGGCGGGGCCTAAGTCATGACGTTCCCGGACCCAAAGCAAGTACATGGGGCCACCCACTAAGCTACATAACGAAGTCGGCCGGTCTTGAGACGGACTCGGGGTTTGCGTCAATGGTCGTAAACAATGGGAACCCGAAAGTGTGGCCGGGCTTGTCGATACGCGAAACACTCGCTTTCCTAAACAGTCAAGCTCCACGCCAATAAATAAATAAAGCAATAAAGCATGGCATAAGTACAGGATAGTAATAAAGCCCCAAACTACTTTGCCCCTGGCCCCAGGCCCCGTACAATACTTTGAAATCGGTACTAATCGATGGGGTGCCCACACACAATGGTTAGCGCGCTCGATCTCGGAGCAGTGTCAAGAACTCGAAGTCCCACGGGACACCGGTGAGATTAAAATCAAATATTGTCTATTACCCACGGTGCCTCTGCATTTACCTACTTTCAATTTTAGTTATTAACAGAATTAAAGCCATGATCATCTCCAACATTAAACATGCGGCAATACTCCAACAATCTGTTACTTGACGACACGCAACAAACTTGAGCAAGCGACTACGACGCATAAGTCCAACTATCTACCAAACAACGGTAATAGGATGTGTACATTGGGAATATGCCCTAGAGGCAATCATGTATGATGAGATTTCCATTGTATTCATAAAGTTATTAAGTAGTCCTTGTATAAACATCGATGTGTATCATTGAATATGTGATTCAGTTGTGGAACTATGCATTCATGTTGTTTGTACTAAATATCCTTGGTCATTGAGGTTGTCTTGGACACACAACTTAGACCAATGTGAAAGTTGGCTTGATGACTCGGTTCCACTTGTCATGGGCATGGAGATGCTATTCCAACTTACGCACTAGGCTAAAGAGTTTAGCGAGTCGGATTGACCCATATTGAGGTACAACGAACTAAGGTCATTTGTATATCTCAATCAATGTAATCCTTAGACCGAGGTTGTTGCATAGTCCGAGTTGAGGATCACCGACTTAGGTTACATCAACGCTGATCCAGAATCGCGCTTATAAAGGCGAGTTCGGGTCGTCGAGAATCAAGCTGCGTGATGAATAACCAAGATGGGATTTTGCCCTCCACTTGAGAGATATTCTCTGGCCCCTCTCGTGAGATATGATTCGGAAAGCATGGCCATGCACGACTCGGTTAAGTGTTAACCGAGGCGATCGACTAAGAGTTAGTCGGGTGAATCACTTACCTCGGATCGAGAAGAGAGTCGGACTATTTAAGGGATGACATATATTCGCCTATAGTCTGACAAGGTATATCGTGAGGCAAAAGGGACTCGGACATAAGTCGCATTAGAAAGGCAAGTCGTCATGATTCTTTGGTACTTGGGAGTCGGCACGTTCTGCTAGGAGCCGCTACCGACTGATCGATTGTGAGTCGGACTCCAATCGTGTCCAAGTAGCCATGAGCCTGCGGGGTCACACACTTAAGAGCGGGAGCAAGTTCGGATTGATTCGAACATATAATGCTGGGTTGGACCTAAACCAGATTAGGACGAGTTAGTGAGTTGGACTCACGGTGACTAGTTTTATATGGGCTTTAGTGAATGGGTCACGCGAGCAGAGCCCACGTTCACTCCCTATATATAGTGGAGCACAGTAACCCAGAAAGGTTAATCGTTGTTCGGTTAGGTCATTCCATGTGTTGGAAACCCTAGCTCCACAGCAGTCCAGCCGCCGTAACGAACCTAGCAGTTCGCCGCCGGCGCTCCTCCTTGTAATGTGGATACCAAAGAGGTGCGATCAGCACCAGGACGATCAGATCGTGAGGACTGCACTGCATCAACTGACGCGCTTCATCAGTAATCCGCAACCGCGCGTCTAGTGGTAAACCTCGTGGACTTCTACCTCAGCTAGATCTTGGGATCACCACGTTAGAGGAAATTTTTATTTTATCTCCGCGTGGCCCAACAGTGTCCAAGGCAATATAAGGCTGCAAGGGATATCTCGAGTACGAAAACTAGAGCATCGCAACATAGATAGCAATAGATCAACAGGAGGGAATAAATACTATAAAAGTAAGATAAGTAGAAAGGGGAAGGTGCTCGCCTGAAAAACATTGCCGAGGCTTCATCCGAAGGTCGGGTCGACACTCGCATCAACTCATCGGCCTAGTCCGTGAAGAAGCAAAACACTAGCACAAACACCGGATGCACTATTTAATACTATGACAGAAGATCGGGCATGATGCATGTATGATGTATGACATGGAAAAGGTGCAATGAAATTAGATCATATTAAGCGGAACCGGGGTCCCGACATTTAATTAAACGGTTCAAGTTATTTATCTACCCCGCAAATTAAATGTTGGATTAGCAAGACCAAACATGGCTTCGGTTCGCTATGCCAATTTAAATGAAGTCCGGAATAAGACAAAGATATCCCGCATATAGACTCCATATTTAATTATGAGATGAATTGGCATAATGCCCCAAACCACGTACAAGTATGCATGCATGAACAATTTAATATGCAGTTGATAATGTCATATTATAAAAATAATGGGGTCTCGGATAGGGAATCACTTTAGGTTCGCGAACTTGGGCTCCGAGGGGTTCGGGTCTCGTGGTTCGACGGAGAATGTCTCGGCGAGATCGGTCTCGGACAACGGAAGTCGATCTCGCCGCATCCGAAGAAGGACTTGGTTGGCGTCGGGCACATCGGATTCGCCTGGTCAGGTCGATCCGTCGTCGCGAAGATCTTGTCGGGTCCGTGTCATCGAGTCGGTCTTGGCATTCGGGTGAAGAACTTGGCGCCCTCGAGGAAGTACTTGGCGATCCGTGTCGACGACAGGCGTCCGGTTCTCGGACATCGCCCGGAAGAAGTACTTGTCGCATCTGTGGCCTTCGGGTCGAAGAATTCGGCATGTCCGGGTTCGGTCTTCGGGTCCGGGTAGAAGAACTTGTCGTTCCGACAGGTTCAGGTTCCGTCTTTGGACTCCGGGATCGGGGCCTTTGGTCCGTGAGGTAGATCTGGGTGTCACTTGTCGATCTTGTTCACCAAGACGGTTTGATGACCTTGCCGGGTGTCGGAGTCGGTGTCGATCATGGTGAGTCCTTGGTTCAATCCTCGCAGGTTGCAACTTGACGCTCATGACAAAGTCCGCATGGCAACACACGTCCAGCAAGGGGAGAGGGCGACACGCGCGAGCAGTTGCAGGGCCGACGCGGCTCGGCCGGAGGACGCGGGGAAGGCGGCCGGGAGAACGCGAGGAGGGCAGAGGTCGGCGCCGCCATCGGGCTTGGGCTCCCGCGGCCGCAGACAGGAGCTCGGGGAGGCGGCGTCCAAGGCGGTGGCGAAAGACTCGGCGGTGGCCGAGGACGGGTGGAGACGGGACGGTGAGGAGAGCGAGCCTGGGGTCCAGGCGACGCCGGGGTGGAAGGGCGCAGAGGGTTTCAGCAGCGGCGGATGGGGCTTCCGGGCGGGTTCGGCGTGGCCGGACGGGCCTTGGGCGGCGGTGCGAGATCCGAGGAGGCGGGCGAGCAGAGAGAGGCCGGGCGGGCGGAGTGGTCGCGCGAGGAGGGCTCCGTGAGGTCGGGCACCGAGGAGGAGGACGGGCTGCGGGCAGACGCTGCTCGCGGGGCGCGGTGCGTGCAGACTCGCCAAGCGACGATGTTGACGTGCTGGCTCGAGCTGGTCGCGCGCGACGGGGCCGAAGGTGGCTTGGGAACCGTGAGGGAGGCGGGGGCCCCTAGCGGCGACGGGGATCGACGAGCGAGGGGGAGAAGGGGTCCTGCGAGAGGGTCGGGAGGAATCGGGCTCTCGGGGAGGCGTGCACTGGGGGCGTGGGAGGACGGCGGTGGGCCACGGGAGAGAGGTCAAGGGTGGGGCCAGTGTCGGTGGGCGGGGTAGGAGAGGAGTGGGTCACCGTGTGGTGTTAGGGGGGTGGTTGAGGGTGTGGAGAAGAGGTGGGGCCAGGAGGCTGAGGTGGAGGCTGGGATGGGGAGAGGGAGTGGTGAGGTGGAGGATGATGATTGGGTGGAGAGAGGGCCAGGCTGATGTGGCGCAAAGGGATAGGTTGGGGTGAGGTGGAGGGGTCTGGGTAGATTAGGATAGGGTAGGAAAAGGTTTAGATAGTTTTGACTAGGGTTTGGAGGTGGCCGGTCAGGCTTTCGGGCCTGGCTGGCTGCCTCCTAAAAATAATTTAAAATTTTATTTATTTAAAATGGGGCTTTTGCAAACCGTGGGTAGACAAAACAAAATATTCCGGAGACCCAGGTTTTGTGTTTGAATAAAGACGGGGCGTCTAGAAAACAAAAACAGATTTTTCGAAAATAGTTTTTAAACAAACCATGCAAGATGATGACGATGCTCAAATGCAAGGTGGCATGATGACATGAGCATGAGGTCATGATTATGCGATACACAAAAACAACGCGATTTTCTAGTAGTGAATTTGCGGGCGCCACACGAGCGAAGTGTGACATAAAGACGACGTACTCGCCCTCCTTGAGAACTGGAGAAGATTCACTGCCGGGTAAGCGACAGGCTACCTCGGCAAGAATCAGGCGAGTTCGGATTAACCACTCAATCTCTCGGCGGGTGACGGAAGAGCCCTGCCAGGAGCCCCGCTCGGGCCCAGATGCTGCATCGTCATCCTCAATAAGTGCACCGCTAACGGATCTCGACATAGGGTCGCCGGAGAAATCTACGGAAGATGAACTAGCGGCGGAGCAAAGCCTAGAACTGCAAGGCCCCGTCGTGATCCTACGCGAAAACGGCGGCAGAGCGGAGAAGGAACCGCCACGGGAAATCTAAGAAGAAGCAGATGCGTCTAGAGAACAAACTAGGCAATGAGACCGGATAAACTCACCGGCAACGGCGCCGGAGCAAGTATACGGGGACGGGGTTGACGGAGCAAAGCGATGGGAGCCTCGCCGTCAAAGATCCCGATGGGCGCACAGCGGCGGAAGCACGAACAGGCGCGGAAGCGAGAGAAGGAAGAAGGGCAACGGGAAGCAGGGGAGGAAAGTAAATCTCCCAGCCCCGCGCCCCTCTTTATAACCGTGCGGCCTGAGTGGTAGTGGGATCGTGCGTGCAGGTGTTAAGTGTGTAGATCGTGTATCCGGCATAACCGCACGCCGCTGAGTGGAACCGCACCAACGACCACACAATGCGAGAGAGGATTACGATCCTGACAGCGAAGCGCTTGGCGTTGCGGCCGACGCGACAGAACGATGATCGTAGCCTGTCAGTGGGCACTGTAGAGGAACAAAAAACTAGGTAAACAATGATGAGTGTGACACGTAGGACGAGGCATACGCGAGAAGATGCGCAGACACCTCGAACGAGGGAAAGGTAACTCGGAAACAAGGAAAAACGAATATTGTGAAACTGATACGGCCCGACCGAGGTTATAGGCAGGACCATACTAGCTTCGGGGACTAATGTTGGGGGGGGGGGTGACCCCGGATAGGGTAAGGACGGGAAAAGACGAAAGGAAGTTCCCGTCTAGTTTCGGAGTTACAGTCTAAATCAGCCGAATCCTGTAAAGGTCAGCCGAGGTAAGCAAGAGCAGGACCTTTATGAGAAGAGCAAGGCTTTACCCGGCCGACATACTGTGTGAGTCGGCTTGGTCAGCCCGAATAATCTGAATGCAGGTGAAGGCCAAGCCGAGTTAAGCGAGACAGGGCCGAATGATATGAAGCTTGCAGGAGAAGGAGATGCCAATAGTCAAACTCTAGTCACGGGCTAGGAAGAATCCAAGCGGAGCCAAACACAAAGGACAAGGCGCAGAGCGACAGAAGGGCAGAAGGAAGTCACGGAGGTGACAGTCCTGAAGCCCGAGGCGTGCAGGTGGGGTCCTCTGGAACCTTGCCGTCATTAGAAGGGCAACAGGGAAAGGAGGCCGCCGAGTTACTATATTGGGACAAGCATATTCCTCGAATATGCTTGCCACGTTAGCCCTAGAGGAGCCAAGGTTCCCCCTTATAAGAAGAGGCTTGGACCCAGAGAAGGGCATCGACTCATTAGGTACCGTTAGGCTGGTAAAGTTCTTCTTCGCCACTTGTATACAGCTCAAGGAGAACTTGTAGCCCAAGAAAGGAGAAATAAAGATCTTTACATTAGTCTTATGTGTGTAGAATCAAATACATCTTCCCTCCCCTGATCCCTCTAGCATCCATTGGCCCCATACTTTAGCCTACCCATGGCATCTGCCGTGCCACCACCACAACAGTAGATATGGTTATATCTACTTAATGAGGCATACGTCTGAAACTTTTGAAAGGTTCAAGGAGTTTTAGAGTGAGGTAGAGAATCAACATGGCAAGAAAATAAAGGCCTTGCAATCTGATCGTGGAGGTGAATATTTGAGTCACGAATTTAGCAATCATCTAAAGAGTTGCGGAATTGTTCCACAGCTCACGCCGCCCGGAACACCTCAAAGAAACGGGGTCTCCGAACGGTGCAATTGAACTTTGTTAGACATGGTTCGATCGATGATGAGCCAGTCAGATTTGCCATTGTTATTTTGGGGTTACGCTCTAGAAATGGCAGCTTTCGCACTTAATAGGGTACCATCTAAATCCGTAGTTAAGACACCATATGAGATGTGGATTGGAAAGAATCCCAGTTTGTCTTTTCTAAAGATTTGGGGTTGTGATGCATTTGTCAAGAGGGTTCAGTCGGACAAGCTAACAACCAAATCGGATAAGTGCGTTTTCGTGGGATATCCGAGGGAAACCTTAGGGTATTACTTCTACAACCGAGAAGAGGGCAAAGTGTTTGTCGCTCGTAGCGGTGTTTTCCTAGAGAAAGCGTTTCTCACAATGGGAACAAGTGGAAGGTCAGTGCGACTTGAAGAAGTTCAAGATGAGCCAGTTGGGGATGCTTCTACGAGTGATGCTATTGTAGCGTAACGTTGAGGAACCCCCGCAAATGTAAGCACCACAACCAAAAAGGTCGGCAGGGCTCGGCAAACGCAAACGAATTATTGTTAGACAATGATGAGCCTGCGACCTATGCAGAAGCGATGGTGGACCCAGACTCTGAGAAATGGCTGATCGCCATGAGATCCGAGATAGAGTCCATGGGTGACAATCAAGTTTGGAACTTGGTTGACCTGCCTGATGGTTTTAAAGCCATCGAGTGCAAATGGATCTATAAGAAGAAGATTGATATGGATGGAAATGTTCACATTCATAAAGCTCGACTTGTTGCAAAAGGTTTTCAAAAAGTTCAAGGAGTTGACTACGACGAGACTTTCTCACCCGTAGCGATGCTTAAATCTATACGGATAATTCTAGCCATTGTTGCACATTTCGACTATAAAATATGGCAGATGGATGTCAAGACGGCTTTCCTAAATGGAATCCTAACTGAGGACGTGTATATGATGCAGCCCGAAGGTTTTGTCGATCCAAACAATGCTGGAAAGGTATGCAAACTTCTGAAGTCCATTTATGGGCTGAAGTAAGCATCTCGGAGTTGGAACATTCGATTTGATGAAGTTGTAAAGGAGTTTGGATTCATCAAAAACGAACAAGAACCTTGTGTTTACAAGAAGGAAAGTGGGAGAGCGCTGGTATTTCTAATCTTATATGTAGATGACATATTGCTGATTGGAAATGACATTCCTATGCTTGAGTCTGTCAAGACCTCGTTGAAAAATAGTTTTTCGATGAAGGACTTAGGAGAAGCGGCATATATTATGGACATCAAGATCTATAGAGATAGATCAAGGAGGGTAATTGGATTAAGCCAGAGTACATACATTGACAAAGTGTTGAAACGGTTCAAAATGGAAGAGGCTAAGAAGGGGTTCTTTGCCATGTCTCACGGAATTAAACTCAGCAAGACTCAGTGTCCTTCGACTACTGATGAACGTGAGCGCATGAGCAGGGTCCCATATGCTTCGGCTATCGGATCCATCATGTATGCAATGATATATACTCGCCCAGATGTTTCCTATGCTCTAAGTGTTACGAGCAGATACCAGGCTGATCCAGGTGAAGGTCACTGGACAGCGGTAAAGAACATCCTTAAGTACTTGAAAAGTACTAAGGATGTGTTCCTAGTTTATGGAGGTGAGGATGAACTCAGTGTAAAGGGTTACACAGATGCGAGTTACCTTAACGACTCAGATGATTCGAAATCGCAATCAGGTTATGTGTTTGTCTTGAATGGTGGTGCTGTGAGCTGGAAAAGTTCCAAGCAATATACGGTGACCTCCTCTTTAACAAAAGCTAAATATATTGCTGCCTCGGAGGCTGTAAAGGAAGCTGTTTGGATTAGGAATTTCCTGATCTCTCTCGGTGTGGTTCAGGGCGCGTCCAATCCCTTGGACGTTTATTGTGACAATAATGGTGCTATTGCACAAGCCAAGGAACCTAGACAGCACCAGAAGAACAAATATATTCGCATGCGTTACCATCAGATTCGAGAGTTCGTTGAGGATGGTAGTGTCATGATATGCAAAATACATACGGACTCAAATGTTGCTGATCCATTTACTAAGCCTCTCCCGCAGCCCGCGCATGAAGCGCACACAAGAGAAATTGGTATTAGATACATTTTAGATTGACTCTAGTGCAAGTGGGAGACTGAAGGAAATATGCCCTAGAGGCAATCATAGAGATTATTATATTTCATATGTATCCATGAGTTATTGTAATGTTCCTTAAATATCCATATCAGGCAACTTGTATTGATTGGCAATTATGTGAATTGTTTGTGAAACTCTTTACTTGTATGGTCATTTAATAGTTGTCCCTAGTCGGAGTTCATGTGAGGACACGCGTGAATATTAGACTAGCACATCGGTTGGTTGATGACTATGTTTCGCAAGTCATAGACATGGAGATGTCAAACCAATGATGTGGACACATGTTATGAACATGGGGTTGGACTGACCCAACATGAGACTGTCAATTAGACGTGCAACTCTCTTTACACATCGTGTACATTTTGTCCTTAGACCTGAGATTGTCGCATGTACTTGAGATGTGGATCGACCTACTTTGGGGCTATCAAACGCTACACCGTAACTAGGTAGTTATAAAGGTATCTTTCGGATTTGTCATGAAACATGCTGCAAGGCATGGTCAATCAAGATGGGATTTGCCCCTCTCTAATTGAGAGAGATATCTCTGGGCCCTCGAGTGATCGGATCCAGAAATGCATGGACGTGCTACATAAGGTTAAGAGTTAACCTAGTAAAGGGATTCCGAGTTACGGTATCGAGAAATAGAGGTCAGCTTGGAGCTAGACCAAATATTGTGAGGCAAAGGGAAAGACATGTACTAAACCTTGTGATGGTTCATCCGATATGATATTTGTATGCGTTTAGGAGTTGGCACGTCTTGCTAGAGGCCGCTACCAACTATTGACAGAATAAGTGTATTTGTGTCATGTCTATATATGAACCTATAGGGTCACACACTTAAGGGGCTGGAAGCCTAATGAGGATTGGATCCAAATTAGACCAGGCTTAGGCTACTAATGGGATGCTAATGTACAAGCCCGCTAGGGACGCCTATATAAGAGAGGGTGGGGCGAGCTGACCAGGGTTAGACCTCAGACCATTCCATCCAGCCGCCACACCTCACACCTGTGTTGCACGCGCGGACCTAGCAGTCCGGCGTTTGACGCTTCCACCCCGCACGTGTGGATACCTCGGAGGTGCTGCATCTGTGGCACTTGGACGAGCCGCGCAAGGGGAATTTCTCGTGGGACGAGGACGTGGAGGAGACGTGGAACGTCTGCACTGCCTCGACGCGCTTCATCGATTCCGCAACTGCGCATCTAGTGGTAATCCCGTGATCTATGACAATAGTAATCCTGGTATACGCGGTAGAAAATTTTGATTTGCACTAGTATAGCCTACCCGTATCCCTTCACAACTTGTATTGCATAAGTGGCTTTGCGGGTGCCTGTTTCTCCCAACATAGTGAAGATTCAATTTACAACGGGTGATTGACAATACTAGTATCAATGTTGTGGTTCTTGTTCGTAAGTTAGAATGACACTTATTGAAAGCCCCAAACCACGTAAAACATGCAAAGAAAATTAGAGGCGTCTAACTTTGTTTTGCAGGGGTTTGATGTGATGTGATATGGCCATGATTGTGATTATATATGATGTATGCAATGTTCCTTATTGTAAGTCGGCAAACGGCAGGAGCCTTATGGTTGTCTTTTAATTTCATTAAGACCTGCGTGTCTATTATTCAAAGTAGTTGTAATAGTTGATGTTGGTGGACGATAACCATGGAGCAGTGCCATTGACCTTGACGCCACGCCGATGATGATGGAGATCATGTTCATGCTTGAAGATAGAGATCGAAGGCACAAGAAGAAAGGCCATATCATATCACATATTTTGAATTGCATGTGATGTTAATCCTTTTATGCATCTTGTATTGCTTAGATCACGACGGTAGCATATAAGATGATCCCTCTCACAAAATATCAAGTTATAAAGTGTTCATCCTTAGTAGGCACCATTTCCAAAGATCGTTGTTTCGAAGCACCATGTGATGATCGGGTGTGTTAGATTCTGCGAGTGTATACAATGGGAGCAAGCCAGATTTGCTCATGCGGAAACTAAGGTTAAATCTTGACGAGCCTAGCATGTACAGACATGGTCTCGGAACACGGAATATCGAAAGGTAAAGCATGAGTCATATAGATGATATGATGAACATGATGATTGTTCGCCTTTGAAACTACATCATGTCACGTGATGATCAGACTTGGTGTATTAGATTTGGTTCATGTAATCACTAAAACAATGTGAGGGATATTTTTTTGAGTGGGAGTTCAACAGCAATATGATTAAAAGTTGAACACTATTCATCATAAATTAAATGAAAGTGAATTTGCATACTTATTGTAGTCATTGGCATCCATTTACCACCTTGCGCTTAGTTATAATTGAGATAATAGAACTATAGAATTCTGGATAGTTACTTTACGGACTGGTATCGTATTGTTTTGATGTGTTAATCTAAAGTTTAAGAGTCCTATTGCAAACTTTCAGTAGGTTGGTTACTTCTTCAAGTTTAATAATTAGTATTAAATCAAGAGTAACAATTCCAGTGTTAGTATATAAATATCATGTTTGTCTCCATGATTCTTGATATTCAAAATATTGTTTTAATATCAAGGTTATCGGGGAGCTGAAAGAATTGTTTTAGAAACCATCATGTGTGAAAGATACCGTGATATCTGAAACGAAGTTTTGGTTGCAACATGATAGAGTATAATATGGAAAAAGTCATGTTCTCATATTTGATGAGAATTTGCAAAAGGTTGGAGACACTGGTCGTCCTAATCCTCCAAAAGGTTTTGGAGAGCAACATTATACTCGCAATTCACCGTTATAAGCTAAAGTAGCTTGATAATGAATAGTTCCATGATAAGGATGAATATTTGATGTAGGTAAAATGTTTACTACACTAAAAGATTACTAAAGAAAATGGAATTTGAAAGAACACCAAACATTTGATGATGGCGATCTACTTCAAAGTGCAAGTCCAAAGACATTGGTATTTAACTATACATGCTTTGGACTATGTGTCATGAGTATGGCGCCACTGTTGATGTTGATAGATTCTTTTGAAAGGATAAAGAAATACTGAAAGAGAAATCTAGGAAATATTTGCCAGAAGAGAAAAGACTAGAATTGTTCAGCTTAGGTATATAGAAGATATACATGTTATGGCTATATTCTTTGCTTGTTAAACAATGTGGTTCTTAAGTGTTGGATACTGAATTTGTTGGCGTGAATCGACATACGAAACAACACAATTCATGAACTAAAATGGCCTAAGTAACTAGCAAAAGAATATGTGATGATATTCATCGATAACAAATAAAGGTTGTTTTGTTGCTCGTTAATATCAAAGCTTGCCTTCAAGATTTGTTTTATCAGGTATTATGAGAACAAAAGGGTTGTTCAAATAATTCCCGTATTCCATGAAAGATGGATGATATACAAGTCTAGTTGGAGAAATCACATCCATAAAGATAATGCTAAAAATGTCAAAAGAAAATTGATTGAAAGATCACTTATGAAGTGACATCGTCGTTTAAATTATAGTGGAAACAAAACATGAAGAAACCCCATACTTGATGGAATTTTGGAGTCTTTCGATTACGATCAAATGACGCTTGTGAAACTTACCTATAGATAATTAAAACTCCGTTCATGGGCCAAAGGGAACGAATGACTATCTTATTGGAACTTGTACATATTGTCGTATGAAGTTCATTATGTCTAGTCAAGAAGCGATGGATTTTAACTTCACATGCTTTCTCTGTTGGAGATATGCCCAAGAGGCAATAATAAAGTGGTTATTATCATATCTTCATACTTATGATAAATGTTTACATACCATGCTATAATTGTATTAACAGGAAACATTAATACTTGTGTGATTTGTAAACATAAAAGAGTCCCTAGTAAAGCCTCTTGTTAAACTAGCTTGTTGGTTAATATATGATCATGGTTTCCTGATCATGAACATAGATATGTTATTAACAACAGGGTCATATCATTAGGAGAATGATGTGATGGACATACTCCTATAGATAAGCGTAGCATAAAGATCAAGTCATTTTAATAGTTCAATTGCTATATGCTTTCTGATACATAGTAACCTCATTCCTCCGACCATGAGATCATGCATATCACCTTTACCAGATGGATGCTTTGATGACATCAAACACCACAGAATCGGGTGGCTATAAAGGTGGCATTGAGTGTTCGGAAAGTATTGGTTGAGACACATGGATCAAGAGTGGGATTTGTCCATCCATATGACGGATAGATATACTCTGGGCCCTCTCGGTGAAATGTCATCCAATTAGCTTGCAAGCATGTGACTGGCTCACAAAGGATCACATATCACGGGAACGAGAAAAGAGTACTTATCGGTAACGAGGTTGAACTAGGTATGCAGAGATACCGACGATCATAACCTCGGAAAAGTAAACTATCGTGAGACAAAGGGAAATTGGTATCGTATGTAAGTGGTTCATTCGATCGCAAAATAATCGTAGAAATATGTGGGACCATATGAATTTCCAGATTCCTCTATTGGTTATTGTTCGGAGAAGTGCCTCGATCATGTCCGCATAATTCACGAACCGTAGGGAGACACACTTAAGGATTCGATGTTGTTGAGTAGTTATGGAATGACGAGTAAGAGACCAAATGTTGTTCGGAGTCTCGGATGGGATCCGGAATATCACGAGGAGATCCGGAATGGTCCGGAGAATAAGATTCATATAAGGAAAGTCCTGTTTCGGAGTTGGGGAATGGTTCTGGTGTTTTTCATCGGGAATGTTCTAGAAGGTTCCGGAATGTCCGACACTCCGGAGGGGAAGGGTATATGAATGTGTTATACCAAGTTGGAATGATTGCATCATGTACTAAGTGTCATCTCTGAACAAAATAGAGGATTTAATCAAATCCTTGTTTGAAAAGTCAAACGCCAATTTGAAAGTCAAACGGCTATTTTTGGGAAGTGGAGAGGGAGGTGGAAACCGAGTTGGGGAGGAGTCCCTCCTCCACCGCCGGCCCACTTGGGATCCGAGTTGGGGAGGGATTCCCCTCCCCTTGGCCGGCGCCTCCCTCCTATAAGAGGAGGGGCAGGGCTCCCCTCCTAACACACAAGATTGCTCCTCTAAACCTAACCCTAGCCGCCGCCGCCCACCATAGCCGCTGCCGCCTAGGGTTTCTCCCCTAGCCGCCAAATTGGGCACCTCCAAGCCCTAGCCGCCAGCCCTAGCACCTCTTCCTCGGTGTGTCTAAACCCTAGATCGCCGAGGGCTCTCTCATAGTCCACCATACTCGCTCCGGCTTAAGGCGAAGCCCTGCGAGATCTCCCCTCTACTTCCGGTACCACGCCGTCGTGCTGCCGGAATCGCGAGGAGAGTGCTACAACCTCCACTGCCTACTGGAACAAGGGATATGAAGGTCTTCATCTAGTACCGAACGTGTGACCGACTGCAGAAGCGCTGCCAGAACGCAGCGCCGGAAGGATCGTCTACGCGATCTTGAGATCGGAAGTGTACGACTACATCACCCACGAGAATCTGCTCTCGTTAACCGCTTTGGAATCTTCGAGGGTGAGTTCCTCTATCGACTCGTTGCTACAATCTAGTAGATAGATCTTGGCTTGTTTGTTTGTATGCGGTAGAAATTTTTTGTTTTCCATGCTACGAACCCCTACAGTGGTATCAGAGCCGTGTCTATATGTAGATCTGTTGCACGAGTAGAACACAATGGTCATTATGGGCGTTGATGCTTTTGTTGTCGATTGCTTCTTGTGTACTTTGCATCTTGCGGGATGGTGGGATGAAGCGGCCCGGGCTAACCTTACATGACATCGTTCATGAGACTTGCTCCACGCTTGACATGCAACTTGTATTGCATAAGTGGCTTTGCGGGTGCCTGTTTCTCCCAACATAGTTAAGATTCATTTTACAACGGGTGATTGACAATACTAGTATCAATGTTATGGTTCTGCTTCGTAAGTTAGAACGACACTTATTGAAAGCCCCAAACCACGTAAAATATGCAAAGAAAATTAGAGGCGTCTAACTTTGTTTTGCAGGGGTGTGCTGTGATGTGATATGGCCAAGATTGTGATTATATATGATGTATGCAATGTTCCTTATTGTAAGTTGGCAACCGGCAGGAGCCATATGGTTGTCTTTAAATTCTGTTAAGACACGCGTGTCTATTCAAAGTAGTTGTAATAGTTGAAGCTAGTGGACGACAACCATGGAGCAGCGTCATTGACCTTGATGCAATGCCGGTGATGATGGAGATCATGTTCGTGCTTGAAGATGGAGATCGGAAGCACAAAGAAGAAAGGCCATATCATATCACATATTATGAATTGCATGTGATGTTAATCCTTTTTATGCATCTTGTATTGCTTAGTTTACGACGGTAGCATTATAATATGATCCCTCAAGCACACAATTTCAAGTTTTAAAGTGTTCATCCTTAGTAAGCACCGTTGCTAAAGCTCGTTGTTTCGAAGCACCACGTGATGATCGGGTGTGTTAGATTCTGCGAGTGTATACAATGTGAGCAAGCCAGATTTGCTCATGCGGAAGCTAAGGTTTGATCTTGACGAGCCTAGCCTGTACAGACATGGTCTCGGAACACGGATCACCGAAAGGTAAAGCATGAGTCATATAGTTGATATGATGAACATGTTGATTGTTCGCCATTGAAGCTACATCAACTCTCGTGATGATCGGTTTTGATGTGGTGGTTTTGGTTCGTGTGATCACTAAAACAATGTGAGGGATATTGTTTTGAGTGGGAGTTCAACGGCAATATGATTAAAAGTTGAACACTATTTATCATAAATTAAATCAAAGTGAATTTGCATAGTTGTTGTAGTCATTGGCATCCGTTTACCACCTTGCGCTTAGTTTTAATTGAGATAATAGAACTATAGAATTCTGGTTAGTTACTTTACGAACTGGTATCGTATTGTTTTGGCGTGTTAATCTAAAGTTTAAAAGTCCTATTGCAAACTTTCAGTAAGTTCCGGTTACTCCATGAAGTTTAATAATTGGTATTAAATCAAGAGTGACAATTACAAGAGTTAGTGTATGAGTATCATGTTTGTCTCCATGATTCTTGATATTTAAAGAATTGTCTTAATATCAAGGTTATCTAGGATCTGAAAGAGTTGTTTCAGAAACCATGATGTGTGGAAGATATTGTGATATCTGAAACGAACTTTTGGTTATAACATGATAGAGTATAATATGGCAAAAGTCATGTTCTCATATTTGATGAGAATTTGCAAAAGGTTGGAGACACTAGTTGTCCTAATCCTCCAAAAGGTTTTGGAGAGCAACATTATACTCGCGATTCACCGCAATAAGCTAAAGTAGCTTGATCATGAATAATTCCATGGTAAGGGTGAATATTTGATGTAGGTAAAATGTTTACTACACCAGGAGATTACTAAAGAATGGAATTTGAAAGCACACCAAACATTTGATGATGGTGATCTACTTCAAAGTGCAAGTCCAAAGACATTGGTATTTAATTATACACGCTTTGGACTATGTATTTATGAGATTCTCTTGCTTAGTTTAGTTTAAGTATATAGATGATATACATGTTATGGCTATATTCCTTGCTTATTAAACAATGTGGTTCTTAAGTATTTGATACTGAATTTGTTGGTGTGAATCGTCATACGAAACAACACAATTCATGAACTACAATGGCCTAAGTAACTAGCAAAAGAATATGTGATGATGTTTATCGAGAACAAATAAAGGGTTATTGTGTTGCTCGTTAAACATCAAAGCTTGCCTTCAAGATTTGTTTTATCAGGTATTATGAGAACAAAAGGATTGTTCAAATAATTACCGTAATCCATAAAAGATGGATGATTCACAAATCTCGTTGGAGAAATCACATCCATAAAACTAGTGCTAAAAATGTCGAAAGACAAATTGATTGAAAGATCACTTAA
Organism: Avena longiglumis; assembly: GCA_030063025.1. Taxonomy (NCBI): domain Eukaryota; kingdom Viridiplantae; phylum Streptophyta; class Magnoliopsida; order Poales; family Poaceae; genus Avena; species Avena longiglumis. Next base: position 20,771,884 of record CP125976.1, read on the forward strand.
GAAGTGACATCGCCGTTTAAATTATATTGGAAAGAAAACATGAAGAAACTCCATGTGGATGGAATTTTGGAATCTTTTGATTTTTGATCACATGACGCTTGTGAAACTTTCCCAGAGATAATTAAAACTCCGTTCATAGGCCAAAAGGGAACGAATGACTAGCTTATTGGAACTTGTACATATTGTTGTATGAAGTCCATTATGTGTAGTCAAGAGAGATGGATTTCAACTTCATATGCTTTCTCCGAAAATTTGAGTGAATATATGAATATTTACTTAATAAGGATGAAGTATGAAACATTTGAAAAGTTCAAGGACTTTCAAGATGAAGTACAAAATTATTGTAACAAGAATATAAACAGTTTATGATAAGATCATAAAGGAAGATATTTGAGTTACAAGTTTAGCATAATACCTAAGATTTAAGGAATCGTTCCATGGATTTGCATTTCCCGAAACACCATAAGAGTATGGAGCGTTCGAGATATGTGATTAAACCTTGTTTGACATGGTAAGATCAAAGGTGTAATTCATAAAACTGTCATTATATTTTAAAGATTAAAAGCTTTAGAGACTAACGGTTTTCCACTGAAAAGAGCTCCATCATAATCCGTTGAATTGACACCATATAAAGTTATGGTTTGGGATAAAACCCAAGTTGTCCTTTCTTAAATATTGGTATGCTATGCATAAGAAAAATGTTTGCAAACAAAGTCGAATGAACCTGTCTTTGTATAAACTGTTAAGTATTCCTCCATAAACACCGGAGACAAAAGTGTTTATCACTTAGAACGTCAAGTTTCTTTGAGAAGGAATTTTTTGTAAAAAGATAAGTGGGAGGAAAATAGAACTTTGATAAGGTTAAAAGAACCTTAGCTATATGTGCAAAGTTGCGCAGCACCGAAAAGTGTTCCGGAGGCAGCAACAATGCTCATGGCTCACGTACCTCAAAGTTTGTGGTTACGGAGGTCAAAGTTTCTATTGAACCAAGTAGGTCGAGTAAACAATCAAATACCAAGATTTGAGGGTTGAATTATTATTTGAGAATAATAAATGGACTACATGCAAAGAAGCGATGATGGGCCCTGACTCCGTCAAATGGCTTGAAGCCATAAAATCCGTGATAGTTCCATACACGAGAAATCAAGTTTTGAACTTGAAGGAACCTCGAGAAAGGTGTAAGACCTTACAGTTGTGTTTGGATCTATAAAGAAATAGACATGGATGTTTCGCATCTATGAAATAGTCGACATGTTGGGAAAGAGTTCACAACAATGTTCAAAGGTTGACTATGACAAGATTTGATCTTTCATTAGCGATATTTAGTCTAGACGGATTAATGTAGCAACCACTACATATAATTTTGTTATGTGGTAGTTGAATAAACAAAACAAGTTCTTCTAATAGAATTGTTACCTAGGACATGTGCTTCACACGGTCCATAGGGTTTTGTTAATTCAAAAGGATGCTAAAAGCATATGCAAACATCAATGGTTGAAGTAAGCATAGCGGAGTTGGAATCTTCACTATGATGAAACTGTTAAAAGAGTTTAATTTCATCAGAGACAATGAAGATGCTTGCATTTGCAAGAAATTAAGTGGGAGCGCTAAGACATGTTTATAATACATTATGTGGAAGACATTTTGTTGATTGGAAATGATGTATCTTTTATTGACACAAGATAAGAATTTCATCTCGATGAAAGGCTTAGGCAAAACCCAAATATTTGGCATCAATAGACGCTAATATGGTTGTGCCGAAAGTACATAGATGATATATTGAATGAGTTCAATATAGAAACTACAAGAAAGGTTATTGTCGCACAGAAAGGATTGAATGATTTCAATATTGATGATATATTCAAGTGTATTGACATTTGGTAAGTGAAACGAAGATTCAAGTATAGATTGATACTTGATGTATGAAATCACAAAGAGTATTTATATCAATCATACTGTGATATGTACAAATCCAGATATGTCCTATACTCTAAATGTTATGAGCATATACCAGAATGATTCATAAGTTGATCATTGGACAATAGTAAGGATATTCTTATGATCTTTTGGAAGAACTAAGAGTATTTTATTTGTAGAAGTGACAAACAGATGGTTAGTTCATTTTAAAGTACTACATTGATACTAGTTTTGTCACAAAGTACAAATTAAGTTTATCTCAATCTAAACTAAGGGTGGCACAATATAATGGAAAATAAGTTCCATAATGGATTTGGATGAGTTCCAAAGTTAAGACATTGTGACAGATACTACAACAAAAGGCTAAGTATATGACTGCTATAATAGCAGCTAAAGAGGGCATTTGTGTCAAGTAGTTTGTTATCAAACTAGGTGTAGTTCACAGCGGGATAATACTATGAAGATATATTGTGCGACAATATTATCAACATGTTTTAACCCCAAAGAACTAAAGGTCTCACCAAAGGACCAAAATTATACAAAGCCATCTCATTAGAGAATGAGTGATGCGTGGAGACGCAAAGACATGCAATTACACACGGACCTGGAAGTGTCAGATCCGGAGATCAGTTGACCACTAGCAATCGTGTACATACAACACCGGAAAGCCATAGGTGTTGAATACACAAAGGTTTGAAACTAGATTATTGACTCTAGTGCAAGTGGGAGACTGTTGGAGATATGCCCAAGAGGCAATAATAAAGTGGTTATTATCATATCTTCATACTTATGATAAATGTTTACATACCATGCTATAATTGTATTAACAGGAAACATTAATACTTGTGTGATTTGTAAACATAAAAGAGTCCCTAGTAAAGCCTCTTGTTAAACTAGCTTGTTGGTTAATATATGATCATGGTTTCCTGATCATGAACATAGAGATGTTATTAACAACAGGGTCATATCATTAGGAGAATGATGTGATGTACATACTCCTATAGATAAGCGTAGCATAAAGATCAAGTCATTCTAATAGTTCAATTGCTATATGCTTTCTGATACATAGTAACCTAATTCCTCTGACCATGAGATCATGCATATCACCTTTACCGGATGGATGCTTTGATGACATCAAACACCACACCGTAACTGGGTGGCTATAAAGGTGGCATTGAGTGTTCGGAAAGTATTGGTTGAGACACATGGATCAAGAGTGGGATTTGTCCATCCATATGACGGATATATATACTCTGGGCCCTCTCGGTGAAATGTCATCCAATTAGCTTGCAAGCATGTGACTGGCTCACAAGGGATCACATATCACGGGAACGAGAAAAGAGTACTTATCGGTAACGAGGTTGAACTAGGTATGCAGAGATACCGACGATCATAACCTCGGATAAGTAAACTATCGTGAGACAAAGGGAAATTGGTATCGTATGTAAGTGGTTCATTCGATCGCAAAATAATCGTAGAACTATGTGGGAGCCATATGAATTTCCAGATTCCTCTATTGGTTATTGTTCGGAGAAGTGCCTCGATCATGTCCGCATAATTCACGAACCGTAGGGAGACACACTTAAGGATTCGATGTTGTTGAGTAGTTATGGAATGATGAGTAAGAGACCGAATGTTGTTCGGAGTCTCGGATGGGATCCGGGATATCACGAGGAGATCCGGAATGGTCCGGAGAATAAGATTCATATAAGGAAAGTCTTGTTTCGAAGTTGGGGAATGGTTCCGGTGTTTTTCATCGGGAATGTTCTAGAAGGTTCCGGAATGTCCGACACTCCAGAGGGGAAGGGTATATGAATGTGTTATACCAAGTTGGAATGATTGCATCATGTACTAAGTGTCATCGCTGAACAAAATAGAGGATTTAATCAAATCCTTGTTTGAAAAGTCAAACACCAATGTGAAAGTCAAACGGCTATTTTTGGGAAGTGGAGAGGGAGGTGGAAACCGAGTTGGGGAGGAGTCCCTCCTCCACCGCCGGCCCACTTGGGATCCGAGTTGGGGAGGGATTCCCCTCCCCTTGGCCGGCGCCTCCCTCCTATAAGAGGAGGGGCAGGGCTCCCCTCCTAGCACACAAGATTGCCCCTCTAAACCTAACCCTAGCCGCCGCTGCCCACCATAGCCACAGCCGCCTAGGGTTTCTCCCCTAGCCGCCGACTTGGGCACCTCCAAGCCCTAGCCGCCGGCCCTAGCACCTCTTCCTCGGTGTGTCTAAACCCTAGATCGCCGAGGGCTCTCTCATAGTCCACCATACTCGCTTAAGGCGAAGCCTGCGAGATCTCCCTCTACTTCCTGGTACGCCGTGCTGCGGAATCGCGAGGAGAGTGCTACAACCTCCGCCTCACTGGAACAAGGGAGAGGAAGGTCTTCATCGAAAATTAACGATGTGACCGATCATGAAGTCTGTAGCATCCCAGTTGTCTAACATCTGTAATGCTACTTGATCTAGTAATAAAATGGCCACTTCCTACAAATATTGTTGCATCATCATCATGTCATGTTCATGTCATCATGCCACCTTGCATTTGAGCATCATACAAAAACCATTTTGTTTTGGTTCTTATCTCATATGCATTAATATTTGTATTTGTCTCTTGATATTGTATTTGGTTCTTGATATATTGTTAAATGCCCAAGTTGAGTTGGGGGCATATCTCTTATTGACTCCACCACCTTGTCTTCACCACCTTATAATTCCACCATCCAATTAATATGAGCTGGCATTTAATTGAGTTTACCTAGCTCATGTGGGTTGGGTGGATCCAATGCTTGTCCCTTTTTGCTTGGCCTTTTCCACCTTTTGGGAATGCATGGAATAATGCCATATGATTTTATGTTGTTTTCACAATATGAATACATGGCACTTATTATTTGCATGGGCCATGCAAAACCACCACATCTAGGTCATTTGGTTTTTGTTTGAAATTCTTGGAGTGGGTCATACTCTCTCTCTCTCTCTCTCTCTCTCTCTCTCTCTCTCTCTCTCTCTCTCTCTCTCCTTCTTTTGCTTGATCTAGCTAGAGCCATGCAAGCACCACCTATTTACTTGTCATTTGAATTTTATTTGTTTTGCTTGCATGGATCATCTCTTTTCCTTTGCTTGATCTTGCTTTGTCTTTGTCCAACGCCCACCTTCACCCCTCCTCTCTCTATCTCTCTTGCTAACTCTAGAACCTATCTCTAATCACCTTACCCCATCTAAACCCTAATCACCACCCCCTCTTAGCTAAACCCTACCCCTCTCTCATAACCTTCTCCCTAAACCTACCTCTAATCACCTTACCCCCATCTAACCCGAGCCACCACCTCTCTAGCTAACCCTAGTTCCCCATCTGACCCTAGTCCTTCCTCTCTCACCCACCCAGCTCGGTTCCCACCTGACCACCCCCCCTCCCATGTGCTTTCCCTGGTCCCTCTTGTCCTCCAAACCCTAGCCAAAACCGAGGCCCCTTTTTCCTCCCTTTGTGCATAAAGGTGGCACCCCTCCCTTTTCTCCTCTCCTTCCTTATCCCCAACCTCCCCAGTGCTTCTCAGATCGAGACCAGAACCCCAGGCACCCACCTTCCCCCCCCCTTCCTCTACCAGATGGTCTTAGCCATCACCTCGCCAAAACCCTAGCCGCCTCGGCTGTTTGCGATCTCAAGGGCCCCTGCTGCTCCCCGAGGCCCCAGGCTCACGAGTTCCCTCAGCATCTCCTTAGGCGGCTAGCACGGAGGAGGCGAGAAGGCCACGAGCACCGCCACTGCCGCCATGGCCGGAGGGATCTGCTCCCGTCCACGAGCCCGCCGGACCCCTTCCTCCCGAGCCTCGTCAACCACGCCGACAAGCCGCCGTGAGCCCGCTATCCCCGGACATGGTCCTCTCTCTCTCGGCCGTAGCCCCGCCCTCCGAAGCGCTCTGCGTACGCCAAGCGTCGCCGACCGACAAAGAACGCTGCAGCAGCTCGTTCCGACTTTGTTCGTCGCCTCGCCCAGAGTTCTCCTCTGGCGATGCCACTGAATGGAACACAGAGTCTGCTTAGCCCTCTCCATTTTTGGTTTTGCAAAGACTCCGCTTTGCCCAAGGTTGCTCACCAACGTCGACCAAACCCGGCCGATCGTCGGTGCTGCAGAAGCGGCCAGCTCCCGATACCGCTGTTTTACGCTTAGGCCCCTGCAAAATCTCCCGCCTAAACCCGCCGTCCCCGTAGCCCCACCTGGCAGCCTCCCATTCCATCTTCGTTTAGGCCCCCGTAGATCCGAGCCTCGCAGCCCGCAGTCCTTGACTTGCTCACGTGTATGCCGCGGGTGGCAGCGGCGTGTGGCTTGGTTCTGGGCACTTTGCCTCGCTAGCTAGGTTGAGACACGGTGTGGAAAGGTCTGGTGCGTGCGTGTCGACCCAGTCAGCATGGTCCCATCTGTCTGCAGCTGTGGCTGGCTCAGCCTGAGTGTAAAAAGTCTGTGTTGTCTGTTTTAGTTCAAATTTAATTCAAACTAATTCAAAATTCAAATTCAAATCTGATTTAAATAACTTTTAATTTATAAATCCAAATAATGCATATAATATATGTTTTTGAATCAGAAAAATGTGAGGATTTCAAATATACCATCCAAAATTTGTTTTGCACACTTAAAATTTCAAGTTGATCTAAATTACAATAAAATGCCCCTGGACCTTTATAAATTAATAACTTTTGTTTTATAACTCCGAATTTGACAAATGATATGTCTAAAATGATCAGCTCGACGGGACCTTTCTGTTTATGTTATCCATGACTTCAATTGCAGCATGCATCATATAAATATATAATATACAGCAACTAATATGACAATAAAAGGGGACCAAAACCCCATAAAAATGTTATTTCTTGTATCCTACACCTCACCATGCCATGCTACTTTATTGCCATGCAACTTGTGCATCATTCATCATGGCATGATTGTTTGCTTGACGCATTTTATTCCTATGCTTGTGCACTTTATTTATGTTGGCCCTTGTTTGTTTGGCTCTTCTTCGAATAGACACTGAGCAGGGGATATATCAAGAGAACCAGGAGCACTACTCAGATCCGTCTCTCGCTTCAACTGAGTTGCCAGGCAAGCACTACCACATGCTTGCATACATACAGTACCTATTTCCTCTATCTTATTCTTGCATCATGGTGTCGCGATTGCATTAAACTGAATTCCTATGTACTGCATAGCCTTTACTTTTAAACCCCACCAAGCTTGTTCCTCCATCCCCTGAGCCATTACTACAGGAGTTGTTTGAGCCATGCGAGTCATAGAACAGCATGTGTAGGGTATGTGAGAGTCTGATGGATAACGAGGTACCTACACAACTTAACCTGAGTAGTAATGGGATAACTAATGAAAGAGGCACCGGTGAGCAACATCTTCTATTTGGTTTTTCCTGCTCACTTGTGTCCCGTAGGACCCCGAGTACTTGATTCCTGTTCCTTGATTTATTCGCGCTATCCACATCCGGGAGGCTTATGGGACCCCCCTAAGCCAGAGCTTGATTCAGTCTTATTTCTTGGGGCCACAAACTAGTTTGAGGTTTTATTTACTATCATGTACGTATGCCATGCTACTGTTTATTTACGATTGTGCGAGGAGCACACTGTACTGTTTAGGTAAGCGGAGTGTTTTTCGCATGTCGACAAGCCAGTCACATTTTTCGATTCCCAATACTGACCATTGATGCAAACCTTGAGTCCGCTCCTGAGTCGCCTAACTTCGCTATGGGTCTACTCAATGGGGTGGCCCCCTGAAACATTTCTGAATCCTATGATTGCTTTGTCGTGAAGGCCTCGTTGGGTTTTGATTTGGTTTTTCCGAGGTTGATCGAGTGTGTGTTGCTATTTGTGTACCCCTGCAGGGTAAAACTTTCTGAAAGCCGTGTCCGCGGTTATGGACGACTTGGAGCACAGTTTCTCGATCATAGACAAGCATAACTAAAGTACCGCTTTTAATTTGACCAAGTAATTGACTAGTATATAGTGCAACACTCATGGAATGGTTAATAAAATTGCCAACGGATGGGGAGTTGTTCGTCCGCTTCTTCGTTGGTAAGCGAGGAGGAGGATGGATCTGATGAAATTACTGTTATAAATGTTGTCATTAATTCACGGACATCCGTCTATCTTTGGTTAGGCGGATGCTTAGCGAGTATCTATAGCACTGTTAGGGTTTATCTTTTCTTTGCAATTCGTCACCCTGTGTTGTGTTCCCTTTAGAGGCATAAATACTTGCCGAGTACCCTTAGGGTCTCACACGATAAATTATGGGTTCGAGATGAGCAGTACACTCGCGGGAGACGGATCTTTGGGTGGAAGAGGGCGATGATGGGCAACGATCGCTCGGTGTAGAGATTTCGGGAACGGGGATCCGTGAGATCTGTGGGCGGGATGTGCTTATTTCAGTGGCATCTTATGCCGATTTGCTTCTTATCCGTACTCGGACTTTGTTCTGCCGCTTCCGCTTGATACTCTGATGTGTGGTGTATGAGGAAATATCCTAAAATATTATATCTATCTAGGTCATTTGAATCTTGCCGTATGGTGTTGCTATATTTCTTTTCTTTCTAGATTGAATGGCTCTGATGTACTCTTGTATAGTGGCTTGCATACATACTCATTTTTGTATGTAGTTGATCCCTTCGCCTGCCGATTACGCCGCCCGTACAGGTCCCGATGAATTGGAAGTGGTTGGGACGGCCGAAAGGTCTACCCGTGAGTGGCTTTTGGGGCCCCACCGTACTATTTCAACCACTTCCGCTCATCCAGGCTTGTATCTAGGAGCGTAATTCACCGAGGTAGTTCTGAGCCGTAAGCGCCACCGCAAGAAAGGATCGCTCACGATCTTGAGATCAGAAGTGTACGACACCCACGAGAATCTGCTCTCGTTAACCGCTTTGGAATCTTCGAGGGTGAGTTCCTCTATCGACTCGTTGCTACAATCTAGTAGATAGATCTTGGCTTGTTTGTTTGTATGCGGTAGAAATTTTTTGTTTTCCATGCTACGAACCCCTACATTCTCCACAGAAAAAATGAGTGAATTTATGAATATTTACTTAATGAGGATGAAGTGTGAAACATTTCAAAAGTTCAAAGACTTTTAATATGAAGTGCAAAATCAATGTAACCAGAAAATAAAGAATTTATGATGGGATCATAAAGGAAGATTTTTGAGTTACAAGTTTAACATAACACCTAAGATTTGAGAAATCGTTCCATGGATTTGTGTTTCCCGAAACACCATATGAGTATGGAATAATCGAGAATTGCAATGAAACCTTGTTTTACATGGTAAGATCAAAGGTGTAATTCATAAAACTGCCATTATATTTTAAAGATTAAAAGTTTTAGACACTACCGCTTTTTCACTGAAAAGAGCTCCATCATGATCCATTGAAATGACACCATATAAAGTTATGGTTTGGGATAAAACCCAAGTTACCCTTTCTTAAACATTGGTATGCATAAGTAAGATGTTTACAACCAAAGTAGGATGAGCATGTCTTTGTAGGTTATTTCGGATAATCGTTGGGTACTCCTCCATAACACCAAAGACAAAAGTATTTGTCGCTTAGAACGTAAAGTTTCTTGAGAAGAAATTTTTCGTGAAATGTTAAGTGGAAGGACAATAGAACTTTGATAAGGTTAAAAGAACCTTAGCTATATGTGCAAAGTTGCGCAGCGTGGAAAAGTGTTCCGGAGGAAGCAACAATGCTCATGGCTCACGTGCCTCAAAGGTTGTGCTCATGGAGGTCTAAGTTCCTATTGAACCTAGTAGGTCGGGTAAACAATCAAATACTAGGACTTGAAAGTAAATAACTGTTATTTGATAATGATGAACTAACTGTATGCAAAGAAGCGATGATGGGTACTGACTCCATCAAATGGCTTTAAGCCATAGAATCCGTGATAGTTCCATACACGAGAAATCAAGCTTTGAACTTGAAAGACCCTCGAGAAAGGTGTAAGACCTTATAGTCATGTTTGGATCTATAAAGAAATAGATATGGATGTTTCACATCTATGAAATAGTCGACATGTTGAGAAAGAGTTCAAAACAATGTTCAAAGGTTGACTATGACAAGATTTGATCTTTCATAGCGATATTTAGTCTAGATGGATTAATGTAACAACCACTACATATAAATTTGTTATGTGGTAATTGAATAAACAAAACAAGTTCTTCTAATAGAATTTTTACCTAGGATGTGTGCATAACACGGTCCATAGGGTTTTGTTAATTCAAAGGATGCTAAAATACGTATGCAAACTACAATGGTTGAAGTGAGCATCGCGGAGTTGGAATCTTCACCATGATGAAAACTATTAAAAAAGGTTTAAATTTATCAGAGACGACGAAGATGCTTGCATTTGCAAGAAATTAAGTGGGAGCGCTAAGACATATTCTAATACATTATGTGGAAGACATATTGTTGATTGGAAATGACGTATATTTTATTAACACATGTTAAATATCTGGCATCAATATCTATATAGATAGATTGAGACGCTAATATGGTTGTGCCAAATGTACATAGATGAGATATTAAAAGAGTTCAATATGGAAATGATAAGAAAGATTCTTGCCACACAGAAAGGATTAAATCGAAATTCAAGTGTATCGACACTTGATAAGTGAAACAAAGATTCAAGTATTTTTGATACTTGATGAATGAAATCACAAAGAGTATTTTTCCAATCATACTGTGATATGTACACATCCAGATATGTCCTATACTCTAAATGTTATGAGCATATACCAGAATGATTCATAAGATGATTATTGGACGATAGTAAAGATATTCTTATGATCTTTTGAAAGAACTAAGGATATGTTGTTTTTGTAGAGGTGACAAATAGATAGATAGTTCATTGTAAAGAGTTATATTGATACTAGTTTTGTTATGAAGTATAAATTAAGTTTATCTCAATTTAAACTATGAGTGGCACAATGTAATGGAAAGGTAATTCCATGATGGATTTGGATGAGTTCCAAATTTAAGACATTGTGATGGATACTACAACAAAAAGCTAAGTATATGACTGTTATTGTAACAACTAAAGAGGGTATTTGTGTCAAGTAGTTTGATTATCAAACTAGGTGTGGTTCACAGCGGGCTAGTACTATGAAGATATATTGTACGACAATATTATCAACATGTTTTAACCCCAAGGAACTAAAGGTCTCACCAAAGGACCAAATTTATACAATGTCATCTCATTAGAGAATGAGTGATGCGTAGAGATGCAAAGACATGCAATTTTACACGGACCTGTAAGTGTCAGATCCGAAGATCGGTTGACCACTAGTAATCGTGTAAATACAACTTCGGAAAGCCATATGTATTGAATACACAAAGTTTTGAAACTAGATTATTGTCTCTAGTGCAAGTGGGAGACTGTTGGAGATATGCCCAAGAGGCAATAATAAAGTGGTTATTATCATATCTTCGTACTTATGATAAATGTTTACATAGCATGCTATAATTATATTAACCGGAAACATTAATACTTGTGTGGTTTATAAACATAAAAGAGTCCCTCCTCTTGTTAAACTAGCTTGTTGGTTAATATATGATCATGATTTTCTGATCATGAACATTGAGATGTTATTAAAAATAAGGTCATATCATTAGGAGAATGACGTGATGGACATACCCCTATAGTTAAGCGTAGCATAATATCAAGTCATTCAAATAGTTCACTTGCTATAAGCTTTCTGATACATAGTAAACTAATTCCTTCGACCATGAGATCATGCTAATCACCATCATCGGAAGGATGCTTTGATGATATCAAACACCACACCATAACTGGGTAGCTATAAAGGTGGCATTGGGTGTTTGGAAAGTATGTGTTGAGGCACATGGATCAAGAGTGGGATTTGTCCAGCCATATGACTGATAGATATATTTTGGGCCCTCTCGGTGGAATATCATCCAATTAGCTTGAAGCATGTTACTGGCTCACAAGAGATCACATATCACGGGAACGAGAAAAGAATACTTATCCGTAATGAGGTTGAACTAGGTATGCAAAGATACCGACGATTAGACCTCGGATTAGTAAAATATCACGAGACAAAGGGAAATTGATTTCGTATGTAAATGGTTCATTCGATCGCAAAAGTAATCATATAAATATGTGGGAGCCATATGAATTTCCAGATTCCTCTATTGGTTATTGATCAGAGAAGAGTCTCGATCATGTCTGCATAATTCACGAACCGTGGGGAGACACACTTAAGGATTCGATGTTGTTTAGTAGATATGAAATGTGAGTAAAGAGACCGAATATTGTTCGGAGTCTCAGATGGGATCCGGGATATCACGAGGATATCCGCCGGAGAATAAGATTCATATAAGGAAAGTCCAAATTCGGAGTTCGGGAATGGTTCTGGTGTTTTCACCGGAATGTTCTAGAAGGGTCTAGAAGGTTCATCGATCCGAAAGGGGAAGGGTACATGGATGTGTCATGACAAAGTGGAATGGTTGCATTATGTCCTAGGTCACTTGGCTGGACACTTGGAAGAGAGAAATCAAACTCTAATTTGAAAGTTAAAAAGGCACTTTGAAAAAGTCAAATCCCAACATGGTTTCCGAGTTAGGGAGAGTTTCTGAGTTAGGGAGGGTTTCCACCTGGGTTAGGAAGACCCCTGGACGCCCCCCACCTATATCAGGAGGGGTGGGGGCGCACCCCAAGGTATCCCCCTTGCCCTAGGCGCCCAAGACCCAATCCCTAGGCCGTCGCTGCCCCCCCAAGCCGTCGTCGCCCTAGATCCCCTCTAAACTATCGCTGCCGTCTAGCCTAAACCCTAGCCGCCGGCTGCCCTCTTCCCTCGGCATCTAAAACCTAGATCGCCGAGGCCCTCTTCTACTCCACCATACTCGCTCTGGCTTAGGCGAAGCCCTGCGGGATCTCCCCTCTACTTTCGATACCACGTCGCCGTGCTGCCAAAATCGCGAGGAGAGAGCTACAACCTCCGCTGCCTGCTGGAACAAGGGTGAGGAAGGTCTTCATCGAGTACCGTACGTGTGACCGACTGCGGGAGCGCTGCCGGAACGCGGCGCCGGAAGGATCGCCTATACGATCTTGAGATCGGCAAGTGAACGACTACATCAACCACGAGAATCTGCTCTCGTTAACCACTTTGGATCTTCGAGGGTTAGTACTCTATCGACTCGTTGCTACAATCTAGTAGATAGATCTTGGTTTGTGTGTGCGATAGAATTTTTTTGTCTTCCATGCTACGAACCCCTACAACTGGGGCATGCGTTGTTGCAGAGGCTAGGTGTAATTGGAATCTCTGTGATATTAATATATACTCTTTTCTAAAAAAAATATCTATCGGCATCGGTGGATGTGTTTATGGATCATCTTATAGATAATTAGAAGTATTCTAGGCATCATGAATCACAACACACAATCAACATGGGAGGACCCAACCAAACTCTAACTTTGTGAGCACTTTTTTTAGTTGCAAATGCAAGTGAAAAAAACTCATGTGCAACTACTCACGAGCATGAATCACAATGTAAATCCAACAACCAAGGACTTGAGCGAGCTCTAACTTAACGAAGAATTGACAATCTCATTTTCAAAACTTCTCCTCCTAGAGATAGGTAGTATAACTGGCTATAATCTTTAGCAAATACTCGTGTTTTATACCTATCCTCGTCACTCAGGGAAACACCTTCCTTTCTTTTGAAACATGACTAGCAACAAAGAGGCTTCCTCTCCTTTTGCAATTTCACAAACTGTTTCATAATAAGGAAATACCTCATTGACAATACCTTGAATCTGGATATAATCTTTGGCAACTAACCATGGTTTATACCTCTCCTCGTCACTCGAAGAAACACATTCTTTTCTTTTGAAACCCCACTAGCAACAAAGAGGCTTTCTCTCTTTTGGCAATTTCAAAACTTAAGTGACGTCATCTCATAATAATAGGCAACCACTTATTACAATCACTAGAAATAATAACCTCGGATTATGATTGATGTTTTGTATTTCCTTACTCTCGAACAAGCAAATGCACTCTCGTAGCCAAGAATGGATCGACATGGGCATGGCCCATTCCCCACGTGGGACAAAAAGGAGTACCTAGATCGACATCTACTAACTCTATCCTAGAATTCATGTTATGATTCGGTTTTTCTCAAAAGCAGGGATACATTTAAAGGTAGGGATACATAAATGTATAAGATCACATTCAAAATTGGCCTTTACACCGATCTTTTCATGTTTTTTTGTGTACACTTACTGTGTTTTTGTATATTTTTTGTGTCCATGTGTACGCACCTTTAAGAGCATGAGTATATCTTATGTATATGTACGTCTTTATTGGTCTTTGTACGTTCCACACTATATTATATATTTTTTAATGTGAACATGGTATCTTTTTTGACAATAAAATGCATGTATTAGTTTTACTTATGCGTATGTAAAAACCAGACCAAATAAAAAAAATGCCAAAATCACGAGAGTGAACATGGGTACTGCTGGTCCTGATTTTATTTACCTACCCTTACATAGCTTTCCAAGCCTTAAGTTACATACAATTCTAAAGAAAGAGAGTTCGTTCTTAGGCTGGTCATATGTTACTAGTCTAAGTTACTACCTTCATAGTGCAAAATAACATAGATATAGTATCATGCAAAGTCTTATTTATTATAATGTAGACTCATTTTGTCTTAAAATTTGTGATGTTATGGTAACATAGCTAGTTACCACAAACCCCTTTCGCATCATTTAATTGCATGTCATGTCATCTAAATGCTTAGCTGTCAATACATGTAGGACTATGTTATTATTCAAGTTACTCCCACTATGGCTAGCTTTACTGTTCAGTCGAAACTTTGTCATTTTTGAGTAATTTCGATTTTCAGTAGAGTAGCATATACATATGCGCTACATGCAAAAGTTTACTCAATTGTTAGTATTTTCCTCGATTGTAATGTTTATGGTCGGAGTCTAGTATTTTCCTTTTTTTTTTAGAGGAGAGTCTAGTATTTTCCTTGTCGGTAAGGTTACGAAGTTGGGCTGGAGCCCGGCCCGCAGATGATCTCCGACTCCGACTCTGGGTCTCAGTCTCACTCGGAGCAGAGCAAGCAGATCCCCGCACCCACGGGCCACGGCCCTCATAAGCTCGCGACCGGAGCAGCAGCTTCGCCATCCCCAAATCGAGAGAACAGAGACGGACAGGGTTCCAAATCGAGCTTCCTGAACGAGAATCCCCCATATTTCCCCAGCCGATCTGCAAAATCAGGCTGCGGACGAGGAGGTCACCGCCGGTCAGAAGGGCCCTTCCCTGAAACCGTGCATGATGTCTGCGACGGCCGGCGAGCTGAAGGAGTGCAACATGGCCTGTCAGCCGCGCACCGCCAAAAGAAAGGCGAGGGAGGAGGCGGCGGCGGCTTGCGAGGAGTGCGCCGCCAAAAGGAAGGTGGAGACGGCGGCTTCTTTTGGGGAGAAAAAGATGTCGCGGCTGCCTCAGGAGGAGGTCGAGCGGGTCCTTGCCCATGTGGTGGACGACCGTGCGCCGCACTACTTCGAGTCCCTGAAGCTGAAAAACCCGTCCTTGCTGCCCTCGCCGGAGGAGGCGGCGGACAGGTCGACGGTGGTTCTCTACAGCGCCGCCCGCACGCACTACGCCGGCGGAGAGAGGATCGTGAGGTTCCAGGCCTTTGTCCGTGGCGAGCTGGAGAAGCGTGGCTACGTGGAGGTGGAGGAGGCGTTCCTGGCTCACAGGGCGCAGGTCCGGGCGTGGAGCGATGCGGCACGGGCGAGGATACTGAAAGAGTTTGCCGCTTCAGCAGACTCTGAAGACGATGACTAGAGTCAGGATTCATGTGTGCATCTTTGTTAGTACTATCTGTATTGTTGGTCGAGTTAAATCCATGGTTAGTCACTGAACTTGCTTAGCAAGTTCAATACAATCATTGTACAACGGGAATACGATTTTACAGTCATCGAAGTTGTATCAGAGCGTCACTCACGGTCACCGCTCGTGTTGTAGAGACGTATTTGCTGACGTGGCGAGCTAGGAACCCATGTCAAACAACTTAACATATAGAGGTAAAAGTTATCATGTATATGAGGGCCTTTTTGCAAAATCATTGTCCTCTCACTGTTCCCTGTCTTTTCTATCTCTACCAGACATGTCCATGGCATCGAAGAAATCCGGCGGCGCCGATGGAGCACGCCGGCATATGCTCCGTCGCCTCCCCAAGCCGGTGCGAGATCCTACTACTGCCGTTACACACACGCCGCCGGACCGCGCCCCAGCCCCTCGCTGGTTGAATTACAGTCGTTCGACACAGCCGTTCCACCACCGCCAGCACGCGCTCCGGCTCCCGGCGCAGCCGCCGTATGCCACTCGCCGAGCGAGCGCCACTACGGTCCAGAAATACCGAGGCGCAGAGGTCCAGAAATCATCTCATCCCATGGCAACTGAACTTCTAAAAATGCTAAAGCTAATTAACTTGTCTGAATCTATACGCTACAAAATCATCAGAACGCAATATGCGTTGTTGCTGTTGATTAACGATGGTGATTTCCCATCCACTTTTGAAACAGGTCGTCCCTTTGTTCCCTGCCGAGATGGCCCCGACGCAGTGCCGCGGCTCCCTCACCGTCGGCTTCTAGTTCTTCCTCGGTCTTGGTGTGCTCATCGCCAACCTCTTCAACTACGCCACGACGCGCATCTCCTGAGGCCGGCGCCTCTCCCTCGGCCTCATCGGTGCGCCCGCCATGCTCATCTTCCTAGGCGCCCTCTTCCTCACTGATACCCCCAGCAGCCTCTTCATGCGCGGCAGGGCCGAGGACGCCCACGCCATGCTCCTCCGCGTGCGCAGTGACAGTGCGGACGTGGATGCGGAGCTCAAGGACATCGCGCGCGCCGTGGAGGTGGCGCGCGAGAGCGAGGATGACGCGTTCCGCAGGATGACGACGAGGCGGGAGTACCGCCCTCACCTGGTGCTTGCCTACGTTGCCGTGGCCATGCCCATGTTCTTCCAGCTCACCGAAGTCATCGTGCTCTCCTCCTTCTCCCCGATGTGTTCCGCACCGTCGGGTTTGGCAGCAACGCGACCCTCATGGGCGCCATCATAATCGGCGCCAGCAACCTGGGGGCCCTCATGCTCTCCGCCCTCGTCATCTACCGCTATGGCCACAAGGTGCTGTTAATGGTCGGCAGCATCCAAATGATCATTTCCCAGGTATATACTACTAGTAGTTTCATATGTGTTCGGTTGTCCTTGGCCAAGCAGAGCTTGATGGCCCCGTCCGCGGTGCCAAGCACCACTCTGGCCTTCGCCCATGCCGCGCAGCTCCGGCGTTGGGCAGCGCGCAGCTTCGAGCTGATGTTCTTCGTCAACATGCCAGAAGGAGGACGGCGGCACACCAACAGAAAGCAGGGCGGCCGCGCGCGAGGAGTAAGCGGCGTTGAGCAGGGGCGGTCGGCAATGGGAAGGAGAGCGGGTAGATAGGGTGGGGAATCGTGGACGAGTGGAGGAGAGTTGGTGATGGGGCTGACAGTGGGTCTCCTCGGTTGTCTTGTTAAGAAAATAAGACGTAAGGTTCTTTTTGTAAAATGAAACAGAATTAGAGGCTGACAATGAGTCCCTAGCTCACCACATCAGCACATACGTCTCTACAACACGAGCGGTGACCATGGGTGACACTTTAACGCAACTTTCATGACCGTAAAATCGTATTGCCATTGTACAATGATTGTATTGAACTTGCTAAGCAAGTTTAATGACTAACCATGGATTTAACTCTTGTTGGTCTGTAACTAAGCAACAATGTAACTGGTGAAGGCTTGTATGTAAAATAAACAATTCGAAACAATCACTCTGCTCCTCATTGCTAAGATTCAGTTATTAGAGAAGAAAGAGGAGACAAGGCTTGTACTTAATTGTTTGTAAAAGAGTGGCTTGTGTTTGGGCCAAACTGTATGACATTACAGCAATTGTTTAACAATTTACAGCAATGAAACCACTCAGGTTTCAGGTCAGAAACCGCTCGGGGATTGGGGGAGGACTACCTCGGGCAGATCTGACTTCTCTTGGCATCTCCCTACACATGTACATGTTTAGTCGAGCTTTGAAACTCTCCCAAGCGACATCCATTTCGGCCGGTGTGACTCCTCCACTATCTGAATGTTCCACGATCCTCTTATGCTCGATATCCATAGATAGATTCATACTCTTCATAGAGGTCAAGCTTTCTGAAAAAAAAAAATGAATTCCTCATCCCGCGGCTGATCCTGAATGCAGGCATACATCATATATTCACAACTTTGTTAACAATGATGGGATGGGGCACACAAATTTGAGCAATTCATCAAAATGTAGATAAGTAATGAGCTACACTTTCTACACAGGATCTGGAGAAGCAATTCATCAAAATGTAGATAAGTAATGAGCAGGATTGTGTGAAAACCTTCATTATCTGTTGGAGAGCAAGGTCAGTTCCAAGAAGCACAAAGCGTTTCTCCTCGTGTTCCCTGACCCGCTTCTCTGCCCATGTAGACTTGGTAGAAGAAGCCGGGAGACCAACCATCATTATAGCCTTACATTTCCCTTAGCTCTACAAACACAGGCCCAGATACCGCATTTCCATCTGCACAAACTGAGGTCCATGGCTCGTAACCATGGACCGCCTCGACGCTCGAGCCAATCGTCCCTGCTAAACTGCATCTCGACGACGACATTCTTCAGGAGCACATGTGGGAAGATTGCAGACTCCCACTGCATTGGCCTCACAGGAGCATCAACCTAACCAAGACCACTGGCACTTGCATCAAAGCGCTTTGAAAAAGATGACGCGGCTGGCGCCGGCGGAGTCCACGGGGCTTCTCTACCACGCAGCCCGCGCGCACTATGCCGCCCGAGAGAGGATCCCCAGGTTCCGGGCTTTTGTCCGTGGCGAGGTCGAGAAGCGCGGGTAACGTGGTTCTGTTCTAGCGTTGCAGAAATTTGAGCCTGATGGATTCAGGAGACCGTCGGCTGATTACCTTACTTACTGTCTGGTTTGCTGAAAATAACGTTAGGCTCCCTTCTGATGTGCCCAGACCTATGATGGCCCTGCTCGGCTGCTCCTCGTCTTTAAGATTCAGTTTCGGACGAAATAGGAGACAGGGCATGAGTGTTTTCTGTTGGGCCAAAGTTCAGACAGAAAGCATCATGGTAGTGTGAGCCAACATTGAAATTTGGGTCTTTCCTAATTTGCTTACCTATACATCTTATTATATGGTATGATAGGCAAATTCGTAACAGAAAATGATGTAGAGGGAATGGATGTATTTTTTAAGTATTTATACTAGATGCATTCGTATCTAAATTCACATGTATTTTTTAAGTATTTATATTAAATGCATTCGTATCTACGCAAAGTTGAGAACACTAATATAGACCGAAGCAGAGAGAGGAGCAATATAATTCAGTATGAGCTGCAGCTGTGTCTAGAATGTGGAGGTCGATGCTTGGATCAGAATTGGGGAGAAACGCCCCAAACCTGACAACAAAACACGAGTCCAAACGAATCTAAACCAAAACAGCATGATCCCTCCAAGGCCATCAATATGGAAATGGGGAAAGGACTGTTGCACAAATCCAGGCCAGGCCAAGTCAGACGAGAAAGGGAACCCTACCTGAGCGGGAAGCCTGTAGCACGGGGACGCTAGTGGCAAGAGGGAGACGGAGAAGGCACAAGTCCGCCATTGTGCGGGTGCGGCGCAACAAATCTTTCAAGTCACAGGAATGGCAATGGATACAGGATAGCAGTCGTGAGATTTCAAGGTCATCCAGGGTCCAATAGATTCAGAATTGATGATCCGCTAGAACAACAGACAGCCCTGCTTGCTAACTCGACCGGGATGGAACCCCTGAAGCAACATGTGAAATAAAACCATCAAACCGGTCCTGTATCTATTACACCACGCGTCAAAGGAAATGTGATCAGCGGCCTCGTCTCTAGTCGGCATCCATCTCCTCGAGCGCTGCCTGCGCTGCTGCCTTGGCCTGCTCCAGAAGATCGCTTGGAACCTGTATGGTATGGCAAATTAGCAAGGAATTCAGGACAAGGGGACTGACTGGGTGACTCGGCTGGCTGGCTGTGGAATTCCAAGGGGAGGAGTATATTTCTGGCGAATGAATGGTCCTTTATTTATTACCTTCTCGTGCTGACGGTTAGATTCATCGCATACCCAGCTCAGTTCCAGCTCGAAAGATTTGTCTTTGGCTTCATCGTGTACACCATAAATTCTGCATGTACAGAAAAATATATATATGTCAAGCTGTTTTAGCAAGTTCGTGAGAACCAGCATGACTGAGAACCAGGCTAGTTGATTACTTCCAAGTGTCTAAATCAGTCGGTTCTCGCCGACACAGAAAAAAGGTACTACTTGACAGGACACCTGTCCACTCACAGAGCACACGAATCTGTGCTAAGAAAACATATGCAAGCCTATCGCAACACCAACTTGAAATAGAGTATTGCAACCACAACTAGTGCTTGTAAAAGTAAAATAATGAGATTAACTACTGTATTGTTGCGTCTGAAAGGAAAATCCATAATCATTAACTAGTACACCCCTCCGTTCCATAATTCTTGTTGTGGTTTTAGTTTGGGAGTAACTGACTCGGTCATGCTTCAGCACATTTTAGTACATGACTGAAAAGCTTTTGGGACACTCATAGCAGAAAAATTGAGGTGATATGTCTTAAGCAGGAACTTGCAATACTAATGTACTATGGGAAAAGATTTAGGGCATACATCTTGGCAACCTCAACGATGCCTTCCCTGCAGGTCATTTCAGAAAGCTTCAATTTCTCAATCTCCCTGTAGGACAACATGAATAAGATAGATGAATCAAAATGCAGAACCACTGTTTACAACCAACAGAAATACATAGTAAGCAATATCATAAGTATTATGTGCAGATGCATTTGACAGCAGCAGCTGCTAACCATTAAAAGGGCATTCTTCAACATTTTGAATCATGCAAGTTATTCGTAAAACAAAGCTCTATATGTTTTCAATCAGAAATCATATGCATCACTGGCCACATATGGATCAAGTTCATCTATAATCATTCACGGCCAATTTGATACTGTGGTTCTGCACTGCACGAGCTAGTTGTTTCAGAGAATTAACTATTTACTAGTTCTGGTAAAACGTTTCCGTTATCGCGATAATGAAGTTGGTTATTATCAAACTGCTAAAGTGGGGGCCTGTTAGTTGCGGTGTTTTATTAAACTTTGTGCTAGGTGCTTGGAACACCACAACTTGTGTGTCTAGCAAATCGTTCAGCACATGTATTGGAAAGATTTCATGGAAAATGTATATGCCGCGTGGGGTACAGTTTTGATAAAATATGGAACACCAAAATTTTGCAAGGAAACAAACAAAAGCTTGCCAAAGTCAAACTTGTCTAGGCATGTAGCAACACAAAAAAAACATCGCCTAACTGTGATCTAATAGTGGCAATCTGAACATAAGCAATAAGAGCATCTTTCACCCATTGAAAATGGAACATCAAAACTACTACCTGCATATATGCTAATTATAGACAGTTCATTTGATGTATAAAAAAAATCATTGAGACAATGAACAGCACCCTTGAACCCATTATTCCTTATGGTCTACTTTGAACAGCACCCTTATTTTGGACGTGTTTTAGGTTATACATACATGCAATTTTTGACAAAGTTCAGACACTTATTTTGGATCGGAGGTAGCAGTATTTATAGGAACATTAAACTAATGCTTAGTGAATGTGCCGTGCTGTAGAAAGCTAGAAGTCCTAGTAATTTGCAACGAAAAATAAATTCGGTACTGCAGAGATCACATAATAAACGAAGTATTGAAAACTTGATTGGCTTACGTTTTTGCAGCTTGTCTTCCTTTACCCAGAGCAGCACCAAAATATTTCTGTAAAAAATCAATTGGTAAATCAAAAATTCCATACGCATCTGTGTTTGAAAGCACCACTGCACATCTTAATACATGTAAAGTTGTAAAAACAGTTGTGTATTCTGCGAAATTAAATTTGCCTACTGTCATGAAATATGAATGTGTTACCTACCCAACTTATCCCTTGTTCAGTCCTAATAAAGAAAAACAAAATGGAAGAACTACCAAGTGTGAAAGTGAGAACTTACATAGGAGAGACCTGAAGGTTCGATCATGTAGAGCTGTGGCCCATCCCTATCATAACCTCCAAGAATAACCCCACAGCCAAAAGGCCTGAGACAGGAGTTTAAATTGTATCAAACTATCAAGTACATGTTGAAGGAGGCAATTGCCTACTTAAAAAAGAAAGTGTTAACTATCTTACCTGAGCCACCAGTAGAGTGTACACAGATGAACGTAGCTAGCTACACGATCAGCTAATTCTTTCACAGGCATGGGTTCTCCATAAACCCTGGTCGAAACAGTTTTAAGTTACAGTTCAGAAAATCTACATCGCATGGAATCAAAAGTCTCAGTAATTCTCACTTCTCGTAGTTAGCTGCCTCTGACTTTGCTCTTGAGACTATCTGCCTACCATCTGCTGCTAGCCCAGCCACAGCCTGAAAATGAGAACAGTAATTATCTTAGTTGCAAATGAAATTCATTACCAGAACAAAAAATGGTACTTAGAAAATAACATGAAAGAGAACAGCTGCAGAATACAAGACCTAATCACATCTCTACCTTGAGGACAATGCAATATATATTAATTTTTGCTTGACAACTTCAGAGCCTGACCACCGCATATGTCAAAAGAAAAAATGGAAGACAAATTACCAAGCCAGAGTTGTGGTGCACGGAGTGAAGTCTCCGATTCGACCCGGCAAGGATCATCTTAGATGTTATCAGCTTCTCCACACCCTACAGACCAACATCATAAGAGGTTATCAGACAAAACACGCAGAAAAGATCACCAAATCTGAGCAAAATAAATCCAGCAATAACCACTTACAAGGACAATTCCATCTTTGCATTTAATCCCAACGATCGTCCTACACAAGTACATCCAAATTGCAGCATGAAGTTGCATAGACAGGAGAAGGTGCAAGAAAATAGTGAAGGGAAGTCATACCCGCTGTTGTCGACAGCCTTGCCAGCATACTCGACCTGGAAGACACGACCATCCGGGGAGAAAGTGGTAACGGACAGATCATACCCAGTTCCGATGCTACTCATCGTTAATTTGCTTCAACCTCTAAACCAATATATAGTTCTCTCCTGGGAAGATAAATCACAACAATCATATTGCGAATAAGCAGGACAAGCTACATTGAACAGGCAATTGCAAGAATTATTCAGACAGATGTACTACGCAAGGCATTTTGGCAGGGCTGTAACTGTAAGTAGCCTAGTGCACCTTCTATCCTAAAACCCATTAGTACTTGGTACATGGTGTCCGGAAAAAATGCGAATGAAGCTACCGGTCACATAAAAACCCACTTGGTAATGCCCCAATATGCGATTTCCATATCAGACGCCCAGCGCTAGAGGTAAAGTTGTCACTGCCTCAAGGGAGAACCTAACAGGGACCAGGGTTCAGTTGAACACCAAACGTTACTAGGAAATACACTTCTAGTCGTACTCCAACGCACAGCATGCAATTCATCCACACGCTGCAAGTATCCATCCCAGTTTAGTTAGTGTTTAGGTTAGATTTCTCACAGCGCAGCAACGAGCAGAACAACCCAGCCAAAGTTAGGGTTGGCCACCAACAAGAGAAATCGACTTAGGCCAGGAGGGATCTCTACTCGGCGCCGGTTCAACTGGAAACAAAAATTCCTTAACCTACTACGGTAGGAGAACGGCTATAGGCGATTCCTGAGATTTGGTGACGCCGTTGCAGCAGAAGGGGTCGATTGGATCTAGGATCTCGTCTAAATAAAGTACTCCAGTAGCATATGTTCAAAAGCCCTGCGGCCACGCATCCAGGCTGTTTTAGGGACCGCGAGGAGGCGGGGAGACGGTGTGCTTACCGATCCTGGCGGGCGGAGGAGGCAACGTCGACGGCGGCGCGGGCGGCGGGCGGCGGGCGGCAGGCGGATGGTACTCTTTTACGGCTTGTGGCGCAAGAACGTGTATGTGAGGAGCGGGGCTATTTTTTAAAAACATAATTACTTTTTTATAGAATTTTGGAAAATAATACTCCAATTCAGGAATTTCTTCCGCCGAGTTGAAGAAGCCGCCTCCGCATGCGTGCCCCTCGTCAGATTTGCCGTTGTCATCACATAATTTTTAAACGTTGTCGTTTACATGCTGCTCGACGCCAACTATATAAGCGCAAAACTACCACATTTGAGATGATCTTGTTAAAAATCTATTACCTTTGAGTTTTTTAACACATAAAAACCATTTTTGAAATATAGGTGTGACGGAAAGCTCTAACTGGTCGTGTTTAGGCATCTAACAGCATTTCTGGCAGATAGGGCCCGTTGTCGGTCTTTGGCGTGGTCACTTGACGGAGGAGGCACGGCCGTGGACGCGTCGAAGGGTCGTTAGGCGTTCCTTTTCGATTTCAACACTACCTCCACTCTGTTCCACTCTTCCCAACCCCATCGTCATGTGTTGCCGCCGCATTGCGTCTTCTCACACCATCGTTGTCGTCATGGTTTCGTGGAGCGATGGAGAAGAGTCGACGCACTACCCGACCTCGTCTGACGATGTGAGTACTCTGCACCTGCGTTTTTCGATTTATAGTTGAATTAGATTTGGATTCAGGTGGTTCCTTCTCTAATTTCTGCTACGTTTCAACATGTTAGAGTATGAACAACACCTACGATTCAGATTTTTGCGGTTTAGCCGACGATGGGGAGGAGCCTGTGCTCTGCAAGTGTGGATTTATGGCTGCCAAGTTTGTATCTTGGGGGGGGGGGGGCTGTGTTGGGGATATGCTATATAGGTATCCTCATAGCATGTCTCTTATCCGACTAACCCGGGTGGCCCATAGTCGGTAGCATGGTCTGTGGCCTGCTGGGCGGCCCAGTTAGGTGAATCCAGAAGGGAGGCCCATGCCAGATAAAGGAAGGCTACGATGGAGTCACCAGCGTACCCGGAGCCTTGGAGTACAAGATACACAAGACTAGTGATAGACGGTGTAGGACTCTATAGCCTGTCCGACTAGGAATTTACCCTGTAACCCTAGGACCTGACGACTATATAAGTCGGGCCTATGGGAGCCTTTAGGGCATCGTTTTACACACACCTCGCACAGCGAACCTATCTCTGTAACTCGGCGTATTGCCATTATAGTGATTTATAGCAGGAGTAGGATTCCGCCACCGTCAGGATCTCAACAGGTAAGCCGTGTTACCTCACTGCAACCGTCAAGCTTACCCCACGTCTCTAAACACGCATGTGAGGACCCTCCATGGCGTGCCGACAATACCACGTCAGTTGGCGCCCACCGTGGGGCAAGAGGCGCTTCAGGCTCTTCAGCGGGCGAGGACCAAGATCTTCGCAGGAATCGGTGAAACCGTAGCCATTGGCCGTGTTATCTTCTCCGGCAACGTTCCGATCGTCCCCCCTGACGAGTTCTAGATCCCGGCGAAGACGAACCCTACACGGTGTTCGATCTTTCCTATCGAAGATATCCACCTCTTCATCGGCGAAACCGACTCGGGCACTAGTTCCCTAGGAGTCGGAGGAGCATCAAGACCCGCACGGACCGCCTACGGGCAGGATACGTTCGCGGAAGGATCGATGTCGGATCTCTCCTTGGAGTTTGCCGGCAAAGATCGGAAAAATTCAAGACCCACCCAAACCGCCCCTATGCAGGATATAAAGGTGGAAGATCACTTCAAATCCGCCGGCTTCATCCGTGCGTCTGGACAGCAGAGATCCAAGTTCGTCGGTGTGGTTACCATCTTCGATCTGGCGCGCTGCGTTCAGAGAGAGGGCGAAAACCCCCGTGATTACCTAGCCAGGTGGCTCCGTATACGAGCCGATCTGGCCCACTACCCCAATGATGATGCCATCTATCACTTTGTGGAAGGACTGGACCATGGCACGCTTCTCCGGCACTCTCTAAGACGGCAACAGGCATCAGGACGCCTTACCTTCGAAGGCATGGTAAACACCGTCAACAACTACGCGGAGGCTGAAGCGGCAGCTCAGACAGCGCTTGCGCTCATTGATGGAGCCCCTCCGATTTAGCCACCACCACCGCCGCCTCCGGCCGCCATCATCGCAGCACCACCACCACCTCCAGACATCGTCGAGGCCGTTGCACCTCCATCGCCCGTCATCGAGGAAGTCCTGGCACCCTCCGACTCTGTCATTGACGCGCTTTATGCTGATTTCAGTGCAGATTCAGAGGAAATAGACTTCAGTCCAGAAGAGCTAGACTCTGCTATGCAGGGGATGGAGGAGGAGTACTCGCACGACGAGCAAGCTAATAACACCGTCATGTCTCGAGGGGTGTTCGTCACCATTGGGACAACGATGGATGAAGATCAACCCGGGCAAGTTCCGCCTACGGTACCGAAAAGGGAAGGGCCACTCATGGCTGCCGGCGATGATCGCGCAAAGGTCATGCCTCCTCCGCTAACCCAAAGGCAAGTTGCAGTACTCGCACCGTCCGAGCAACAACAACACCAAGAACTTGCCGCCTCCGGATCCACGTCGGCAACCCATGTTACTCCAGGTGATAGAGTGATGTACGGCAATCTCGTCGAGCCACTAACCGTTGATCATATCCGAACGTGACTCACCTTGACGAGAAGCGCCAGCATTCCGGAGGAGGCGCAAGCCATCGCGAGCAAGGCACTAAACTAGATCGAGATCCGGTCAACGCGAAGTCCATAGAGAAAGCTAGAGCAATGGAGGCCGAGTACAAGACTCTGCTGCAGCAGAAGGCTAAGAAAGCTCCGCTCGCCATCAACGATCCCGCATACGGCGCAACCTAGGATGGGCTCCTCGGCCGCAGGCCAAGCCATACATTGATAGTAAAGTCAAGGTGATGCCCACCCCACTCCTTAACCTCGCCGCCAAGACCCTTCGGAACAGGATAGATCGCCGAGGCGGTAGAGTGTCTATGACCTAGTGGCCAAGGCGGTAAAGCAGCAGGAAAAGGCCACCTCTCAGAGGCTTGAGTCTGACCCAGCGCTCTGTCGATCTAGCCAGTACAAACCGCCAAGGGACATGTCTCCTCAAGATGTCGGATCACAGACGGGTTCATCAGAACGAAGACGGAGGGATGCACGCAACAGGAAGGATGCTATCCCCATATCCTCCAACCACGGAGAAAGAGCCCGACCTCGTCGCCCATCGCCATCGCCCCGATCCCCCCGACGTCAGGAAGATTACAAGGCTCACCATCGTACGGATATGCCTCCTCCAAAGCTGTGTGGTATCGTCATCCGCGACAACACGACACAGGCCCGTCATGATGAAGAGCGCCACCAAGGACACAAGAGCAGGTCACACCACGACCCTCCGCGTACGACAAGCAACCGTGACAGACGTGAGGCGTCGCAGGAGGGTAACAGCAAGAAGGCTAACCCACCGCCACCTCCGCCTCCGTCGCCGCCAAGCAGTCACCATGGCGGAAGAGGCCCGCGTCGTTCACGCAGCCCATCCCCTGTTGACAATAAGAAGAAGAACCCGGAGCCATACGATGCACGTTCGCATATCGATAAGATCCACGAGGCCCGGGAAGGACCATACCTCGGACCACATTGCTTTGGACCTGCAATACGGTCCGCAACTTACCCGAAAGGTTTCCGGATAGACAAGACCATCAAGCCCTATGACGGCACCGCCAAGCCTGCCACATGGTTGTAGGACTACGACAACGCGGTGGAGATTGCCGGAGGCAACCCCAACGTCGCCGTTAAGTACCTCCCGTTAATGTTGGCAGGTACGGCCCGTCAATGGATCGACGACTTGCCGGAGAAATCTATCTACAACTGGCTGGATATGCAAGAAGCATTCACCAAGAACTTTGGGGGTACATACAAGCGTCCCTGCACTGTGGGCGATCTACAGCGATGCGTGCAAGAGAAAGATGAGACATCTCGCGCATACCTCTCCCGCTGGCTGGACATGAAGAATTCCTGCGCAGGAGTGCACGCTCAGACCGCTATGGCCGCCTTCATCGATGGGTTGGAAAGAGGCACGTTACTCCGACATAAGCTAAAGCGCTTGCAGGACAATCATCAGCTTGACTTGAATCAGATGATTCGGTTAGCTAGTGAGTTCGCAATGCCGCCGACGATCGTGGCTCTTGTTTAAGAACGGCCGCTCCAACCCAAGCTCGGAGGAACAGAAGACAAAGCGGAAAACCGCCCAAAAGAAAAGCAATCACCGACATGGTCGCTATGACTTTGCAGACGAGGAGAAGGCGAACAACGTGGCCGAGGAAGGGGCAGCGCAGCAACGAGGAAGTGAAACCAACTCGCGCCGCCTCCGCTTCCCCAAACGTCTAGGAGTACCGCGATATGCCTTGCCTCGTACACCTCGATGTCAACGGCAAGGCCACCCATACCAATCGACACCGCAAGTTCGTCAACGACCTCAAGGAATACCCGAGTCCTACAAGAGAAGTCGGAAGAATGCATCATGAGGCAAGGGCAAAGGGAAGAATAAGGAGGAGGAGTCCAAGGATTCAAGTGACATGGGCGAGGACGTTGACCCCAAGCACGCCGCCAAGAGCGACGACAAGGGCAAGAACCCCTTCGCAAAGAAGGCCCCAGTCTACCACACTTTCCTTGGCACCCCCACCGTCCGACAACAGAAGACCTCTCTAAGGATCCTGATGGCCACTCTCCCCCCAGTTCCCCAATACCTGCGCTGGTCGGAGGTTCCAATCACTTGGGACAGGACGGACCACCCAGACCTTGTGCCCATGGAGAACCAGTACGCCATGGTCATCAACCCATTGATTGAGGCGTGGAGTTCACCAAGTGCATGGTGGATAGTGGAGGCAGCATCAACATCATGTACCTGGATACACTGCAGAAGATGAACTTGACGGAGGCAAACCTAAGGCAGACCAACACCGTGTTCCATGGCGTAGTTCCTGGTCGGGAGGCTCGGTCCCTTGGGTGCATTACGCTTCAGGTAGCCTTCGACGACGTTAATAATTACCGCCAAGAGCGCATGCCCTTTGAGGTGGCCCCCTTCAAGAGCGTGTACCACGTTATATTCGGCCGCGACATATTCCACACGTTCATGGCCAAGCCATGCTTCGTATACAACAAACTCTAGATACCCGGACCAAACAGCGCCATCACTGTATCCGGAAGCTTTACCAAGGCAAGGGACTGCGAGATCAATGAAGCAGCCATTGCGTAGTATCCTCTACAATAAGAATTTAAGGAAATCGAGCAAAGTCAATGACTCGAGATGCCCGTCGAAGAAGCAGATCTCGACTCGCTCATGCTCAAGGCCGCCATCGAGACCAAGCCGGTGGAACGTGTGGTGGCGATGCCCAAGACCG
Organism: Avena longiglumis; assembly: GCA_030063025.1. Classification (NCBI taxonomy): domain Eukaryota; kingdom Viridiplantae; phylum Streptophyta; class Magnoliopsida; order Poales; family Poaceae; genus Avena; species Avena longiglumis. The sequence continues at coordinate 20,801,274 of CP125976.1, forward strand.
TCGCCATTGGGACGAACCGGATCCCAAATAGGAAAGCCGCCGAGTTCCTCCGTGAGAATAGGGACATCTTTGCCTGGCAACCTGCCGATATGAAAGGTGTACCTAGGAAACTTGCCGAGCACAGCTTAAACATAGATCCAAAATGTAAACCAGTGAAACAACCTCTATGACGCTTCGGAGATGAGAAGAGACGCGCCATTGGCAAAGAGATAGCTAGGTTACTTAAGGCTGGGTTTATCCGAGAAGTCCTTCACACCCGATGGGTGGCCAATCCTGTACTTGTCCCCAAAAAGGGAACCAATGAATTAAGAATGTGTGTTGATTACACCGGCTTGAACAAAGCATGTCCCAAAGATCCGTTTGCTTTGCCTCGCATTGACCAAGTCATTGACTCGACGGCTGGCTCAGAACTTTTGTGTTTTCTCGATGCATACTCAGGATACCACCAGATCAAGATGAGGAAGTCGTACCAATTGGCCACTTTGTTCACTACCCCATACGACACGTTTTGCTATGTCACAATGCACTTTGGGCTGAAAAATGCAGGTGCTACCTACCAGCGGACAATGCAACATTGCCTTCACGACCAAATTGGTCGGAACATTCACGCCTATGTGGACGATATTCGACTTAAAAGAAACCTTTGATAATCTCCGGAAGTACAACATGATGCTCAACCCTAAGAAGTGCGTCTTCGGGGTTCCAGCCGACAAATTGTTGGGCTTCATCGTTTCCCATCGCGGAATCGAGGTCAACCCGGAGAAAATCAAGGCCATCTTAGACATAAATCATCCGACATGCCTAAAGGACATCCAACGACTAACAGGTTGTGTTGCAGCAGTTAGTCGGTTCGTCAGCCGACTTGGAGAGAAGGCTCTGCCGCTATACAAGTTGCTGAAGAAGGCGGACAAATTCACATGGACAGACGAAGCAGATGGAGAATTGAAGCAGCTCAAGGAGATTCTTTCCTCAGCGCCCATCCTTGCAGCACCCGATCCTGGAGAGCCCCTGTTAATTTACATCGCGGTAACCAACCGGGTTATCAGCATCGTCGTCGTGGTAGAGCGGAAGGAACCAGGCTACGAGCACGGAGTTCAACGACCAGTTTACTATGTAAGCGAGGTCTTGACGGAGTCCAAGCAAATACCGCACTACCAAAAGATAGCTTATGGAGTATTCCTTGCTTCTCGGAAGCTGAGGCATTACTTTCAGGAGCACCTAATCACAGTAGTGAGTAAGACTCCACTGTCCGACATTATCAACAATAACGACGCTACAGGAAGGGTCGCGAAGTGGGGCATTGAACTTGCCGCCTTCGAGATCACCTACAAGAGACGCGACGCTATCAAGTCACAAGCTTTGGCGGATTTTATTGCAGATTGGACGGAGATGCCAGATGCTACTCCGCTGCCAGAACCAGAGTACTGGGTGATGCACTTTGACGAATCAAAGTTGCTCAATGGCTCGGGGGCTGGTGTACTACTACAGTCACCAAAAGGATACAAGTCTACCACGCTCGCAGATCCACTTCGAGGCTACAAACAACATGGCGGTATGAAGCACTCATTCACGGACCACGTGTAGCCAAGGATATTGGCATCAAACGCATAGTTTGTTGTGGGATTCGACTTGGTTGCCCCAGTGGTCGCACTGAATGCGCGAACCCTATGATGGCGGCATATCGCGTGAAGTGGACGAGATAGCCAAAAGCTTGGGCTACGAAGTCAAGTATGTGCCTAGGGAGCAAACGAGGCGGCTGATCTCTTTAAACTTGGATCAGGGCGCAAGCAAATTCCTCCAGGAGTTTTCCTAGAGCATCTACGCACACCATCTGTGAAGGGCGCCGACATCGACAATCCGGATAGAGCTGACTCTTTTGTCAACATGGTGACAAAGATCCCTTCGGCTTGGATAAAACGTTCATGGAATATCTCGAACACGAAACCTTGCCCGACGACAAAGTCGAAAGACGACAAATAGTACGGCGAGCAAAGGGTTATACCATAATCAATGGGTAACTCTATAAAAGGATCACTACTGGTGTATACCTAAAGTGCGTTTCCCAGCTAGAAGGTATGGAAATCCTGCGCGAGATCCATCTCGAAGATTGCGGGCATCACGCCGCTCCTCGATCATTGGTCGCAAAAGCCTTCCGGCAAGGATTCTCTTGGTGACCGCGGAGGCGACAAGCTGGTTGAGACATGCACGGATGCCGATATGCCCGACAACCACATGTTCTCGTGAAGAATTGCGAACAATACCAATAACTTGGCCGCTTGCGATGGGGCTAGACATGGTGGGACCGTTACAAACGGCACCGTGTGGATTTACACATCTTCTGGTAGCAGTTGACCAATTCACCAAATGGATAGAAGCTAAACCCATTAGAAAGCTTGATGGGCAATCGCCTCGTGTTTGTCCGGGATCTAGTGGTGAGATTTGGTCTCCCACATAGCATCATCACCGACAAAGGAAGCAACTTGTCACTCGGAGAAGTGGAGGCCTATTGCTGGGACAAAGGCATCCGACTTGACCTTGCATCTGTGGCACACCCACAATCCAATGGTCAGGTTGAGCGAGCCAAGGGATTAATTCTGCAGGGAATCAAGCCACGTCTTGAGGCACCGCTACATAGAGCAGCTGGAGCCTGGGCGGAAGAATTGCCATCTGTTCTGTGGAGTTTGCGAACTACACCCAATAGATCCACCGACTACACCCCTTACTTCATGGTATATGGAGCAGAAGCCATCCTACCTTCCGACATCCTCCACGATGCACCAAGAGTTGCCGCCTACAACGAAGATGACGCTGAAGAATCCAGACGCCTAGATGTGGACCTTCTCGAGGAGGAGCGCGTTTTGGCATGCCAAAGATCCGCCATCTACCAGCAGAAGCTACACAGCTACCATAGTCACCGCGTTCGGCATCGCTCATTTAAAGTGGGGGATTTAGTACTCCGACTTAAGCAGAAGAAGTCACACAAATTATCCCCGCCATGGGAAGGACCGTTCATCATAAGCAAGGCGCTGCTCAATGGGTCTTACTACCTTGTCGACAATCGTGAGCTCAATGATAGACCCAACGAGGATCATAAGCGTAAGCGATGTGACCCGGATGATGACTACCCGGAGCTTGATCGGCCATGGAACATAGCACATCTACGTCCTTTCTACACTTAGCATTTTTTTATCTAATCGTGTACCTCTTATATGATCAATGAAATAAAGCTCTTTGGTTCACTCATATTGCTAAGTCTTTTACCTCCTTTAGTGTTCATTTTTGGATCATATAAAACCTTTATGCACAAGTCTTGCAATTGCACTTGTGAAAATTCTGCCTACGGGCGTTAGCTTAAGTTTTCTGGTCTACACATTCTTTGTCGTTTTTATGTGGATTCTGGAGTAGTGACTTTCGGCACTTATTGTCGGCGATTTTGTGCTCAGGTTATTGACGGTGCCATTGGGCATCATCACCTAAGCGCATGGTTCCGACAACGAGTCTTCCGACTCACGAAAAGTCAAGCAAAAGAACCAGAGTAATGGATAAGCCAGCACTTGCTTAAAAAATATATATACATGCTGAAACTTAATTCTTAAGTAGCAGGATACGACAACCATTGTTTTCCGCCTTAAGATTACATCAACAAGTTTTTCCCGTGCACACACCAAAGGTGAAACAGAAATTACAAAGTGTTTTTCATTCTTTGGGCGCAAGAGACTTGGAGGCCGCATCATCGCCAGCTGGAGAATCACCCTCGACGTCGGCACTGTGATGAGACTCGAAGGAGTCCTGGTTGACGTTGTCGATGAAGTTCCTGGGCACAAAGACGTCAACGTCCACCAACTCGGCAACCCTGGTGTCATAACCCGCGAGTGATGACAGGATGGCTTCGTGATCGATCTCCTTGCCTTCATCATCCACGTCGGGGATACTAGATGTCACCGTGTCGATGTCGGCATCTTCATAGTGTGCCTTCACCATAGACAGCGCCATCCTTGCGCCAGCCCGTGCGCATGAAGCTTTCCAGCTCGCGACACGCTCGGGGGCTCGGCGCAGAATCTCCGAGTACTTCGTCATGGAGTCCGAGGCCTTGATATAAATCTGGAGGGGCTTGGCAATCTCCTTGGCTTGGGCGATGGCGGTATTGATGAATTTGCCGATAAGAACCATGCATTCCTTGTCCGAAGGAGGCGAGCGGGTTAAACCCATGGGTGCTGAAAATTCCGACAAGGTTTGCATGAGTTCGATAAATTCTAAGTATCCAGACTGCAGAACTACAAGGCGGAGGACACTTACTGAAGATGCTGGCCTTAGCCGCGCACGGTGTCCGCCAGGATTCTTCTCTTGTTGGAGGAGCTTAACGCCGTTATGGCGAAGGTTTTGCTCATCGCCAGCTTGCTTCTAATCCTTTAGGATCGCAAGCTCCTCCTTCAAGCGAGTGATCCGCGAGGCGAGTCCTGCAGGCTTTCATGGAATCCTCGTGCATCTTCAGCATTTCTTCCCTCTCCTTCTTAAGGATTTTGTTCTCGCTGTCCAGCTGCTGGATGTGCTTGGACTGCTCGACAATATCCTTGGCCTTGGCAACATGCTCTGCAAGTCGGAGAAAACAAAGTACACAGTGAGTACTCAAAGAAGGAAGGCACAAAAGTAAGAGAATGCAAAAGAAAATGACTCTTGTTTTTGATGATCTGTTCCTTCAAGATGGCAGTTTTACCCTTTTTGGCTTCAAGATCTGCGCGCATCTTCTGGTACTTGTCGTTGGCCATGCCCCTCCGAGCATTCTCGTTATGTGGAAGCAAATACAAATTTAAGTCATTGTTTGGTCTGCTTGGAGCCCCTAGTCAGAAATTTTCCATCTAGGCGCTCGGGGGCTACAACAAGAGTTTTTTAACTTATTAATATGCTTAGTTTTTCTTTAAAGCATCTAGTCGGAACTACTTCAGTTCTCGATTAGAAGCTTGGGGGCTACAGTATAAAGTTTTTAGCTCGGGAAATGCTTATATTTTCTTTAAGCATCTAGTCGGAACTAATTCAGTTATAACTAGAAGCTTGGGGGCTACAACACTGAAAAATATAAACACTATGTATGCTACTCTTAAAGCATCTAGTCGGAATAATTTCTTCCATCTAAATGCTTGGGGGCTACAGTGAGAGTTCTTTCTAACTTGGTCACTCTTAGAGCATATAGATGCAAAACCTATGGTTTTCCGTCTACATCCTCGGGGGCTACAGTGGGATACTCATACGAAATGCAAAAGGTAAAGAAAAACTTACAAGTGCAATGATCTTGAGGTTTGTAGCGCTCTCGGCTAGCAGCTTGCCAAAGGAAATGCTATTTCCTCGCAAGATGTCTGCTTGTCGGAGTAGATCCTCAAGACCGCACGTCGGAGATGACGGCACTCCTCCAGGAACCATAGTTGTGTTACTCGGCATGAGCGTCGGGTAGACTATCTTCGGGAACTCGAAGGGTTTCTGGGAGCAGAGGCGCCGCCTTCGGCAGAAGTACCAGCTCCCACCACCGTATTGCCGCTACCAATGGCATCCTTAGGCGGAGCTTTGGCCATTTGAAGAGCAACGCTCTCCTGTGTCGCCTGCTCGCCGACAACAGCGAGTTCGGTAGAGGCGCCAGAGTCCACTTCCATGGCGGAAGGGCCTGGTGCCTCCTGGACTTGGGAGCTTGTCGGAGCAGAGGAGGAGGGCTTGGCGAGGAGTAGCGGGGGATGGCGATCTGCACATATCTTTGATATTTCTATAAGCCCCAAGAGTCTTGGAGGACTTCTTGAGGTTGGTTGTGGCTTTCTTCCTGAAATGTGCAAAATGCATAAGTACAGGAATAAGACAGATAAATGAGACGATGTCGGAGAATGAGAGGCTTACACTAGGGGGGCGCTTTGGCAAACATCCCGGTGGCTTTCTTTTCTTTCGCCTCCGGTAGATTACTCTTTTTGGAGGCTCCACCCTCCGTCTTCTTCTTACCTCCGTCGGCAGCGTCAGAGGTGGAGTTCTTCCGCTTTCGCGCCAATGGGGCATCGTCGTCGGACACGACCGTGACTTCCTTCATCTTTGGATCGTAGATTTGGGCAGCCAGGTTGTCCTCATCTAGATCGCTAAGCTGTAAAGTAAGAAATCACCGTTTTAGATAAGATGGCTATGGTAAGACGGAGAAACTGGAGCAATGTCATACATGGAAAATAAATACCTACCTCTGGGCACGTGCCGTCTACGTACATGTCTCAGGTGATGGTTAAGCCGCTTCTTATCCTTCACCTTGACGATGTCCTTTAGACGAGCTTGACGGAGTCGCCGAGAAGTTATCCACGGAGATCCGGGAATCCTTCGATCACCCGTACTGCATGAACTTCACGCGGTGCTGCAGGAGTTGGATTCGCCTGATGAACCTGCACATGGCTAGGTCCAAGCCGGTCAAACCCGCCTCTACAAACCACTCGATCTGCCTTATTGCACGAGAAGCGTTGAGGTCGGAGGGAAGGGAGGCATGGGATCTCCATGTGGAAACTTCAGCGGCGGCTCCATCCACGAAGTCCGGGTACGTCACTTCTCGGCCCGCCAAAGGAATGTCGGGGCCATAGAAGTACGTCCGCTGCTAGTTTTCGCACGACTCGTGGACGACGATGTCGGGGAACCGCCGGCCAGGTCGGATCTTAAAGCTTATGGTGTCGCAGTTCCTAAGCTCCTCCCTACTATGTTCGGCTTCACGTTTGACGGTGAAGAAGTACACAAACAAGTCTAACCTAGGCTTAATCCCTAGGTAACCCTCACAAAGTGTCGCGAAGTTGCTAAGCACTAAGATGCTATTGGGGGAGAGGTTGTGGGGTTGGACTTTGAAGTGGTTCAAGACGGACAGAAAGAAGTGGGAGATGGGCAGAGAAATGCCGCGTACCAGCTGGGCCTTGAGGTACACCTTTTCTCCGACTTGGGAAGAAGGTGTCACCTCGCCGGCCGGCGCCGGCCGCCAGGCGAGCCCCTCCGTCGCGGGGAGGTAGACCTTGGCAACCATCTCTTGGATGTCGCGACCGGTGATGTCCGAGCCGCGCCAGTCGCCTTTGTACGAGTCTGGCTCCTCTTTCAGAGGCTCCAGCGCCGCCAGATTGTGGTCACCGCCCGGTGGTTTCAATCACCGCCGACGCGGGGATGACCAGGCCCTTAGGGGGCATGACGACGGAGCTCGCCGGCTTCACCGTGGCTTCGCTCGACGCCGCCATCGAAGGGGAGGAGCTGCTGCTGGCCATGGAGGACTGGGAGGACACGATCGTGCAGAGAGAGGCTAGGGTTTCTTCGAGGTTTTCGCGGAGGGCTCGAGGAGGCGCGGTGGAGGAAGAAGATGATGACGAGAGAATGGGGTGAAAAAGTGGCAAGTGTCCCACGATTACTATTTATCTTACTGCGTCAAGATTCGCGGCAGAATCGAGACGGTTGCCGCGAGACGACGTGTTCGTGAACGCGATGCGGTAATTTCGCCACGTCTCCAACCGCCGTCAGCGGTTCAGACGCCGCGCGGGAAAATCGGATATGGTTGCGTTCTCTGCATGTGTGAGTTACGAGGCGTCGCTGACCTACAGCCTACGTCGTCATAACTGACATGGTAGATGAGTCGTCCCATCGAAGATTTCGGCATGGACGGATTTAATCCGACTACGGAAGCGTACTATGGAAGATTCAACATTTCTCCGACTTACTCATAGAAGATGGAGAAACCTTTGCAGGGTTCTTTGGGAGGACTACAAGATATTGCTTGACGATTTGCCGACATCCATCTAGACGGAGCATTCCACGGGAAGAGGCAAGACGGCGCAAGATCTTGGAGTTCTCCAGGGGCTACTATTGGGGATATGCTATATAGGTATCCTCATAGCATGTCTCTTATCCGACTAACCCGGGTGGCCCATAGTCGGTAGCATGGTCTGTGGCCTGCTGGGCGGCCCAGTTAGGTGGATCCAGAAGGGAGGCCCATGCCAGATAAAGGAAGGCTACGGTGGAGTCACCAGCGTACCCGGAGCCTTGGAGTACGAGATACATAAGACTAGTGATAAACGGTGTAGGACTCTGTAACCTGTCCGGCTAGGAATTTTCCCTGTAACCCTAGGACCTGGCGACTATATAAGTCGGGCCTATGGGAGCCTTTAGGGCATCGTTTTACACACACCTCGCACAACAAACCTATCTCTGTAACTCGGCGTATTGCCATTATAGTGATTTATAGCAGGAGTAGGATTCCGCCACCGTCGTGGGATCTGAACCTGGGTAAGCTGTGTTACCTCGTACCCGTCAACCGTCCGCCTTACCCCACGTCTCTAAACACGCACTGTGAGGACCCCTCCATCGCGTACTCGTCGGCAATACCACGACAGGCTATAACACTGGAAGGAGGTACCTAGCTTGTGAAGGGCAGGTATGTGAGCATTTCCTAATTAGTATAGAAAGTCAATGCTGGTAATCTCAGTATGTGTTAATTTATAGTCTTCCTTAAATGATGTAGGAAGGAGAGAAGTGTTCATATGTGCATTGGGTTGATTCAGTGTGGCCAGATTCTCTGATGAAAGCAATGGGCAAGCTATGGGAGATGTTTGAAAAAGCTAAACAAGGCAGGGTGAATGATGCACTGGACAATGTTGAGAAGAAGTTTGATTTTGAAGACCAAATTAAGAACTTGAACCAAGATTTGAATAAAACTTAGGATAAAGTTGAAAAATAAGTGAAAGAGAAGCAGGTGACTTTAGCCCTCAAGGCTAAAGCTGAACAAGCTCTCATGGCTGCAAGGGCTGAAATTCAGGAGAAAATGACCACTGAAGCAACAATTGTCAACATGCACAAATATTTGTTGGTGAAGGTAGAGAAAGATAGGGACAAGTACATGGAGGAGAAGAGGAAGCTGCAGTGCATTGTATCAGATTTGTTGAAGGAGAAAGAGGGCTACAGGGTCAAGTTCAAGAAGATAAAGGAGATTGTTGAGATGTAGTTTTATTATGATGTGAGCAATGGTTTAATTATGCTTTGAACAATGGTTTAATTTGTGTCGTGGGAATGACCACGGCAGATGCTGCAATCGGCAGCGAGTAGTAGAACGAAGGGCAAGGGCGGCCAGCCATCTGCGGTGCGAGATGAGGGCAAAGACACAGGGTTTTACCTGTGTTCGGCCCGGAGGGTAAAGACCTACTCCTGCTAGATTGTATTATGGAAGTGTTTACAATGGGCGAACTCGGCGACTAGGCGGCGAGTTGCTTGGGTGTATGAGGGAACGTATCTCTAGTCACCCCTTAGGGAGGTTTATATAGGCTTACCTCCCCTAGGGTTTACATATCCCAACCGATTCGGTTACAACTTTGTCAATCGTTTAACTTTCGACCGGGCCTATCTACTCGCTCGGCCTTCGACCTATCGATGCTTTGGTACCGATGGGCTTTGATCCACTCCGCTCGCAGCCCACTCGCCACCCCTTGGGCGGTCGGAAGCGTCCCGAGGATACCCCAGTAGGCATATCCCCATCAGTAGTCCCCGAGGCCGTCGTTGATTAGGCGCGGTGGCTGCTGGTAGTCGGAGTATACGGCTTCAAGTTGGCATCCAAATAATCGCCGCGGGCTCCTCGCGAAGGAAAAAATCCGGAACCGAGTCGTCTTGGGTGAACGAACCAACGGTCGCCTCGGCGAGTAACTCAATGAGCCGGGCAGGAGGCGGACCGTCGGCGTGGTCAAACTAGCCGTTAAGGTAACTTAACGGTAACTTCGGCGTAATCATCGCGCTGACCCCTAATTTGGCGGGCAGCTATATAAGAGGAATGGTAGGCCATCGAAAGCCAACCGCCCACCATTTCTTCCGAGGCACATCTTTCCGTTGATCTCGCGATCGACCGACCGCAATCCTCCGACCTCCAAGCAAATCCTCGGCCATGGCCCTCCACCGAACCTTGGGTAGATCCAAGTGCACCAGAGAATGGCCTCCTTCGAGGAGGCCGGAATCCTCTTGGCGGCTGTGGCGAATCCCCGCAGAAACGACCAACCAGCGAGAGAGTTCATCTGCTTCACTAGTCACCTCGAGCGGGTTTAGGGTTTCCCACTTCTCTGTTCTTCCTGCGCCGCTTACCACGGATCCAGCCTCGGATCCGGGTCCCCATAGTATCGAGCAGCTCGCCATCTTTGTGGCGTTCTGCGAGTGCTACTTGGGCTGCCGCTATTTTCCCTTGTGGCAAGATCTTTCCATGGACGGATCAGCCGAGGAGGCGGGTGGCCCAATGCTAGCCATGCGGCTTAACCTTCCAAGAAAACCAAAGCCTCCTTCGACTTGATGCTGCCGCCAAAGCAAAGCGATCGAAAAAGTCTTGGTTTTATGTGACCGAAGCGACCCGGAGGACGAGGCGGCGATCCCACGGTACTCGCCGACCGCTCGAGCCGCAATCTCCAGGTCGCAAACTTCCCGACGATCGCGGATGGTCGTCGACGATGCTCCGCACCATTCGCGTCCGAAGAAGAAGGCTCCGACGGTGAACTGTACAACCGTTGGCTTGGGCGGCGATTGCCCGCCGCCTAACGCGAGCATTACATGTACCAAGACACAAAGCCGAGAAGACTCGACGAAGGCCTCGCCGAAAGTGGAAGCCGGAGGACTACCTCTGGCGTCAAGAGGATCACCAGCGGCATATACACGGATGCGCAGGCTCCCTCCATACCGCGAAGCGTCCGGCCCAACGGTAATAATCTGATCTTGTTCGCGATCGCAGATATGCGATCGCGGTAATTCTAACTTTGTTCCATGTTTAACACAGCTATTTCAAGTGGTGGAAGGGTGGCTCCCACCCGCCGATGACGAGAGCTCCGGGCCATCCGCCCAGGACACAAGCGAATCGCCTCCCGCCAAGGACAATGAGGACGATGAGGACGAATCCGAAGAGGAGATCGCCCCATCGTCCGAAGACCCGCTGGCAACGCGTCGTATGAACTCGAGCGGCAGAGCCTCGGCGTCATAATGGCGATGACGAGGAACTCCGGAGACCACCTCGCCCGTCGGGCCACTCCCGAAGAAGAAGAAGGAGAAAGAGGCGAGGGCCCCAAGGAGGAGGACGAAGCCGAAGATGGCCTCACCGCCAATGAAAGCAGCTCCGATGCCCACAGCCGCGGTGACGGGCGGCAACAACCACGCTAGATGCACCATCCATGGAGGCACACCGCCTCGATGCCCCCGCCCTTCGCCCGGTCTCGGGCTAGGAAGGCTCGGTGAGGACCGCCTCGCAGGGGTCCCGGCGTGGCGGTCGCCGCAAGGAGGCTCCGCGGCAGCTCCTAGCAAGGAAACCTCCGAAGGCGCCCGGGCGCCAACCGCTACCTCAACATCAAAGAAGCCGTCCGTATCCCGGCCCTGGCGCCCGAACTCGATCGCCGCTTGGCCTCGAGCCGAGAAACCGGCCGCCTCGCAGTGGCTGCGTTTCATTCCGGTCGCCAAGTGAGTGTACTCGCCTTTCTCTCTTAGTATTTTGAATGTTTTTTTGAATTGTCTTGATGCGTAGGACCGAGTGAAGAAGATGAGCCACCCGACGGTGGTCAAGGTGCCTCCGCCACTAGCGAGGAGGACCCTTCCGTAGAGGAAGGTGGATGAGGCCGCTTCCACGGAGGGCAGCAAGAAGGCCAAGGGCGATGACATCGCCATCTCTCGACGACACGGCAAGGCCGCCGGCCCGTGGAAGCGACCGCGTCCACGAAGGAGGCATTTCGTTGCCTGACCCGGAAGAAGCGAGCTCCTTTGGGCGGGTGCTACCTTCCCCGCTTCATGACCAAAGGCCCGCAGCGAGTGAGGCTGCGACTCGAACCCGCTCGAGACCGCCGACGCTGAGATTGACCAACGTCGCGGGCACACACCGGCGCTTGCGTCCGTGGGCAGCGCAAGCTGCAACATGCTTGGCGCGGCCATCCAGTACCTCCGGTCCCGAGGATCAGTCGGTGTTTTGCGGCCCGATTCTTTATAATTACTTGTTTTGTGCGTTCGAGTCCGGTCCCGAAGTGCGTACTCGCTAAATTGTAGCGGTGAGCACCGAGTATTTCGAGCCGCTGTCTCCGAGTGCGCACCCGCTAAATTGTAGCGGGTGGGCGAAATATTCGAGCCGCCGGTCCCGAGTGCGCACCGCTAAATTGTAGCGGGTGGGCCTGAGTTGTTTTCGTGTGTCTTGACTTTGAAACTTTGCGGGGTTTACAAGCGGAGTCGGCGGAGCGATTGGCTGCGGCGTCTTGAAAGGTTGGCTCTCAAGAAGTAAACAAGGAGCTTGAGGCAATTGCTGCGCGGCAGGTGGCTCGCCAGAGCTTGTCCTCGCTGGCGGCGGCGAGATCTGCGTTAAGCACCGCTGAACAAAGGATCGCCGACCTCGGCCGAACTGCGAGGCGAAAGAAGAAGCGAGCTCGTGACAGGCGAGCTAAGGCGCCCGTTGCTGCGCGGAAGAAGACGGAAGGTGTCGGAAGCCCTCATCGTTGGGCTTGGGCGATAAAACATCGCTTCAAAGCTTCATCACGGGCTCGCCCGTTGCTTTCGGTGAGTGCGTCTTCCCGATCTTGTGGTTATATTGTTTGTGGTTTCCGTGGTGTTCTGGCTGTTTCCGTCTAGCAGGCCATGTGATTGGTAGCCATGAAGAAGCGAGTTCTCTTGATGCGAGGGAGTGCGTGAGCATGCTCGTCGACTTCGGCGATTGTCGGCGACTTGCATCCACGCCTACCTTCAAGAGATGTCGCCCACGGAGGTTATTCCCAGATGACCTCGTTGAGGTGTGGGAGTACTTGGAGAAGGCGCCCGGTCGTGGAGTTCATGGCGGTCGGCGTTTCGACGTGGGCGTCGGCTCTGAGCCCGACTCGCCCACTTCCCGAAGACTTGACCGACGACGTGGCGAGTGGTTATCCTTCATCGTGGCGCGGTGGATCTGTCAAGTTCTTAAGCTGCGAACGTGTCGCGTGCTCGGGCGTGTTTGGGCGATGGGCGACCTTCTTCCGTACAGAAGCGGTCGTCGCGCGAACGACCTCGAGCCGCCGCATCGCGACTTCAAGGTCGAGCAGCCCTTCCAAGCGGCGATGGCGCGGTGACGACTTATCCATCGAACCCGTAATCCTGCATTCATCCGGAGCGGGGCGCTGGTGCATCATCGTTAAACTGCGGAATAGTGTTAGTAGCGATTCTGCGAGTAGGCATATTTTGTAATGTAAGACAATGCGATGCGATTGAATGGAGCGTTGTGTTCATTTTGCTATTTGTTCGCGTGTTTTGGATTGATTTTGGGTGAGTCCCGAGCGTCCGCCCTTTGCGGGGTTCACCTTAGATATGATGTTTTGTTGTTTATCATGTGTGTTGTTGGTTGAGTCGACTACTTGAGCTCGGAGAGCCGATCAAAGCGACTCCCTCGAGTGCTCAGCTTTACCGTTTTCCGTCTGTGAACGGGCGGGTGCGAGTCTCCGGCGTGGTACTTGGTAGTTCAAGGCGCGACTCGAGGGTGGTTGAGGATCTGAGCGTTGGTGTGGCGCGTCACTCCTGCCTGGCCGGTGGGTCGATCGTGGCGAGTCTGAGCACGCTCTCTCTTGGCGTTTTCCTGTCCGATCGAGACGAACTGGTATCCAGTCCCGGCGTGGTACTTAGCCGTTCGAGTCGCTATGCCAAGGATGCGGAGGACCAGGGTCATTTGTGAAGCGAGATGATGTCTTGGTTCGTAAAACCAGTCGAGCTAAGCGACTCGATGGGGCTCGGATTGGCGTTTTGTGGGCGATGCAAGACCTGAAATGACTCGGTGCTCTTACATCGCACTACTTAGCCGTGCCGGTCGCTGTACCAAGGGTTGACTTACGTATTTTAGCATGACGCTGTTAATTACGAGTGCGAGTGGCACAAGGCATGGAGAGGAACCGTTTCTTTTATTCATAGCGACTGGAGAGTACATATGTGAGGTTCTAGGTATAGAACTTCCGGAGGAGATTTACATTCCACGGCCGCTTGCGTCGAGTTCACCGTCCCGCATGACGTCGACGAGGTAGTAGGCGTCGTTGCAGTCTGCGCCCGATAGCGAACGGGCCTTCCACGGAGGAGAGCTTGTGCATGCCCTTCTTGTCTGGATGAGGCGTAACACCAAGTCGCCTTCTGGAAGGTGCGGGTTTTCACCCGTCGGCTGTGGTAGCGACGGAGCCCTTGTTGATAGATAGCGGTCGCGATCGGGTCGCGGCGCCGTCGAGTTGGTCGAGCCCATCTTGGCGGGCCGTTCGTTCTGACCTCCGTATAGTGGACGATCCGGCGAGTCGTGTTCGAGGTCGGTTGGCATGGCTTCGCCGTAGACCATGAAGAAGGGGTGAATCCGGTCGACCTGTTGACCGAGGTGCGGATTCCCGGATGACGGAGGAAGCTCTTGACCCAGCATCCAGGTGCGCTCGAGTGGTACTTGGAGTCGCGGCTTGAGCCGTGGAGGATGCTTTGGTTGGCTCGTTCCTGGCCGTTGGATTCGGGTGTCGATTGGCCTTGTCGAGCGGATGTGGTGCTCCTCGCAGAACTCGGCCATTGCTCCCTTGGCGAAGTTTGTGCCGTTGTCCGTGGTGATCTTTGTTGGGGAAACCGTGGCGGTATATGAGCTCGCGTAGGAACTTAGTGGCGATCTTCCGTCGCATTTCGGACTGGCTTGGCTTCTACCCACTTTGTGAATTTGTCGTGGCGACCAGCGGTGGGTGTAGCGGAGGGCCTTCTTGAAGGGCCTACCATGTCCATGCCCACATGGCGAATGGCGGTGATGGGGATTGTTTTGAGCGCCGAACTTGGGGCGTCTCGGTTGGCGTATTCGGCACCGGCGCGCTGGGCGATATCGGCGTCGGCATGTCGGTGGGCGAAGAAAGCCGTGTCGCATGGCTTTGGCGACCGAGGCCTTGGCGGCGTGGTGGCCTTGATCGCTGAGTGGATGTCGTAAGATTTTGCGTCCTTGACGGTTGGACGGCGTTGGAACACGCCGGTGACTGCGCTTGTGTAGCTCGCCGATGATGGTGTAGGACTTGCATCGGCGACGATCATTCTAGCGCTTGTCTCGTCTGCGGCAGGTTACTGTCTCGGGTAGGCAATGTAGGGCTTGGTCGGTCGTCGGCTCGGTGGCGAAGTGCGACCAAGGTTGCCTCTGGTTGGGCGGGACTCAATGTCGATCTCCTTCGGGGAGAGGCGGCGTGAAGATGGTGTCGAGGAACACGCCGGCGGTGGTGCGGTCGGACCCGATGCGAGAGGGCGTCGGCCTCCTCGTTTTCCTCTGTCGATCCACTCGGCAGTAGCGTGAAGTGACCGCCCACCTTGTCCACCTCTTGGCGGTATGCCGCCATGGTAGGGACGGCGTCGCGGTGCCGGCGACTTGACCTGCACGAGGTCGGAGTCTCCGTAGCATCAAGGCGATTGGCGCTCATCTCCTTTGCGGCCATGCCGTGGAGTAGGGCCTCGTGTTCGCCATGTTGTTGGTGCGGCGTGAATTGGCGGAGGATGTAGCGGAGCTTGTCGCCTTTGGTGAGTCGGCACTATCCCGCTCTCTGCGCCGTCCGCGTTCTTGGACCCGTCAAATGCAGGCTCGATAATGGAGGTACGGCGGCTTCTGGCGCTCTTGGGCCTCCTCCCGATCGGCGAGGAAGTCGGCGATGCCTGCGACTTAATCGCCTCGTGGCTTAATGTTGTGGACGCCCGATCTCGACGGCCCACTTGGCGACCCGCCGTCGCCTCGCGATTGCGGATGATGTCTTGTAGTGGAGCCGAGGAGACGACCGTGATGGGGTGCTCACGGAAGTAGTGCGGGCGCCGCTGAGCTCAAGACCGCGTATACCAGCTTTTGGTATGTGGGTATCACGGCGCGACTCGGTTAGGACCTCGCTGATGTAGTATACCGGCTGGACTGGGCGCTTTGCCTTCCTCTGGTCGTTCGACGACCATTACAATACGACGACGGCGCTCGGACGCCGCGACGTAAACCAGCATGGGCTCCTTGTCGACGGGTGCGGCGAGTAGTGGTCTTGACAAGTAGCACCTTCTTGAGGTCGCGGAGTGCGTCGTGCGCCTCCTTGTCCCACTGGAAGGTGGGATTCTTGCGCATCAGGCGGTATAGGGGCATCGCCTTTTCGCCCAGGCGGGGGATGAAGCGACTGAGAGCTGCTACGCCCGAGCTCGGGCGTCAGCGAGCACTCGGGTTTGCCGAGGCGATCGTGTCGATCTTCGTTGGGTTTGCCTCGATCCCTCGTTTGGAGACGACGTACCCTAATTGCCGGGTACACGAAGGTGCACTTACTGGGTTGAGCTTTATCTTGTACCTCCGCGGGTTGGCGAAGGTCTCTGCGAGGTCGGCGGTAGGTCGCCTTGGCGGCGGATTTCGACCACGTCGTCGATGTAGACGTGGATGTTGCGGCCAATTTGGCTCGCGAGGCATTCTTGCATGCACCGGTACGTTGCTCGGCGTTCTTGAGGCCGAAGGTCATGGCGGTGTAGCGAAGGCTCGAATGGCGTGATGAACGCCGTCTTCTCCTCATCCTCGACAGCCATTTTGATCTGGTTATACCCGGTAGGCGTCGAGAAACAACGACTCGAGCCCGTGGTGGAGTCGATTATCTGATCGATCCGCGGGAGACGAACTGCTCCTTTGGGTATGAGGTTTGTGTAGTCGATACACATTCTCCATGTCCGTTCTTCTTCTCGACCGACTGGGTTTGCCGACCACTTGGAGTATTTAATTGGCGGATGAAGCCGGCGAGTAAACGCTGCACTTCCTCGGCGATTGCCGGCGTTCTTCGTTGAATGGCAAGCGGCGCTTGACTGGTCGCACTTTGGGGTCGGCGTTTAATTTGTGCTCGGCGAGCTCCCTAGGGACACCGGGCATGTCGGAGGGTTTCCATGCGAAGATGTCCCTGTTCTCACGGAGGAACTCGATGGAGCGCCTTCCTATGCTGGGCTCATGCCTGTCCCGATCGTCACCGTCGCTGGGGTCGCTGGGACCAGCTCGGCAGTCTTGGTGTCGTCGTGGCCTCAAAGGTTGAGGTGTTTGTGCCCTGAGTTGGGCTTCTTGAGTATTGTGGGGTCGTCGTTGTTGACCCGCCGTATTCGCGTGTTAGCGAGCTCATCGGCGTGACTAGCTTCCGCGCGATCACGGCGTCGGCGGTTCGGCTCCTTTGGCCTCGCATTCGGCGGCCATGTCGGTCGCCGTTGATGGTGATGACGCGCCGCGGCCCGGGGAGCTTCATCGCGTTGTACGCGTAGTGGGGTGCCGCCATGAATTTGGCGAACGCCTGGCGCCCCAGGACGCAATGGTAAGGGCTGTCGAAGGGCACCAGCTCGAAGACGATCCGCTCGGTGCGGAAGTTCGCCGGAGTGCCGAAGGTGACGGGTAGCGTGACCTTGCCGATCGGGTACGCCTTCCGACCGGGGACGATGCCGTGGAACGTGGTGTGGGTTGTCTCGATCATCGACTGCGGGAGCCGCAGTCGCCTGAAGGTGTCGAGGTAGAGGATGTTGATGGAGCTGCCGTCCATCAGAGTCTTGGGGAGCGATGGTCGCCGACTTGGGCTTGACCACCAGGCGACTCGTCACGGATACTCGATGCGTGGCGAGTGGTCTTGCGGCTCCGTGATGGGCTGCTCCGACCAGTTCGAGGCGGGGACGTCTGTCTGGGCCACCGCGTTGACGGCGACAGCGGGCGATGACCTTCTTCTCGCTTCGTGTTGAAGCCGGTGAAGGTGGAAGCGAGCGCTACTTTGCCGAATTTTCCGCCATTTTGCGGGTCGTTGTCGGTGTCCTCCAGCGTGCCGTGCCTTCTCGATCTCCACGAGGGTGTGGCGGTCGGCGGTGGTGTGCGTGGCGGGCTTTCCTTCCCTGCTGTGAAACGCATGGTTGGTTAAGGAGGGCCGGGATCGAACCTTGGCTTGTTCTTGTAGTTCCGCCCGTCGTCGTTGCCCTCCGTCGGCGGTAGCTCTTGGGTCGCGTTGTGCGTGCCCGCATTGGCGGCAAGTCGACTCGCCCATCGTTCGGCGCTTGCACAGGCGAGTGCGGCTATGGAATCGCTCGGCCGCCGTCGTTGCCGCCGTGCGTCGTTGCCCTCGGACTCGTCGTCGGCGTCTTGATTGGGATCCTCCTCGGCGTCGTTTGGCGATCTCGAGGAGGTCGGGATGTTGTCGAGTGTGCGGGCATGTCGCTGAGCTTGGCGACTAGAGGCTCGTGGCGGCACGAGGTCTTGAAGCAATGGATCGCGGTGTCGGGTGGATGCCGACCGCGTTGTACCGAGCTCTTGCCACCGTTGGACCCAGCTGCGTCGACTCGCGGGTCCCTGGATGCATCGTTCGTGTCCTCGATGGTGGTGGCGGGTGTAGGAGCACTCGAAGTGCTGACGGCGTCTCGCATTTCCTCCCGAGTCGACATCGCCACGGGGGCGTGTTGATCCATTGCCTGCACGTCCCTCCATCATCGATTGGGAGGTAACAGGCGGTAGGTCGTGTGACCCGCGATCCCCATTGCCATGAGGTATGTGTCAAGCCGGATCGGCGGTCGTCTGAGTCGTATTTTCGATCTCCTTTGGCGCCTTGAAGTTGGTGGGTACTTTTCGCCTCGGATCATTGGTCCGAAGCACTTGGGCCTTAGTCGATTGGCGACCCCATAGGCTCATCGCGGTAGTAGTTAGGTGTGCCGCAGTCGTCGGGCTGGCGTCTTGCGCCGATTTTGGTTGTTGATGATGTGAGTGCGGCGTCGATTGGCTCTCCATTAGCGGCGGCGAGGTTGGTCGCCGCCGGGATCGTTGGTGGAAGTGCCGCGTTCGCGGGTCGTCGTTGGAGCTGTAGTGGCTCTGGCGGCGGGCAATTGAGGGTGTTTGCCACGCTGGGCGGCGCTTGAGGCCGCCACTTCCGGAGGCGTGAGTACACTCGCCCTTGGTCGGCGCCGCTTCTGTTCCACGGCTTTTGCGAGTAGGGCCACGACATCTTTGGATCTGTAAGCGCCGTCGCCGGTCGCCGTGATCTTGTCGCGGCTCGGCCTGCCACGAGGTTGTCCATCGGGTGGAGAACAATGGAAGGCCGTTCGCATCTCGCTCGCTCCGTGAGAGACGACTATCCGCGGTGATCCACAGGAGGTGCGGTTGGGTGGTGGCGGGCACCCATCGCCGCTGATCTGGCGGGCGGTTGCTTCCTCCGGTGGCGCGTTCGCAGATCGCGCTCGGCTATCTTGGCCGGGTCGCTTTCATCGTCGAAGTTCGAGCGCCTGAACGGTGGGATCGGCGTGACTGATCCGGCGCTGGTGGTAGCGTGACAGTTCTGTCACACCGCCGAGGCGAAATTTTTCGGCGCTCGCTCTTTCGCGTCTTGCCTCCGCCAACGAGCGGAGTTCGACCTCCGTCGCCGTGGCGTTAGGAGGATCGAATGGAGAAAGGGTCCTCCGGGTCGGTGCGGTGGCCATGTAGGTCGCGGCATGGCGGCGGCACCGTCGTGGAGGTCGTGAGTTTTCCGACCGAGTCGAAGTCGAAGATCCGAGGATGGAGGGTCCTCGAAATCTCCAGCGTTGGAGACCTGGCGATGGAGCCAGCAGACGAGGCGCGGTGATGGATCCGGCGAGTGACGCCGGGTCGCCGAGTCGGCGTCGTCGGTGAGGGTCGCGTCTTCATGCGGTCCGAGTTCTCGGCGCGTTCTTTGGGCGAGTCGTACTCGGGCGAGGCGGTGGATCGTGCGGATCGCTCTCGGAGAGCCGATCGCGTGGTGGCGACTTCGCGGATGCGAGCCGAGTCCTCCGAGGTGATGACGTCGGTGAAGCCGGCGAAAGGCTGATCGTGCCGATGGCGGGATCACGCTGTGACGGTCGCGCCGCGGGACATAGCTACTCGGCAAGATCTGGAGCATCTGATCGCTATCATGCGGCGGTGGCGTCTCGTTGATGGGCAGATTGATGCCCATCAACGAGACGCCGCCACCACCGGCCAGACCCCACGGTGGGCGCCAGCGTGGGAATGACCACGGCGAGATCTTTGTCGGCGAGTAGTAGAAACGAAGGGCAAGGCGGCCAGCCATCTGCGGTCGAGATGAGGGCAAAGACACGGGTTTTACCAGTTCGGCCCCGGAGGGTAAAGACCTACTCTGCTAGATTGTATTATGGAAGTGTTTACAATGGGCGAACTTCGGCGACTAGGCGAGTTGCTTGGGTGTATGAGGAACGTATCTCTAGTCACCCCTTAGGGAGGTTTATATAGGCTTACCTCCCTAGGGTTTACATATCCCAACCGATTCGGTTACAACTTTGTCAATCGTTTAACTTTCGGACCGGGCCTATCTACTACTTTGGGCCTTGACCTCTCGATGCTTTGGTACCACTGATGGGCTTTGATCCACTCATGATTCTGCGGGCCCACTCGACCCTTGGGCGATCGGAAACGTCCCGCTGAGGATACCCCAGTAGGCATATCCCCATCAATTTGTGAGCTGCAATATGTAGTGAACAATGGTTTAATTTGTGAGCTGTAATATGTAGTGAACAATGGAAATTATCTGAATTATGAGCTTGTTGTGAACAATGGAAATTATCTTTGTTGTTGAAATTATCTATGAACAATGGAAATTATCTTTGTTATTGAAATTATATGTGAACAATGAAAATTGTGTAGGTAGTCTCATTCATTTAGAAGGGCAGATAAAATTACTGGCAGCAAAACAACACTCGCTTGCTCATTTTCTCCAAAATACCAGTACATAATCTCATTCACTTAAACAAAGAGGAATATTCAACATACATCTAGAGGTCCAACAGTTTGCACAGCAAACACTTAAAATTAGAGGTTCACCAGGTAGCAGAATGACAAAAGATGCATTTGCCCCAGCAATCAGACATTTCCCCCATCTAGAGGTCCAACATGTGCATCTCTCCCAGCATATGCATTTGCCCCAGCATTTAAATAGGACATGAAGCCTCTTTCTTTCCTAGGTGCAACAGAAGATGATCTTGCTGCAGGAGTTGATGATCTTGGTGGCCTTGGAGCTGGTTGAGCTTGGGGAGGTGCAACACTGGATGATCTTGGTGGCCTTGGAGCTGGTTGAGCTTGGGGAGGTGCAACACTGGATGATCTTGGTGGCCTTGGAGCTGGTTGAGCTTGGGGAGGTGCAACACTGGAAGTTCTTGGTGGCCTTGGAGTTGGTTGAGCTTGGGGAGGTGTAGCACCTGAAGAAGATGCTCCATCTGGCTTTGTCTTGTTTGCCTGTTAGGAAGCATAGTTTAATCAGCAGAAAAGTTTCTACAGGTGTTATGAAGCATTGTTTAATCACCGGTAGTTTCTTTACCTTGTGATTGTTTTTCCTTAATGCAAGATCTAGTCTGAGAGGCTGTGAGCAGCTTGTATATTTGTGTCCTTGCAGTTTGCAGTTACTGCAGGTGATAGTGGCCATCCTGGAAGATTATTTTGGCTTTGGTACCTCAAATTTGCCTTTTCTTCTTTTTTCTTGCCTTCTTCCCTTCTGGTGATCTTTAAAACCAGGTGGCATGATGTCTTCAGTGTCAGTTTTGGTCCATCCATGTTGTTGTGTCATGGGATAGAATACAGGCCTGTAGCATTTGAAGAAGAAAGGTTTCTTGTAGAATTCAGACACATAATCTTCTGGATATTCACCAGCTTTGTATATGGCACTAACAGCATGATTGCATGGCAATCCAGATAGATCCCACTTCCTACAAGAACAACTTCTTTTTATCAAATTCAACTTATAAGTGTGATCTCCACTTTGCACCTGCCATAGTCCATCATCTGCCCTTTTTGGCATACAATTCCTTGCAAATTTCTTGTTCAATTCTAGTTTTTCTGCATAAAAGGGTGTGATCTCCCATGATTCTTTCTGTCCTCCTTCCCTCTTTTCATCAAACTTAACCATCTGTTTGTCATAAATCCCTACAAGCATTGTCACAATGGGTTTTATTCTCTCATCTAGAATATATCTGTTGAATACTTCACTCAAATTGTTGTTGACCAGATCTGTCTTGCAGTTTGTATCAAAGGCCCACCTTGCCCATGTGTTCACAGGAATTTTGGACAACCACTGCCAAGCAAACTCACATTGCTTCTTCATTTCTTCCATTGCATTGTCAAAACCATGTTTGGTGTAAGAATAAGCAGCATTGTCCATGCATTTCTTCAAATCCTCTCCTCTGAAGCCTGCTGTCTGAAAGTTGGCATAAATATGCCTAAGACAGAATCTGTGGGGAGAGTTTGGGAACACATTTGAGACAACTTTGATTAGCCCCTTCTGTCTGTTAGACATTATTGTGTAGTGGCCAAACTGTCCTTCTTCTCCACCTAGGGCTTCCTTCAATTGTTCAAGAAACCACTTCCAATTAGCAGTATCTTCCTTAGGAACTATAGCCCATGCAATAGGATAGATATTATTTTTGCCATCTCTACCAGTAGCAGCTAAAATTTGAGCTCCTGTTGTGAGTTTGATGAAGCAGCCATCTAAGCCAATGAAGGGCCTTCATCCTTCAAGAAATCCAAGCCTTGCAGCATTGACACAAAAGAAAAGGCCATGAAATCTAGGCTTGTCACTGGTAAACACTTGCTGCCCTTTTTTAATTGCTTCCTGCTCTTCCTCTGTTGGGCCAGTAACAGTGGTGACAATACACCTTGAACCTAGATTTTTATCTATAACAGTTTGCAAGTAGTCTCTAATTCTGTGGTACTGCCTCTTGTGATCCCCCATCACCTTTTCCCTTGCTTTAGTCTTTGCCCTATAGGCCATTCTCTTTGGCACTTCAACACCAAAATCCTTTTTTGCTTTGTCAACTATGGTTATGATGCCTGTGTTTGGATTAGACCTAAAGTTGTCAACATACACATTGCTCAGAAACTTGCTGGTAACTCTATTGCTTGATGGTTTAGTTGGACAACAGTGCTCCAAATGCATTTTCTTTACACAGAAAGTGCTCTCATGCTTGATTTTTGAAGCTGACATAAAGAACTGGCAGTTGTACTTCTCCTTCTTTGCTGGCTTACAGCAAACAATAATTCTATCTGGCCCATTTCTGTGGTAATGGAAATTCCTAACTTGAGCTATGTGAAGCCGACACAATGCCTGCCTAAACTGATAAACATCCTTGAAACATAGCTTCAGCCTAAACTGTTGCTCAGGATTTTCCCTAGTTTCATCATACCACACCCTCTTTGGTTGCTTCTTTGCTCTGCTTTTTCTCCCATTTGGCAGCACAAATGGTAGAGGCTCAAATCCATCATCCTCTTCTTCTCCCAGGAAACCTACCTGCTCATCATATTCTGGATCAGAAGGAGCCTAGTCTTCCTTTCCTAGTAATTCATCTTCACAATGTGACCTTGTAGTAGGGCCCTTCCTCCTCACTCTTTTCTTCACTTGTTGCTCTATAAAAATATCCTCTCGCTCTGTATCATCCTCATACAGTTGCTCATCAGCCTTCCTCTTCATCTTAGCTGCTATTCTTTTGTTACTCTCCTCTATTTCCTTCCTCCTCATCTCCTCTAACTGAACTAGGTCAACCTGGCATGGATACATCCAACTGTCACTACCATCAGATGCTTCTCCCTCATATTCTTCTTCATCTCCCTTATCTTCATCTTCTGACAACCAATTGTCATCATTATGTGTGCACAAAGGCTGAAAGTACACACTGTTCTGGGTCTCAATGAGGTTATGACCATGCTCTTCCTCCTCTAAATCACATGACATGTGACTTGGATAAGATTTTGCATATAATTTTTCTGCCTCATTGGACTTCACATGAGACACAATAATTTCTTGTTTACTCTTGTCTCTCATCACAGTTTAAACCAGTTTTTTAGACCTTTCATACTTCCTGACCATCTCTTCCACCTTACAGTTGCTATCCACAATTTCTAGCCTATTCAGTCCCTCCCCTTCTGATTTTACATAGTACATTGAATCAGAAAGACCATAACCTTCCTTCTCCATCAGTGACAACAAATTCAAAAACCTAATATCTGATCTTAGCATTTTTGTTTGCACAAATTTAGCACCATCAAATTGAATGTAAAGATCCCAAATCTCTAAATGTGGCCTAAAACAAAGATAAGAGAATGTGCAATCATAAGAGAATGTGCAACCATCAAATTATTTTCTACTGCTAAATCACACTAAATCACACACAAATCATAACTGTTCAATCCCCAAATTCAGAAAAGAGAAAAATGAACCTTACCCGCCGTCGGAGACATAGTGGCTGAGCGGGTCCTCGCTTAGCAGCTCGTAGCCAGCCCATTCTGTTGTCTTGAAGAAGATTCAGTGGTGAAGAAGCTTCCTGCTCCGGCTCCGGCGCGGCGTCCTGGTCCGGCCCCGGCGCGAGATCCATCGACTCGCGGTCTTCATCAGAGTCCAAATCGATGGACCCCATATTGAATCCAGGCCCGAAGAGCACCTGCCGCACGAAACGACCGCCGCCTCCTTGACCCCTCGTGGCGTCCTCATCCCGCCACTCGCCATTGCTGTTCTATCCTCACGGGAGCGGCAAACTAACTGAAACAGCTGACCGGCGAGGGGACAGTGGCTTCCCTAACGACCCCCTTCGACGTGCGCGTGTCACGACCGTTGCCTCCATCTGTCAAGTGCGTGCCACACCAGCACTGACAATGGGCCCCACCTTCCAGAAATGATGTTAGATGCCTAAACATGGCCAGTTAGAGCTTTCTGTCACACCCATACCCCAAAAGTGGTTTTTATGTGTCAAAAAACCCAAAGGTGGTAGATTTTTAACAAGACCGTCTCAAATGTGGTAGTTCTGCGTCATTTTCTCCGACTATATAAACGAAGTCCGAAGTAGTGACGATGACGAGGGTTAGATTCGTCAATGATCATTGTTATGGACTTGGGTTTGGAGAAGATGGGGATGCTGGAGATCGCGAGACGGTTAACAGACACGTAGCAAGGGGACACGAGGTTTACCCAGCTTCAGGCCCCCATAGGAAAAACCCTACTCGTGCTTGTCTGTTCTTGATTACGGTGGAACCGAAAGTTACAGGGGGTGCGCATATGCAATCTGACATGAGGTGTGCGTATGAGGTGTTCAGATCCTTCTTGCCGGCCCTCCTGGCCTTTATATAGATAGACCAGGTCCTGGGAATAGATCGAGTCGGTTATAGATTAGGGTTGAACCCTTTGAAATTCTATCTACATCTAGACTTGTCCTCCAAGGAGCCAAACTTGCAGTGGGCTTGGGTCACCCGAATACCCGTGGACAGCAAGTCTTTACGTGGGCCTTTCTTAGGCTGGACCGGGTATACCAACGTTATGCATCCATAGGGTATAACTATGTCAGTAGCCCCCGAGTGTTCAGTCGAATCGTAGATCCGGCTGGAGACTCTATAATCTTTCGGGTGCTTTGCATTTGAACCTATTTTTAGGAATAACCATGTTAGTTCATAGAGATTGTTGATGCGTGTGCCTGGCTCACCCGACGGATCAGGCTAGTTAACTATCATAGGACAAAACAACACGATCTTCATCAAACTCGAGTCCCCGAACTCAAATCCGGAACACATGCTGGTGTAATTCGCCTCAGGCCATTGAGGTCTTATAGGAGTCGAATTCCAGTGTTTTTAGGTAATATATCCAACGCGTCCGTCCGGATTTTCATCATGCCTGTTGACACAGGAATTTACTGGTAGAGCGCAGTTTGGTACGTTATCAGGCCATCAGACGATATATGTAGAGCTTATCTTTGCGTCGTAGACACAACATCCGAAGTTTTATCACCACGGAGGTGTTTCGGGTGACCATGGATACTGTGTTCTCGCTTAGCGTTAATTTAGAAAAAGTTGACAAAAAGATATTTATCGTACTTAATCCGAAAGATCTCACTCGAATAGTTCATAGGGTGCACGACCAGCGCTCCCTATGGGAGTAGCCCCGAGTGTCTGTTCGAGTCATAGACTCGAGCAGAGACTTTAGTTCAGTCATTCGTGTTTGCTTCGATTGTTCGAAGGACGCATTTACCAGCGCTCCCTATGGGAGTATCCCCCGAGTCCATAGTGGAGTTGCAGACTCGACGTAGACTCGAATAGCTTTTCGAAGTGTTGTTACCATTGTATTTTCTCAGGTGTTCGGCGAGCGCTCCTGGTAGGAGTAGCCCCCGAGTAGTTCGTTGAGTCGTAGACTCGGGTAAGTACTTTATGCTCAGTCGAAATATTCGAACCGTTGTTGGCTTTGTTTTGATGACGTCATTGCTGACGATTGGTGAGCTCAACCGTCTGCGGCAGCAGAGACGATGCGACGGGACGATCGTGAGTCCCACTGCCTGACTTGAATTTGACTATTCATGCGTAACATGGCGAAAGTTACAGCGTCCCCTCGTTTTTCGTGTGTAGTGGACGGCGTGCTTGCGACGGTTCAGTTTGGTGCTGACACGTGGACGGTGAAATATGGGACACGCGTTAGGGCTTCTTGATCGATGGTTCTGCTGCATCGTCTTTGCCCCTTTTATACCGTGGGGGAAAACAGAGAAGTTTTTACGCTTCGCCATTTGCCTCTACTTCTTCGTCGTTTCCAACATTTCCTGAGTTCTTGCTCTCATCGCGCACTGGACGTCCTCCGTGTGTTTCCCTCGGCCTTTCTTCGTTCACATCGCCGCACTCGCCGCTCCGTGATGGGAAAGCCCAAGAAAGCTTCCTCCGCTGCAGCGGGTTCAAGCACCACCGGCGCCGGGAAGAAGGTCGCCGCTCCAAGCCGCAGCACCGACGGTGGGTGAAGGCGCACGGAGATGCGCGAGTCGGACTTGCAAAAATTGCGTGAGGCCGGCTTGATCTCCAAGGAGAAGGAAGACGCCATCCTTCCAGGCCAAGAGGTAATCCCGCGCCCACCCGAAGGGTTTCGGGTTATGTTTTATGCCTTTGTCATCCGCGGTCTTTCTTTGCCCGCCCATGAATTTCTTCGTGGGCTTCTTTTTATTTATGGGATTCGGTTGCATCATCTGTCTCCTAATTCTCTTCTCCACATCGCCTGCTTCATTACCCTTTGAGAGTGCTGGCTCAGTATCGAGTCACTCTTTGTCCTCTTCCGGAGACTCTACTCCGTGAAGAGGCAATCTGGCACTGGTGGTGTTTATCCACTGGGAGGCTACGGAATTTCTATCCGCTCCTCTGTCTAGTTCTTTTATTTCTACCTCTGCGAGTCCGTCCAGCAGTGGCGTAGGAAGTGGTTTTACGTCCGCAACGTCAAGCAGGACGGTCAGCACTACGGGCTCGCCCCCTTCGATTCCACCCAAAAGATCATCCAAAAGAGGTTGTGGAGGAACGACATCTTCGAGGGTGAATCCGAAGAGGTGGAGAAGCTCTACAAGAAGGTGGAGGCTCTTCAGCTGGTGGCCGGCAAAGAGGTCAATGGTGTCGACATCATCCGCACCTTCCTCAAGCGTCGGGTGCAGCCGCTCCAAGAGAGGGCGCACCTGATGTTTATGTATGCTGGCCCCAACGACCCGACAAGGGTACTGCCGGAGGAGATGTCTTTGGCTAACCTTGATTGAGCGCTTTAGTCTCTGATGAAGCACAAAGCCGATGAAGACCTCCCGGGGAAGTCCTTGACTGCCCCTTTCAGCATCAAGAAAGCAGTTCCCCAGGTGAAACCTGCAGTTGCGTGTAGCGCTTTTTCGAGTGCTTGTTTGCTATTGTTACTTATCTTGTTTCCTCTCTTGTCTTTGATTTGCAGGGATTCAAGGTAGCGGGGATGATGCCTCCTCTACCTGAGAAGTACACGGATGTGCCAGACAACGAGGAGGCGGAATCAGACTCCAAGCTCCCCCCGGCGCAGTCTCCTTCCCTGGAAGCCCTCGAGCCGAGCGAAGGGCGGACCCGAAAGAGGTCCCTGAGCGAGACTTCAGATGGGGCGATGCCGCCAACACCGAAGGGTTCCTCCTTCCTCGAGCACCACGACGGGGATGAGGGTGCGAACTCTGCCCCCATCGCGGTTGTGCCTGTCCGGGCGATAGCCCCACAGTCATCAGCCAAGAAGAAGAAGAAGGAGAAGAAGGAGGCTCTTGTCTTCAACCTGTCAGACATACCATCGTAAGTTGCTCTGGTCGAATCTTGTTATTTTGTTGATGTGCTAAGTATTAGCTTGTAATTGATTTTGCTCTTTGCAAGTGCTAGTAGTCATCATTCAAAGGAATCCCTTGGTGAAGACCCCGAAGAAATGATCGCGAAATCGAAGTCGACGTCTTTGTTCCCCAAGATGGTGGCCAACTTCGATGACGAAGACTCGAGCTCCGCAAGGCGAGAGGCTCATGCACTTGTTATGCAGAAGACGATAACAAAACCTTCGTAGTCCACAATAGACCACGTAAGTGTCATTCTTCTTTTGCGTGGTGGGAGCCCCCCGAGCCCTTTTATTCATCAAGTTTGTTGTTTTCTTTGTAGCCCTTTGTATATGACGCCAACCGCTTGATCGAGCAGCACCTTTCGTTGGAAGGCGAGCTCAAGAAGCTCCGAGGTGCGTAGTTTTCTTTTGCTTGGTTTCGAGTGCTCCAGAATTTTTCTTGTGTTTACCCTTTATTGCCCAATGTTGTAGATGAAAACAATGATGCTCTCCGCAAGCTAAACTCACTCAAAAAGAGTCTCGGCAAAGCGGAGAACCATGCGAAGGATGCTGCAGAGGCCCTTGAGCGTCAGCAAAAGGAGAATGAAGACCGTGAGCAGCTGCTTGCAGCTGCCACGACGTTGCGGGAGAAGGCCATGGCTGAGAAGTTCATGGCTGCTGCCAAGGCGATATCTGGTAAGGCACCTTGATCTCCTTTGGGTGTTCCGTGTTTTGGGTGCGACTTATATTTCTCATTCAAATGTTTTTGTTGCTTTTCTTCCAGATGCTTTTAGCGTTGTGTTTGATCGTAGCGCGTTGGAGCACGGGGATCCCCTCTGTCGTGGGATCTCTTGATAAGGCCAATAAGGTCCTCACCCGATTTTACAAAGAAATCAACCCGAAGGGCGTTGCTCTTAAAGACGTCGACTCCCTCGCGGACGCTTGATGATGACGTTTCGTTGATATGGGAGCTCTTCGTTGGGAAACCCCGAGAGCAAGGTATAAAGCAACACAGCAGCAAGTTTTCCCTCAGTAAGAAACCAAGGTTATCGAACCAGTAGGAGGAAAGAAACGTCTCAAAGGTGTTGCAAGCAACTTGGAAACCTCCACAACACAAACTCAAGACTTTGCCCCAACGAACAGTGAGGTTGTCAATCCCACCGGTTGCTGTAACAAAGGATTAACTGTATGGTGTGGAAGGTGATAGTGGTTTTGCAAGTAAAGCGATAGATGGAAGATGTATCAGTGGTAAAGATTGGACCGGGTCCATAGTTCACTAGAGGTGTTCTCCTTAGATAAACAAACATGGCATGCTGGGTAAACAAATTATAGCAGGGCAATTGACAGGACTGAGCAAGGCATAATAATGCAATTACTAGCCAGAAAGATCCTATGAGGTTGATTGGGCAATACAACAATGTACATAGATCCTATGAGATTCGATTGGGCAATACAATAAGATACCTAGTCCGCCATCCAAATGCATCTATGACTAGAAGCCACCTTTGGGTTATCATCCGAACCCCCTCCAGTATTAAGTTGCAAGCAACAGACAACTGCTTTAAGCAAAGTGTGTAAGGTAAACAATCCACTTGTTCCATGAACAAGAGACCGTTGTTTTCTCCCTAGTGGCAACAACACATCTACAACCTTAGAGATTTCTATCACTTCCCTTAGATTAAATAGAGGCATGAACCCATTATTGAGCATAAATACCCCCTCTTGGAGTCACTAGCAACTACTTGGCCAAGATAGCTACTAACAACGGAGAGCATGCAAGATCACAAACAACACAGACATGCTAGAATCAATAAGACAAAACCATTAATCAATCTGACATAGTAATCTCAATATCCATCGGATCCCCGCAAACACAAAATGCATGATTACAAATAGATGAGATCTTGATCATGAACGGAGCTCACAAGATCTAGACATGAAAGCACAAAGGAGGATATACAACCATCTAGCTACTACATGGACCCGTAGTCCAAAGTGGAACTACTCACGCTTCATCTTTGGGTGGCATGATGAAGAAGAAGTCCTCGGGATGATCCCCTCCGACGTGGTGCCGGAAGAGCAGACCCCGATCTAGGGACGATGGTGGTGGCAGCTACAGACGGTTTCGTGGAATATTGATCGGGTACTTAGGGTTTAGGCATCGGGGGCTTCTTATAGGCGAAGAGGAGAGGCAGGGAGGCGGCCAGGGGGCCCACACCCTGCCTAGGCGCGGCCTAAGGTGGGCCCGAGCCTGGGGGGTGCAGCCGCCCTGTGGCTCCCCTCCGTCTCTCCTCTGTACTCCGTGTTCTCCTCGGTGAAATATTGACTTTGGCTTTTGTCCCGTCCAATTCCGAGAATATTGATTTTCTGCCTTCCTGGAACCAAAAACAGAAGAAAACAGGCAACTGGCACTGTGGAAACTTGTTAATAGGTTAGTTCCAGAAAACATATAAAAACACATCAAAGTGTAGACAAAGCAAAGCAAAGTGGATACTAAATAAGCATGGAACATCAAAAATTATAGATACGTTGATGACGTATCACATGCACTGTTGTGTTGTTCTTGGAGCGTATTTGTTTTTGTTTTTAGTTTTATTTTTCTTGGTTTGCTGCAATAAGTTGGTTGGATCCCAGCACACTTCTTTTGGAGAGAGACACACTCTGTTTTCATTGCCTAGAACACTCTACTTTTCACTCTTATTGTTTTGTGAGTGTTCACTTTTACTAGCACTATGTTTAGCCTTAGTTTTCTTGTGCTTTCAGCTTAGAACTTTTTACTTCTTCTTTGTGGATTTGTGATACATTCTCATTGGTCTTTATTGATTATTATCTTTGTGAGTTACTTCAAATAAGTTGATTGGTGTTGGAAAAGAGTAGGAAGCTTTATGCTTAAGTGGTACAAAAGGGAGCTTGTTTTGACTGTGGTTTAGACTTTATCATGTCATGCTAGATGTTGCTTTGACCTTATGCTTAGTGATTATTGTTGTAGCATGACTTGTTCCAAACAATTGAGATTGCTTAATGTGCCTTGAAAGAATCATGCGTTGTTTTAGCATACAAATGCATAGTATTGTGGTATTCTCCTTTGATGCTTTGTTTGAGTTGACTTGGCACATGCTCACACCATGTTATGACTATGAACCAGTCACCTTAGCCTCTATGATCATTTAGTTTTTGACTTGTGGTACCACTTTATGCTTTTATTAGTAATGTTTTGTCGCTCTGCATGATTATGGCCATTATTGCTCTCTTAGTTGGTCGCTCCCAGTATTTTGATAGCCTCCACTTGTATTGAGTAAGCTCTACTCATGCATCCAACTCCCAAGAAACCAAGTTATTTCAAAGTGTCCACTATAAATTCCTATGCATGGTGTGTTACACCATTCCAAGTATATTCTTGTTTTGTCTACCTTCCAATTAAAAAGTCACTTTGTTATGTGAAAAATTAGTGATTAAAACTCTCACGAACTTGATGGCACATTTTATTTTTCTTGCCCCTAATAAACTTGAACCATTGTGTCATCTATGTTGTATATGCTTGCACTTATACGTTGGGAATTAGCAGAACCGTGCTGTCACGGGGAACGCTTTCAACACCTATAAATATCTACCCCGTTGATATCATGCTCTTTTGTTTATGGATATCGTCAGTGTGAAATAAAAGGGGAGCTTGTAAGTCCTTGGAGTTATGTATATGTGTTAGATAAATGCCTGAGCCGCTAGCCTAAGCCATGCCTAATCATGGTGGAAACTTGCAGCATCACCATAGTGATCAATCAATGAAGCATTCTTCTTATAAAAAAGAGATTGAGAAAAAGAAAAAAATATGAGAAAAGAGGAAAGAGAGAAAAAAACACCATTTTCCCATGGTAAATAAGAAGATTGCTGAGATGCTCATTGTTTGCTTGCCTTGTCATTTTGATATGGGATAGATCATGTACCATGTGCAAGGGGTACCCCGTTGGCGGTTCTCTATGATACACATGTACTTACTATGACAAGAACTTACCGGTAACTAAAGTTGAGTAGCATGAGGAGCGGCCCTCGTACTCAAGGGACATGAGATTGCCAACTTATACTTTTTCAAGCATATACTCCATACTTTGTTCACTTTAACCTTAATCACTTTAAGATGCTTATGATAGGGGCAATGAGAGCTGAAAGCTAACAAGTACCATAATTTTTGGAAGCTCTTTTTAAGACTTGAAATCCCTGCTTCCCTTTATGAAGGGCCTTTCTTCCACTATTATATTGAGTCTCCACCTTCTATCCTTAGGCACCAATTAAGAGAGCATAGTTTCCATTCTTAGTTCTATGTGCATTGTCCCAAAACTTATTGATTGATGCATATTGTTGATATTACTTGTTTTTGTGCTATTTGTATCTAGTAACTCTTATGAACTTTGAAGGTGTCCTATGCATGTATTTGCTACTCCATGAGGGACAAGATGAATGCCACTATGCTATGTTTTCTATATGTGAAACAAACAAACATTTTTCAATGCATGTTATTCATGATCTTTGTTTGTAACCTTTCATGTTGCATGCATAGTTACTTTGTCTTACTGCTAGAACTCCATCTTTCATGCTCATGTTTAGAGTTCTTTGATCCCAGCTTTCAATGCTTACAAATGGTTTAAATTTCAAAAAATGCTTACAAATGGTTTGATCTTGATTTTGATGGTGCATGTCACCTCAAAAATTATTCTTTTTATCACTTACCTACTCGAGGGCGAGCAGGAGTTAAGTTTGGGGATGCTTGATACGTTGAAAACGTATCTATAATTTTTGATGTTCCATACCTGGTGGCAGGACAGCTCATTCTAGGTTCAAAATTCCCATTAGTCTTGATGATGATGGGGTTTGTGATATACGCAGATGCACCATGCTTTCAGAACTAATTGAATCGGCTTCTCTTATTATTTGGGACGAGGCTTTGATGACACATAGAAAATGTTTTGATGCATTGGATCGCAGTTTGCGCGATGTTCTATCTGAACATGATCCCTCGTTGGCAAATATGCCATTCGGTGGAAAGATTGTTGTTTTAGGAGGGGATCTAAGGCAAATCTTGCCAGTAATAGAGGGTGGTACCCGGGCTCAGGTAGTAAATGCTGCTATCACAAACTCTCCTCTCTGGCACCATGTTACTGTCCTTCGGTTAACTGTTAACATGCGATTGGCTGTGCAGTCTACGGATCTTGCTGTGCAGAATGAGGCGGAAGCTTTTGCTAAGTGGGTTTTGGCCATAGGTGATGGAACTGCTCCTTCCGTGGCTCGTGAAGGAGAATCTGACCCAACCTGGATCACCATACCTGAAGAACATTTGGTGTACGCCGACGGTGCCACCATACCTGCCATTGTTGATGCTGTATATGCTGATTTCTTAGGACGATATTCTGATCCTGGCTACTTAAAAGAAAGAGCTATATTGACGCCGACTAATGAAATAGCAGAGGAAATAAATAAACATGTTCTTTCTATGCTTCCTGGTGAGGAAAGAGAGTACCTAAGCTATGATTTGACAGGAAACTCGGTTGACGGGGTACGTAACATAGATGTGTTCTATCCTGTGGAGGTCTTAAATACTGTGAAAGTAAACAACTTCCCCTATCATAAATTGATCCTCAAAAAAGATACTCCCATTATGCTGCTTAGAAATATTAGCCAGGCAAACGGGTTATGCAATGGCACACGTCTTATTATTACTAGGCTTGCTGAGAAGGTGCTTGAGGCCATTGTCATGAACGGTTCTCATGTTGGCGATGTTGTTTACATACCAAGGATATGCTTGACCACTAAAGATCCTAAATGGCCATTTACTTTGCATCGCCACTAGTTTCCAGTTAGGGTTTCCTATGCTATGACCATTAATAAAAGTCAGGGGCAGACCCTTGCAGTTGTTGGTTTATACCTGAAAACTCCTGTATTCACACATGACCAGTTTTATGTGGCCATCTCGCGTGTGACTTCCAAAAAGAACCTCCGTATATTGATCGAAAACGAGGATGGCACGTGTGGTTTGCAGACTCGGAATATTGTTTATTCCGAGATCTTCCAGTGTATTACTGGGAAATAGTCTTTCATCTAATTGTAGCTGAGTATCTATGTACATTACATTTCCTATCGGCACAGATTTTTATAGCTGTGTATTTATGTATATTACATTTCCTGTCAAAGAAGGGTTTTCTACTGGTGCTTTTGAGGCATTCTTGCTCCCAGGATTCTTTGGCTTGGGTTTTTCCAAATGCGTGCTTGCAGTGCCTTGGTAGAAAATAATTTTGCCTACAATTGTTGTTGCCTCTATGTGTTGGGTGGTCTTTGCTGCTGAAGCTGTTTGGACTGGTTTTACCAAAGGCACATGCTAATAGTGCCTTCTTGGAAAATAATTTGACCTTTGGTTGTTGTTGCTTCTATGTATTGGGTGCCTGCTCTTTTGTTGTGCTGCGCACGCGTGCTTGCTCATCTACATGATTTTGGTGCTGGTTTGAGTGAAGTGCTGGGTTAGCTGGGCCTACACTATATTCAGTCTTTTATTTGTTACCTTTTGCCGGGTTGGATTCTTGTATGAATTCTCGTGGCTAGGCTTCTTGCCCTCACCAATTATTCGTTTTGCCTTCGGTGATTTTGCTTGTGCCTTGCTACGTGACTCTTCTGCCGCTGCTGTATGTTGGTCCTGCCTAATCACTCTCTTTTCTGTCTGTGTATCAAACGATAGCATTTGAGTGTTCCTTTATCTCTTTGGTCTAACTGTTTGCCTGTTTCTCTTGACTCGTTGCAGATGGCGCATAGCAAGCTTTCCGAGATCCATAAAGATAGCCACCCTGGACAATACGTGTCTACGTTTCGCATGTGTGGCACTACCGAGGCGAAACCGACGAGGGCCCAATTGTGCATACTGACCTGGTTCTTCTTGATGAAGAGGTTAGTTTCCATGTTTCGAGTTAGATGTTATTTTATCTTGCTGCTGCCTGGATGTCTGCCTAGACATAAATGAATGTCAACCTGCAGGGCACGCACATGCATGGACAGATTCCATCGGGGCCTGCAGAACGACTGAAGAATGTGCTGCGTGAAGGGAAAGTATTTGTTATAACTAGGTTCCTGTGTAACGCATCAAAGACAAACTACATGCCAGTCGAGAGCCCTTTCATGGTGAAGTTTACAAGGTATACTGAGATTGAGGAAGTCCCTGGTCTCGAGGACAATTTCCCGTTCTGTACCTACAGCCTAACTGCATTTGCAGACATTCCAAAGGCTGGTGGCAAGCCAAGGAGCTTTGTTGGTCAGTTGCTAAGAGCCTTTGAAATTTATTTGCTACTCTATCATGCTTGCTTTGTCAATTTATCATTAACAAAGCTCTACTATTTCCTTGCATGCAGATGTGATAGGTAAAATCACCTCTGTTTCTGATGTTGTTCCAATTCAGTATATGCATCAGCAGGCTCCTTCGAACACAAGGACAATCATGCTAGAAGATCTTCAGTGAGTTAACATCTCTGTTATATTGCTATCAGACATTATGCCATCCCGCTGTGGATAACTCGGCTATTACGCTTCTCGTGTGCATCTGTAGGGGACAACACATGAGGCTTGTTCTTTGGGGCGACAGAGCCATTGAATTTGATGCGGACGCAGTTCGTGCAATGGGTGCTGAAGAGCCAGTTATTGCTATCTTTGTTGGGACACTGCCTAAAATGGCTTTTGGTAATTCCTACAGACACCGCAGAACATTTTTTTTACCTTTCTAATAAGCGGTCATGTCTATTTGTTCTGCTTGTTCCTCAATATTCTGTTTAGATTGTTTACTATGTGTGCTTCTGCCACAGGTGTGAAAGGGCTGAGTGGTAGTACTCCTTGCCGTTGGTATATTGATGAGGACATCCCGGATATCAATTCCTTCCGTAAAAGGTATATATACTCTAAAGACACCACATATTGGGTGTATGCTTATGTGTGCATTGACGGTTGCTTCTGACATGCTACAGCCTTGGAAGCAAGTTTGTTCCTTTGGCAGGCTACGATCCCACTGCCCCAGGTGCCCTTGTAGCACGTGTGCACGACGATCCAATTGATAAAACCGTTGCAGAGCTTGACCAATTGAACCCTTTTATTGATATCGTAAGTTTTTTTCCTGAGTAAATGGCACTGTGAGTCACACAACTTGTCTTACATGTACACTTAAGTCACATAACTTGTAAACTAAACTAACAAGTCACACAACTTGTGAACTCGTGCATCTGTGGTCACAAAACCGGTCAACTAGGTGGTTTTTTGACCAAAACCGGTCATACACAGACTAAACAATAGATAAAAATCATATAAAAAGTATGGATTAAATAATGGAGTAATGAATATCGGCACATCGTATAGATAAGTAACGAATGTGTGAATCTATAATACATTAAATTTTTATAGCCCAAAGTAAACGTATTTTGTTATCAAATACTATATATAACAAATTCAAAATCCATACTTTTTTGTTTCAAAACATTTAAAATTTATTTCGAGAATACATATGTGTGGGCTGAATAACTCTGGTAAGTTTCAGTGAATAACTCGTTTTGTTTTGGACTAGAGAAAAAAAATCCAGTTGTATATATAAAAGCACGTATTTTTGTCAAAGATTTGTCTTTTTTTTTATTTTGCAAAATAAAACGTATTTTTGTCTGAAACTTGTTGTGTACCTTCTGATTGTACAAATGTTTGTGCGTGATTTTTTTTTCAGATTTTTTGAAGTCTTAAAAATATATGTTTCATTTTTCTAAAAAACGAGCTCCAGTGAGCTGGTAAGCATTTTTCTCGTGAGCATTCTATACATTTACCAAAATAAAAATACAAGCTTAAGGTTTTTTTTGTAAAAATTTAATTTGTCTATGACCGGTTTTGGTCAAAAACCACCTAGTTGACCGGTTTTGTGACCACGAGTGCACGGGTTCGCAACTTATATGACTTGTTAGTTCAGTTTGCAAGTTTTATGACTTAAATGCACATGTAGGACAAGTTGTATGACTCCCGGTGCCATTTACTCTTTCTTTCTTGGTCGGGTATCTGTTCCAAACGGTGCTGAAACATTGAAATTGGGCTTGCTACTAACATTGCTTTCAACCGTTCCTTCAGGAGAAACGCTTCTATCGTACCGTCGGTGTTACGAGGCTTGACTTCAACCATCACTGGTGCCTGGTGGTTTGCCTCCTATTCAGCATGCCGTAAATCATCGAAACACGATGGCTATCGTTTTCATTGCTCGGGTGATTCATGCTCATCTGCTGATGTAGATCTTGCGTGCGTTCTTGCACCCCTTCCTAAGTTCTTTTCAGTACGGGTGCTATCTAATGTCTTCATCAATGCTTAATTCTCTGCTGGTAATGCAGGTACCACTACGGGAATTCTGTTCTTTGCCGTGTAACAGGTAATACACGGCAAAGCCCCAAAAAAACACGGTAAAGTCTTTGCCGTGCACCGTACACGGCAAAGATCGCACGGCAAAGTTCAAGCCGGCAAAGGAGAAGCCGGCAAAGGAGTCTTTGCCGTGCGTCTAACACGGCAAAAGCTTTGCCGTGTGTCAGACAGCCTTACACGGTAGACAAAAGTAACTTGACGCCGTCCCGAACTTGACGGCATCGTGAGCCGGCTGACGCTGGGGCGAGCCGGCCGGTGGTGGGGCGGAGGCGGGGCGTGCGCGGCGCGGAAGCGGGGCAAGCGCGGACGGCTGAAGCAGATGCAGCGGCGGGGCTTGCCGTGGTCAGTATTTTGCAGAGCGGCGGCCGCGTCGCGTTGAACTCCTCCTGGTGTACATCTGCACGGCAACAAGGTGCACGGCGAGCGCGGGCGCGAGTGGACCTTCGCGACCTCGTCGCGGCGGCGCTGCGGGGCGGAGCCGGTCTCGTCGACATCGACGGATGCAAGATGGGACCTGCGGGGAACCCGGCGGTTGCGAGTGGAAGCCGGCGATGGCCAGGGTCCTAGGCGCTGTGCGGATGCGGGCTAGGTTCACGAGCGTGGCTGGCCAGAGAAGCAGAAGGGCTGGCCGTCGTGCGCGTTGGATCGGGGATTTATTTTGATATATGGGTCACGGGGAAAGTGAGACGTGGGGACTGGTGAAACATGGGGTTGGTGTGGGTCCAGGTTAGAGGAAGGTGAGACGTGGGGTGAACAGCCAGGTCACCGATCCGCGTATGCATGTCCACAAAGTCCATTCAACCATCTGTTTTGTTTAGATCGAACGGCCCATCTTCATGCCATGTCATCGATCTGCGGCACATTTTTTTATCTAATAAGAATCGTATCAGTCTTTGTCTAGTGTACATATACTTTGCAAAACCGGCTTTGCCGAGTGTGCTGACACGGCAAAGACGTATTTTTTCTATTTTCAATTTATTCTTTACTTTATTTTGGCAAGAATAAAGATCGGTGTTAAATTTATTTATTTCATGAGAAGGTTCAAAAAAATCTTATTAGAAATGACCTATCATGTTCGAGGATTTATGTCTTTTAGTCCAAACGTTAAGTTTTATGGCTAGAATCGTGGCATAGTTTGTAGTAATGTTCCCATATTATGCATGAATGTGCATCTTGGGATGGCCAATAATATTGCAGAAGGAAGTTTTCCTTTTTATCATGCAGAAAAGCCATTTTCTATTTTCTAAGTTTCAAAAACGAGGCTTTTTATGAAGCAACCACCAAAGGGCTAATTTAAAATTCTACCACTCTATATTTAAAAAATACTAGACCATCTTACCTGGATAATGTTCCAACCGGGAGATCTCAAACTTTACTTCCACCCCTGATGCAAAACCACAAATTTCTGCGGAATCCGTAGGAAGTATGTCAAATATGAACTACATGTATATGATCTGATGCTCATGATGTTTTACAAAAATCATTTTTAGGTTCACATTATCAGAGATCCAATGCAAGTTTAGCAAGGTTTAGCCCCAAGCTAAGAATCTTCATTTCCGCCGTTCGAGAAAGTTTAACGACAGTTTGAAACGGGTATAAAAAATTCAAAAATGATCCAAACAATGTGAAACCTTCACGTGGTGTCATATTATGTGACATAGTTGGAAGATAAAATATCAAACTTAGTATATTGATTATGTCTCAAAAAATCCTTCACAAAATGACCTATCTCATTCGAGGTTTCCTAGCTTTCGGATCAAATGACCGATGCTATGGCTAGAATCAAGGAATAGTTTGTGACAATGTTACCATACTAGATTTAGGGGTGCGCCTTGGCGCACGATCCTGTTGAATTTGTGACAATTTTGCGATTCATAGGTGAGAAAAAAATGACAATACATAGTTATAGCGGCAATAAAATCAGGTGATAATAGGTTTTAGGTTATACAAAATGAAGTTGATATGATGAAATTAAGGCAAAACACATGAAATAATGAACGTTATAACATATGAGTATATACAATCAAGAAAATAGGGGAATATATTATATTACAATAACTAATAATATGGTTTTGTCAAGAGCAACAGACATAGAGAAGGAATAACAACAGAAAAAGGGAAGGAACAACAACAGCAAAATCTACATAAGGACATTGTCACATCAAGGTCTTTAGAGGCCAAGGCACGTAGAAATTTTAGACCTAATAGGTACACCACCCACCGCTGCAAATGAAAACATAAATCAACCAATAGTTAAATGCAAGGGAATTCAAATAAACTGCATCGTTTGATTTCAATAAAACCACGACGCATGCTTACCTAGCTTAGTTGTGTGCATATTCATTCTTTTTCTCAGATGTCAATTACAACAGTAGAGAAGTATACATGAAGTAAAGGACTTCTCTTTTTCTAGAACTTCAGTTGTATGCCCTCCCCACACATGTGTTAGTTATGACAAGTTCCTACCAAACAAAAATATTGAGTTTGATGGCTAAGAAGGCAAAAATAGCAGATAAGTAGTTAGACAATACCTCACCAGATTTTTATCATCTTTCTCGTACAATGCAACCAGTCCATCGGATTGCAATACTAATGTATGTCTATCAAGTAGTAAGTGGCTGGTAAGTACACCAAGACTAAGCACAACAAATTTGCTATAGCAAGCTTAATCTTACAGCTAAATCAGAGGCACTATGAACATACAGTTAGGATCTGGACCAAGGAAGATAGGAAGGTAACAAAGGTAAGGAGATCCTAGCGCCATTGCCTTTCACCTGCGTCCTAGGAAGGTAACTAAGGCAAGGAAGAAGGTAACAAAGTTCATTTTCGTGCAGAGAAACATGAGTATGATAGCATGTAAATAACAACGTGCAAATCAAAAGTCCAACAGCTACAATGCTATAATACATGCATCTATAAATTAAAGTAATACAGTAGCTTAGTTAAGCCAGTATTTCTCAATCAATTATTCGTAATATGAACACATCATTAAGTCCAATCCTTTAGGTGCGACAATATAAAATATATTAAGCTAACGCTGCAGAGTTCAAACAGTTGAACTGGCAAGAAAACAGCATGGAATAAAGTACCCAACAATAAAACGATTAACCTTATACATAATTAAAAGAAAAGGAACTGGCAAGATATGGCAGAGAATGCATTTATTAGCAACAGACAGAACCATATATGAGCTAAACGGAAAAAAATGTCAAGATCGAGTAGATAGTGCACTGAAAAGGTTATTACATACAGAGAATCAAAAAAATATCTTACCAAAAGCAAGAAACTGGAAGGGGCATTATTTTCATCCGGCAACTAATTACTAAAAATACTAAACCTCCAGAAATCCTAAATGGGAATGCAGGATACATAACATAAATACTACTTATTAGAAGTCATTGCTAATGAGAAGTAAGTTCCGTACCACTGTTGTTGAAGCCAACACCTCACATGCTAACTTATATCACTAAATAATCAGTAATAGACATGCAGCACCTGCCCAGCTAGGTCAGTACTTGCAATATAAGCAAATGGAAATGATAGATAATATAGGGAAATATATTACTCATAGCACTCTGATTGTGATATTGTGACTGAAATATATTTTCCATCATTGTGCATTGGAAGGAATTGCATGTAGCACGTAAAAGTTGAGGTTTTATCTCGAAGCCATGAAATATAAAAGGGTAGTGCTCTGTTTACCCTTAGCAAATACTGGCAAGGGCAATGCAGCCAACATAAAATAATACTCCCTCTGACCCAAATTAGTTGACTCAAATTTATCAAGATACGGGTGTATTTAATACTAAATCATGTCTAAATACAATTGAATCTAGACAAATCTAAGTCAACTAATTTGGATCGGAGGGAGTAGTACAATATTTGAGTATCTGTCTTAGAAGCATAATTAGATATTCATATCATGGAAACAGTTCCCACAAATGAGCTAAAATTTTAAGTATATCATCGTCTAACCAAGATTACTCTATTCAACCATATACATACAACATGCAATATCTTCTATCATTAAGATTAGAAGTGAGACACTAAGGGTGAATTTGCTTTTGAGCCAAAGCTGGCCAGACCAAAGATTTGGCAAGCGCATGACCCATGGTCATCGTTTGGTTTGGCTCTGATGTTTGGCTAGACCCATTCCAGATGGTGAGATACAATGCAGCTTTAGCCAAATGTTGGGCGATCTGCAGGCAGCTGATTCGTACGCCAATATATTATAGATTGTGCCTGCAATCTGTAGAGAGCATTGGGGCATGAAGCAAATGTACCTTAAATTCATATGTAATAAGTTTTTCAGAAATAAGAATTGAACATTATGGTAAATAACAAATCTATGTATGCAAAGGAAATTCTTGGACATGCGAAATAATGCATTCCTCGAATAGACATAACCATCTATTAATTTTGATCAAACCCCATCAATCAGAGATGTATTGGCCGGGTTTAGGTTTCTACATATCATAACTCGGATGATGCATCATATCTTCCCTATCATCTATCTTGCAGATATATGCAATCTTAACCAAATTAAGATCATTATATTTTGGAACCTCTTTCAGAGCTTAGGATCAACAAAAGAATTAAAGAAACAAACGATATGAAATGGAACAAGTTCACCACAAGGTATGCTTAAACTTTGTCGCTTTTAACTTTCAGATAGAAGATGGATGACAGTAAATTGGGCCTACATCATAATTTTAGAAAAAAAAGAGGTACACAGATGTATTTGGGCATATCTAGTAAGCTAAATCATTACTGAACTGAGGCCAAACATTTTATATCTCTAAATAAATCAAGCAAGAGAACAGTCAGACATGTGCAGAGTTTTACATGGATTGGCTCCAAGAGGAACAACATATTAGACACAAATTCTTTATTCACTGTAGAAGCTAATATCATATATGGAAATCACAGAATAGATTCTAGAGGACCAAATAAAATAAATAGTTGTACTTCAATAAAAAAAAGGAAGGTAACAGCTACAAAGGTAAAAGGCAATCTACACCACCAACTTAAATTAACCTCCCAAAGTTGGTTCTTTATTTAACAAATCAGTAGTAAATATATAGTAGTATTATTTGTTGTATAGAATGGGCTTAAAGATACTCCCAACTAATCATATCTAGCTACTTTTTTAATATGTGCTTCGATAGAGCATTTACGCGAGGAACTATAGTCAAGTAGACTTTCATCATAATGGGCTTGCCATTGATCATAAAATCCGCACATAATTTTTTGTCCAACCTAAACTGACTGGCTAGTGTTTATGCACAGTGCATTAGTGATACTATGCAAGAGAGAACATGCAGAGAAAAGAGTTCTACATATGGGAGATAGAACAGAGCTTATGTAAACAGTGTTCATGCAGAGTAAAGACTTGTTCATATGGGAGAATTTTTGTACCTCCATTGTATTATTGAAGTTTCTCATACTGATATCCAACTGGGGATGAACATCACAACATTCTCCATGAAACCCAAGAAAAAAATCCAGGATCAAGTCGATATGTACCAATCCTTCATATGACCCAATGTGGTATGGGAATCGGCCAACCTGAACCTTGGCTTCATATCAATCAACCAAGAAAAATCAGACCCGCTAAACTGATGTCGTACTTGCAAAGGGAGGAATACGGTGCGCTTAGGATAACAGAAAGAGCACACATCTGAGATCATCAGTACCTCCCACAACGTCATATACCTTTCAGATTATCAGCTCATAATTTTCCAAATGCCTCAATACTTAAGATTCTGTCGACAATGTTGACAACTATAAAATGCAGCTATTTGTAATAGTTGTGTCAAATGAAGGCAAAGCAACAACATGAGAAATAAAGAGAGAACTAAATTTATTAGAGGCAAGGACACTCACCGTGGTTTCGGCTGCGACATCAATTAATAGTGGAGTTTTGTTTTTCCTTTTATGCAGACTCAGTAGATCATTAATCAGCCATCATGACAAGCATAAACCATTTTTTTTATCTGTACGTTAACAATGGGCAAAGAAAAATTAAATTCAGAAAATGGTTTAGCGTAATAACAAAG
The DNA here is from genome assembly GCA_030063025.1 of Avena longiglumis. Lineage (NCBI taxonomy): Eukaryota > Viridiplantae > Streptophyta > Magnoliopsida > Poales > Poaceae > Avena > Avena longiglumis. Next base: position 20,844,763 of record CP125976.1, read on the forward strand.
GCTTTTCGGTACTTGGAGTAACCTGCAATGTGTAAAAACAACGGAACACACAATGTTATAGCTGCCAAGTAACTATATATCTTGTGAACCAAGATTGATTTTACATAAATACATGCACCAAATAGTAAGGGGTAAAATTCATTATAAGTTGTGGCAAGTTAACTCTCATAGCAATTAATTTACAATGATAATACCTCATTGCCGATAATGCCCATATTTATAAGCTTAGTGATCATTCTTGGTTTCAGATTGATATATCTATCGACATGGTATTCCTCTTACTTTGATAATATCAATATGCTGGATAATATTGAAATGGCATTGTGTTTAATAGGAACGGTGTCCAATATGAAAAACTACATGCAGAAAGAAGTAAAGAATAGACTGCATGGAAACACAATATTAGTTAGCATAGAGAATAAACATCCGCTGGAATAATAGCTAGATTGGTCAAGTCCGAATAACCGTTAATTGATGCTAGTCTGAGCAGGTGGGTACAAAATTACAAATGAACCTAAATCTCATCAGCATAAAGGGAATCAAAAATACGCACAGAAGATTCACTTATCATATATACACTAAACCATTTAATTAAGTAGTACAATATCGTGTCTAGTTTTCTCGATTGTTACAGCAGTCTGCATCTATATAAGAAGGGCATGTTTTGCTTTTGTTGCCCCTAAATAGATAAGACAATATTTTGGTAATGCCAAACCAGGGCATCTAAGAAATTCCAGTGAAGCTGAGATGATTTGATTTCAACCAATTTCGACAGCACAAAATTTCCAGAGTAATCAACAAAAGTTTGAAGACTCACAAACTTGCAGGGCACTTGGACCAGTGTCTCAAAACATGCACGGTGTTCCTGTGGGACTTGAGATGCACGGATCAGAGCCAAGTAGCATCCCACACCTAGCAAAGGAAAAAACAAGAAACCCGCATGAGATTAAAATTGTTCTCATCTAATGATACCATATATAGCTAACACAGTCAAGATGTTCAGATAGACGACACAATAGCATATACAATGGTTCAACAATTATCAGCATTGGATCATTACACAGCATTGGATCATTACACGAGAGTGACTGAAGAGGGGAAGTAAGTATGTAAGTAAAAACTCGGTATTCTGAGAATTTCTAAATAGTACAATTTTTTTAGGATGGTCAAAATTATACATCATGGAATACTGTTGACATGCTTGCTTTCAATACCAGGACTGATGCATATGCAAAACAAGAGGGTTAGATATCTTATTTTACCTTTCCATTGAGCACCAATAGCGCACCATCCACCCACTGATAGTTTTTGAATCTAGGTTGCGCCATTCTCCCCAACCCTTTATAACTGTCTGAAACTTTGTAAATGGATATAGAATAAAAATGTATTGGATGCAACATATATATATATATATATATATGCTTGGGAGCTCTATGCTAACGTGATTGCCTGGATTCATCACAGGATGCATGTCATATAGACAAACATCCAAAATAGACACATTAATTTAGATCTACCACAGCAAACTCTTCTGGATAAGGCTGCCCTTCCCACCTCACCAAAATAGATCGTGACCTTGAAGAAACGACCTGGAGGAGGAGGAGATGATTCGTGGCCTGAAAATGAAAAAAAAAATACATAGGTTCAAGGATCTTGCCACTAACCCATGGAGGAGATGAAATCAGGCACGGCCACCCCATCTCCCAATGGCCTCCACCTTTTCCCCTCCCAAGCCGTTGAGAGAGAGAGAGAGTGTGTGTGTGGGTGCATGTGTATCTTGCAGACCACCGCTGCTACTCCCTCTTCTCTCGTTCCTATGTTGCTGCCTCTATCTCCCGCGTCAGCCGTCGCTACTACCATGGCGTGCTGCTGCTGCTCGGGCGGCGAGGCGGAGAAGGGGGTGGGGAGGGAGGGATTGGGGGCAGAGAGGACGCACTCGGATTGGAGAGAGGAAATAGGAAGCGGCTAGGGAAGGAAGGATCGGGCAGGGAGGCGGAGCGGCGCCAGCCGCCGCACGCGAGAGGAGAAGGGGCGTGAGTGCAGGGGGCGGAGGAGATGAGGCTCACCTGGTAATTGGCGGCTGCTCGTGCTCCATGAGGGCGCAGATGGCGGTGGCGGCGTGCACAGTCGGTCCTCCCTGTTCGGCCAGGGCGTCGAGGAGCGAAGAGGACCGCCTCCTTCTTCTCCTATCTGCATCCTCCTCGAGCGCCGAGGGGCGAGCCTGTCATGAAGGGCAGCGCGAGAGGGGAGGGGGCGCACGAGCGGGCACGATGGGGAGGAGGCGATGCAGCCGCGCGGGATCGGAGGAGCACAGGGATTGGGGCTAGGGTTTTCATGGTGCCTTTAGATGAAGGGGATTGGGGAGAAGAGAACGTAAGGGGACTGGAGGCGGAGTAAAACGTGCGGAGGCACCGCGCCTAGTGCCCTCGGCGTGTCAGCCTTACCCGGCTAAAACCCAGCCAAATAAAAACATGGGAGACTGTCATGCGGGCCTCGAAGGCTCCAGGTGGGAGGATGGCGCAACTCGATCGAGAGGAGCACGCGTGGGGAAAAAAAGCGACGTACGCGCAGCAATCTGCTAATTTAATATTATCATGGGTAAAATTGTCTTATCACAAACCAAGGGCTAGGATCTCGTTTCAACACTCGATCTAAGGGTCCAGGATGCCTAATCTCTCTGATTACCCCATGGGGGTGCACCAATTACATCTTTAGATTGTGCATGTATGTGCATCATGGGATGGTGAACAATGTTGCAGGAGAAAGTTTTCCTTTACGTGACACTGAAAAGCCATTTTCCATTTTCCGAGCGCAAAAAATAGGGAGTTTTGTGAAGCAACCACCAAATGGCTAATTCAAAATGCTACCATCCTATTTTACAAAAATACTAGACCATCTTACATAGACAATGTCCCAAGCGAGAGATCTCAAACCATTTTATCGATTCCTTGTGAAAAACACAAATATCTGCCGAATCGGTAGGAAGTTAGCCCGGTTTAAACTACATGTACATGATCTAGTGCTCATGAGTTTTTATAAAAATCATTTTTAGAGTCACAATATGATGTTTTTTCACAGATCCAATGCAATTTTAGTGAGGCTCAGCCTCTAGGTAAGAATCTTCATTCTCGTCGTTCGAGAAAGTTTGGCGACCGTTTGAAACGGGCATAAAAAATTTAAAAACGATCCAAATAATACGAAACCTTCCCGTGGTATCATATTATGTGATATAGTTAGAAGGAAAAATATCAAACTTGGTATATTGATTATGTCTCAAAAAAGCCTTCACAAAATGACCTATCTCATTCGAGTTTTCCTGGCTTTCGGGTCAAATGCCTGATGCTATGGCTAGAATCAAGGCATAGTTTGTGATAATGTGCACATATTGTGCATGCATATGCATCATGGGATGGCGAATTTTTTTTGCAGAAGAAAGTTTTCCTTTTTGTGGCACAAAAAAAGTTATTTTCCATTTTTCGAGCATAAAAATATGGCGTGAAGCAACCACCAAATGACTAATTCAAAATTCTACCATCTATTTTTCAAAAATAATAGACCACCTTACATGGACAATGTTCCAAGTAGGAGATCTCAAACCTTTTCGTCCACCCCTGGTGAAAAAAACAAATGTTTGCCGAATCGGTAGGAAGTGAGTTCGATTTGAACTACAGGTACATGAACTAATGTTCATGACTTTTTTGCAAAAATTATTTTTAAACTCACAATATGAAGTTTCTTCAGATATCCAATGCAAGTTTAGCTAGCCTCAACACCTAGATAAGAAATTCAAAGACTATGGTTTCGCTGGGAAACGGCCGTCGAAGCGCCAAAATACCACGAAAACTTGCAAGTGGCCAAACCACGTAATTATATTGTGGTGGACAAACCACATAATTAAAGTATCCATAGATACAATATGGGTGATATTTAAGATAAAATATATGCTAAAAAAATGGTGGCAAAAAGAGGGAGAAAAAATAGAAAAAAAAAACAGGTCTTTGCCATGTGGTATTGTGCATGGTGCACGGCAAAGCCGCAATGCACGGCAACACCAAATTTTCCCGTAGTGTACTGTGTCTCTGTCTTTGCATCTGATGGAACAATCGCAGATGATGGCACGAACAAGGCTGAGTTTGTAATGTTTGACAAGGTGGCTGCTGGGGTTATAGGAAAACCCCTAATGACCATCCTACGCCAAAAATACCCTGGCTACACTACAGTTGATGACCTTTCCAGGGCTGCAAGACATGACCCGTTTATACCAGCTGAGATTACTAAGCTTGTTGGCAACATGTACAAGCTGATGGTGTCTATCTCCAAGAAATGGAAAAATCAAAGGAACGCTGACAAATTATCCTTCCAGGTGAATAGGATAGAAGAAACCTTCAAGCCTACCCTGCCACCCTCTGTCTTTGATACTGCTCCTGGATCTGCTGGAACATCATCATCAAATGCTGGTTTAGGTTCACAGGCTAACACCCCCGGTCCTCTTGCATGGCCTTCGCCCCCTGCAACATGTGTTATTGCCTCGCCCGTGGACCAGGTTAGTTTCGAGTATTTGCTTGTCTAGCTGCATGTATTCCTGTGGGCCAGCCTATCCTGGTTTAATATTATGCTTTTTTGTCTATTGTCAGGCGCCTCGCTCTGCTCTTAGAGTCAGCCCAATGACCCCGGTGGCTCTTCGTCCCGCGCGATCGGCTGCTCCTCGGTGTGGTGCAAGGCGCTCTGTGTTTAACACTCCTAAAGAAAAGGATGACACTTCTGAAAAGAATGTTTCAGATGAAGCGGTTGTCTTCTTGGTTCTATATCTTGTTTACATGCGGGTGTGTTAGTTCTTAGATTGTCTCACCTGCCAAATCATCTTTGTCTATTTAGGCGGCCGTGGAAGCTGCTGAGGAAGAGAGTGTTGTTGATGCTGAAAACAAGGAGGCTCAGGAACTGCCGCTCAAAAACAAGGCTAGCGCTGGAGACAAGGATGATACCCTCAAGATCAAGAGGTTTGGATTGGCTCCTTCTTACCAATCTAATTATTCTTTCTATGATAGCTTCCTCACCTATCGCTTGTTATGTCCTATTCCACATGCTAATTATTTGAGGCTTTCAGCCATAAGACAAAGAGGTTTTAGGATTGCCTGCTAATGCCCTGACTCCAAGCTTTGAATCATGTAGCTTTTTCGCAATCTTTAAACACAGCAATTTACATGTTCTACCATGCTAGATTTGTATCCTCTACAACACTCTTTTGGTTGGTTCATAAGCCATCAATCCGATGTGTTCTATAAATTTTGGGGAAGCCACTAATTCCAGCCTGCCTGCATGGGCCAGGGCCAAGAAGAACAAGTAGTCGCTTGGCTTCTGTGACGACACCGGCTATTTGTACATAAGGTACTGTATGGGTAACTACCGGTTCCACCAATCGTTGTGCTAAATGTTATAAAACTTCCTTTTTAGCTACTGCATTTATATTACGTGCTTATTTCTTCCTTGTTCGTTTGTTGCAGCTTCTATCTACTGCCTACTGCCTCGATGGTTGCTTAGATGCCCCATCCCCCTTAGTATAGCTTTGCCTTGAAGACTCGTCATCTGCCTCCTGTTTGCCGATTCGCGGGCCTTTCTTCCTCTCGTGGAAGCCTCTAGGTCCGGGAAACTGCCTGCCCACAGATGTTGGAGATATTTTGTATAAATCATGTTGCATCTAGAGAGCGCGCTTTTGTAAGTGTACTCGAGAATCATTAGAGGAGAAGCTTACGAGATCTCCCCTTTGAAGTTATTGTCTACCTATGCCGTAGACTGAAACTTTCCTGCCTGTAATCCTGTTTAAAACTACTCTGCCTGTGATCCTGTTTGAGACTACCCTGTGAATGGTAATCTATTATCTATGTTTATCTGTTCTTGGTGAAGGTCTTGGGTCTGCTACTTATGTGGTCTTCGCAGCATTGTTGATTATTAGGTGAATATTTGTGTGAATATAGGAAGTTGCCTATATCACATCTTCTTGATTGTTCCAAGTGATGAAATTGGGGTTTGGATCTTAGACTGAGATACGAGCTGCATGTGCAATAGAAGTGTGTCTGAAAAAAGGGCTTTTAGACATGGAAGGCGTACATTAATCTTCCTTTGTTGTCCAAAGATTCCTCTAGGATGATATCGTGTAGCCACGATGAGCTCAGTGGCTTACCAAATACACAAAAAATGACAATCAGCTGTTATTGTTTCTCCACTTGATGTTTTGTAGGAGTTCTCTGTGTTGGATAATGAATCCAGGTCAACTGATTCCTTGAAGCCTTGTTCGTACAAAGATCACACATTTGAGTTTTTAGCTCAATTTAATCTGTTTTAGATGGTTCGAGCACTAAGAATGCAGAGCCAAGTCAGCAACAAGGGCATGGTATGTGAAGAAAAAACATGGGCATGAGAAACTTCCTTTATGTTACCACCAGTTTTGGTAAAAGAGATCCTTTACGATGTTAAGTCACTGAGCTAATAGATGATCAACCAATCAACATAAAAAAGCAGCTATTTGTTGTAACCTGAGAGTAAAAAAACAGGAAAGAATTGTCTACGGAATCCTAAGATCAGTTGTACAAACAAGTGTGATCTTTTTGTATTGTCAGTTTTTCTTGGAGAGTGGCACTCCCCACATTTCAGAACACCTGTTGCCGTAATTAAGCGTGGTTATATAAGGCTCTATATCATAAACACAATCCATTGCATAACACTAAACAAACAACAAGGAACGCGGTTTGATTCAGTGACATCCTAACGTTACTGCACTTGTATCGCACCAGGAAATGGAAGCACAAATAAATGACATCTAAGAAAATAAACCGAGATATACTGTATTTTTACATAAGATAGGCTTAGTAGATCCAGTTACAGTACATACATACCATAGTATTACATTGTCTTGCTACCAGATTATGGCTCAGGAGGCCAGTTCTTACATATATTGTTCACGAGAAGAGCTAAATATAAGCTAAGTTCTTGCCAATTCTTACAACCATCCCTGCTCTGTATATAGTACTGGCAGGGTCGCCGCAGACAGCCACGTCACTGCCACCGGGTTAAGGCCTAGGCGGCCAGGTCTGGCACAAGGAAACACACGACCCATCTGACCAAGTTGCGGAGCGGCCTCTGCCCTTTCTTCAACCATATCGACCACATACAGACCATAGATCACTCCGACAGATATAAGCACGTACCGTCCGTCAGGAGATACATCTCGGACCTATATAGCATGCCAATCAGATGGCTGGACTGCAAGTGCGTCGCTGATATCGTTGTTCACCAGATGCCCAAAAGCAGCAGCCACATCCACGCTTGCCTCCTGATTCCAGTCTGCCGCGTCTCCTTCATGGGTAAGTACCCACCTAACAAGAAATCCATTGTCCAAGTGGACTATTGCAAGATCTCCTTGAGGATGCGGTCCGGCGGTGTATTCAAGGCAGCCTTTAACTTCGGTCTCCATATGTCCCAGGAGAGACACCACTCCAAACTATTGCGCACCACGTCGAACCAGGCTATTAGGCTCACCAGATACATCATATATAGCCTAGGACCGGCCTGAACACAGTACGGGCTCCTTTGCAACGTGACTGCTGATGGTTCTACCAACGGAACTGATACATGTGGACACCATTCGTCGTTACTGAAAACAGATACATGCAGACGAACCGTACCAGCTGTTGCAAATTTCACCCCGACGTGCACCTTGGAAAATGGTCTGGAGTAGTCCTTTACAAAAAACACAGGGTAGCCACCTAGAGGACCATTGTCAGGAGGAAGCACAGCAAACTGTCCAAGCCTGTTAGCGCCTGGATTCTTAGACATAGGAGGGATTGGCTTAGCCACAGATGAAAAAGCCCGCGGCATCAGGCCGCATGGCCGGTTCATATACAGCTTGCCCTGCCGCGGACCCGCCTCCATCTGAATTATCACACGGGATCCATGGGTACCCAGCACATGCTTTCCATAGAAACAGTCAGCGACGAACCTTTCCCGCATGGACTAGACTGGATTATCGATCGGAGCACCGGGCGGGATAATCGGCTTCATTTCAGGTCCATTCCCCTGAGCATGCTCGCATAAAAAACCGATGAAACAGGGACTATTGCGGCTCACAATTGCGGCGATCACGTCTGGACTTTTAGCACATGCATTACAGCACCTGTTGATAAAACTGGCTCTAAGAAAATCTTTGGTGCTTCCGGTTCTTTTCAGGATCTCCGCAACAACAAGCTCCAGCAAAAACACATCTTCACTATTATTCATAGACATCCCCGCCGTCCAGGTATCTGTTAAAATCAAGCCGAAGACATCACACATTTCTTCTATTTAGCAAACAATGGTATTAAAAAATTACAGCAGCACCTAGGATGCAAGATATACCAGAAACACACCTGAGATGCCTAACAATATCGTTACCAGCTACTCCCTCTGTTCGGAAATATAAGACGTTTTAGCTTTGTGAATCGAACGTATCTAGACGTCTTTTAGTGTATAGGTTCGTAGAGGTTCGGAGTGAACCTATACCTTAAAAGGTGTCTAGATACATTCGTTTCACAAAGCTAGAATGTCTTATATTTTGGAACGGAGGGAGTAGCTGCTAATGGGCACTTGTTCAGACCGAGGAAGTACAAAGAAGCCATGCTATATCTTATCTTGTCCAGGCAGCTGGGTAAGCAAACAAAGAAGATGTTTCAAAAACATAGAAAATAAGGAGATTCTGCAAAGAAAGGTACTGGTTTGCACTTATAAGTTCATTACAGACACGCAAAAAACAGGATGGATTCACACAGCACCATCCCAACAATCATACATAAAATCTCAAAAATGAGTAATTCCACCTTGAATCCCTTTTGCACGTAAAATCTCTAAATTGCTATAAAGACATTAGGTTTAACAAACATGCTTTAGGATCTGCCATTACAAAGATATATAGTAATTAAAGATGCCAACGAGCTAATCAAAGATACCATGGATCTAATGCATATTTTGTCATGTTATCGCACTGAAGCATCGAAATAAACGGTTTGCGTGTGATGAGATTAATGCCTACCTTGCAACATCACACCAACATATCACGAAGAAAATAAAGGCCGTACCTTCGCTTCCTTCACTGCCGCCGTCAACCTTGCCTGCACAGCGGATGCTTCGGATATCCCACGGCCGCCCCCTCCTTGCTCCGGCCACCCAAGCCCCCGCGTCTCCGGTCGGCAGAGACAGCCTCCTCCCCTGTCGCAGCAGGCCGCTGCTTGCTGCCGCCAAAACGCGCTGCTTACGCGGTCGCCCCGGGCTGCCACTCCATGCGCCACCGATCCAGGAAGGAATCGAAATAAGCAACTAGTAGCTCTATGGAGAGGATAAGGACTCACGGACACGGTAGCGGCGGCTGTTTTTACTCGCCTGAGAGTTGTTTCTTTCACTGATGGTGGGTCCTCGCTCATGTGGGGACCATTCACAGCCCGCCGTTACCAACCAGCCCCTCCCTTTATTCAGCACCGCGTCCCTTGGCTTCTCAGCCGCCACAACCCTCCTCCCCTTCTCCGTCTTACGATCCTCCGGATCCGCCTCTCGATCTGCGCTAGAAGGGTCAACGAGCCGGCTGATTTCGACGCGTTTCTCCTATGGCTCCGTCCAGCGTACGAATCACTGTCCCATCTGCTTTCATCTTATTCGCATACCTAGATCTCCCTTCACGAAATAGTTTGCTCCTTGTCCGAATCTTGCTAGCAAAGTTTCTGTTCAGCTTGCCCTCCACGAACAGGGGTGAATGGCATGTTTGGCCCAGGGTAGATAGGTTTGATATTATTGTGGTTGAAACAAAACAATCTGGCTGCCTATTTTTCTAATTGCATACGAACTTTAGCAATAGCCTAGAAAGTTAAGCAATGAAAAATAGATAAGAGTACACATGCTTATCTGATTACCTAAGAAATTACATCATGAAATAGCCTGTTCGGCCAGAAATTATATTGGGTGTTATTATGATGGTTCATCAGGTTGTTGTGCTCCTTTTAAAAGTAACCTAATATGCTATTTTCAAAACTAGGATAAAGAGTTCGGTATTAGCACCTACAGGCCTGCTTACCTAAAGACAGAAAGGCTGTCCTATAATTACTTCTTTACCTGCTTAAAAAAGAAAAAACTATTTACCTGGATGCCAGAGACCTTACGGAATTACCTGCATGATTGGTGGAAATATAGGTTACTTCTATTCTACTGGTGCTTTTACTGGATTTATATAAGCATGGTTAGCATGCCTAAGCTGTTCACGCGCTCATTTTCTGCAATGGCGTGATCAGGTTACTTCTCTTACTCTTGTTTGTTTACAGACTAGAAGACCAGAATGGGTGATAGCAGTGATAACGATGGGTCAGTGACATATGCTATTCCAAGCAATGAGCAGGTACAAGCTTAACTACCGCCGCGAGTGAATTCTACCGCGGTTTTCTACATACTGGTCTCATGTTTTGGTACACCACCAGAGTACAGCCCTCCTTTTCCTTAAACAATAGTACTGTAATTCCACGCTTTCTATAACGCAGGATGTTCGCAGGACCGTGGCCGTACGAGGAAGGTTGGTTTTTTATGACATTTTACAGCAGCTTGGATTGCCAATGGCTCAGTACGAGCAAATACCTCGCGAAGACGGCAAGATCTCTGTGGCTATCATTTTCCAGGCGCCGGCGCTCCCCTGCCATGGTTCCCCTTGCAATGTGAGAATAGATGGAACATAGTTCCTTGATGCTGCTCTAGCAGAACACACTACGGCCGTAGAAGCTATCATATATATGGAAACTGTGGCCGGCATAGTGGTCAAGGATCTGAACTACAACCTCCTAGAGCATGCTCATGAGGAGAACATGAAGCTTCAGAAACAACTTAAAGTTATGAAGCTCAAGCTGAAAAAACAGAAAGTTAAGAGCAAGAAACTAGCCCGAGGTTGGTTCTGGGCTGTCAGGAAGATGTTTTCATTCTCATCACAGTTTCATAATATAGCCGTCATCGCAAACTTTGGAGGAGAAGAAGTTCTAAGTGATGATGTGAAAGCAACTTCTGCAAACATATTTGAAGCCGCAGCTACACAAAGATCTAAGAGCATATGCCTGGAATCTAGACTTGAACAGATAAGGCGTTCGTAGATAAAGGTCATTGCATCTGGCTGTGCTGCTCTTGCCCGCATTGGAATATGCTCGAACGCCTTCTTTTAATATTATCTGTAATGAAAACAAGTACCGCTGGTAGTAATGCTCTGCAGACCATCTACCTAATCTTTATCACACTATGGTGTGCTTGCGATCGCTTATTTAGAGGTAATCATCGACCACTTTGGTCATGTGAGGTGAAAACTGTTTATCGATTTGGTTTGCGAACAGATTTTCCTTCAGTGGGTCTGCTGCTGGTTGCTTCTGCAGCTTATACTATTTGTTGCCCTCTTCATTCGGTATGCCCCTTTTTGGTTATGCCTCTGCTCACGTTATATTGAAATATATAATTATCTTTGCTACATTCTTGATCCCCTCTGGGTTATGCAATGGTCTGATAAATTACTCCTCTTCCTCTTCTTTCGCTCTGAGAAAGCCATGATTTACCTATGGTTTTAGTTAGAACTTACCCTGATTATTGTTGGTTGCTCAGCTGCAAAACCGGTAACAGTCGTTTATATGGTATAGTAAGAAAAAAAACGAGCCTGCCTCAAAAAAAAATAAAAAAAGACATGCTTCCCTTGCCATGTTCTTAGACGTGAAAACAGCCCATCGGACATGCAACAGTGGTGATACGGATATTTATTCTCCAGCGCTCCTCTCAGACAAGCGTTGACTACACGTTCCCTTCTAGTTATTCCCGCATCCACGGCAGATGAGATCCATAAAATTCATTGCCGATTTTGTTCGAGCTGGAGATGGAGCCGTCTGCCCAGGATGGCAGCCCGCCCCAGCACCTGGTTCGTATATTTTGGTTGTTCTTGTTACCCCTTCTCTGATAATCGTCCTTACGTTACGAGCAGTGTCTAAGACATCGCAAACGCACATTCCGGCCATGATTCTAGATCGATTGGATTGCAATGGATTTTACTTCTCTCGGCAACACCAGGCTTACGCTTTTCTGCCCTAGATTTAGTGTGTCGGCTCGATATCGAGTAGACCAGAATGTATTGTTATAGCAATCCTTTGCACAGCAGCCGTAGATTTACAAAAAGACTGTTTACTCGCTAAGAATGTTCACCTTACTTCGTACTTTCAGAATCCACCTAAGTACATGTGTATACATTTCCTCGAAATAGGCTTTCGCCCCGCTTTATAAATAAAGACTGTCACAACAAACAACATGATCTGATCCACTTTAAAACACATCTTTGGCCAGACAAGACAAAGGGCCCAACTAGGATGAGTCCAAAGAAAAAAGAAAAGCCAGCCAACGATTCGCCGAGATCGTGGGCGCCGAAGACACTATGAGCTACGGGGGCAGCGAGCCGCCTCAGAGCCGGTAGCGAGTCCAACCTCACCTTGTCCATTGTCTACACGGGTACCAGAGGCTGAGGAAGCCAGAAAGTGAAAAGCAGTCGGGGCCGCCGAGGAGGACCTTCTCAATGACCATCTTATTCGAATATTCGGAGGGACCATGACATGGCAAATACAAGCCAGAAAAGGCGGCGATCCCTCCCAGCTTGGTTAGCTCGGGTTTCTAGGAATTCCCCGAGGTCATGGGCCAGCCAATCCGGGCCCAACGCCTCGCGGATGAAATTCCACAGAAACCGGGCCGCGGGACAGCTGAACAATATGTGGGTGCCCGTTTCAGGGACCCCACATAATGGGCATAACCCATCCCCCGGCCCATGTCGCTTGGTCACCTCAACTCCCGAGGGGAGCCTATCGCGTAAAAGTTGCCACACAAAGATTTTAGTCTTGACGGAGAGGGGCTTTCGGAGGTGCTTGGTCAGGGAATAGGCGCTGGCCAAAGAGGGCCCGATAGGCGAGCCACCGAGAAGGAACCCGACAGTGAGGTCCACACACTATCGGGTTTGGCCAAGGAGGCGGAGCTCATGCCTGAGTTCCCTCAAGCTTCCGTTTCCTCGGGCGAATGCAGGCGGAGCAGATGTTCCATGTACCTCCTAGTGCCGCGGAGGAAACACGGAGGCTGGGTCGAGATGGCGAATAAGCCGGAAAATCCTCCTGCGTGGCGCCCCTAAGCCGGGGATCCGGCCGAGCAGGTCCCTCCCCATTCCCAATGGAAGCAGGCGAGGCCATGCACGATCTCACCCTTGACCTCTGAATGGAGTGCAGGCTGGGACCCCTCGTGGCGGTCACAGGCCGAAGGCCGGCCCGAAGGTGTTGGCCTTGATGAGTTTGAGCCATAGGCCACCATCATCCCGCGAGATCGAGACCCATCGAGCATGAGGGCCTTGTTGAGCTGACGGGAAGCAAGGATACCTATGCCCCAACATCCTTAGAGGCGCAAATGTCTGCCCATTTGACCATGTGGTATTCGGCGACCCAAGGAGTCTTGCGGAAGAACCTCGACTCCTTGTCAAGGTCCCATGCACCCCCTCGGGAGGAGGTACATGCCCATCATATACATGGGCGACTAGGCAGACATGAGTCGATCAGACGGTCTTGCTACCTTTAGAGGTAAATCTCCCACGCCCGAGTTCGGACCTTGGCGCACCCTCTCATGGCGGTTCAGTCCACGATAAGGATCACGGTGTAGCGGATCGGCATCCCGGTAGGTGATGGGGAAGGAGGCTGGCCGACAATTGAAGTTGTCGCTATCCTCTGCTCGTCATTGGGGAACCCTAGTGCAATGATCTCGCTTTTATCGAAGTTGATACGGAGGCGGACATCTCTGAAAGCATAGGAGGAGGAACTTGAGGTTTGCAATGTCCGAGGCGAGCCTTCAATCATGATCAACGTGTCATCGGTATTGGAGCTGGGTGATGCCCCCTCGGGGATAAGGTGGCCTACCACGGATATGTGGCCGGCCGCTTTCTCAAGCATTTCCGCGAGAGCATCGACGCGGCGTTGAAGAGGAGGGGCGGGGGTCCCCTGGCGGACACCGCATGAGGGCGGAAAGGTCCGATCTCGCCATTGATGTTAATCGCGTTGCTCCGGTCATGGCGAACTGCATTATCCGGTGATCGGTGCGTCAAATCCTCGCCTAATGAGGACTGACGAAGGAACCGATCCAGACGATCATAGGCCTTACGGAAGTCCGGCTTCAAGAAGATGCCCTTCAATCGTCGGGACTTGATCTCGTGTATAACCTCATGGAGGGCGATGTCCCATCATGTATAAACCTGCCTTTGAGAAAGGCAAATTGATCTTGGTGGGTGGCGCTCCATGACCGGGCGGCGAGGCGCAAACTTTGCGAGGATCCGTTGGATGACATTGAGGACCGTGATGGGTGCGAAGTGGCGACGTCGAGGCCCCAACACTTTGGGGATCAGGGTGATCACGCCCAAATTCAGACGCCCCATCACCAGAGTGCCGGTGTAGAACTCCTGAAACATGGGCATGATGACCGGTTGGAGCTCCCTCCAGAAAGTCTGGAAGAAGGAGACCGGGAGACCATCGGGGCCCGGGGCGGAGTTGGTCCTCATGGCCTTCACCGCCCGCCCGACTTCCTCTGGAAGGAATGGGAGGGTGAGCTCCCCATTCTCGTCAGCTGTGACTCTGGCCCCACTAGGCCAAAAGTCATCGACCAGCGACTTCCGTCAGAGGCCACCAAGAAGAGCTCCTTATAGAAGGAGTAAATATGGGCGGATAGCGCCCGGCTCCTCCGAGTAGATCCCGTCCAGGCGGGGATCGAGCATTCTGGCGACCATTAGCCACCGTGGAATCGCGGTGTTTGCATCTCCTTGGAGGAGCCAGTTACTGCGGCTGTTGTCGCCAAAACAACTCCTCCCCTTGTAAATCTCGACGAAGTCTCTAAGGCATAACGGTGGGACCACTCATCCGTGAGAGGCCCACCGAGTTCGCCGCCAGTCGATGACGGATCTCCTCGATGCGGCGGAGGCGTCGCTGCACCAAGTTGGCCCCAGCCCTTCATGAGCGGCGGGCCATCTTAAGCGCAATGATGCGGACGTCTACCGCATTAAAGCGTCGGGGTAGCCGCCGCCAACCACTTGGCCTTTACGCGTCCACAAACCTGTTGAAGCGAAGTTCTCAGTGGAAGCGGTTCGATCGTGGTGGTGAACTCCCCGTCGAGGCGAAGCGGAACATGGTCGAGCCAACCACGGTAATGGCGCGGAGAGAGAGAGGAAGGCGACTTCCGATCCACGGAGACCAACACGCGGTCCAAGGCGCTCGGCGAAGTCAACCTGTTGTTCGTCCACGTGAAGCGGGCTCCCACCCTCGTGATCTCTCTAAGGGCGAGATCAGCGATACAATCGTTGAACATCCGCATGCGCGGGACATCCACGATGTGGGAGCTCTTATCCGCGTGGGAACGGATCAGGTTGAAGTCGCCCGCCACAACCACCGGTGTGGAGCACCGATCAACCTTAGCCTTTAGTTCCTCAAGGAAGGCTGGGGAGCGGCTATGGTCCGCGGGGCCATAGACTATGACGACCTCCCACCGGAGGTTGGAGCGTCTATGGGTGAGTGCCATGCTCACAAAGAATTCCCCGCGGTCCATATCCGCGGTGTATACATTTCCAAGCAGAGCGTCTTTGAACAAGCTCTTCAGCTCTTGTCTCTAAAAATCCATGAAACCAGAGTATGTGACGTCGGAAACAATCAGATCTCGCTGGGTCTGTCTGCATAGATGTTCCAGTGCCTGCATCGAAAAAAGTTCTTCGGAGATTAATTATAAAATGACAGAAGAAGACGCTCAGCTCTGGAGTCGGCGAGGCTTGCTGCCCTTCTGTACCTACAACATGCAAAACTTATCCTTGTGGACGACATTAATCTTTCTAGCCTAACGAGCTGCGAAACCAAGCTCAAAGAATGCCAGCACAGGCTGCTAGCAGCATCGTCCTGGGCAACCTTGTTTAAAGAGCAAGCAAAATCTCTCAAAATGGAGTTAGAGGCTGCACGTACGTGAAGAAAACAAACAACTTCTTAATACGGCAAAGGTCCTGCTTCTTTAAATCCCTTTCCACAAACAACAACGTCTCAAAACGTGCATATGTACAAACAAAAAAAAATTGATTACCTTTTTCTTGCAGATGCTTGATATTAAAGAAGAAGCGGTGGAGCCACTCACATTTGACATTTGGCCTTAAGACAGATGGGAAACCTCTTCAGACGACTCCACCACCCGCTGATGGTCAACCTGGTAGCGGCCGGGTAAAGGTCACGGCCACTCTTTATTACCACTGAACTCTACACAACAGCTATAGCTAAAAGACTGTTACCCTGGGATGTCATTTTACAGCGGGGTACATCGCGGAAAGAAGCGCACCATACGTCGCCCTAACACCATGAAAACGCTCTTTAAGAACTGAATCTAGAACGCATGCAGGTATTTCTCTTGCTAATCTGTGTATCTTATAGCGCCATGTTGCAGATATTAAAACACGTTGGCTCAACCGCTTACTCTGAAATTCAGGATCTCGTGCAGCAGATCCGGGGGCCATGTTACACTAGACCCTGATCCAAGCTGGGACCCTAATAAAGACTGAAGCCTTTGCAAATATTAAGTCAGATCCTTCTATTATATTAGAATTTCCACTGAAACATTATGCTATATTCCTACATGACCAAACATTCTATGTATAACTTTGTAATGCTACTTATTTGAGCCTCCTATCATGAAGAGCTTTAGCTATACTCATGCTCTTTGCACAGCTTCCGAGTAATTTACCTTGCCTCTCTCTAACTACCATCCGTATTATCTAATCTTACTTCGTAATGTTTTCCTAATTGCCTCGGCGCCAGTGGCGCCCCGGGTCACCTAGTTATTACTCCTATAACCAGCCGTGGGCAACTCGGCTTCTCCGAGCTCCCTCGATCGCGCCTGATTCTCATCCCTTCGATTGCATGTGCATAGTAACTTCCGTCCGTATGTTCCATTCCGAGTCGTTCGATACGGTTGTCTCTTTTTTTACTTCCTACTTCTCAAAATGAGTCCATGATAGCTGGGCCCGAAAACGTGCGGGGCCAGAAGTTGGAGACAACGACGGCTTCTGGTCTACGTCGCCTTTCTTCATCTTTTGCCTTCACGGGAGAGGGTGAAACCCCACATCATCCAAAATATCTCAAACCACCACCCCCAAATCGACTGCCTCATCCCCGATTCATTTCCTCCCCCTCCCTGATTTTCCTCCTCCTTCTCCCTGATTGGCCGCCGCCTCCTCTTCTCCTTCCCGATCCATTGGCGCCTCCTCTCCTCCTCCCCGCTCCTACATAGAAAACATTACAGGAGATACGTTTTTTTTTAGATGGAAGGCATATTTTATTTCCGACTTATATTCTTCATTTAGAATATAACAGTGCTAGATGCCTAGAGTGCAGATGGTGTGCTCTATTTTATTGCCGGTGTGTCTAGACCACGCTTTCTTACAGTGCTTCAGTGATCTCATTTGTTTCTATTTTCTAAAGGTTTGTTTGTCAATGCTTTCTTTTGAGATGCTTCAGTTTACACTCAATGGTGTTACTAGAAGCAATTTCGGATGATCTTCTGTAGTTAAAGACCTGATTTGGTCAGGCATATGCTAGCATACTTTCCTTATGCGCTGCTCACTGTAAACAGAGTACTAAATCTGAAAATTGTGTAAACTGCTTTAGCATATGCAAGTAGAAAAGGAGGTTCTGTTTGGTATAGAAAAATGAGGTCAGGTATCATAAAAAGAAGAGGGAAGATCACAAATTACCGGGAATATATTTCACAATTTTCTAACCTGCTGTGTCTAGACAAGATTCTATATTTCCAGAGTTAAGTGGCTGCAAGCATGAGTTATGGCGAGCTTTTTCTCACGATTGCATATGTATTTAATTAACATGCACGTACTGCTTAGCATGGTCACTAAGTTAAAAAGGAGTCCTATTGCGTAGTGTTCAATTTAAATCTATGCATTGATCTCCTTTAGGTATTACAGAGGAAAACATCATTTGGTTTTTCTAAATTTTGGTTTTGGTTTATGTTGCTAAGGTTAAAAAGTAGCAATGGATGAAACATTGCATTTATTTCATGAACCAATGGAGTGATTTGCACTTGGTAAATAATTCTGCATAATTACCTATTTATTTTAATTTCTACTCAATGCTTGACTTCTTTCTACTCGATGCATAACAAGGAGTTCATCCGGGGAGTGCCTCTGCAATCACTACTCAGTGCTTGACTTTCTTTCTGATGTTTCAAAAAAAATCATTTAGGAGGATGGCGTGCCTCAGTATGTGTACGCCACTTGGATTCACGTGCAGTGGCTACCAACGCTTGAAGCCTTGGACAATGTACCGTTTCATGGCCACGAAAATATGCTTTGCTACATGTTTCATGGGCACGAAAACACCGTCATATTTTGATGGAACTTCCATGTGTCGGTATTTTTATTTTAGAAAATGGATTTGTGATGTAAGATTCAACTCTGTTTAACATGCTTGGGTTTGAAAACAACAGTTTTTCGAGTTGGCTGCACTTCTGATCAGATGGTATGTAGCTTCAGATTAATCTGCCATTATTCTTTCGGCTGTGATTTACTACTGTTCAGTGTTACCACAGTTAATAGTTTTATTTTTTGTTCAATCAGTACAACTGTTAGTCAAGGGATCTTTAATTGCTATCTTCAAGTGAATCAGTATGTTGTATATCAGTTTCAATTTCAACTGAACACCCACCTGTTTCAGCATACATGGCCGCA
Source organism: Avena longiglumis (assembly GCA_030063025.1). NCBI lineage: Eukaryota > Viridiplantae > Streptophyta > Magnoliopsida > Poales > Poaceae > Avena > Avena longiglumis. The sequence goes on from CP125976.1 coordinate 20,863,565, forward strand.
CTATCAGGGGATTCTATCACCTGTAAAATGAACATGTGTTCAAATGTTTTCTAGCCCGCTGATAGTTAGTTTCATCTTTGAATTCGGTTCTTGGTCGGGTAAACAAGGTCATGCATAACATCGAGTACTACATGTGTCTGTTATTACCCTTAAACATTTTTTGTTGATCGAATCCATAATTTGGTGCTAATTCAAAGGTGAGTCCAGTGCATCGGCCGCCTTAGGACATGACACACAAATGAAACATGGATACTTAAGTTACAAAATATGGTCGAGGAATAAGCATTTACTACGTATGTTCATTTGTGGATTATTGATTTAGATAATGCTTCATAAAATAAATACATGTTGTCTCCTGTGACTGTTTGCATTGATTCTAAGATTATCCAGCTCCAGTTGATCTTGAATACATGTGTTTAAAGTCTACGATACATATCTTTTTTTTTTTGAACTGGAAAACCTTCCATTACTTAACATGCTCAGCAAGATCGCTGGCAACAACTACTTGTGCAAAGGCTGGAGCATGACCCGGCCATACGGCTTCGGAAACATCACACAGTCTTGCACCATAAGCGGCGAGAACGTCCGCGACTTTATTACAGGCCCTCAGACAGAAACTAAATTTGAAACATATAAAGTTTAGAAACAAGGATTCCTTGTTTACGATACATATCTCTTGCATGAAGGTCTTAAGAGAAAGCTCTATATTTTGGAATAGAGGTAGTGGTTTAGAAGGATTGTGGGCTGGAATATATACAAAATGTTTTGATTGCTGAAACGATGGACTTAGAACAGGCTTGCACTCAAATTTATTGGTACATTTTGGTATATCTTTTCAAATACCTTTCTGTAGATTAATTAGAATATAGAGTCCACGTGTTATGCAAGTACTCTTATTTTTTCTGTTCCCATAAAAAATATACTCTTTCGCATAAGATCGATCTACATGCTATATGGGATATTTGATCTGCAGACACAACATCTTCCAAAGTTCCTTTGAATTGCTAATAGGTCGACCTGCAATTCTCGGCTAACGGGTGTACCGCCATGCTCCGAGTCTATGTGTTGGTGTGTCACGGTTTCTAAAAGTAATGCAACAATTCGTGCCCTCTGAACCAGCACAAGGCCAAGGCCATGACGATGCCCAATATCAGAAGCGTCAGCGTGAAGATGAAGATGACCCCGTTCGTCATGTTCCCTCCGGCTGGCGGTGATGGCGTCGGAGTCGGAGCAGTGCGAGGGACACAGCTGAAAGTCCATCGCCCGTGTGCCGCGTCCCGGCGCTGCCCGCACCAGCCGCCGCCATCCTCGCAGGCCCTACAATGCTCGCCCGCCGCCGCGCTCCACCGCACCTCGAAGCCTTTGCTGAGCGCTGCGACGACGCCATCGAACAGGGGCCCCTCTGAATTCGGCCCTGTCGTCATCACTGGAAGGCCCACCACAAGCTTGCACAGGGTCGAGAAGCCGTCTGGCAGGGCATCACCGCTCTCCCGGTACAAGAAGCTGTAGTGGACGCCGTCGGCGTTGTCCATGCACGGCACCGCGTGCCGCGGCCGCCCCACGAAACCGCAGTCTCTGTACAGCGTGAAATTCATGTTCCGACCGGCGGTGAGGGAAAGGGGCGGCGGCAGCGTCAGGTTGCGCGCGTAGAGTAGCGGGCACGCCAACTTGCTGGTCACGGGCATGTCCACGAGCGTGAAGCTCCGCTCGTCGTAGTCGATGTTGGACACAGCATAATTGCCAGACGGGAGCCGAAGCACCGCCGTGCCGCCGCGGCATTCCAGGCCCATGCCGGGGTAACCGCAGTGCGAATTTTCGCTGGCGGTGCCGTCGCCGCCGGCGAACCAAAATGGGTAGTTCACCGGCACGGCGTTGCCGCACCGGTACGCCCGGCAAGACGTCATGTCAGCGTCCGTCCCGGACGCGGCCATGACGGTGGCCACGACAGTGTACATGAGGAGGAGGAGGCAGCAGGAGGGGAGAGGAGTTGCCATGGTGATGGCGATGGCGACGGCGACAGCGAATTGGCGACGACTGGTCGGTGAGTCGGCGAGTAATGATGTGTGCCCAAGGAACTGCAGCGACTTGGAGTTTAAAAGGGATCGACCTCGAGTTTCAGGTCAGCATGGAGTTCGCGTGAGGTAGCCCCGTGCTCGTCGACGCCACCGCCACCGCTGGAGCTCCTCCCTGCGACTGCATGTCGACACCGACAGCTTTATCGAGCAAGGGAACATTTGTCTCATGGCAGGAGGCAATCCGCAACAGGGTTTTCTGCATGAGAGGAAACTGAGAGGCGTGCAAGTCTGAGGAAACTGAAAACTGATCAGCGCCGGAACAGCTAGTAGCCATCAGTTGTAGGTCAGATTTTCTTCCCACGGTCATTCCAAATTTCTCAGACATGTCGAGAGTGACTCTAGGCTCGCTCCACCAGAAAAAACCCAATTGAAATGGTATAGAAGGTTTGCCAAAGTAAGAGGATGGACGAACTCAGGCCAAAATCCGAAACTTTTTTTTGGCCGGAAAGAACTTGATTTCGGCCGAAGCGTCAGGATTCACTGCGTCTTGAGAGTTCCCGCGTTTGGCTAAAATTTAACAAATTTCGGCAAACGGACGTAAGCGGTTTTGGGCGAATATGGACGAACTTTAGGCGAATATGGTCGATACGGACGAACTTTGGGCGAATATAGGCGATATGAACGAACTTTGGGCGATACAGACGAACTTTGAGCAAATATGCCCGAATTTTGGGCGAATTTTGGGAGAATATGGTCTATATGGGCGAAATTTGGGCGAATATGGTCGATACAGACCAACTTTCGGCGAATATGCCCGAATTTTGGGCGAATCTGGTTTATATGGGCGAAATTTGGGCGAATATCGTCGATACAGACCAAATTTGGGCGAATATGCCCGAATTTTGGCGAACTTTGGGCGAATCTGGTATATATGAACAACTTTGGTCGAAATTTGGACGAATATGGGCGATACGGACGAACTTTGGGCGATTATGCCCGAATTTTGGGCGAACTTTGGGCGAATATGGTCTATATGGACGAACTTTGGACGAATATGGTCTATATGGGCGAACTTTGGGCGAATATGAGCGAATATGGGCGAACTTTGGGTGAATATGGGCGAACTTTGGATGAATAAGGGCGAATATATGCTGACTAGGCGGGTCTACTCGCCGAATTCGCTTCGTCCGGCGTTTCCACGGCGTACCAGGATCTTGGGTATGGCCTGGGTAGTCCGGACCAAAATTGGCCTAAATCCGGCCAAAAACTGGTTCCTGGATACGCGACTGGGCGAAATTTCGGCGTCCGGAACTATTTTCGACGTCCGGATCGGTGTCCTGGGTAACCTAGTGGAGATGCTCTAATCTTCAAGGTTGACGTGCCGAATAGCATCCCCGGGCACTGCCTACGTCCTGCCCAAAGGGAGTGAATTCATAGTGTGTCCAAGTGTAAGAGCATCTTCACTCGTTGGGCGAACCTAGGCCGAAATTCGGACCTTTTTTTTGGCCGGACGGAACTTGATTTCGGCCTGGATACACCGAGTTTCCCACTCGCGTTCCCAGGTCGAGTTCCCACGTTCGGCTAAAATTCAGACGAGTTTGGCAAATTCAGGCTCATTTCATTAAAGATGGACGAATATAGGTGGATTACATCGAATTTAAACTACATTACTAGATAACAAAGTTTAAAATAGCCGGCTATTTAATTTAGCCGCGGCTTTTTCTGAGGCTATGAAAGGCTATAGCGCAGCTATTGCCAACTATTCCATTTTAGCGTATTTTTAAAAATTTAACAAACTTCAGTTAAATATTTTCAAAATATGGGGAAAACAATGACCAAACAAGATTCGAGCTACAAGTCATGCAACTATTGAACATAAGTTTGAAAAAGGGAAACAAAAAGAAGAAAACTTTAGAGAGCATAAGTTTAGCGGCTAAATTGGAGGCTAATTTAAGGCTAAACCGGTCTATAACTGGCTATTAGCGGCTATTTCCCATTTAGCCTATAAGGTTATAGCTGTAGCCGGAGACTTCTCAAAAGGATATAGCGCGGCTATAGCCGAGCTATAGCCGGCTATTTAAAACTTTGCTAGATAATAAACTAAAAAAAATTAAAAAGGCCGCCGCCGTGGCCTTCGCCGACGACTTCGCCGTTCTACATGCCGAAGTTGCTGTAGAACGTCGTGTAGCCGGGATCAGCCCTGCCATCATCCTTGTCGCCGCCGTTGTCGTCGTCGCTCGGCGGCTGGGGCAGGCGCGAGCTCCCCTGGCCGCGCTCTCCAGAAACACCGGCGACCGGCCGCGTTGTTGCGCTTCGGCGCGTCGTCTAGAGGCCCCTCGTGCAGGGCGAGCTCCTAGGTGCGGCGTTCGGCAAAGAACGTATCCCAGTAGAGGAGGTTGTCGGGGCTCTCGGCGGCGGAGGGATCATCCATGGCCAAGATGAACTCCTGGATCTCGAACGACAGTTCGTCCGACGTCGGCGCCAGCGGGATAGGAATGCCGCCGGCGCTAAGCTTCCACCCCGGTGGAGCCCTAGTGTACGGCGGCGCCACATAGCCGGCCTCGTAGATCAGCGCGCTCCCACGCTGGGCGTCGCGCGCCGCTGCCGCGCCAAGACTGCCGCCGGCATTGTAGGGTTTCGTAGCATGGAAAACAAAAATTTTCTATCGCATACAAACAAACAAGCCAAGATCTATCTACTAGATTGTAGCAACGAGTCGATGGAATAACTTACCCTCGAAGATTCCAAAGTGTTTAACGAGAGCGGATTCTCATGGGTGATGTAGTCGTACTCTTCCCGATCTTAAGATCGTGTAGACGATCCTTCCGGCGCTGCGTTCCGGCAGCGCTCCCCGCAGTCGGTCACACGTTCGGTACTCGACGAAGACCTTCCTCTCCCTTGTTCCAGAAAATGGAGGTTGTAGCACTCTCTCGCGATTCCGCAAAGACAACCGTGGTACCTAAGTAGAGGGAGATCCCAGGCTTCGCCTTAAGCCGGAGTGAGTATGGTGGAGTATGAGAGAGCTATTAGTGGTCTAGGGTTTAGACACACCAATTAGAAGGCTCTAAACCGAAGGCTAGGGCTATTAGAAGCTCTAAACCAAAACGGCTCTAAACCGGAGGCTTTGGCTAGGGTTTAGATTAGAGGATAGGAACTTGTGTGTCTAGAGGAGGGAGCCCTGCCCCTCCTTTTATAGGTGGAGGGGCCGGCGCGCCAAGGGGGAGGGAGGGGAGTCCCTCCCCAACTCGGCTTGGAGGTGGGCCGCCGCTTGGAGGAGGGATTCCCTCCCCAACTCGGTTTGCCCCCTCTTTCCTCTTTCCCTCACTTTCCTGTTTTAGCCGTTTGACTTTCAAACTGGCCGTTTGACTTTTTTAGTTTGGGATTCAATTTAATCCTTTATTTGGAACAGCGAGAACACTTAGTACATGATGCAATCATCCAATATTCAATGACACATTCATGTACCCCTCCCCTCCCGAAGTGCCGGACATTCCGGAACCTTCTAGAACATTCCCGATGAAAACACCGGAATCATTCCCGAACTCCGAAACGGGACTTTCCTTATATGAATCTTATTCTCCGGACTATTCCGGATCACCTCGTGATATCCCGGATCCCATCCGAGACTCCGAACAACATTCGGTCTCTTTCTCATAATACCATAACTACTCAAACAACGTCGAATCCTTAAGTGTCTCCCTACGGTTCGTGAATTATGCGGACATGATCGAGACACTTCTCCGAACAATAACCATTAGAGGAATCTGAAATTCATATGGCTCCACATATTTCTCGATTACTTTGCGATCGAATGAACCACTTACATACGATACCAATTTCCCTTTGTCTCACGATAGTTTACTTATCCGAGGTTATGATCGTCGGTATCTCTCGCATACCTAGTTCAACCTCGCATCGACAAGTACTCTTTTCTTGTTCCGTGATATGTGATCCCTTGTGAGCCAGTCACATGCTTGCAAGCTAATTGGATGACATTCCACCGAGAGGGCCAGTATATCTATCCGTCATATGGATGGACAAATCCCACTCTTGATCCATGTGTCTCAACCAATACTTTCCGAACACTCAATGCCACCTTTATAGCCACCCGATTGGTGTGGTGTTTGATGTCATCAAAGCATCCATTCGATAAAGGTGATATGCATGATCTCATGGTCGAAGGAATTAGGTTACTATGTATCAGAAAGCATATAGCAATTGAACTATTGAAATGACTTGATCTTTATGCTACGCTTATCTATAGGAGTATGTCCACCATATCATTCTCCTAACGATATGATCTTGTTGTTGATAACATCTCAATGTTCATGATAGGGAAACCACAATCATTAATCAACCAACAAGCTAGTGAAGTATAGAGGCTATACTAGGGACTTCAAATTAAGTTTACAAATCACACAAGTATCAATGTTTCCTTGTTAATACTATTATAGCATGAATGTAAACATTTATCATAAACACAAAGATATAATAATAACTACATTTATTATTGCCTCTAGGGCATATATCCAAAAGCCTCCCACTTGCACTAGAGTCATCTAATCTAGCTTACATGCTAATATACCGAACACCCATGGCAGTTTGGTGTTGGTCATGTTTTGCCCTCGGGAGAGGTTTAGTCAACGGATCCGCCACATTCAGATATGTGTACTTTGCAAATCTTTATATCCCCATCCTGGATATGTTCTCGAATAGCGTGAAAACGCAGCTTGATGTGCTTCAGCTTCTTGTGTGACCTTGGTTCTTGCGCATTGGCTATGGCGCCCATGTTATCACAGTAGATAGACATTGGGTCCAGCACACTAGGAACCACACCCAGCTCTGTAATGAACTCTTTCATCGATATCGCTTCTTGTGAAGCCTCCGAAGCAGCTATATATTCCGATTCAATTGAAGATCTCGCCACAACGCTTTGCTTTGCACTCCTCCAGCTAACTGCTGCACCATTCAAAATAAATCATTATCCATTGTGATTTAGAATCATCCGGATCGGTGTTCCAACTAGCATCGGTGTAACCATTAACAACGAGCTGTTCATCACCTCCATAAGAAAGAACCATATCCTTAGTTCTTCTCAAGTACTTAAGGATGTTTTTGATTGTCCAATGATCCACTCTGGATCACTTTGATATCTGCTAGTTAAACTAACGGATATGCAATGTCGGGTCTAGTACATAGCATGGCATACATTAGAGATCCTATGGTCGAGGCATAGGAGTCTTACTCATCCTTTCTCTATCTTCTGCCGATGTCGGACTTTGAGTTTTACTCAAGGTTGTATTAGGCAACATGGGCAAGAACCCTTTCTTGCTTTCTTCCATTCCAAACCTCTTTAGAACTTTGTCCAAATATGTACTGTGACAATGATATTTGGCGTTCGATCTATCTCTGTAAATCTTTATGCCTAATATGTAAGCTTCGCCAAGATCCTTCATTGAAAAACTATTATTCAAATATTCCTTGACATTATTAAGAAGGTCTACATCATTCCCAATCAAAAATATGTCATCCACATATAGTATTAAAAATGCTCTGAGCTCCCACTCACTTTCTTGTAAATACAAGCTTCTCCATAAGTTTGTATAAAACCAAAACTTTTGATCACCTTATCAAACGTTGATTCCAACTTCGATGCTTGCTTCAATCCATAGATGGACCGTTGAAGTTTGCATACCTTGTTAGCATCTTTAGGATCGACAAAACCTTTGGGTTGCATCATATACAACTCTTCATCAATATCTCCATTGAGGAATGCTGTTTTGACATCCATCCGCCATATCTCATAATCATAATATGCGATTGCTAACATAATCCTCACACTTTAGCTTCGCATCTTGGTGAGAAAGTCTCATCGTAGTCAACTCCTTGAATTTGTCGAAACCCTTTTGCAAGTCGAGCTTTATAGAACATTACCATCAAGATCTGCTTTCTTCTTGAAAATCCATTTGTTCTCGATGACCTTCGGCCATCCGGTAAGTCCACCAAAGTCCACACTTGGTTTTCGTACATGGATCCAATCTCGGATTTCATGGCTTCTTGCCATTTATTGGAATCTGGGCTCATCATCGCTTCCTCATATGTCTCGGGTCATCGGTGTTGTCCACCAACATGACACTCATAACGGGATCATACCAATGGAGTGGTACGAGTTCTTGACCTCGAGGCTCTGTAGTAACTTCAACCAAGTTTCATGATCACCATCGTTAGCTTCCTCTCTTATTGGTGCAGGCACCACAGAACTTCTTCCGGTCTTTGCGCTACTCGCACTTCGAGAGAAGGTTCGACAACCTCGTCGAGTTCTACTTTCCTTCCACTTCTTTCGAGAGAAATTCCTTCTCTAGAAAGGATCCATTCTTAACGAAGATTTTGCCTTCGGATCTATGATAGAAGGTATACCCAATAGTTTCCTTGGTATCCTATGAAGACGCATTTTTCCGCTTTGGGTTCAAGCTTGTCCAATTGTAACTTCTTTACATAGGCTTCAGATCCCCAAACTTTAAGGAACGACAATCTAGGTTTCTTCCCAAACCATAATTCATACGGTGTCGTTTCAGCGGATTTAGACGGTGCCCTATTTAAAGTGAATGCGGCTGTTTCTAATGCATAACCCCAAAATGATAGCGTAACTGTAAGTGACATCATAGAACGAACCATATCTAAGAGAGTTCGATGACGTTCGACACACCATTACTGTGGTGTTCCGGCGGTGTCAATCATGAAAGTATTCCGCATTTCTTCAAATGCTCGCCAAACTCGTAACTTAGATATTCACCTCCACGATCGAGCGTAGAAATTTAATCTTCTTGTTACGTTGATTCTCTACCACTTTGAAACTCCTTAAACTTCTCGAAAGTTTCGGACTTATGTTTCATGAAATAGATATACCCATATCTACTCAAGTCATCCGTGAAGGTAAGAACATAACGATAACCATCACGATGCTACACTCATTGGACCACACACATTGGTATGTATGATTTCCAATAAGTCCGTAGCTCGCTCCATCATACCAGAAAATGGAGTCTTAGTCATTTTTCCCATCAGACATGCTTCGCATCTTTCAAGTGATTCAAAATCAAGTGATTCAAGAAGTCCATCGGAATGGAGTTTCTTCATACGCTTCACTCCAATGTGACCAAGACGACAGTGCCACATATAGGTCGAATTATCGCTTGATTTCAAACGTTTAGCCTCAATGTTGTTGATATGTGTATTTCCACTATCGAGATTCAATAAGAATAGACCATCTATCAAAGGTGCATGTGCATAAAACATATTACTCATATAAATTGAACAACCATTATTCTCGGACTTAAACAAGTAACCGTCTCGCAATAAACAAGATCCCGATATAATGTTCATGCTCAACACAGGCACTAAATAACAATTATTTAAGTATAAAACTAATCCCGATGGTAGATGAAGGGGTAGCGTGCCGAACGCGATCATATCAACCTTTGATCCGTTTCCACGCCGCATCGTCACCTCGTTCTTCGCTAGCTTTCGTTTATTCTGCAGACCTGCTTTGAGTTACAAATATGAGCAACCAACCAAGATCAAATACCGTGCACTACTACAGTACTAGTGAGATACACATCAATAACATGTATATCATATATACCTTTCTTCTTGATGTTGTTCTTCAGATCCGCCAAGTACTTTGGGCAATTCCGCTCAAAGGACCTTCTCCTTGTAGTAAAGCACTCATTATCGTGCTTGGGTCCAGCTTTGGTCTTCTTAAATGGCGTGGTAACTTTCTTACCACCCTTCTTGAAGTGTCCCTTTTGCTTAGACTTGCCTTTCTTGAATTTGGTGGTCTTATTGACCAACAACACTTGGTGCTCTTTCTTGATCTCCACTTCTGCAGATTTCAACATGGCAAAGAGTTCTGGTAACATCTTGTTCATGTTCTGCATGTTGTAGTTCATCACAAAGTTCTTGTAACTTGGTGGTAGTGATTGGAGGACACGGTAAATCCCCAAAGCATTAGGAATCACTATACCCAAGCTTTGAAGTTTGTTTGCGTGACCAGACATCTTAAGCACATGCTCACTGACGGAGCTGCCTTCTTCCATCTTGCAGTTAAAGAACTTTTCAGAAGCCTCATAGATTTCAATTGCCGCATGAGTCTCAAAAATCAATTTGAGATCCTCGACAATATCATATGGGTCTGACTCTTCAAACCTTTTCTGAAGCTCCGATTCCAAACCATACAAGATAGCACACTGAACTATGGAGTACTGATTCTTCCGAGCGAGGTAAACATTCTTTACTTCATCGGGAGCATCACCGGTGGGTCACCCAATGTGCATCCAGACATAGGTCAAATTACCACCGTGAGGACAATCCTCAAGTTATGAACCAATCGGCGAAGTTGCTTCCATTGTTTTTCAACTTTTCTTTCTCTAGGAACGCATTAAAATTGATGGTAGGGGCTGCCATTGATCTACATCATATTTGCAATAGTTTAGACTAAGTTTATGACAAATTGAGTTCAAATTAATAATAAAATTAACCTAGGTGAACTCCCACTCAAAACAACATCCCTCACATTGTTTTAGTGATCACACGAACCAAATCCACTACATCAACACCGATCATCACGAGAGTTGATATAGTTTCAATGGCGAACAATCATGTTCATCATATCTACTATATGATTCATGCTTTACCTTTTGGTGATCCGTGTTCCGAGACCATGTCTGTACATGCTAGGCTCACAAGATCAAACCTTAGTTTACGCATGAGCAAATCTGGCTTGCTCACGTTGTATACACTTGTAGAATCTAACACACCCGATCATCACGTGGTGCTTCGAAACAACAAGCTTTAGCAACGGTGCTAACTAAGGGTGAACACTTTATGACTTGAAATTCATGTGCATGAGGGATCATCTTACAATGCTACCGTCGTCTACTAAGCAATACAAGATGCATAAAGGATTAACATCACATGCAATTCAATAATATGTGATATGATATGGCCTTTCTTCTTTGTGCTTCCGATCTCCATCTTCAAGCACGAACATGATCTCCATCATCACCGGCATTGCATCAAGGTCAATGACGCTTCTCCATGGTTGTCGTCCACCGGCTTCAACTATTACAACTACTTTGAATAGACATGTGGGTCTTAACATAAATTAAAGACAACCATATGGCTCCTGCCGGTTGCCAACTTACAATAAGGAACATTGCATACATCAAAAATAATCACAATCATGGCCATATCACATCACTGCACACCCCTGCAAAACAAAGTTAGACGCCTCTACTTTCTTTGCATATTTTACGTGGTTTGGGGCTTTCATTAAGTGTTGTTCTAACTTACGAACAAGAACCACAACATTGATACTAGCATTGTTGATCACCCGTTGTAAATTGGATCTTAACTATGCTAGGAGAAACAGGCACCCGCAAAGCCACTTATGCAATACAAGTTGCATATCAAGCGTGGAGCAAGTCTCATGAACGATGTCATGTAAGGTTAGCCCGGGCCGCTTCATCCCAACATACCGCAAGATGCAAAGTACACAAGAAGCAATCGACAATAAAAGCATCAACGCCCACAATGACCATTGTGTTCTACTCGTGCAACAGATCTACATATAGACACGGCTCGATACCTTTGTAGGGTTTCGTAGCATGGAAAACAAAAATTTCTATCGCATACAAACAAACAAGCCAAGATCTATCTACTAGATTGTAGCAACGAGTTGATGGAATAACTTACCCTCGAAGATTCCAAAGTGTTTAACGAGAGGATTCTCGTGGGTGATGTAGTCGCATTCTTCCGATCTCAAGATCGTAGACGATCCTTCCGGCCAAGGCTCCGCAGAGCTCCCAGGTCACACGTTGTACTCGACGAAGACCTTCCTCTCCTTGTTCCAAAGAAAATGGAGGTTGTAGCACTCTCCTCGTGATTCCGCAGAGACAACTGGCGTGGTACCGAAGTAGAGGGAGATCCCGCAGGCTTCGCCTTGCCGAGCGAGTATGGTGGAGTATGAGAGAGCTATTAGTGGTCTAGGGTTTATACACACCAATTAGAAGGCTCTAAACCGAAGGCTAGGGCTATTAGAAGCTCTAAACCAAAACGGCTCTAAACCGGAGGCTTTGGCTAGGGTTTAGATTAGAGGATAGGAACTTGTGTGTCTAGAGGAGGGAGCCCTGCCCCTCCTTTTATAGGTGGAGGGGCCGGCGCGCCAAGGGGGAGGGAGGGGAGTCCCTTCCCAACTCGGCTTGGAGGTGGGCCGCCAGTTGGAGGAGGGATTCCCTCCCCAACTCGGTTTGCCCCCTCTTTCCTCTTTCCCTCACTTTCCTGTTTTAGCCGTTTGACTTTCAAACTGGCCGTTTGACTTTTTCAGTTTGGGATTCAATTTAATCCTTTATTTGGAACAGCGAGAACACTTAGTACATGATGCAATCATTACAATATGCAATGACACATTCATGTACCCCTCCCCTCCCGGAGTGTCGGACATTCCGGAACCTTCTAGAACATTCCCGATGAAAACACCGGAATCATTCCCGAACTCCGAAACGGGACTTTCCTTATATGAATCTTATTCTCCGGACTATTCCGGATCACCTCGTGATATCCCGGATCCCATCCGAGACTCCGAACAACATTCGGTCTCTTTCTCATAATACCATAACTACTCAAACAACGTCGAATCCTTAAGTGTGTCTCCCTACGGTTCGTGAATTATGCGGACATGATCGAGACACTTCTCCGAACAATAACCATTAGAGGAATCTGGAAATTCATATGGCTCCCACATATTTCTATGATTACTTTGCGATCGAATGAACCACTTACATACGATACCAATTTCCTTTGTCTCACGATAGTTTACTTATCCGAGGTTATGATCGGTATCTCCGCATACCTAGTTCAACCTCGCATCGACAAGTACTCTTTTCTCGTTCCGTGATATGTGATCCCTTGTGAGCCAGTCACATGCTTGCAAGCTAATTGGATGACATTCCACCGAGAGGGCCAGTATATCTATCCGTCATATGGATGGACAAATCCCACTCTTGATCCATGTGTCTCAACCAATACTTTCCGAACACTCAATGCCACCTTTATAGCCACCCGATTACGGTGTGGTGTTTGATGTCATCAAAGCATCCATCCGTAAAGGTGATATGCATGATCTCATGGTCGAAGGAATTAGGTTACTATGTATCGAAGCATATAGCAATTGAACTATTGAAATGACTTGATCTTTATGCTACGCTTATCTATAGGAGTATGTCCACCATATCATTCTCCTAACGATATGATCTTGTTGTTGATAACATCTCAATGTTCATGATAGGGAAACCACAATCATTAATCAACCAACAAGATAGTGAAGTATAGAGGCTATACTAGGGACTTCAAATTAAGTTTACAAATCACACAAGTATCAATGTTTCCTTGTTAATACTATTATAGCATGAATGTAAACATTTATCATAAACACAAAGATATAATAATAACTATATTTATTATTGCCTCTAGGGCATATCTCCAACAGGCATATCGCTCGGCCATGGCTAAGTGGGGAGGGGAGAGTTGTTTGTTCACCGGAGTTTTGGGGTGGGGAGCTGTGAGAGAGTGTGAGGAACTCCGGCGAGGGGTACGACTTATAAAGAATGAGGTGGGCGGCGAGGGCGGGAGGGGTGTAGCGGCAAGGGCGGGAAAAGGGGAAACGGCGGGAAGTTAGTGACCGCCGGTCCGTCGTGGGAGCCGAGGCGGCGGCGGTGGCGCGGTAATTCTGCGACGCGTGGCCGAAGCGACATACAGTTATTGTCCGGCGATCCCCGCGTGGTTCCGAGGATGAGGACGACTCGGCTTCCGTCGCTGACTCGACGGGTCCACGCGCTGTTTCATTTTTTTCCACGAAACGCCGTCCGGCGTTCCAGGCGTGCAAGAACCTGGGTTCAGCCTGGGAAGCCCGGACCAAATTTCGCCCAAATCCGGACGAAAACAGGTTTCTGGGTATGCGACTGGGCCGATTTTCAGCGTACGGACCTAAATTCGGCGTCCTGACCGGCGTCCTGGGTAGGCGAGTGAAGATGCTCTAATCCATATTGTTGTTTTCAAACCTCTCAGGCACAAACTCTTCAGGGTTTTTTCCAAGACTTCTGATCCCTAGAAACTGCGAAGACATTAATGAATATAGTGGTGCCTTTAGGCATGTCATAACCCATAATTTTATAATCCTCTCTCGCCATGCGAGGATGAGAGGAGCGTGTTGATGCAACCTAAGAACTTCCTTAATGACCATTGACATGTAGTTGAATTTGGCAATGTCGCTATTGGTGATGACATTTCGGTCTTGACCAAGCGTCCCTCGGATCTCTAGCTGTCCCCTAGCCATGGCTTTAGGATGGCCGATGAGCTTTGACATGGCCCATTCTAAAATGGTTCATGTGGTATCTGTAGCACCTGAAAATATATCGTGAAAATAAAGGAGGTGATATGTATGATTAGATTTAAGTACGTGTGCAGGAATTTAAATTTTACTGAAAAATTATAATTCAAAATAAAGTAACATATGTGGAATGAGAACTACTATCTATTATCACAAATGATTAAGAACAACTTTTTGGGTGCACCGAGGTGTATAACTTCTTGGTGGATAAGTGTGAGATGATATACATGAGGCATGAAAGGGAAGTATGATATCATGACCTGCTTAGTGTTGAAGAAAAACAGGTACTCGTGTGGTCTAATGTCTACTATGTTGCAATGGTTGTAGTGTATGGTAGTTGATGACCGATGGCTGGAGTAGATTACCAGGGAATTTACCATTAACGAATGACCACCGTTTAATAGGTTAGGTCTTACTATGTACTCCCTCCGTTTCAAAATATAAGATGTTTTAGGTTTGTAAAAAGTATGTATCTAAATTTGTTTTAGTATGTAGATTCACTCCAAACATGAGTGAACCTATATACTAAAAATAGTCTAGATACGTTTACTTCACAAAGCTAAAACATCTTATATTTTGAAACGGAGGGAGTAATAATCATTTTTATGGGAGTGCCTAAGCCTTTAGAGCCGTTGGCTCCAGGAGCTCTACGTGGAGGCACACAAGGTTCAGAAACAAGCGTGTTTTCGGACGCAGAAGAGTATGTCGTGCCGACTCCGATAGAACTGGAGACAAGGCAACTACGACCGACACGAGCACGCATGCGAGGCATGTTGGACTACTATCCGAAGAAAGAATTTTAGACGGTAAATTATCTGGTGAAGATGAAGTATGAAAATCAATGTTTGTTCATCAAGGAACCGTTAAAGACCGAAGGCACGGTCATGGATGACATGGAAAAGAAGGACGCGGACGAGGAGGGTCGATGTGAATCCATGGAGAATCCGATAAAAGCAAAGTCGGTGACATGGGTGCTAAGGAAGGAAGCGACGAAAGCAATGCCGTGGACGACGCTCGCGAGAAGCAGCTGGTGCATTTGGGACCCTGGTCGAAGACGGAGAGAGCACGTCGTGCTTAGGGGGTGATTGTTAGGAATAAGCACTCGGCTCTCCGGCACCGGCACGGCGTCGCGTATACGAGTAGTATACAAGTTGTGTCCTGATATGCATGCATGTATCCGAATAGGGCTAGTGTTAGTAAACCGAGTAGGAGTCCTCTTGGTAGCTAGCTCTGTGCATATATATGTTGGAATTATGCCCTAGAGGCAATAATAAAGATGTTATTATTATAATTCTTGTTCATGATAATCTTTATATTCCATGCTAGAATTGTATTAAGCGGAAACTTTAATACTTGTGTGGTTTGTGAACAACACCGTGTCCCTAGTATGCCTCTATGAACTAGCTCATTGATTAATGATGGTTAAGGTTTCCTAACCATGGACATGAGTTGTCGATTAATAATGAGATCATATCATTGGGAGAATGATATGGTGGACAGAACCAAACTAAGCGAAGCAATTAGATCGTGTCATCGTGTTCGTCTTTGCGAAGCTTTTCTTATGTCAAATATTGTATTCCTTAGACCATGAGATAATACAACTCCTTGGTATCGGAAGAAAGCTTTGAGGTCATCAAACGTCATCCTATGAGAGGGTGATCATAAAGGTGTCTCTCAGGTGATCGGAAAGTATCATTGGGTTGTATGTATCGAGATGGGATTTGTCCTCCCAAGTCGGAGAGATATACTGGCCCACTCGTAATCGATATCAACACCGCTTGCAAGCATGTGGTTAAGGAGTTACTCACACATTGATATCGGATTACGGAACGAGTAAAGTACTAACGTGAGCGAGATTGAACTAGGTATGACGGTACCGACGATCAATCTCGGCAAGTAAAATATCGTGAGAAGGGAATATATATATGGGATTGATTGAATCCTGGCATCGTGGTTCATCCGATATGATCATCGATGAATGTGTGGGAGTCAATATGGGTTTCCAGACCCCGCTGTTGATTATTGATAGAAGATCATGTCTGCATATTCTCGAACCCGCAGGGTCACACACTTAACGTATCTCGACGCTAGGATAGATTGGATAATTGGTTCATGAGTTTTTGTTCGGAGTCTCGGATGGGATCCGGGACATCACGAGAGGTTCCGGAGTGGTCCGGAGAATAAGATTCATATAAGCGATGCAGTTTTGGAGTTCGGAATTGTTCCGGGTTAATCGGTATTGTACCAGAAGCTTCTAGAACCTTCTGGAAGGGGACCAACGTGGCCCCACCTTCCGGGAGGGGGCATGGGCCTATGAGGTAGTGCCCTGGACGCATTTGTCCAGGGGCACAATGCCCCATAGGGCCCAGCCGGCCAAGTGAGGTTTAAACTCGAGATAGAGCTTCTAGAAGGGGGGGGGGGGTTTCCTTGCCCCCCACTCTTCCTCCTTGGGGCCGCCGGCCTTGGCTTGGGGGAGGCGCTAGGGCTGCGCACACCCCTCTATATATAGAGGGATGGGGGCGCACCAACCCCCTACACCATCCCCTCCAACCCTAGCCGCTGCCCTCTCCTCTCTCCCGACCGCTAGGCGGCCTGCCAGAAATTCTCCACCATATACACCGCGTCGTCGCATTGTAGATCCAACCCATCTCTCTACCATACTTGCTGGACCAAGGAAGGAGGAGACGTCGAGGTGTTGCACGTGTGCATCTCACGGAGGCACCGCCACTTGTGGTGCTAGATCGGATCGGATCGCGAGGAGGAGAAGAGAGTACGACTACATCACCCACGTTCCGATGAACGTTCCGCTGTGCGAATCTTCAAGGGCATGAAGATCTAATCCAATCTCTCTCGTTGTTCGCATCTCCTAGATTAGATCTTGGCTTCCCTCTGTTCGCATCCGTAGAAAATTTTGATTTACTATGCCGCGAAACCCTTCAATATATATGCGTGTAACTTGGCGTGTAACCACATTGTGACCGTGAGTTGAGAAGCAATACAAAAGAAAGCAAGGCTCGACAAGAGCCTTTGGCGATCAAAGTTGTTTTGCGTGTGCGTGCGTGAGTATACTAGCTAGATCAAAAGAATCGATCGGCTAGCAGTACGTGCATCTCAGCGGAAGTTATCGAATACATGCGTGTCGTCTCGTCGGAATTTCCTCGTCGGTGTCGTCGAAAAGTACTCGGCGGCTGGGGTTGTGCTAACAACGTCCAACTCGCGGATGTATTCCTCTTGCTCGGAGAACCTGCCGCCAAACACCGCCCGCGCCACGATGCCGTTGCTGAGCTCCATCATCTTCTCGCTGACGTTAATGGAGGTGCCCCTGGATGTGGCGCCGGCGATGCAGCGGAGGACGCTGCTTACCTGATCGGCCCTGATGCCGTCCATGCGCCTGACTTGCTTGGCGCTGAGGAGCTCCACGATGCACACCTTGCGCATCTGGCGCCAGTGGTCGCCGTAGGGTGCGAAGATGATGCTCCTGCCGCCGCAGCCGCGGCGTCTGCGTCGGGTGTCGGCGGGTCGCGAACGTGAGGTCGCGTTTCGCTCATGACTGCGCCATCGCCGGCGCTAGAGACGATCACCGCGGGGACCTCCCCGAGCTTGAGGAGCATGAGTGGCCCGTGCCGGCGGCACAACTCTATGATCTTGCGGTGCGGGACAACGCTGACGACGTGGTGGAGGCTGCCGATGATCGGGAGTGTCCATGGCCCGGGAGGCTGGGGCCTCTGTGGCTTGCTCTTTGTCCCCGAGAGATTGAGAACCCAAAGAGCAAGGGGAGTGATGAGGGCTATGAAACACAGGCTTAGAGCATGTCTAACAAACCTCTTAAAAGGGCCAAACCCGTATAATAACCGCCGGAATACGGGTTTGAGCTCCACCCGGCCGTCTAGCAGGCCCCGTAAAAACGGCCCCCGCTCCGATTTTGTTGTTTCGACACGGGGCCTTCGCCCATTTGTGTGGGGTGGGAGCGGGAATAGAGGGCCAAACCAGTATCCCGCTGCCATGGATCCTCCGCAAGGGCCGCCTACCGCCGGCGGTGCATCTCCAACGGCCGCGATGGTTGATGTCCCCGTCGGAGGTCCGCCCAACGCCGGCGACGTGTCGGCCATGATCTCCGTCACCATCCCGTCGAAGAGGAAGAGGATTCTGAAGCAATTCTTCGAAGCCACTTCAGCGGCCGCAGCTCCACCGGCCGCAGCCCCGCCGGCTGCCAAGAAAGGGGGCAGGATGAAGACGAAGGCGGCCGGGCCGAGGGTTGCTCCGCAGCCCAAGGTGAAGACAAAGCAGGTCAGTCGCATCGGCCTCGCGCCTCCAGTGTCTTCCAAGGCCACGACCCCTTCTCCCTCCATTCCGTCCGATGCGATGCCCGCGCCGCCGCCACCCACCATGGACGTAGACAAGGTGTTCGATGTTGAGTCCACAACATCGTACATGGACATGCTCAATGAATCCGCGGTGGATTTGGACGCCGGCATCGATGCGTTCAATGGGGAGTGCAACGTCGAAGAGATTGATGACGAGGAGGAGGATGAGGGTGACGAGGAGGAGGTGGTTGAGGTTGATCCGGCTGCCGCCGGTTCTTCGTCGACGCCGAAGCCACGCACGGCGAACTACAGCGAGATCGAAGACGCCATCTTGGTTCGTGCTTGGAGCAAGGTGGGGATGGATGCGTGCACCGGAGTGGACCGACGGCATGGACGAGGATCAGCTGGCGTGGTGGAAGGAGACCAAGGCGGACATCATGGCGAGGAAGAAGGCTGCGCGTGAAGCTCGTTCTGCAAGTGCTCAAGGTGAGTCTCCGGCGAGTGGTGGCGCCGCTGGCGATGGACTCGTTGATGGTTGATCACATTTGGGAACTTTCGTGGCTTGAACATTGCCTATGATCGCGTTGTGATGTTAAAAACTATGAATTATGCATCACATATTTTGGATGTGCTATATTTGATCTGAAATTGTTGTGCAAATTGTTGTCTAAAACCCTGTTTTGAGGGGTCGAAAACTCGGACGAGCTGGCAGAACCCGTATCATTCTGTTTTACAGGGTGTGGATACGGGTTCTGCTAGCTCGTCCGAGTTTTTGGCCGATGAAAAGTGAATACAGGACCTTCTACTCACGTTTTAAAGGGCGAAAATATACAAGACCTGTTAGACATGCTCTTAGCCACCCCTCCATGGCAGCAAGTGCAGTGTGATAAACTGATAACGAATCTGTGTTGGATGGAGAGGCGGGTCAAGTATATAACAACTTCCGGCCGATGCTTTAGTTTGGTCCTGGCCAGTGGAGTGGCCAAACACATTGGGGCTGCTAGCTAGGGAAGCTTCGGACCAGCACCGTATACATCCACGCTTCCTGCTATTGACTGGCTGCTGCTAGCTCATATGCAGGCATGCGCCACCGTGACGTCACCATGTTGCCGATGACACCGCAGCAACGGCGTAGGCGCACCGCGAAAGCTATCTTCACCGAGTGTTAGAGCATCTCCACTGGGGTTACGCGTTCCCGGTTTATCCTGTTTGTCCAACCTGTGTTCTAAATTCGTGCATGGTCAGAGCATCCACTCCCCGGTCTTCCACACTGGTTGCAAAAAGACCCCTTCATCAAATTCAGTTCATGGTAGTTGGACCCTCTTATTTTTAGTACAGATCTTTCACATTCCTTTTCTAATTACTGTTTTACTTTTGCAAAAAATCCTAATCTTTTTATGCATACATTTATAAGTCATAATTTCTCAGCTCATTTTTTCTGTCATTTTTTCACCTCATTTTTTCTGTTTTTTCCCTCATTTTTCTCGTAAAATTTCAGAAATATTCAATAATTTTTTATGTATATTTTTTATTCTGAAAATAAAACATGCATGATTTGTTTTTTCAACAATCTCATTTGATAATTTTTTTTTATTTTTTTTATTTGACAATATTTAGACACTTTTACTTTGTTTCATCCTAGATTTAGAAGTTTCATACAAGATTCATACATTTTTACAAACTTGTTTCTGCCAAGAGATATTCATATAATTTTTTTAAAGAATATTCTAACAAATTCTATACTTGGTTTACTAAAGTTTGATACCAAATACATACATGATCATGATAAATTCGACGATCCATACCAGATTCAGAGAGTTTTCATACAATAAATATGTATTTTATATAATTTCAGATTTTTTCCACATCATATTTATAAAACCTTCTTATAGATTCAAGCAAGTGTCATATAGATGAAACCAAAATTCTAGACATATTCATATACAATATAAATTCATACACACTACTCAAGCAAGTGTCAACAAACTCATTTAATAATTTTTATTTTGATACTATTTATTTAACAATTTTCAGACACTCTTACTTTGTTTCATCCTAGATTCAGAAGTTTCGTACAAGATTCATATGTTTTGCAACAATTTTTTCAACAATAATTTCTTACATAATTATATTTTTTAACAATATTTCATATAATATTTTTTAAAAATATTTTTACAAATATCCATACAAGTTTCCAAGATTTTTGTTAAGATAATACAAGTTTCATACATTATCAAACCAGAGTGGTTTCATATAAAATTCAACGATACATACAAGATTTAGAGTGGTTTCATATAATTTTTTGCAAAGAACACTCATACAATTTCTATACACATTTAAGCTCTGATGTGGAAAATCCATACAAGATCCATCATAAATTCAACGATCCAAATAAGATTCAGAACAGTTTATCAAAGAAAACATAAAGATCCATCATATATTCGTACACCATATTCACACAATATTCATACATACGATTCACACAATATTTATACACAATGCATCATTCATAATTTATCAAAGGAAATGTAGAGATACATTCAAGATCCATAGAAGTTTTCATGAAATTACAATATACAAGGTAGTATACACCCCGTTTGATACAGAACAAAAAAACCTGTCCGAATAAAAAAGATCCATACACGGAGGAGGCCATGGTGCGACAGCAGCGCGTGGTCTTGTATAATTAGGTAGAAAGGCGGTGTCGCGAGAGATGATGTGTTATCCTCTCCCGGTAGGTGGACTGTAGACTAGTTTTAGACTTTTCTATGGACTAAAGTGCAAACTTGCTAGCATCTTTGACTATAGAACTTCTGCCTAAATCTAGAAGTAACCGATGGCTGTGATAAGCCCGAAACACGAACTCCCGGGTGGAATCGCTGAGCTCATCTCCACTGGCGAATTCCTAGCAAACCACTTTTTGGCCATTTTTAGCTTCAGATGGATGAGTTTCGTCCCAGTAGCATTCTCAGAACACGATTTTGTCTAGATTCAAACCTTTTTTCATGAAACGTCGTATGTAACTTTTGCATGTAGCAGGCCCATTGTCAGCCCTCCCTCTCTCTCCCCTGCTTACCCATCTACCGGCCTTTCTCTCACATCCTTTTCCACTAACCGCTTAGCTAATTTTTTTAAATAATACATTTTTTATTAAATTTTACAAATAATACATAAAATGGACAAATTGCAAATCTGTTGGTCGGTCGGCCGTTCAACAGATGACAGACTCGTTTCGTCTGTTGAATAGACGACACAATGTATCGTTTTTTGAGAGGACGACGGCCCAGATCTTCGGTTGTTCAAGAGCGAAATCTGTTAAATCATTGGGAGGACGCAATCTTGTCGTCTATTGGAAGGACGAAGGGTGCATTGCTCATGCAAGGTTGCATTGATCAGCAGTACTGCCGCTAAATAATCGTCCGCCGCTGTTTTTCTCGCCAATCCTTCCCGCCAGTACTCCCCGCCAATTTTTCCCGCCAGTACTTCCCGCCCTTTGTTCCCGCCACTACTTCCCGCCCTTTTTTTCCCGCCACTACTTCCCGCCATTTTTTCCCACCTATTCGGTTCGGTGCCTCTATAAATTCGGGCAACGAGATGTATCCTTTAACCTAGTTCATCTCTTCCTCCTCTTACTCTCTCATTTCCCTCCTCTCCTCCTGCTCTCGCATTTCCCTCCACTCCTCTCCACTATGACCGACGCGTCTCCCTGGCCTCTAGATATGTCCATTGGGTTTTCTTAATAGCCAGAACTGTTGTGATAGGCGATGAACCAGCCGACTGGGATACGTTGGTAACGAACCATGATGCTCTCGTTATGCTTGGTAAGTCACTTCATCGAAGAGGGTGGAAACTGAAGACCCCAAATCAGGTACGAGCAGAGCTTCTCAGGATCCAGGCAAGGTGGGACAAGCTCACCTTCAAGAGTGAAGCTCGCTTGATGGAGCGGGCTGATGCACCTTGGTCCTGGATAGAAGATAGCGAAGATGAGGATGATATCTTCATGCCGCCACCCGTTGGAAGCAAGGCAAGAGCTGAGTGGGACAAGAGGCAGGAGAAGAAGAAAGCGCAGACCAAGAAGAGTCAAGCTGACATGACGGAGCAGGTTGTGGCACCTAGGGCCTAGATATAAGAGAGCGAAGATGAGGATGATATCTTCATGCCGCCACCCGTTGGAAGCAAGGCGAGAGCTGAGTGGGACAAGAGGCAGGAGAAGAAGAAAGCGCAGGCCAAGAAGAGCAAGGCGAGAGCTGAGTGGGACAAGAGGCAGGAGAAGAAGAAAGCGCAGGCCAAGAAGAGCAAGTGCGAGGGGTCGTCCAAGGGAAAGGGCGAGGCATCATCGAAGGGAAAGGGAAATGCATCATGCTAGAGATAGATAGGACTCTTATTTATGTACCGCAAGTTATGTTGAACTATGTTGCAAGTTATGTTAAGTAGTTTGTCGAATAAAATCATGAAATAATAGAATGATATCTCATACATAGATAGATAAATGACTGATGCATAAGTAGATATCACTGGTGTCGACGACGAGGTGGCGGAGGCCTCGGTGTACTCCATCCATATCTGTGGGGTGGCATCACATCACGGCGAGGTGCAGTTGACCCTTCACCTTGATCTTGTGTATCCTGTGTGGGGATAGGTGGTGGGGTACACAGGCGTCTTGGCCAAACCAGTCTACACCTTTCGTGTGTCTGCTGATCACGGTCGTTAGTACTGTCCCATGATCATACCCAGCCTGACTACTCTGGTCATGATCATAACTACCTCCAGCTTGACCGGTCTGACTACTCTGGCCATGATCATACCCAGCCTCTTTCGCCACAGGTAACACTAAGAGACTAGGGTTAACTTCTCTTTTCTAGCAAGCTTGCACAAATTTGACCCATTTCTGTTGCGCTTATATTGGCCTTAAATAAAAATTAGGGGTTTGCCTTGACTTAGTCCATAAAGCATGCACACCGACAGTATGGGTAGGAGGGAGGCCTAAACGAACACATAAACAATCCTTCAACTGAGTAACGGGCACTGTTTCAGTATTCTGAAGCACTTCATCCATAAATCTAAACTCGCTCAAATCAACTCTATGCTGGTTTATTCTGACGGAACCAGGACCATACAAGAACCTAAACACTACATTATTTGGCATGATTTTCGACCTAAAAAATACCGAAAATAGTCAAAAACAGGTACATTGACACATAATACTCTACAAATATCTTGCATCTAACAGACCCCATCAAAGGCTACCTATAAACATACACACATGACTGCAATTAGCAAGAAATTAGGGTTTACCCTTGAAGCGTGCGAAGTCCTGCCGTGCAGCTGCCTCAGGTCAACGGATCAGCACCTCCACCATGCACCTTCCTCAAGTCCCAGCACCAGCCTCCACCATGGCCATTGCTCAACAAGAACACCACCAGATCCCTCCACCAAAACGACTCAAATCACTACACCAGGCTATCCCATTAGTAGATCGGGACTCTACTAGCTTGCTAATGTGTTAGAGCAGCGAGTTTGGATAGAAATCTGGGCTACAAATCGGTGCAACAGCTGAGAAAATGAGAGCAAGCGCGAGAGAGGAAGAACAGCCAGAGAGAGAGAGAGAGAGAGGAGGGAAGGACGACGACGGGCAAGCACGGGCAGGCGCGTGAGCTATATGCTGGGGCGCGTCGTCCGTTCAAAGGACGAAACGTCCTTCGTCCGTTCAACAGACGACGAGGCGTACCCCCTGTCACCCGACAACTCGACAAAGGCGTGTCGTCTTTTGAAGAAAAGAAGATAACTCGGTCGTCTTTTGAATAAAAGAAGACATGTCGGTCGTCTTTTGAAAAGACGAAGCATCTGTGTCGTCTTTCGAACGGACGACGGACCGTCAGAATTGCAATTTGCACGTTTTACGTATTATTTGTGAAAATCAATAAAAAATGTATTATTTAAAAAAAATTAGCAACCGTCTATCTCTCTCCTCTTCTCTATGCAATAGCTGGACGAGAACACGGCTGAGAAAAAGCCTGAGAATACCGAACGTAGTGGAGATGTTTTATCTACAACTTAGTTTTGTGCGAGAAATAATACAATTATCACGGTGCCGCTACTTCTTGGTGTCTAACCACCATCCGGCCCGCTGCCTTGTCATCCGAGCTCTCAATCGACTACGACAGGCAGAGCTCTCAAGAAGGCCAAAGCCCCACTCGGATGCGGGATAGCTCTTGGTTACTGTTTAGGCTTTGTTTACTTCTATAGTGTATTCGCGGGTGTATTTATCAGGGGATTATCTCAAATCCCACAAAATCCCATTAATCTGTTTATGCAAGGAGGATCCTCCTCCGTATTTATCAGGAGATATCTCCGTAACATCTCTTGTTTGTTCCTAGATTAAAAACTTGCCAGGATACTACTGTATTTTTCGAGAAGAGTATTTTGGAAAATACCGGTGGGAACCCCTATTACCAGTTTTCGGTAGTACTGGTAAATGGTAATACATATCGGGCGAGATTTTTCAAACGTACTGAAAATTTTGTTCGAAAAATCTTGAAATTCATTAGATGTTGGCAAACTACTAAAATACCAGTAAATTTCGTCCGGTATAAAGTTTTGCCGGTGGTAACCGCTGCTACCGGTAAAAAGGCTAATAACGTTGTTTGTGTTAATTCACCTCTTATTTCACTTCAAAGTTGGTGAAAAAACTACGGATTTCCTAGTTCTCAAACGCATGAAAATTTTTTAAGTCTCAGTCAGCTCTTTCACCGTTTGATTTACCTCATGATTCGTGCTACACATGAGTTGTAACTCGGGTGTAACTGAGAATTTAATAAGTTGCAACTATGTTGTAACTGAGAACTAGTATAAATCTTATAAGTTACAACTAGGTTTTAACTGACAATTAACACAAATATTAGGATGATATCAACGACTTATACATAACTAATTCTTAAGCGCCTGAGATCTAGGCACTCCCAAAAAACTATTGCCGAATGACCAGGCGCATTTCTCTTTGTCTCTTTGTCCCTCCGAGGGGTGGCGGCTAAGGCTTATGATTCGTCATTATTGGTCTACTCTACCCACACAGCAGCTACGACAGTTGCATCATC
Organism: Avena longiglumis; assembly: GCA_030063025.1. Lineage (NCBI taxonomy): Eukaryota > Viridiplantae > Streptophyta > Magnoliopsida > Poales > Poaceae > Avena > Avena longiglumis. The sequence goes on from CP125976.1 coordinate 20,889,423, forward strand.
AAATAGGCCCGATCGAGGAAGGAAAACTGGTTCACTCAGTTGGCAAGCTCTGCCTGTCATGGAGGGGTGGTGGCTAAGCTTGTGTTCCATAGCCATCTCCACTGTACTAGCCCTTTGGTTTGTCAAGCTCTCCGGTGGCGGCCACAGCAACGCAAAGAAGAGGCAGCTGCCACCCGGGCCATGGACACTCCCGATCATCGGCAGTCTCCACCACGTCGCCAGCATCCTTCCGCACCGTAGGATGATGGAGCTGTCTCGCGGGTACGGCCCTCTGATGCACCTCATGCTAGGCGAGGTCCCCACGGTGATCGTCTCCAGTGCCGAGGCGGCGGCGCTGGTGTTGAAGACCAACGACCTGGCCTTCTCTGGCCGGCCGCACAGCGCCACGCTCGACATCTTTGGGTGCGGCGGCAAGGGCATCGTCTTCGCCCCCTACGGCGACCCGTGGCGCCAGATGCGCAAGGTGTGCGTCATGGAGCTCCTCAGCGCCAAGCAGGTGCGGCGCATGGACAGCATCAGGCCCGAGCAGGTGGGGATCCTCCTCCGCTCCATTGCCGGCGCCGCCGCGTCCGCCGTCAAAGTCAACGTCAGCGACAAGGTGATGGCGCTGAGCAACGACGTGGTGTCCCGGGCGGTGTTCGGCGGCAAGTTCCCGCAGCAGGAGGAGTACCTACGCAACCTGGACGAGGCGTTCGTGCTGCTCGGTGGCTTCTGCCTTGTCGACCTCTTCCCGTCGTCGCGGCTGGTGCGCTGGCTGAGCAGCGGCGAGCGCGGCATGAAGAGGAGCTACGGCCACGTCCAGCGCATCAATACCGACGTCATAGAGGGCCGCAAAGCGGCGCGAGCTGCCGGAGTGTGCAGCCGTGCCGATGACGAGGACCTGCTGGACGTGCTGCTCAGGCTGCAGGAGGAAGACGCCTTTGCATTCCCACTCACCACCGAGAGTATAGGCGCCGTCTTATTTGTGAGTATTTCTTTTCTTCATGCTATCTCAGTCTCATGACACATGCATGAGTAACTCGTCTTCTGCTGTTTGCGTCATATTTCCTCACCCAGAAAAAAAAGTATCCTAGTATCCTAGCTTCATCCATTTATAATTTTAGATTTAAATTTTGACTATGATTTGTTCACCTAAGATATTGTGTTTGAAACCATTCTTTGTTTCTGCATAATACATAATTATAATTACATAATTACACAACTATTGTTTTCAGGATATATTTGCAGGTGCAACTCAAACCACGGGAGTCGCTTTGGAGTGGGCTATGGCAGAGCTCGTCCGTCACCCTAAAGTAATGGCTAAGGCACAACTTGAGATCAGAGAGGTCCTAGGTAAAGATCGAGGTGTCATTACTAATAATGAACTTATTGGACTTCACTACATGCGGATGGTGGCTAAAGAGGTTCTTAGACTGCATCCACCTGGTCCATTGATCCCCCGCAGGGCTAGAGAGGACCGTAAAGTTATGGGTTTTGACATGCTTGAAGGCACCAATGTATACATCAATGCCTTCGCAATTTCTAGGGATCCAAAGTGCTGGGAAAATCCTGAAGAGTTTATGCCTGAAAGGTTTGAGAACAATAACATGGATTACAATGGGACATACTTTGAATTCACTCCCTTTGGAGCTGGGAGAAGGCAGTGCCCTGGGATATTTTTTGGCGAGTCAACCATGGAGATTGCCTTGGCAAACCTTCTTTACCACTTTGATTGGGTGCTACCTGGTGGGGAGAACCCAGAGACGCTAGACATGACCGAGAAATACGGGATAATTGTAGGAAGAAAATATGACCTACAACTGACAGCTATTTCACATGGACGCTTCATTGCCACATAGATACATATAGATGTGCAAATGCACTATATGAGAATAAAAGAATGTCATTGAAGTTGTAGTATATTGTGGTGGGTAACGCAAACTACACAGAGAAAGTTTGATCTTTTTAAAATGTTTATAGTCCCAAAGGAAACACATCTTTCATTGGCATCAGAGAAAATAAGTATTCACTCTGTCCAAAAATTTAGCAATTATACATGCAAGATAATTCGTGATTCATGGATAACACCTCCTAAAGTGATGAGCTTACCTGATAAGGTTGAGCCTCTATGTATAATGATAAACACTAGATCGATTCACTAGCACAAACAGTACCGATACATATCAAAGAACAATAGTGCTTCATGATTATAACGTATATGATCCAGAATTTACAATCATTACAACTTTCATAGCTCTAGGCTATCTCAAATTATTCAAGTAGCGGCGAAAAACGATAAGTAAGGGTAGATCTCCATTCATAAAATGTGTCGCAGGCGAACAATTGCCTAGTGGAGTCTCGCAATCTAGAAAATATCACTCGAAATCGAATAACTTGCAACATTAAAGATTATAGCCAAACAAATTGGTCAATATTTTAAAAGCATTGGCAAGTAGTGCTAACAAAACTATAAGAGATCTATCATCAATATGCATATTTGGCTAGGTGGAGCTTAGCCTCATATGATGAAAGAAATATATTTTTCCCTACTTTCCAAATACTTCCATTCTTCAAACTAGTTTTTCTAAGGACATTCCAACATAAACCCATTGTTTAAAACAAGACGGTCTAACTTCGTATGCTACTAACCTATGTTCGTCCATCAAGTTTTTAATTTTAGAAATTGGGATGAATGAGATCTTCCAAACAGCTCAAGGCCTAGTTGCTCATAGTTGTCCATAACCAAGGATACAACTATATACTTAAATTTACACTCTCGCGAGGTTTGTACACTTTATGCGCATGACTCGGTCATTTATCTGCCCATGCATCCTCGTCGATGCCTACAATCTTCTATTCCTTCCCATTACAACTTCCATCCGCTTTCCTTAAAAAATTGTCGATGCCACCCTCCATCATCTCCACCTCTTCGTTGAGGTCCTCCATTTTTTCCCTAACCAAATCATTTAAGACATCTTCCATCCTATCACATGACCAATCACCACAACCATATTATATCTTGTCCGATGACCCCCTTCGCTCTTTGCACCCACGGTAATCATCACTATATGACACATTATTTGACGCCACAACTAGGTTGCATGATGGGGTTTGACAACATTGTGTTGGTTGGTCAAGGGCCAGAAGTTGGTGTAGATTGAAGAATGCCATGTCCTACCTTCGTGCTAGGTACCAACCTGCGTGGTTCAATCCCATCATCCATAAGTGAGAAAATTTCAAAAAACCACCACAATTGTAGGTCAAGAATCATAAAGCCACCGGTTTCCAAAAAATTCGCAAATCACCATTGGTTTTCATGGAAACGCTCATCAAAAACACTGATTTGTCGGTAAACGCAGTTTGACACCGTTTTAACCAGCGGGACCCGCTATAGCTGATGACATGGCATTCTAATACTTACACCACTTGCTGAGACGTTAAAAAAGGGTAGGGCCCACCAATAGATGTGGGACCCATCATGCTCGCACTCGGTGGTCGTCCGCCACAGCATTGGTGTTCCCCGCCGCCGAACGCCAACAGGGACGGCGACCACGCTGCGCTGCTGCTCCTAGTTGGCCCGTATCACCGTCGCATCGCCCACCCTGCAACCTCCCGAGCTCCATTGTCCCTCCTGCCCGTATCACCATCGTATCGCCGTGCACTACGCAGCGACATCGGCGAGAGAGGGTAAGCGGTGTCGGAGATGGAGGTGGCCGCCAACGGCGCTGGAGAGTAGATGGAGCTAGTCGATGGAGGGGATATGGAGGTGGGCCGCCACCGGCACCGGAGGGGACGCGAGCCAGGAGATGGAGGCGAGACGGGGCTGGCCGCCACCGTCGTTGGAGGAGACAGGAACCGGGAGGAGCTTAGAAGGGGAACGAGAGGAGGAAGAGAAAGATGACATATGGGTCCCATGTCCACTGGTGGCCCCCACGTCAATTGTAACAGCTCAGTCAAACTGGGTGAAGATTAGGATTTCATGTCATCACCTATAGCGGGTCCCACCGGTCAGACATGGTGTCAAACTGTGTTTACCGACAAATCAGTGTTTTTTGTCCATGTTTCCACGAAAACTGGTGGTGATTTGTGAAAAAATTGAAAACCGGTGGCTTTTTGATTCTTGACCACCAATTATGGTGGTTTTTTGCAATTTTCTCTTCATAAGTATTATGTATAATGTTTGACATTTACCATAAAATGTCAAATCGCTGTGCTGAGGGTTGGCAGCGGCTACGATGGGTCCACCGGGGTGAGGGTACCACTTCTGTGTCCACCGGAGAGTGATGAAAGACTCCCTTGTCGTCGCTCCTCATGGTGGCGGGGGTCCACCGAGAGCTTGTCTTTGTGTAGATGTTTTTGTCTATGTTTTTTGCTTGTCTACCTTGTAACCCTTGTAAATGTGTTAAAAATAATAATATCAAGGAACAGTTTTTTGTACACAAGACATGCAAGATGACATAATATAATTCTTTGAAATGTTGCTATATCTCAGCTGGCATGCTTGTTTGTGACGATCTGATATTATGATCGGTTCTTATTAGCAGATACCGCCGGTATTGCCCTATTCCGGCGGTTCTTGGCTGAATGGTGATTACTAACAATGTCAGTTCAATCTTGGACTTCTAGTCAGCGAGTTTATAGCATAAAACCACCACATTTGTGCAAAAATTTCGAAAAACCACCAGTTTACGTTTGAATCGCAGAAAACCACCACCCTACTGCTGATTTTTTTGCAATGTGCGCTAACTGGCCGATTCAGGGCGATTGACACTGGATCTGACAGACGGATAGCAGATACCGCCGGTATTGCCCCATTCGGGCGGTTCTTGGCGGAATGGTGATTGCTAACAATGTCGGTTCAATCTTTTGGACTCCTAGTCAGCTCATTTTATGGGCTAGGTCAAAGACAGTAGTGCTGCTTTGTGTCGTACGTGTTTGACTCGAAGAGTGCTGTCCAATCTTGTTAGAAATAATGGGGCTAACCCATTTAGGCCCATGAGTATTTCAGATTTTCCCTAAATCTCAAAGCCCAAATTTGTGGCAGCCCATATGTGTTTGGGCCCATGTTTGTGGCAGCTCACATGGGAGTGGAGTGGGAGCTAAAGTTTAGTCTCACATGGAAAGTTGGAGGAGAGTTGCACCACCTTATAAGATGGAGTGTTGCACCACTTTGTAAGTGAGTGGGAATAAGAGAGATACACACGCGTGCTCCTCCTCCGACGCCGCCGCCGCTCGCACGCACGCTCGCCTCGTCTCGTCGCACGCGCGCCGTGGACTCGGCCCATGTTCGCCTCCATTAGGGTTTCTTGAGCCGCTCTATATAAAGTCCTGCGCGGCTACCGCCACAACACCACCTAAAACCAATCTAGGGTTTTGCCATCCTCTCTACTTGCGCCGTCATCGTAGTCTACTCCATCCCGCTTGCCGGCGTGCACCGGCGGACGGGAGAGCAGGTCTCCGGAACCACTCGCCCTTGTGATCCTGTACGGAAGAGGGCGAATAAGGTTTTTGGGAAGCGCTGATCGCCGAGTTCTCCATCACGGTCGCCTTCCATCCAAGTCGGTGTGCGCCTCACGCCCGTCTTATCATCATCTTGCGATCACTCTTCCCCAAAGTTTCTACTACGACAACCGAATCAGTGCGTGCTACGTGATCCTGTTTGGTTATTCATCATGTTCTCGAGTACATGTTAGGTTTGTTTGTTTCCGATCATCCTGTTGTTTAGTACATCTAGTATGTTCGAGTTACATGAGCTAGTAGCTGGTTTTGTCATGATTTATATTCTGGAATTAATCGTGGAAATTATTCCTAATAATCCAACAATCCAAAAACCTTATTGTAGGCAATTTCCTGAATTAACAATGGCTGGTTTTACCGATGCACTGAGGCCGGGTAAGTTTACCGGTGTGCACTTTAAGAGGTGGCAGTACAAGGCTGAGCTTTGGCTGACCACGATGAAAGTGTTCCACATCAGTAAAGGCAAACCTGAGGGAACTATATCTGACGAGGATCAGAAGAAGTTCGAGGATGCTAATACTGTCTTTGTGGGATGTATTTTGAGCATTCTTGCTGACCGTCTGTGTGATGTGTTTATGCACATAAAAGACGGAAAGGAGCTCTGGAATGCACTGGATGCCAAGTTTGGTGCTGCAGATGCTAGCAGTGAACTGTATATCATGGAGAGCTTTCATGATTTTAAGATGACTAAGGACCTTCCTGTGGTTCAACAAGCTCATGAGATACAGTGCATTGCCAAGGAGCTCGAACTCCTTAAGTGTACCTTACCCGACAAGTTTGTGGCGGGATGCATTATTGCTAAGTTGCCCCCTTCATGGAGGAACTTTGCCACAACTCTCAAACACAAGAGACAGGAGATATCGCTTGAAAATCGATAGCGTCCCTTGATGTTGAGGAGAAGGCTCGGCTAAGGACACTCGAGAAAGGAGAGGGTCTTGCTACGCTAACTTTGTGCGTAAAGGCAAATCCAGAGGCAAGAACAAAGGAACTTCAAACCCTCCTTTAACAAGCCCAGAAGACTATAACCTTCAAGAAGAAGAAGACGACAGGACAAGAGTGAACTGTCTTGTTACACTTGTGGAGAGCCCGCCATTTTTCCAAGAACTGTCCGTAACGCGCAGACCACGAGGGAAAAAGGCCAAGACCAACGCCGTGACCGCTAGCAATACCGATGGGTATGGTAATTTATTTATCGTTTTCAGATTTCAATCACCGTGTTGGTGTCTTGATACGGTGCTAATGTTCATGTGTGTGCCGACATCTCTATGTTCACTTCTTATCGTGTCGCCGATTCATCCGCCCTAATGGGAATGGATCACATGCTTCGCTCGTGGTGTTGGCACGGTGGATCCAAGTTTACTTCCGGAAAGATCGTGCGGTGAGGAACGTCAAAGATGTCCCTACTATGAACAAGAATCTCGTTAGTGGCTCCCTTCTTTGCGTAGATGGGTTTAAGGTTGTCTTAGAGTCTAATAAAGTCGTTGTTTCAAACATGGACAATTTATTGGTAAAGGTTATGAGTTCGAGGCTTGTTCCGGTTTTCACTTTCGAGTTTTGTAATAAATCGTGAATCATATTTGTGGTGGTGTTAATGATGATACCAGTGTTTGGCATTCTCGCTTATGTCACATTAATTTTGGTTTGATGTCTCGGATGTCCAAAGATGAGTTTAATTCGAATTTCACTATTGCCAAAGGTTCTAAGTGCCATAGTTGTGTGCATCAAAGCAACCTCGAAAGCCTCACAAGGTCACGAGGAGAGAAACTTGGCACCTCTAGAACTCATACATTCGATCTATGTGAGATGAATGGTGTGTTGACAAAAGGTGAAAAGAGATATTTCATGACGTTGATAGATGATGCTACTAAATTCTGCTATGTTTACTTGTTGCAAACTAAAGATGAGGCTTTAGACTACTTTAAAATCTATAAGGCCGAGGTTGAAAATCAACTAGAGAGAAAGATCAAGCGTCTTAGGTCGGATCGTGGTGGTGAGTATTTTCCCAAAATATTTGATGAATTCATCGAGAACACGAAATTATTCATGAGAGGACGCCTCCTACTCTCCCCAATCAAACGGGGTTGCCGAGAGGAAAACCGCACACCGATCGACTTGGTGAATTCCATGTTAGCCACGCTGGTTTATCAAAGGCATGGTGGGGAGGCTTTGTTGACTTCATGTCATGTCCGAATAGAGTTCCTAACAAGAATAAAGAAAAGATCCCTTATGAGGAGTGGGTTGGGAGAAAACCATCACTTTCAGATTCACGTGCTTGGGGTGTTTGGCGAAGGTCAACATACCGATTCCCAAGAAACGCAAGCTCGGACCCAAGACAAAGGATTGTATCTTTCTAGGATATGCTCCACGGAGTGTAGGCTATAGATTTCTAGTGGTTAAACTGAGGTAATTGATATGCATGTTGATACTATAATGGAATCTCGTGATGCAACATTCTTTGAGAATATTTTTCCTATGAAAGATATGCATAGCATTGGTAGGATTTCTTCCAAATACTTCCGAATCTAGTGCATCTATTGATAATTCGAACAACCACATGAGGAATTTCTTGAGAAGGATGACGATGAACCTCTCACGAGGAGTAAGAGATGAGGGTTGCAAAATCCTTTGGCAATGATTTCATCGTACCTTGTGGATGATACTCCGGATCCATTATCGAGGCATATGCATCTCCGATGCAGATGATTGGAAAGAAGCTGTCCAAAATGAGATGGACTCGATTCTTTCTAATGGAACTTGGGAATTATCGTAACGACCCTATGGTTGTAAACCTGGGATGTAAGTGGGTGTTAAAAAGAAGCTAAGGCCTGATGGTACTATTGAGAAGTACAAGGCACGGCTTGTAGCTAAGGGCTACACACGTAAAGAAGGCGAAGATTACTTTGACACCTATTCACCGTCGCTAGACCGACCACCATTCGAGTACTACTATCCCGGTCGCCTCTTATGGTCTTCTCGTTCATCAAATGGACGTGAAGACAGCTTTCCTTAATGGAGAGTTGGAAGAGGAGATCTATATGGATCAGCCGGATGGGTTTGTGGTAAAAGGTGAAGAGACAAAGGTGTGTAAGTTATTGAAATCTTTATATGGCCTGAAACAAGCACCTAAGCAATGGCATGAGAAGTTTGACAGAACTCTACTTTCTGCTGGCTTTGTCATTAATGAGGCTGATAGGTGTGTTTACTATCGCCATGGTGGGGGCGATAGCGTTATATTATGTTTGTACGTGGATGACATTCTGATCTTTGGTACAAACATGAAAGTGATAAATGAAGTCAAGTATTTCCTGTCAAAGAGTTTTGATATAAAAGATCTGGGAGAGGATGATGTCATTCTGAATATCAAGCTTATTAAGAACGAGAATGGGATTACTTTAACGCAATATCATTATGTTGAGAAGGTCTTGAGCCGATTTGGCTTTAATGATGGCAAGACTTCTCCAACACCTTATGATCCCAGTTTGACATTACGAAAGAATAAGAAGGAACCAACAGATCAGCTGAAATATTCACAAGTTGTTGGTTCTCTCATGTACTTAGCAAGCGCTACAAGACCCGATATCTCTTTTGCTGTGAGCAAGTTGAGTAGGTTCATGTCTAACCCGGGTATTGATCATTGGCATGCACTTGAAAGGGTCATGCGCTATCTATGTGGTACAATGAGCTATGGGATTCACTATTCGTGAATCTGCCGTTGAAGGATATAGTGATTCGAATTGGATCTCTGATGTTGATGAACTCTACGCCACGAGCGGGTATGTGTTTACCCTTGGAGCTGGCGCAGTGTCATGGAGGTCTCGTAGACAAACTATATTGACGAGGTCAACTATGGAAGCAGAACTTACTGCTTTAGACACAACCACTGTTGAGTCAGAATGGCTGCGTGAGCTCTTGATGGACTTGCCCGTGGTTGAGAAACCTGTGCCGACAATCCTTCTGAATTATGACAACCAAACTGTTATTGTCAAAGTGAACAATTCTAAGGATAACGCGAAGTCATCAAGACACGTGAAGAGACGTTTGAAATCTGTCAGGAAATTGAGAAACTCCGGAGTAATAACTGTTACGTATATTCAAACAGACAAAAACCTGGCAGATCCCTTTACAAAGGGACTATCACGAAATGTGATAGAAAGTGCATTGAGGGAGATGGGGTTGAGACCCATGGATGTCACACCTTAGTGGTAACCCAACCTATGTGATCGGAGATCCCGTGAATTAGGACCTGGGAAGAACAAGCTAGTGGTTTGACTGAGGAGAGTATTTTGTAACCCTCTCTATGTGAAGATGCATGACTCTCATAATCAGAAGGCAGGTTGGCAACATGCCTTAATGTGTTTCTGTTGGCTTTAATTAGCAAAGATGCCGCCCTCTGTGGTATTCTTGAAAGAACACACCTATATGAGCTCGATCAGAACGTCATGGTCTATGAGATCCGGGTGATCTCTAGTAAACTCATGAAGAGACCAGGAGTATGACGATATGCTCCAACCCGCTGGGTAGGCTCGACAGCCAAGTACTAGTTATGATTTTGAACGAAATCTATTGGCACCAAACTTGCAATTCAAGGTTCGTCCATTGTTCAAGTTGTTGATAGACGTAGTTCAAGACTCTAGGCGGAAGTTCAACTTAATGTCTCTTTGAAACACTGTATATAAACAAGTAGCAAGGATTGGCAAATCTTCAAATGGGCATTTGAGATCTGGTGGGGGATTGTTAGAAATAATGGGGCTAATCCATTTAGGCCCATGAGTATTTCAGATTTTCCCTAAATCTCAAAGCCCAAATTTGTGGCAGCCCATATGTGTTTGGGCCCATGTTTGTGGCAGCTCACATGGGAGTGGAGTGGGAGCTAAAGTTTAGTCCCACATGGAAAGTTGGAGGAGAGTTGCACCACCTTATAAGGTGGAGTGTTGCACCACTTTGTAGTGAGTGGGAATAAGAGAGATACACACGCGCGCTCCTCCTCCGACGCCGCCGCTCGCACGCACGCTCGCCTCGGCTCGTCTCGTCTCGTCTCGACGCGCGCGCACCGCGTGTTGCGGGTTACTGTAACCGACCCGAACGTGCGTAACGTGGACTCGGCCCACGTTCGCCTCCGTTAGGGTTTCCTGAGCCGCTCTATATAAAGTCCTGCGCGGCTACCGCCACCACTACAAGGAATGTGTTATTCTATGACCTTCTAATAGTGACCGTGAACAAAATCGTCATAGAGTTATGACGATTTTGCATGAGATGGTCGTAAGCAGTTCAAGAGGGCCTATACCCTGGAAAATTACGACGATTTTGCCAAAAATTGTCATAGTTACTTTAGATGAAATCGTCATAATTTGATGGAAGCAGCCTATGGTGTTACTTGTAGCTCACTATGACGATTTTAAATCGTCATATTGTCCAAATTAGCATAAATTGACATGAGTTGTCTGCCACCTCATCATGAACCAACCAATCAAAACAGAGGAAAGATGTCTCCCACGGATCAGCCTCATCTGCCTGATCTGGACCGTTCAGCGTCGATCCAATGCCTGGTAGGTCACCCGAAGAAGCACACCACTCCATCTATCAAACAAAAACCTAGATCGCGTCGAGTGCCCTCCCGCCGCCCCCTTCCTTGCCCTACCTTGTGCCCTCTCGATTCCCCTATCTTGTGCTCATCCTCCCTACCGCCGCCGCTGTCGACGTCGTGTCGCACCTCTCCCTCTCCCTGCGTTGTCGACGCCGCGCCGTACCCCACCCGGATCTCTCGCCCCACCTCCAACCCCTCCGTTTCCCCTCAGATCGCCTCGCCACACCCTCTGTTTCCTCTCAGATCGCCTCGCCCATCGCTGCCCCCGATAGAACGAATCCTCTGCCGGCGCCACCCTCGACCCCCCTAGCCAGAGCTGGGACTAGTCCCTTCCCTCCCTTCTCCACCAACACAAGATCCATCACCAGTTGCAAAGAAACACGGAAACCCCATCTTCTAGGGTTTGAGACGGCATGGCAATGGGGGCAGGGAGAGGTGTGGCGTCAAGGACCCTGGCCGGGTCAACGGCGGCGAGCTTCATGTTGATCCGACTGCGATACACACCAGTGAGAAGGTGCTCGGTGATTGGGAGGTGGTCCGCGAGAGCGTCTACATCAAGGTATACTGCCCCGCGTCCCTCAATCACTATTCGTCCATCAAGGTTTCATATTCCTCACCTCTTCTCACACCGCCTCCCTCCTCTTCCATTGTCCAGAGCCGCATCGAGCACGTGTAAGCCCGCCGATGGATCCCTGCAAGGAGAGGATCCAAGGTCGGTGGCTGATCCGGACGTCCCCATCCTTGCGTTCCTCGGATCTGGCAGCCCCGAGCCTCAAGCAGGGCTCGCGCCATGGAGGTCATCAAGCCCTCCGCTCAAGTAGGGCTCGCACCATGGGCATGCGTCGTCCTCCGCTCTGATCCACATGATGTCCTCGCTGCCGCCAACGAGCACGCCTCCAACTAGGGGCGTGTATTCTGCGTCGCCAACCATGCCGTCGTCACCCTCGCGACCTCAACGCCGAGGGCCGCTCGTCTCCACCGCCTCACAGACAAGGTACATCTGTATATCCTCCGCCTGTCCTCCTTCTTCTCGCAAATTGAATCATTGGGTGGCCCTGTGTTGTGTGTTTTGACTAAACAGCACCATATTCTAATGATGCAAAGAAACAATTTCTGTACATGTATTACCTACTCATGTAAGTGATTTTTCCAGTGTTTGATTGTTCAGCTACAAGACATGTTTTGTTGTAGACTTGTAGTAGATCCATGTTGTGTTGTGCCCTGTAGTTTATATCCATGGGCTCAATCATTTGGCTGTTGTAGTTTATACCCGGAAAGTTACTTTAAGTATATTTTCAACTGTTTGATTGTTCAACTACAAGTACAGGTAAGATAGTCTGATAACTTTGTGACATTGAGCTACTGATTTTAGTACAAAATAAGCCAGTCACATAATGTGGTACATGTATACGAAATGGAGCTGCTCAATCGTATTATTTATTTGTTTGCTACCTATTATGCATAGGCAATGCTTAGTCTTGTACACTATCGGGTTTTTTGATTTTTTCTGCTTATGCATAGATTGTTATATAGGCAATCAATTTGTACGGTTATAGTGCAAAGCTTCTTTTTTTGTTTCTTCATACTACTACTTACTAGTAGTTTCTGTTCCAATTTTCACTAAGGTTTGCTTGCTAACATATTGCAGCTATCCGTGCCCGTGGCTTTCTGGTGCCTTCATGCTGCGAACCGAGACTTGGGGTTTCTAGACTGGTGGTGCTCCGGCTGTTGGGACAGCTTCCCTTGCATCGGATGCGCCACTAGAGCATGCTTCATGTCTCCCACGCTAGCGACATGGTCCTAGAATTGTGGTGCTGGTCTCGCTTGCCGTTGTGGTGGTGTCTCGCTATTGTTGTGCTATGTGTGTTTGTTTTCCTGGTAGTAAGATGCCTGCGACAGAGGTGCTGAGGTAATAAGATTGCGCCGCCTCTGCTCTGTTTTTTTCTTTGGTGAGCACAACACCACCGAAAACCAATCTAGGGTTTTGCCATCCTCTCTACTTGCGCCGTCACCGTAGTCTACTCCATCCCGCTTGCCGGCGTGCACCGGCGGACGGGAGAGCAGGTCTCCGGAACCACTCGTCCTTGTGATCCTGTACGGGAGAGGGCGAATAAGGTTTTTGGGAAGCGCTCTGCGCGACTGCTCGAGTTCTCCATCACGGGTCGTCTTCCATCCAAGTCAGGCAGTGCTGCCTACCGCCGTCTTCGTCGCCATCTGTTGCGATCACTCTTCCCCAAAGTTTCTACTACGACAACCGAACGGTACGTGCTACGTGATCCTGTTCGGTTATTCATCATGTTCTGCGAGTACATGTTAGGCTGCTGTTTGTTTCCGATCATTACATCTAGTATGTTCGAGTTACATGAGCTAGTAGCTGGTTTTATCATGATTTATATTCTGCAATTAATCATGGAAATTATGCCTAATAATCCAACAAATCTTTGATCTCCATGCATCAGTCATAGGTATCGTATGTGTTTCCTCTGATATTGGGGTTAGGTGCAAGCTGCCTCGTAGCCATCTTCGGTTGATCCAGCTTTTGTCTTGTTTATACATGACCCACCAACCACATATATAGTGTCTCTTGTTACTTTTAGCTGAGTGGGCTAGCTGTCCGTCGCGAGTGCTAGTCTGCTACCTACTGGCGAGACCTACCCGCGTCTATCCGTGGCCAGGAAATCATAATAATGTTTGAATAACTGTGACGTCGCACTCTTAGTTTGTACTAGTAGCATCCAATAATTCATCCGGCCGGCTGCTAACGCTGCATGCTGCATATGGATCCTCCGGGCACTGACGAAGCCGACGTTGTTGAACGGCAGTAGTATGTAGTGGGTGTGGCGCCCATGCATGCATGTACTCATCCTTAAGGACTCGTTTGAAATGTCGTTTTTTAACCAAAATCACCGGATTACACAGACTTTTTCTGATAAACATCTTTATAAAATAAAAACGATCAGACTAAAAACAACAATCCAAACGAGGCCTAATTGGCCTCCTGAATTCCCGATGATCGACCATACTAGGTCAGACGCATGCGTTTGTGCTTCCATTTTATTATCATGACGAGACGAATAGTTTCGTCACACACGTCGCCGTGACTCTCTCGAGGTGCCAGTTGCCACGCAAGGTACACTGCACTTGTACGTGAGCAGACCACCGATTCTCTGCTGACTGTCTTGGTCATTCACTTTGGACTCTCTCTCAACCCCCTCTCTGCTACTGTAGTTGAAGCCTCCCGCCGCAGATCCGGCCCGAACCGAGGCCTCTCTCGCCGGCGTCACCGGCGAGGGATGGCTGAGGGGAGGTGCCGGCGGTAGTTGTAGCTGTAGGTGTAGGTGTTTTCCGCCAGGAGTCTTGAGCTGGTTCGGATCTTTGCGGCAAGATCCAGGGCGTCGAGTTCTTCTACGTCTGGTCGTGGCTTCAACGGTTGGAGCGCGGCGGCGAGGAAGGGCTTGCGGTCTCCGTTAATAAAGCCGGTGTTCGTCGTGGTGCGGTGGTGCTGTGTTTCTCCTCCTCTCTGGCCGTGGAAGCGGGGAGAGGCGAGGCGCAGGGTGTTGTGGCTTGTTCTTCCTGGCCGGCCGTGGTGGCGAGGAGGAAGAACACCGCGCTGCCTTTCCTTCGCAGTGGCGGCTGTTGCGGGTGTTGTGTGGTTGTGCCCAGATCTGGGGCCCTCTCTGGCCGGCCGTGGCGGCGGGGGGAGATGGCCTGGTTGTGGGCGGCGGCTACGCTTCTTCGCATCGTCGAGTTACTCCTTGGTGCTTTCGAGCGGTGCCAGGAGGTCACCGGGTCTCCCTCTCGGTGTCGCTGCAGTGGTTGCAGTTGCCGGCGGAGGTTGCAGTCTCAGTGGCTCGACCATAAAGCTCGGGTGTGCCTTCGTGGTGTCGACGGCGACTAGCTACCTCTCCAGATCTCGGCCGGCCATGGTGGCAAGGGAAGGAAGGAGGGTTGGCTTGCTGCTGCTGATACTTGCGATGGGTGGGCCTGCTCCCTGTTCCAGCGGCGATGCTGCTTTCTCCGCGAACTCCAAGCGGAAGCAATATGCCACCGCTATCTTGACCAAGAGCATGGCCTCGCCCGAGCTCGAGAGGCCTCCGTGCGAAGCATTCAACCGCCTTGGCGGTTTTTTTCTCCTCCTCGCGGCTCCCAGCGGCGTTGGGCCAAGTGGTTCGTCCCGGTTCCGACGGCGGCCGCTGGAGGAGAGGGTCAGCGGCATGCAGGACTCGATTGCTTTCGATCTTTCCTGCAGGTGCAATGTGTAAATTTGAAGGGCCCAGTTGTTATCTTGTTTTTCTTTTGGGTCTTATTGTAATTTGTACTCTCCGCTTTGACTAATGGCAGCATCTCGGTCCTTCGGGACCTTTCACCGTTCAAAAAAAAAAACCGATTCTCTGCTGACGACCCAGCAGCGCCCCGCCGCTTTATCGTCCTGCCCGGCTGCTAAAGATGGTACTATTGAGAAACTCGGCCGGCAGATGCCTATTCGGTGTGGTCTCTGCCAGGTTAGGGTTGGTTCATATGGGTATCCTATCCCTTAGTCTATAAATAGAGGAACAATCATTGGACGGGTCTTTTATCCAGAGAAAGATCAATAAAGTTTTTCTTTGTTCTCTGTGCCATTTTCTTGTGTAATCTGTGTGCCTTCGACTCTAGTCTTCTTCCTCGGGTGTGGAGTAGCCTCGGGACCGGTCAACGCCGGCAGGGGGTGTTGCAACATGTTATCAGCACGTGTCTCTCCATCGAGCCTCCGTCAAGCCACCGTCGAGCCTGCATCACGCAGGCTTTCATTGAAGGTAACCTGAATCTGACCGCAAAAATGAATTCGTCTCTCGATTTCCTTTCAAGATTTGCGTTCAGATCTTAGATCAGATCCCATCTAGGGTACAAATTTTTCTTTCCGGGAGTCGACCTGACCTGCTGTCGCCGACCAATGTCGATTTAATCACTCCCGGATCAGAAACTTATTGACTGTACCACTGCACCTGTTGTGCCGATCTAATTTTTATTTAGTAGATCGGACTGATCTTGGCCATTTTTTAATTAGTAGATCGGATCGTTCTACAGTTTTTTTTCATGTATTTTTTTGCAACCGCACGTGTACGCGCTTGCTTCATGCGCCGGCCATGGCTGCTAACCGCGCTGACCGGCGCACCGCCTTCGCCGCCGAGCTGGCCGCTGGCCGCGAGTGCGCCGCTGCGCCACCGCCTTGCTGGGCCACGCAGCGTGTCGCGCTGCCACTGGCATGCCCGCCGCATGCGTGCTGTGCAGCCGCCGCGCCGCTAGCCCTGCTGCGCGCCGCCACACGCGCGCTGCCCGCTTACGCTGCGCTGCCGCGGCATACGCCGCCGCCGCCGCCGCTACCGTCTGCCCTGCCACGCCGCCGTGCTCGCGTACACCGACATCGCTTGCCGCTGTTGATCGCTGTCCGCGCGCCCACGCCCGCGCCGCCGTCGTGCACTGCTGGCTGCGCGCCACCGCGATGGCGCGCGATGCTGCCGCGCCGCCGCCACATCGCAGCTTCCGCTTCCGCTGCTTTCGCCATGCGCCAGCTGCCCGCTGCCGTTGTTTCGCCGCCACGCACTGCGACGCGCATGTTGTCGCCTTTCGCCGCCGCGCCACCCGTGGACGCTGCCGACGCCGCTGCCACCGCTGGCGATGTCGCCCCTCGACCCACTGGTTGCCTAGCGCTGCCGGCCGGCCGGCCAACTGCCGCCGCCGCCACCCTGCTCGGGGGCAGGATGCCTGCCCCGTCTCCCCCGCAAGGCGGGCTAGGACAGTGCAGGGTAGGCTGGCCCGCGCTCGGCCCAGCAGCCAGGTCGCTCTGGCCCATAAGGCTGTCAAATAAAAAAACAGAGGAGGAGGAGGGCAACGTGGAGTGGCTTGCTGCCCAGTTTTGCCTAGGCCAGCAGGCTAGTCACAGATTTGGTCAGCTGCCGGGCAAACAAATAGGACCTGTTAAAAAATAGCTTCGGAAATTAATTTTTCGGAACTTTTTTTGTTTCGTACGCGTCCACTATACCATTTCTTTGTACATGTTTTCGCATTATGTTTTCTGCAGTAATTAAATGTTTTTATACTTTTAATTCTTAGAATTACATAGTTAGCTTGCAACCGTTTTTAATTTAAATTTTGGAACGCCGTCATATTTAAATTATTGTATCGATTATCGCATTTATGCAACCATTACCTGATGTAATCTTACACACTTTGCATAAATTGCAGATGACCGGAATCGTCAACCGCGAGTTCCCGGAGTTGATCCAGGATGGGCTTAACTACCTGACTTGGGCCTCGGACGTTGAGATCGTCCTCGAGGGCCGATGCATCAAGGATGCGCTGATTGCGGGGACCCCGACGGACCCCAGCACCACCATCCCGGCGGACAACGCCAAAGCCCTGCACTTCCTCCGCCATCATATGTGTGAGACTCTCAAGAACGAGTACATGGCAGAACGGAGTGCTTCTGCCCTTGGACCGCCCTCAACAAGCGGTTCTCTAGGCTGAAGTACACCATTCAGCCATAGGCGGAGGCAGATTGGATTCGTCTGAGGTTTGCGGACTTCAATAAAGTGGGAGAGTACAACTCCAGGTTGCACCGGATTTGTACCATTCTTCAGCTGTGTGGGACCAGTACCACCAATCAGCAGAAGATAGACAAAACCCTCTCCACGTTCCATCCGGACAACATCCAGTCCTCGTGAAACTTTCGCCAGGAAGGATTCACGGAATATGCAACGCTTATTAATGCTCTTCAGGTGGCCGAGGCGCAGGATAATGTTCTGAAAAAGAACTTCTCCACGCAACCCTTCGCGGGGGGCTCAAGTCATGAGGCTAATGCCGGTGCCTACAAGGTGCGCAAGCCCATCCACAAGAAGAGAGGCAAGAAAGGCAAGAAGGGCCCCAACTCCTCCAACCCGGCCAAGCAACGCAAGGCGGGCAAGGGGGAGGCAAGGACCCAGGACTGCTTCCGCTGTGGCTCCAAGACTCACTTCTCCAGGCAGTGTTTGTCCCCTAAACACGTCATGGACGCGTTCAAGGCCAACAAGAAGGCGCGCGAGGCGCACCTTGTCCAGGTTGAGGCACCACTGGCGCTCGGAGCGGCGCCTGTGCAGAACGTCGCGCCCGTAGTGGCGCACGACGTAGCACAAGTGGCAGCACCTTCGGCGGTTCCCACGAACGCCGCTGTGCCCATGGAGGTTGAGCACGTTGTGCCCCCACCTCAGCTAGACATGTCTGCTGCCTCGATGATGATAGCCAATGAAGAGAAGCTCAATGATCTTGAGATACAGGCTGAGATTGATGGTTTCTTTGCAGAATCCACCTTAGCTCCTTTTTGTTGCGATGGTTCCTTTTCCGCAATAATCAGATACAATTTTTCGATATGGTTGTAAGCTCTATGAGAGCATAACATTTATTTGTTTTTTGGCGATTGGATGACATTCATTCATTAATTCCATTATTTGGTTGTGTGATGTTCTGAAATGTTTATGTGTTTTACTTACTTGATGTAGCATCTTCCTCGCTCCATTATATTAATTAGGCACTATATTTTAGAACGCGTGTGGCGCCCAAATGGAGGAAACGTGCCTTGCTGATAGCGACACCACAAACACCATCTTGAGAGAAACAAAGTATTTTGACTCCATTACAAAAAAAACCGGTAACATAATGACGATTGCCGGCTGCGGTCCGAATGTAGTTGGCTCCGGAAGAGCAACTATAATACTCCCAAATGGAACAACTCTGATCATTGAAGCGGCATTGTTGTATCCGGAGTCGACTCGTACTCTCTTGAGTTTTAGAGACATCCGCGCAAATGGTTTCCATGTAGAAACCGATGATGATGATAATGGAAAGGAGTTCCTACTCATTACCAAGCACGACGAAAATGGTAAACATGTTGTCGAAAGACTCCCTTCATTAGCTACTGGGCTGTACTACACTAAGATAGTAGCACCACCTATTTATACTACCCTTAAGACTGTCTTTAGAAGCTCCGAACTATTCTGCCTTTGGCATGATAGTTAGGCCACCCCTGTCTTAGGATGATGAGAAATATAATTAACAACTCGAATGGTCATAATGTTAATATAAAAAAATTCCCGAATCCCGATGATTTCGTGTGCTCCGCATGCGCTATGGGGAAATTGATCATTAGACCGTCCCCCCTAAAGGTGAAGGATGAACTCCCCGCGTTCTTGGAACGTATTCAAGGGGATATATGTGGTCCAATTCAGCCCCTCTCAGGGTCGTTTAGGTACTTCATGGTGCTCATCGATGCTTCCTCTAAATGGTCCAATGTTTGCCTGCTGTCAACAAGGAACCATGCTTTTGCAAAGTTGATCTCTCAGATCATATAAATAAGGAATAAATTCCCTGATTATCGTTTAAAGTCTATTCGAATGGACAATGCCAGAGAATTTACTTCCAAGGCATTCGATGATTATTGCATGGCAACTGGAATCAAACTTGAGCACTCTGTACCGCATGTCCACACTCAAAATGGACTTGCGGAGGAATTGAATAAAAGGATTAAATTCATTGCCAGACCACTCCTTCAGGGTTGTAATTTACCAACTACATGTTGGGGACACGCGGTGTTGGGCCGCTAATCTCATCAACTTTCGACCATCGGCCTACAAAATCCACTCTCCTATCCAACTTGCGCAAGGATCGGCACCGAAAATTTCCCACCTACGTAGGTTCGGCTGCCAGGTATATGTACCTATACCACCACCCCAACGATCAGCAATGGGACCGCTCCGTAAGTTGGGGATATACGTTGGTTATGAGACCGTGTCCATAATCAGGTTCTTGGACCCCTTGATGTGGTATCCACACGCCCGCTTCTTGTTGCATTTTTGACGAGGATCTTTTTCCGACTTGGGGGGGGGGAGGTAATCAACCCCTGGATGACAAAAGTCGAGAAATCACGTGAAAAGCCACGGGGATCCACGCTCATGACCCGCGCGCTGTTGAGACTAATAGAGAAGTACAAAAGATACTAGATTTGCATTCCCTAGCGAATCAACTACCTGATCATTTTAGTGATTTAAAGACTGTGACACAGTCGCATGTGCATGCATGCAATGCACCGGAAAGGGTTGAAATACCAAAGAAAAATGATGGTATACCCGCTCCTGCTCCAAGGCCTAAGAGGACGCGGAATCCGGTTTCTCAAATCGCAAGTATCCGGGGACGCCCGAACAAAAAGGATAAGAGAGATTTATTATAGTCTGCCCCTGTTGAGGGGAGCCAGTTGAGACCTGGCACAAGTACGGATATTTCAGTGCACGAAATTCCGGACTTGAATTTTCCTATATCGGAAATACCCAGCGAAGTTGCATGCACACACATCGGAGCGGGAAAGCTAAAGGACCTAGCTCCTGGATTGGGAAATCCGGTGGAGCAAGAGGATGTGCCTGATGCACTCCATGACGAAATGGACATTAACTATGTTAATTTGGGCGAGTTAATTTTGCCAAGAAAATTTCCTCAATCATAGATCTTGACCCTGAGCCTAACACGCTCGCTGATTGCAAGAAAAGGTCGGATTGGAAAGATTGGCAGAAGGCAATTACTGCTGAATTATTATCGTTAAACAAAAGAGAGGTATTTGGACCTGTTTTTCTAACTCCTCCCCACATTCGCCCCGTTGGCCATAAGTGGGTTTTTGTTCGAAAGAGAAACGAGAATAATGAAGTAGTAAGGTACAAAGCAAGGCTCGTTGCTCAAGGTTTCACTCAGCGACCAGGTGTCGACTTTGAGGAAACTTACTCCCCAGTCATGGATGGAATTACCTTTAGATACTTGATCTCAATGGCAGTAAACATGGACTTAAAAATGAAACTAATGGATGTTGTCACCGCTTACCTATATGGTAACTTGGATTCGGACATATACATGAAAGTACCAGAAGGTATCCCTGTCCCGAACCAGGATAGAGCAAACAGGAGCTTATACAGTGTTCAGCTTAAGAAGTCATTGTATGGACTAAAACAGTCAGGTAGGATATGGTATAATCGTTTGAGCGATTTCCTTCATCAGAAGGGCTACGCGAGCAATGAAGATTGCCCATGTGTTTTTATACGGAGATCCCAGGATGGTTTCTGTATTATCTCGGTGTACGTGGACGATTTGAATATAATCGGTACACCTGACGATATTGAGGAAGCGAGTTCCTACCTGATATCGGAATTGGAGATGAAAGACTTAGGCAAAACCAAGTTCTGCCTGGGTCTGCAACTTAAGCATTCCCCTGCTGGGATTCTAGTTCACCAGTCGGCCTACACCCAGAAGGTGTTGGAACGATTTGGGTTTGAAAAGGCATATCCTTCTAAGACCCCGATGGTCGGAAAATCTTTACAGCAAGACAAGGACTCGTTCAGGCCTAAAGAAGAGGGGAGGAAATTCTGGGACCGGAATTCTCCTACTTAAGTGCAGTGGGCGCACTTATGTACCTCGCAAATTGTACACGACCGGATATTGTATTCGCCGCCAATTTGCTTGCAAGGTACAGTTCTGAGCCTACCAAGAGGCATTGGAAAGACGTTAAGGAAATCTTTAGGTACATACAAGGGACAAAGGACCTTGGCTTGTTTTACCAAAAGAACCAAGACCTATCTGTTGTAGGCTATGCAGATGCTGGGTACCTTTCGGACCCGCACACATCCAAGTCGCAGACTGGATATGTTTTCCTTTGTGGTGGAACAACGATTTCCTGGAAATCGTCTAAGCAAACTCTTGTGTCAACTTCGACGAACCACTCGGAAATCATAGCATTATATGAAGCATCACGAGAATGTGTATGGCTTCGACGAGTAGTCAGCCACATCCAGATGTCATGTGGACTGAACATCGTACAAACCCCAACAATTATCTATGAAGATAATGTCGCTTGTGTTGAACAAGTCCAAACGGGTTACGTGAAGAGAAATCTCACAAAACATATAAACCTCAAGTTCTTCTATGCACATGAATTGCAAAAGTTGAACGAAGTGAAAGTCTTGCATACTAAGTAATGTGAAAATCTCGCTGATTTGTTTATTAAATCATTGCCATCATCTTATTTCGAGAGATGTGTCCGTGGGATCGGCATGATGAGACTTAGGGAGATGCAAGGTTCAGGGGGAGAATATTCACAAACTCATCGCTGAAATCTTGATTCCGATGATTGAGTGCTTAACTTTATAGTTAAGTGAATTGTACTCTTTTTCCTTTAGTGAGTTTTTATGAAGTTTCTCACATGAGGTTTTTAATGAGGCAATTCGTGCAACATAGCAAGAAGTATACCGTGTGCATTTCTCCATATTTTTCCTACTGGGTTTTTCGGAGTTTTAAGCCATGATTATACAGATAAGATACCCATGGGGAGTGTTGGGAAACTGGGCCGGTAGAGACCCATTCGGTGTGGCCTCTACCAGGCTAGGGTTGACCTATGTGGATATCCTATCCCCTTAGTCTATAAATAGAGGAGCAATCATTGTACGGAAGTTTTACCGAGAGAAAGATCAATAAAGTTTCCCTTTATTCCCTGTGCCATTTGCTTGTGTAATCTGTGTGTGTCTTCGACTCTAATCTCTTCCTCGGATGTGGAGCAGCCTCGGAACCGGCCAACCGGCAGGGAAGTTCCAACAGGAACGACATATACATGTCCATGCCCTTGCTCACCGAGGTGACGTCGTGGTGAAACGGCAAGCACTGCAGGAGAACTGGCGTCTCGCCTCCGCCTGGGGCTGCTCAACTGCTCCTCGATCTGGACTTTTTTAATGGCTATTCTATATAGTACAATAGTAAAGGTGCACCCATGCATATGCATGTCTCCATTTCAAACGTCAAAAATCAAATTTAAAATGAATTGTATAGTAGTATATGTTGTACTAATCAACGTGAAAATAGAGAATCAGAAAAGAGTTTTTCGGAGAAAATTTGAGTCATCTTGAATACTACTAATATATGCATGGAGTCAGTCGATAATATAGGTTGTTAAACTTACGTCAGTAATAATAAAAGGGCAGTGCTAGGCGTCCCTCGGGGGATGGAATCCTCAGCCGTTGGATCAACCGAGATCTACGGTCAGATTTCATTCCCGTCGGTTCATCTCGCTTTTGCTATAACTAGTCCCGCTTTTGCTACATGTAGCAGAAAACGGTTTGACCTAGAAAAATAGAAAAAAAGATCATCTCGCCAGTGACCTTGTCGGAGATCTTGTCGGAGACCCTATAGCAAAAAAATTGTGCTAATGTAGCAGATCCGATCTAGCCGAAGACTTTCGCCTGTAGACCTCGCCGCCGGAGACCGTGTAGCAAACACTTTACTCTGTTGTAACAAAATCATAAAAGGTAGGTAGCCAAAAAAAATAGCAACTATAGCAAAAAACGATTTCGTCGGAGACATAGCCGGAGACTTTGTAGCAAAAATTTATGCTAATATAGCAGATCATATCTTGTCGGAGACGTCATCGGGACTGTTGCTGAAATTCATAGCCAAAATTTATACAAAACATATCGGTAGCGACGCCGTTGACCCAAAGTAGAAAAACTGTCTGAGGTCGCTAGCAACAGTGTACACATGGTAGCAAAAAAAAAGCCTCCCGCCGCCGGTAGTACAACACTCCATGGCTCCATGGGGATAGAGGCCGGTGTTGATGGAGGTGCTCGGCGCGATTAGAGGAGGGAGAGGAGTGGAGGAGGCAAAAAAATTGCGGGGCGGGGCAGCACGGCGGTGCAGTGGCGTGGGCATGGCAGGGCAGCAGCTGCACAAATCGCAGGGCACGGCGGCACGGGCGAGGCAGCACGGACGGATCCGTCCATGCAAGCTAAGGAAGAGAAGCAACAGGGGCCAGGCCCACCACACGCGGGTTGACCCTGTCCACCCGGGGATAATTATGGGATCCCCGGAGGAGGGGTATCATTTTCTATAATAAAATAGAGAAAAATTAACTCCCAGGAACCTATCGACACGTTATATTCTGAAACTCTAAACTCCAAGCTGCAATATGAATCATGGTACTGTACTACAAACAAGGACATTTTACTTTTGGAAATTTTCTCTCCGTTGTTGTATGCATCTTACATGTGCTTCTTCGTTCAATTCAAAAGCTGTCTTTCCACTTGAATCAGTTATTTTATTGCAGCTCGGACGGAGCATCAGTGTTTCCATATTATATGTATAGGACCATGTAGAGAGGGGAAGAGTAGAGTTCGACGTGTCAAAGACGATCATGCGTAGACTGCAGCCACGAACGCCTCCGCCCAGAGCACAATCTAGCCTATGCATTAATATACATGCTAAGAATATAATATATATACGAGATTTGCTTCGGTGTCCCCGCTCTCCTAAACTTATAAAACTGAAAACATAAGGATGAATTGACCGATACCACTTCATTCATTCCGAACAAAAGAGGTGCCGGTCAATCCTGCCCGTCTTTGTGTCTTCATTTCCATAAGTTTGAAGAAGAGGAGGGGACACCAAAGCAAAAGTCAATATATACACTCTTTTCTCACTCGAAGTGCAGATTAGTCAGTGCAGGAAGTGCTCGATCAGTTGAAGAACTTAAAGTGTTGATATCCCTCTTGTTTGGCATGTTTGGACTATTTGCAACACGCGCTTGTTCCCAATATAATAGAATATAGACATTATACTTTTCATCACTGATCCAAAGAGAAAAAAACCTAGATAAATCAAATTTTTCATGAAGAGTAGCTACATAATTTGTTGTTTAAGTGGTCTACGCACGTTTCTATTCTTGTAGACAGTGTTGGGCCTTCAAGTGAAGAGGTTTGTACAGCAACAACAAGTTTCCCTTAAGTGGATCACCTAAGGTTTATCGAACTCAGGGAAGAAGTGGTCAAAGGTATCCCTCTCAAGCAACCCTGCAATCAAGATACAAGAAGTCTCTTGTGTCCCCAACACACCAATACACTTGTCAGGTGTATAGTGCACTAGTATGGCGAAGAGATAGTGAAATACAAGTAATATGGCTGATTATAAGTGGTAATTGCAATCTGAAATAAAGATGGTAGCAGGCAAACATGTAACAGGTCTAGTTGTAAACGGTGTTTCAATGCTTAGAAAGAAGGCCTAGGGATCATACTTTCACTAGTGGACACTCTCATATAAATATCTTCTCTCCATGATGCTACCCTGAACTACTCTCCGGTTGGACAACTCCAATCCATGGTAGGGCTACAAAAGCTCTCCTCAAAGTTCGCATTCCCTATCTAGGTAACCCCACACTGTCGCGTTAGATGGTTCCAACACTACTAGAAAAAGGGTTGTTCGTGGCGCACCTCAAAAGCCCATCTGTGGCACACTAGTGGTGCGCCACTAGGTGTACGCTGTGGCTAAAAAGTGTTTGTAGCGCACTACCCTGATGCGCTACTGTTATATGGGGATAGGCATAGCGCACTACCAAGTGCGCCACGGGTAGGGGTACATTTCACTATCTCTTTGCCGAACTAGTGCACATATACACCTGACAAGTGTATTGGGTGTGTTGGGGACACAAGAGACTTCTTGTATCTTGATTGCAGGGTTGCTTGAGAGGGATATCTTAGACCACTTCCTCCCTGAGTTCGATTAACCTTGGGTAATCCACTTAAGGGAAACTTGCTGCTGTTCTACAAATCTCTACACTTGGAGGCCCAACAACTGTCTACAAGAATAGAAGTGCGTAGACATCAACAGGCAGTTGATCGGTAGTTACGACGATCGTGATGGCATAGCTCAGTGCGACAACTGAGGTAATGTCCCCTACGTTCTCCTCTTCCGGTAGTTGTAGTTAGGTGTCTCTACGAGGCGATAGGGTTAGGGTTTAGGAATGAAAATGTGGAGAGGTTTTCGCGTGATGGTGAAGGTGCGATTTTTTATCGATATAGGGGTCTTTTATGGCTGATTTTGTTTGCATTAGTAATATTGTAGATGTTTGGTGTTCTTGTATGATGAAAGAGGTTGTGTGAAGATGGTAGACTATATGTGTGTTGGATGAGTAGCAGGTGAATTTTTGGAATACCATGGCGAGGAGTACAATGATTATAGCATCCGTGGAAGTGACGAGGGTTTGATTCTTCAATGCCCATTGTTATGGGCTTGAGTTTTGAAGAAGGAGGGTACGTTGGAGATCGTGGAATATCTATCATACAAGCAACCCTGGACACGAGATTTACCCAGGTCGCCCCCCCCGGAGGGAAACCTTACTCCTGCTTGTCTGCTCTTGATTAATGGCGAAGCCAAAGGTTACAGGGGTGCACAGATGAGATCTGGCGGTGTGTATGCTAGGGTTATGGATTGTCCTCATCGTCATGCCCTCCTAGCCTTTATATAGATAGGCCAGGTACCGAGGGTAGGTTGATTCAGTTACAAGTTAGGGTTTCCCCTTGATAAAATTATCTAAAGCTAGCCGTGTTCTTCAAGTAGTCGCATTCTTCTTGGGCTTGGGCCACCCGAAACTCTCTCGAGCTTCGGCATCAGGGGTACATTGTCTCGTGGGCTTCTGTTGGGCCAGACCGGGTAGGCTAACATTCAACATCCGTAGGTCATACCCATGTTAGGAAGTGACTTTGAAGATGAGTTGATGCAGCCTAGTGGTGATGATCAAGATGACAGTGTCCTTACAACAGAGCCACTAGAGAGATCAGAAGGAGATGTTCAAATACTAGAAGAAGTAGTATAAAGTTTAAAAGATGAAGTGGAGTGATACATCGGAAACATATCTATAATTTTTGATGTTCCATGCTTGTTTAGTATCTACTTTGCTTTGCTTTTGTAGGGGTTCGTAGCATAGAAAACAAAAAATTTCTACCGCATGCACACAAACAAGCCAAGATCTATCTACTAGATTGTAGCAATGAGTCGATTGGAGTACTCACCCTCAAAGATTACAAAGCGGTTAACGAGAGTAGATTCTCGTGGGTGATGTAGTCGTACACTTGCCGATCTCAAGATCGTGTAGACGATCCTTCCGGCGCTGTGTTCCGGCAGCGCTTCCGTAGTCGGTCACACGTTCGGTACTCGATGAAGACCTTCCTCTCCCTTGTTCCAGCAGGTAGCGGAGGTTGTAGTTCTCCCCTCGCGATTCCGGTAGCACGACGGCATGGTGTCAGAATTAGAGGGAAGATCCCGCAGGGCTTCGCCTAAGCCGGTGCGAGTTATGGTGGATCTAGGGTTTTCTGGCGATCCAGGTTTAGAAGGCCAGAGAGGAGGAGGAGGTGTCAGCGGCGGATAGGGCGACGACGACGAGCCGGTGGCGGCGCCACACGGGGTGGGGAGGGCTGGCTCTTGTGTCGTTTGGGGCATCCCTCCCCCTCTATCTATGAGAGAGGGGGCAGCCTTGGGAGGGGAGAGTTTGAATCCATACCCAAACCCAAGTTGGATTGAAGGAAGGACTCTTTCCTTCTTCCACTAGGAAACCATTGTTCTAGTTTGACTTTTCAAACCTCCCTTTTGACTTTCAATTTAGAGCTTTAATTCTCTCTCGCAAATGCCCAAACCAAGTGACCTAGGATATGATCCAATCATTCCACTTACCCATGACACATCCATGGACCATTCCCCTTCCAGTCCGGTGAACCTTCTAGACCCTTCTAGAACCTATCCGATGAAAACATCGAAATCATTCCCGAACTCCGGAATCGGACTTTCCTTATATTAATCTTATTCTCCGGACCATTCTGGATCTCCTCGTGATATCCCGGATCCCATCCGAGACTCCGAACAACATTTGGTATCCCTACTTACATTCCATATCTACTAAACGACATCGAATCCTTAAGGGTGTCTCCCTACGGTTCGTGAATTATGCAGACATGACTGAGACACTTCTCCGATTAATAACCAATAGAGGAATCTGGAAATTCATATGGTCCCACATATTTCTATGATTAATTTGCGATCAAATGAACCACTTACGTATGATACCAATTTCCCTTTGTCTCGTGATAGTTTACTTATCCGAGGTTTGATTGTCGGTATCTTTGCATACCTAGTTCAACCTCGTTACCGATAAGTACTCTTTTCTCGTTCCCGTGATATGTGATACCTTGTGAGCCAGTCACATGCTTGCAAGCTAATTGGATGACATTCCACCGAGAGGGCCCATAGTATATCTATCTGTCATATGGATGGACAAATCCCACTCTTGATCCATGTGCCTCAACACATACTTTCCGAATACTCAATGCCACTTTTATAGACACCCAGTTACGGTGTGGTGTTTGATGTCATCAAAGCATCCTTCCGGTGATGGTGATTAGCATGAGCTCATGGTCGAAGGAATTAGGTTACTATGTCTCTAAAAGCTTATAGCAAATGAAATATTGAAATGACTTGATCTTAATGCTACGCTTATCTATAGGAGTATGTCCATCACACCATTCTCCTAATGATATGATCTTGTTGCTAATAACATCTCGATGTTCATGATCGGGTAACCACGATCATCTATTAACCAACAAGCTAGTATTATAAAGAGGCTTTACTAGGGAATCTAATTTAGTTTACAAATCACACAAGTATTAATGTTTTCGGTTAATACTATTATAACATGAATGTAAACATTTACCATAAACACAAAGATATAATAATAACCACTTTTATTATTGCCTCTAGGGCATATCTCCAACAGCTTTATCTACACTTTGGGGTCTTTTTATATCTTTTCTGGAACAAACCTATTAACAAGTTGCCACAGTCCCAGTTGCCTGTTTTCTTCTGTTTTTGGTTCCAGAAAGGTAGATTCAATATTCTCGAAATTGGACGGGACAAAAGCCAAAGTCAATATTTTACCGTGGGCAACACGAACCCAGAAGACAAGACGGAGAGGCAAACCAGGGCGGCCAAACACCCCTAGGCGCGACCAAGGGTGGGCCGGCGCCTAGGAAGGGTGTGGGGCCCCTGGTCGCCTCCCAGCCTCGCCTCTTCGCCTATAAGAAGCCCTTGATGCAGAAACCCTAGGCACCCAATCAAAACTCCACGAAACCGTCTGTAGCCGCCACCACCATCGTCCCTAGATAGGGGGGATCTGAAGTTCTTCCCGGCACCCTGCCGGAGGGGAGATCATCCCGAAGGCTTTCTTCTCCGGTATGATGCATGAGTAGTTCCACCTTGGACTATGGGTCCATGTAGTAGCTAGATGGTTGTATCTCCTCCTTGTGCTTTCATGTATAGATCTTGTGAGCTCCGTTCATGATCAAGATCTAATCTATTTGTAATCATGCATGTTGTGTTTGTGGGGATCCGATGGATATTGAGATTACTATGTCAGATTGATTAATGGTTTTGTCTTTATGATTCTACCATGTCTGTGTTGTTTGTGATCTTGCATGCTCTCCGTTGTTAGTAGCTATCTTAGCCAAGTAGTTGCTAGTGACTCCAAGAGGGGGTATTTATGCTCGATAGTGGGTTCATGCCTCTAGTTTCCAAGGGAAGTGATAGAAATCTCTTCGGTTGTAGATGTGTTGTTGCCACTAGGGAGAAAACAACGGTCTCTTGTTCATGGAACAAGTGGATTGTTTACCTTACACACTTTGCTTAAAGCATTTGATTGTTGCTTGCAACTTAATACTGGAGGGGGTTCGGATGATAACCCAAAGGTGGACTTCTAGTCATAGATGCAGTTGGATGGCGGTCTATGTATCTTGTTGTATTCCCCAATCAAATCTCATAGGATCTTTTTGTCTAGTATTGCCTTTCCGAGTTCCTGTTAATTGCCCTACTATAATTTGTTTACCCTTCATGCCATGTTGTTTATCTAAGGAGGGCACCTCTAGTGAACTATGGACCCCGGTCCAATCTTTACCATTGATACATCTTCCACTGTTACCTGTTTACTTGCTGCAAACCATTACCTTCCACACCATACGTTTAATCCTTTGTTACAGCAAACCGGTTAGCTTGACAATCTCACTGATTCGTTGGGGGCAAAGTCTTGAGTCTGTGTTATGCAGGTTTCCGTGTTGCTTGCAACACCTGTGTGACATTTCCTTCCTCCTACTGGTTTGATAACCTCGGTTTCTTACTGAGGGAAAACTTCCCGTTGTGCTTCTTCACACCCTGCTCTTGGGGTTCCCAACAGGCTTCACGTTAGCTATCAAGCTTTTCTGGCGCTGTTGCCGGGGAGGCTAAGGACGTCTTCACAAGGGGAGTCCTCCACTTCCTTTCTCTTTACTTTGTTTTTAGTTTGCTTAGTTTCTTTTGCTTGGTTTTTTTGCCTCTTGTTTTCAAAAACTCCAAAAAAATTAGTCTAGTTTGGTTTGCTTTCTTTATTCAAAAACACAAAAATAGTTCCTGCTCTAGCTACTGCTGTTTTTGGCTTGCCCACCTTTGCCAAAATGAACTCTGCTGAGAACACCAAGTTGTGTGACTTAACTAGCACCAACAACAATGATTTCCTTAGCACACCTATTGCTCCACCTACTCCTGATGCTACCTTTTATGAAATTAAGCCCGCCTTGTTGAATCTTGTGATGAGAGAGCAATTTTCTGGTGCTAGTTCTGATGATGCTGCTGCCCATCTCAATAACTTTGTTGAACTTTGTGAGATGCAAAAGTATAAGGATGTAGATGGAGATATTATTAAGCTCAAGCTTTTTCCTTTCTCCTTGAGAGGAAAAGCTAAAGAATGGTTGCTATCCTTGCCTAGAAATAGTATTGATTCTTGGACTAAGTGCAAGGATGCTTTTATTGGAAAATACTACCCTCCTGCTAAGATTATATCTATGAGAAGTGACATTATGAAATTTAAACAACTTGATCATGGACATGTTGCTCAAGCTTGGGAAAGAATGAAGTCTTTGGTTAAGAATTGCCCCACTCTTGGACTCACTGCTTGGATGATTATCCAAACTTTTATGCAGGTTTGAACTTCTCCTCAAGAAATCTGTTGGATTCAGCTGCTGGAGGTACTTTTATGGGGCTCACTTTAGGTTCTGCAACAAGGCTCCTTGATAATATGATGGTTAACTACTCTGAATGGCACGCTGAGAGAGCTCCACATGGTAAGAAGGTAAATTCTGTTGAAGAAACTTCCTCTTTGAGTGATAAGATTGATGTTATTATGGCTATGCTTGTTAATGGGAAAGCTCCTCTAGATCCTAATAGTGTTCCTTTAGCCTATTTGGTTGCTCAAGAAGATCAAGTTGATGTGTACTTCATTAGAAACAACAATTTCAACAACAATGCTTATAGGAGTAATTTTGGTGGTAACAACTATAGGTCGTATCCTCCTAATATTGGCAATTCCTATGGAAACTCTTACAACAATGCTAGAAGTGCCCCCTCTGAACTTGAAGTAATGCTCAAAGACTTTATTAGTAAAAAAACCACTTTCAATAAGGCTATAGAGGAAAAGCTTTTAAATGTTGAGAAAAATATATCCTCTTTGTCTGAAGCTCAGTCCTCCTTGATTAATAAAATGGCTGCTAAACCTGAAACTATGCAAAGTACATTTGCTGCCACTCCTGCCATATAACTTACTATTGATGAAAATGTTAAGATGTTAGCCCAACTTCATGCTAAGTGGGAAAGGGAAGCTGAAATTGATAGAAACAATAGTGTGTGCACTATCACAACTAAACCACAAGTAGTCCCTGTTCCTCCTCCTACTATGCCTAAGACTATTGAGCCTACTACTAGTGATGCTAAGTTTGATTTTGATATTGATGGTTGCAATATTTCCGAAGTGATTATGTTCCTACAAAAGCTTGCTAGAAGTTCTGATGCTAGTGATATGCATGTTGCTTTCACCAAACACATTACAGATGCTCTTGTTAAGATTGAGGAAGAGAAGTTAAAACACAAAGCTTCTATTCCTAGGAAAGTAGAAGATAGTTGGGAACCCATTATTAATATGCAAGTGAATGACTTTGATCTCAAAGCTTCATGTGATCTTGGTTCTAGTGTCTCTATTATGCCTAGGAAGATTTATGAAATGCTTGATTTGCCACCTTTGGAAGATTGTTATTTGGATGTCCCACTCAATGATAATGCTAAGAAGAAACTCATGGGGAGTATCAATGATGTTCTCATTATGGTTAACAATGTTTATGTCCATGTGGATTTCTATGTTTTGGATGTTGAATACAATGCTTCTTGTCCTATTACTTTGGGAAGACCTTTTCTTAGAACTATTGGTGCCATCATTGATATAAAATAAGACACCATTAAATATCATTTTACATTCAAGAAAGGTATTGAACACTTCCCTATGAGGAGAGAGAAGTTTCTTTTTGCTCCTCCTTTGAAAGCAAGGTTTGATGTTAATGCTTCATGATTTGAAAATACTTGATTCTTCTTGCTTTTTGTGCCTAACTTAAAGGCGTTAAAGAAAAGTACTTGTTGGGAGATAACCCAAGAGTTT
Organism: Avena longiglumis; assembly: GCA_030063025.1. Classification (NCBI taxonomy): domain Eukaryota; kingdom Viridiplantae; phylum Streptophyta; class Magnoliopsida; order Poales; family Poaceae; genus Avena; species Avena longiglumis. The sequence continues at coordinate 20,921,861 of CP125976.1, forward strand.
CCTTGAGTCTTGGAAGTTATTACTTCAGTAATGACCTCTCCTTATCCTTTTTGTTTGATTTTTGTGCCAAGAATGACCTCTAATGAGAGGGAAGTAAGATTTGGAGAGTTGCTGTCCCGAAACAGATTTCTGTCCTCCACCATAAAAATTCGTGAGGAGTCTCTGTAACTCGGATTGAGCTGATAATTTATGAATAAATCCTCTAGTATGTTATCTAACTTTTGTTAGTTCAACACTTTTTTATTTGAGAAACAGAAGATTTTCTAAAAAATTGGTTTCTACCTGCTGGTATGTTTTGACAGATTTCTGCCATTATTTGCATTTGCTTCTTATTGCTTCCTTTTTGAGTTCTCTTTTGGGGAATTGAGCTTTTTGGAGGAGTTGCTACAGTATCTTGTGTTTTTAGTGAATTTTTTTTTCTGTTCCAAAGCTTTGCCTAAGGTCTAATATCTTTTGAATACACTAATGTTGCTAATGAAGATTGTGTGAAGAAAAAAAATCAGGTGTAGAGAGAGAATGATGCAATGAGATGAAGAATGGACAAAAGCTCAAGCTTGAGGATGCCACCATGGTGTCACCCCAATAAATATCCAAGAGGTACAAGCGTCAAAGCTTGGGGATGCCTTGGGCATCCCCTTCTTCATCAATAAAAAGCTCAGGTATGTCTAGACACTTCGTTTTTATTGTTTCATGCACAGTTGTGTTGTTCTTGGAGCGTCTTAGTTTTTGTTTTCTTTACTTAGCTTTGATTAGTTTTCCTGAATAAAGTAGTTTGGACCCCCGTTCTCGCTATGTTGTTTCAAATAAGTTGCTTGGAGTTGGACAGGAGTAGGAAGGTCCTTCTTGAAAGTGCAAGAGGAACTTGCATTGACTGTGACTTAGACTTTAGCATGACATGCTAGATGTTGTTTTGACCTTATGCTTAGTGATTATTGCTGTAGCATGTCTTGTTTCAAACAATTGAGATTGCGTAGTGTACCTTAAAGAAATTATGCGTTGTTTTAGCATGCAAAATCATAGTATTGTGGTATTCTCCTTTGATGCTTTGTTTGGGTTGACTTGGCACATGCTCACACCATGTTATAACTATGACAAGTCACCATAGCCTCTATCATCATTTAGTCCTTGACTTTGTAGTACCACTCTATGCTTTGATTAGTAATGTTTTGTCGCTCTACATGATTATGGCCATTATTGCTCTCTTAGTTGGTTGCTCCCAGTCTTTTGCTATCCTCCACTTGTATGAGTAAGCTCTAATGATGCTTCCAATTCCCAAGAAATCAAGTTATTCCATAGTGTCCACTATAAACTCCTATGCGTGGTGTGTTACACCATTCCAAGTATATTATTGTTTTCAGCTATATTCCAATTAAAAAGTATTTTGTTATGTGAAAACTTAGTGATTAAATCCCTCACGAACTTTATGACACACTTTATATTCTTTGCCCCTAATAAACTTGAACCATTGTATCGTTTATGCTGTATATGCTTGCACTTATACATTGGAATTAGCAGAACCATGCTGTCATGGGGAACGTTTTCAACATTGCACTTGTACTTTGTACTCACTTGATATCATGCTATTTTGTCTTTGGATCTCACTGGCGTGAAATAAAGAGGGAACTTGTAAGTGCATGGAGTATGTATTCTGTGTTAGAGATACGCCTGGGCCGCTAGCCTAAGCCATGCCTAATCATGGTGGAAACTTGCAGCATCACCATAGTGAGATATCTATGAAGCATCCTCAATAAAAAAAGCTACGCACATAGTAAATAAAAAGATTGCTGAGATGCTCATTGTCTACTTGCCTTGTCATTTTGGTTATGGGATAGCTCCTGTACCATGTGCAAGGGGTACCCCATTGGCGGTTCTTTATGATACGCATGTACTTACAATGACAAGAACTTATATATGAGTGAAGTTGAGTAGCATGAGGTGTGGCCCTCGTATTCAAGGGACTTGAGATTGCTAACTTATAATTTGTCAAGCGTATACTCCATAGTTTGTTCACTTTAACCTTAATCACTTCAAGATGCTTATGATAGGGGCAATGAAGGCTAAAAGCTAACAAGTACCATAATTTTTGGAAGCTCGTTTTGAAACTTGAAATCCCTGCTTCCCTTATAAAGTGAAGGGTTTCACAGCATAGTAAATCAAAAAATTTCTACGGATGCAAACGGGAAAGCCAAGATTTAATCTAGGAGATGCAAACAACGAGGGGGAATAGATGAGATCTTAATACCCTTGAAGATTCACACAGCGGAACGTTCATCGGAACGTGGGTGATGTAGTCGTACTCGCTTCTCCTCCTCGCGACCCGATCCGATCTAACACCGCAAGTGGCGATGCCTCCGAGAGATGCACACGTGCAGCACCTCGACGTCTCCTCCTTCCTCGGTCCAGAAAGTATGGTGGAGAGACGGATTGGATCTACAACGCGACGGCGCGGTGCAAGTGGTGGAGAGTTTCTGCAGCAGGGCTTCGCCTACGTGCAGTCGGGAGGGAGAGAGAGAGGAGGGCAGCAGGGCGGCTAGGGCTTGAGGAGGAGGTGTAGAAGGGGGTGAGCCCCCAGCCCTCTTTATATAGAGGGGTGGGCGGCCAGCCCTTGCCCCTCCCCCAAGCCCTAGGGCCGGCGGCCAAGGAGGAAGGAGTGGGGGGCAAGTTTCCCGCCCCTTCTAGAAGCTCCCCTAGGGTTTTGCCCTAGATCTGGCCGTCTGGGCCCTAGGGGCCATGTGCCCCTGGTACAATGTGGCCAGGGCACTCCCTCATAGGCCCATGCCCCCTCCCGGCAGGTGGGGCCACGTTGGTCCCCCTCCGAAAGGTTCTAGAAGCTTCCGGTACAATACCGATTAACCCGAAACAATTCCGAACTCCAAAAACTGCATTGCCTTATATGAATCTTATTCTCCGGACCATTCCGGAACCTCTCGTGACGTCCTGGATCTCATCAGAGACTCTGAACAAAAACTCATAAACCAATTATCCAATCTATCCTAGCGTCGAGACACGTTAAGTGTGTGACTCTTCGGGTTCGAGAATATGCAGACATGATCTTCTATCAATAATCAACAGTGGGGTCTAGAAACCCATATTGACTCCCACACATTCATCGATGATCATATCAGATGAACCACGATGCCAGGATTCAATCAATCCCATATATATATTCCCTTCGTCTCGCGATATTTTACTTGCCCGAGATTTGATCGTCTTGCATCCATACCTAGTTCAATCTCGTTCACAGCAAGTACTTTGCTCGTTCCGTAATCCGATATCACTTTGTGATTAACTCCTTAACCACATGCTTGCAAGCGGTGTTGATATCGATTACCGAGTGGGCCCGAAGTATATCTCTCCGACTTGGGAGGGACACATCCCATCTCGATACATACAACCCAACAGGTACTTTCCGATCACCTGAGAGACACCTTTATGATGACCCTCTCATAGGATGACGTTTGATGACCTCAAAGATTTCTTCCGATACCAGGGAGTTGTATTATCTCTTGGTCTAAGGAATACAATATTTGACATAAGAAAAGCTTCGCAAAGATGAACACGATGACACGATCTAATTGCTCCGCTTAGTTTGGGTCTGTCCATCATATCATTCTCCCAATGATATGATCTCATTATTAATCGACAACTCATGTATATGGTTAGGAAACCTTAACCATCATTAATCAATCACACAAGTATTAAAGTTTCCGCTTAATACAATTCTAGCATGGAATAAAAAATTTATCATGAACACGAATTATAATAATAACATCTTTATTATTGCCTCTAGGGCATAATTCCAACAGTCTCCCACTTGCACTAGAGTCAATAATCTAGTTTACATTTGGCAACAATCTCACACCCATGGCACTAAGGTGCTGATCATGTTTTGCACGTGGAAGAGGTTTAGTCAATGGATCTGCGACATTCAGATCTATATGTACTTTGCTAATCTTCAGATCTCCATCTACTATATAATCTCGGATTATATGAAACTTGCGGTTGATATGCTTGGTCTTTGGATGATATCTTGGTTCCTTAGCAAGTGCTATGGCGCCAGTGTTGTCACACAATATCTCCAGTGGGTACAATGCACTTGGAACCACGCCAAGCTCGGTGATGAAGTTCCTGATCCAAACTCCTTCACTTGACGCTTCTGCAGCAGCCATGTATTCCGCTTGTACTGTAGATCCCGCGATCACGCTTTGCTTGCAGCTTCTCCAGCTCACAGCTCCTCCATTCAAAATATAAACATATCATGTCTGAGATTTAGAATCATCCTTGTCGGTGTCGAAACTAGCGTCGACATAACCTTTTACGATGAGCTGTTCATCACCTCCATAGACTAAGAACATTTCTTTAGTCCTATTTAGGTACTTTAGGATGTTCTTCACGGCTATCCAGTGTTCCACTCCTGGATCACTTTGATATCTGCTCGTTAAACTAAGAGCATTGGACACATCCGGTCTAGTACACAGCATGGCATACATGATAGGACCTATGGCTGAGGCATAAGGCACTTTGCTCATAGCTTCTCTATCATTTCATCAGAATGGACACTGAGCCTTGCTCAATATCTTACCTGACAACATAGGCACTGAGCCTTTCTTTGCCTTATCCATTCTGAACCTTTTTAGAACTTTGTCTAGGTATGTACTCTAGCTTAAAGCTATCAGGTGTCTTTGTCTATCTCTATAGATTTTGATGCCCAATATATAAGCTTCCCTAGGTCTTTCATTGAAAAACATTTGTTCAAATAACTCTTCACATCGTTAAGCATGTTAATGTCATTTCCAATAATCAATATGTCATCCACATATAGTACCAGAAATGTCACTGAGCTCCCACTCACTTTCTTGTAGATACAAGCTTCGTAGCAATTTGGAACAAATCCAAAGCTCTTGAGCACTTGATCAAAATGAAGGTTCCAACTCCGAGATGCTTGCTTCAGTCCATAAATGGAACGCTGAAGTTTGCACACTTTATCAGCATCCTTAGGATCGACAAAACCTTCGGGTTGCATCATATACAACTCTCATCAATGTTGCCATTGAGGAAAGCAGTCTTGACATCCATCTGCCATATTTCATAATCATGAAACACAGCAATTGCTAATAAAATCCGAATGGACTTAAACATCACTATGGGAGAGAAAGTCTCATCGTAGTCAACACCTTGAACTTGTCGAAAACCTTTCGCGACAAGTCATGCTTTATAGACGGTAACATTACCATCCGCGTCCGTTTTCCTCTTGAAGATCCATTTGCACTCAACGGACTTTCGGTCGCTAGGAGGGTCGAACAAAGTCCATACTTGGTTTTCGCTCATGGATCCCAATTCGGATTTCATGGCTTCTAGCCATTTCTCAGAGTCTGGGCTCATCATCGCTTCCTCATAGTTCGTAGGTTCACTGTCTTCTACTAACAAGACAGTTAAGATAGGGTTGCCGTACCACTCAGGAGGGGCACGCGACCTTGTTGACCTGCGACGTTCAGTAGAAGCATCGTCCGAAGCTTCATTATCCTTGTCATTAGCTTCCTCTATTGTTGGTGCAGGCGGCACTGGAACAATTTCAGGTGCTGCGCTACTCTCCAATTCAAGAGAAGGTTCAACAACCTCGTCTAGCTCTACTTTCCTCCCAGTCACTTCTTTCGAGAGAAACTCCTTCTCAAGAAAGGAACCGTTCTTTGCGACAAACACTTTGCCTTCGGTTCTGTGATAGAAGTTATACCTAATAGTTTCCTTAGGTTATCCTATGAAGACGGATTTCTCCGCTTTGGGTTCGAGCTTGTCCAGCATCAACTTCTTGACGTAAGCTTCGCATCCCCAAACTTTAAGAAACGACAACTTAGGTTTAGCACCAAACCACAGTTCATACGGTGTCGTCTCAACGTATTTAGATGGTGCCCTATTTAAAGTGAATGCAGCGGTTTCCAATGCATAACCCCAAAATGATAACGGCAAATCAGTAAGAGACATCATTGATCGGACCATATCTAATAGAGTTCGATTTCGGCGTTCAGACACACCATTGCGCTGTGGTGTTCCGGGTGGCGTGAGTTGCGAAACGATTCCGCTTGCTTTAAGATGCGTGAGAAAATCATAACTCAAATATTCACTGCCACGATCGGATCATAGAAACTTAATCTTTCTGTTACGATGGTTCTCCACTTCATTCTGAAATTCCTTGAACTTTTCAAATGTTTCAGTTTTATGTTTCATTAAATATATATACCCATATCTACTTAAGTCATCGGTAAAAGTGAGAAAATAGCGATATCCACCGCGCGTCGAAACACTCATCGGTCCGCATACATCGATATGTATGATTTCCAACAAGTCCGTTGCTCGCTCTATCATTACGGAGAACGGGGTTTTGATGATCTTGCCCATGAGGCATGGTTCGCATGTGTCAAATGATTCAAAATCAAGAGACTCCAAAAGTCCATCAGAATGGAGTTTCTTCATGCGCTTTACACCAATATGACCTAGACGATAGTGTCACAAATAAGTAGTATTATCACTATCTACTTTGCATCTCTTAGCCTCAATGTTATGGATGTGTGTTTCATCCCTTTCGAGATTCAGAAGAAATAAACCATTCACATCGACACATGCATTGTATCAATGACAGAGAAAAGATAAGATTGCTAACCTCGATCGAGGGAAATAAAGAGGAGAAAGCTCAAGTGCGTCTCGGGCACCTTCTATATTTTTGTTCTGTGAGAAATTGAACGGGATCATTCACTCAAACATTTCATCAAACACCTTCAATGCATGCATAGGAAAAAAATAAACTAGCACACCTCTCACACCTTCCACCAAGAAAAAACAGAGGGGAGACAGAGGGCTAGGGCGTCGTATTTATAGAGGGTGGGATCATACGTACCGGTTTGTAACACAAACCGGGACTAAAGGTGTGTGCCAGGCCACGTGGCTGGCGCCTAACCTTTAGTCCCGGTTTGTGTTACAAACCGGGACGCATGCCTCCGGCCCCCGTGCTTGCTCGAACCGGGACGCGTGCCAGCATTAGTCCCGGTTCGTGGCGGAACCGGGACTAATGCTGTTAGGAGGCACGAACGGATAGCCTGTTTTCTACTAGTGGTTGTTTATATAAGGAGAGCACCTCTAGTGAACTATGGACTCCGGTCCAATCTTTACGATTGATACATCTTCCACTGTTACTTGTTTACTTGCTGCAAACCATTACCTTCCACACCATACGTTTAATCCTTTGTTACAGCAAACTGGTGAGCTTGACAACCTCACTGATTTGTTGGGGCAAAGTCTTGATTCTGTGTTGTGCAGGTTTCCACGTTGCTTGCAACACCTGTGTGACGTTTCTTTCCTCTTACTGGTTTGATAACCTCGGTTTCTTACTGAGGGAAAACTTGTTGTTGTGCTGCTTCACACCCTGCTCTTGGGGTTCCCAACAGGCTTCACGTTAGCCATCATGGAGACATTAGAAAATGTTTTTGTTCGTGATGATAGTGGTGTGATCACTCAAGTGATGATAGTGCGATCCTGATGTTTTTGTTCCTAGTGATAGTACAAAGTTAAGAAGATGAACTTTAGTGAATAATACTGATTTTATTTTAATAAAGCAAATTATGTTTCAATTTGATACTAAACGAACTTTAGTGAACTTTAATGGATGCACTTCCTTGTTTCAGATTGTAGAATAACTTAGTGCATTCATATGATTACATGTGATTTAGTTTTGAAGGATGGACCATCTTCACAAGGTGCACAAGCACCACCTGCTGAACCACGAACTGCTGAACCAACACATGTTGCACCAACGCTTTATCCATCAAGATCTGCTCCACCAAGATCTGATCCACACAATGCTCAACCTTTTACAACAACAAGGACTGCACAAGTTGCAAGTTTTAAACCTCCTAGGAAGACAAATTCCACTGCATGCACAAGATGGACCACCAAGTAGTGCACAAGCTGGAGCATCTGTTGGGAGTGGTAGTTGTAGGAAAAAAAGGAAGCCAACATCTACAGTTCCGAGTTATCGGTACTTCATCGCAAGTGTAAATTTCTAAACTATGTTATACTTGTGTCAGTTTTTTGAGTAACTCCATCAATGTACTCACTTATCAGTACTTCCCAGTTCCCTGCCCTATGAATCTTCAATTTGTCAGTTTGTAATGTTGCAAACATGAAACTTAAGTTCCAAATGATGTTTTTGTTTCTCTGATTCGAAATATTGCTAGTCAAAATGCAATCAATATTAACTGAAATTAAAATGAACGGTAGCAGCAGTCAGACCGACTGGTAGTGATTTGAATTTATTAACGCGTTGCTAGGTCCCACAGGCTGAATTGTAAATGTTTATTATAGTATGAAAGATAAAGCTAGCTATCTTATAAATTTCCAAAGTGCAGCTTTTTTTTAATTCCGGTAAAAAATGATCATTTGGTAACGCTATTTGTATGCATAATGCTCCACACCTGCCAATTGAAGGTCACAATCGTGGTGAGCCACTGTAATAAACAAGGAGAAAACAAATACGGATGGCAGAGTTAAAGTGGTACGATGTAGCATGCACCTAGTTGGCATACGGTGAAGGATAGCACCTATGACGCATGGTGTAGTATTCTAGGAGAACCACACATGCAACAAAATATTCCCTCCATTCATAACTATAAGACATTTAGTTTTTTCTAAAAACATGTGTTGTGAGTAGATTCATTGATTTTGGTTTATATAGTATTTATATTGAAATATCTAAAACATCCTATAATTTGTGAACGGAGGTTGTAGCACTTATCCATCTGATGCGTCATAATATTAAACAAGAGATGCTAGCTAGGTAACCCAAAATAGCCACAATGGTAAAGACCTCTCTTTCCATGAATAAGAGCACACATACTTTCTAAGAAGAAATTTTGATAAGACATTTGAGCAATAGTATCTTGATTATGTGGTCCAAAATTGGTATCCCTGGATTATTTATTGATAAGGGGGTATCACTGGAGTACAATCTTATGATGATACTTCCGATGATATGATTTCTTATGAAGTAATCCTCATATGCTTGTACTAATTCCTAGTCAAAGACAAATCATAGAGAGGAGGAAGGGATGAAGAAGAGCAATAGTAAACCATACTTCTTGTAGTGTTCAAAGTAGAATAGTAACTTCGGTATATATTATGCATGTTGAGATTAAAATATATCAATCAAGTTGAAAGAGTATGTGTGCTCTCATGTGTGGTTTTGGTAATTAATGATAATATTTATGGACTAATGCTTGTATTGAGTTATACTTGTAGGGATTGTCCATAAGCAATGGATGAACCATATGTTGGTCTCAAGGTTGAAGAAAGACAAAAGTGAAGAAAAATAAACAATGGCCAAGGATATATTCAAGGTGTAATCCAAAGAATGGTCATAGAGGAGATACAAGGATGATCGAGACAAAGTGCAAAAAATTGATTCATGTGGATCAACGCTCAAAGAAGATATGAAGTGCAAGTCAAGATGATCCATCTCGAGAATATCATATGCTTAAATCTTTTCATCCTTATGTTGATCATGGATATATGAAGACATGACCAAAGAAGAGTGTCTCCCTAGGAGCATGGGGAGCATGCATTTCGCATGTCTTCATAAAAAAAGCATGAGCGAGCTCAGTAAAAGAAATGTGTTCCAACTTGAGAAGGATAAGATCATCATCATCAAGCTCAGTTGAAACACACAAGGAAAAGGTATGATCTTGATAGGTTTTCTCTTTTACAGGTCTCATATTGTACGAGGTTATAGGATAGTTAACCATAATATTAAGAGGAGCTCTTGAGTGAGTAACTTGATTTATCTTTCATAGATAGATCAAATATTTGCATACTTGGCATCGTATTTCTTGGTTTTTATCCGGACTTATCCTTGTGAGGTTCTAGAGCTTGTGTCTATCTTCATAAAAAGCTCCAATTCATCAAAAACAGATTCCCAATGTATGTATTATTATGTTTTTTATGTTAGAGGTTTTATCGGTTCTTAAATTAGGGAGGTTTCACACATATCTTCTCTTGGTATTTTATCCCTTGATGTTCGAGGGTTTTGTTGGATTCTACCTTGTCATTATCTTTCCAACAAAATTGGTATCAACTCGATTGGAGTTTGGTTGCTTGAGTTATTGTACTTTTAGTTTCGGCTTTTCTGCCATGACCAGTAGTACTGGTAGTACCTAATGCCATTGCATTACGTGCATTGATTTTAGTTCTCTATGGAGAATCGGTTGTGAATGGAGGGAGTATAGATTATGCATGTTGAAATTAAAATGTATCATACAAGTGTATTTTGCATCTTGAATATTGACATTCTCGATTTTGCTAGAATGTACGTGCCAAAGAAATTTACAGCCCTGATTGCCAACCACCTTGTGGTGCAAGCAAGATTAGGGGGAGGGGACGTAAATTTAGCTATATCCGATATATATTTCCTTATTTCCCTCATAATTAATGGCTCTATAATTTATGTCCTTATCTGTGGAAGTCAAAAGTCCAGATTATCCACACACGATCATTGATATCTTAGCTAGCAAAAGGTAAAAGTAACAAAATTTTCATGGCTCATATGGATTTTAAAGCATCATAAAAAGAATTCTTTCTGATTAACTCATTGTTTGTTTAAATATATACAACTTAGGTATATGAAAAAAACATTAAAAAATGCTAATTCGCTTTAGAAATCAATAGTGGTGAATGTACTTTATGTCATTTGTGTATATTGCCATTATATGTTGCATCGTTGATCTTTGGGAATCAAAGTCAAGATGCATATTTTGAAGCATTCACTAGCTAGTGTGGTGACCATGCTCCACGAATTGGAATATATGGATTTTATCGCTTTACCTTTGACTATATACTGATGAATACTTTGAATATTGATTTGGAATGAAAACACCTTTTCCACTATAAAGTTGAAGCTAGGCCTCTGTATTATCCAAGTAACCGGTAGAATTCTAGCCGGCTTATGAATGAAACCAACTAATACCCCTGTTCCATAAAACAAGCCTTATAAATATAGTGAATGGTCAAAACTTTTTAAATTTGACCAAACATATGCAAGAAAATATCAAAAGTTACAACATTTGGTAAATACACTATGGAAATATATTTTATGGTGGATATATTGGTATTGGTTTTGTATTATATATATATATATTCATATTTTTGTCTAAAAACAAGGTCAAACTTAGACAATATGCACTTTTGACTAAATTTATTTGCCCTGTTTGCGGAATGGAGAGAGTATGACTAACTATCATTTTCAAGTTATTCTATTGGAGAAACTCTTTGGGATAATAAATTTATTTCCTTACATAACTGACTAGAACATCGTATATTATCTGAATGTTTGTATGGCAGCTGCCTAAGAATTTGCACGAATCCATTTTATTTCCTCTCTACATTCACACCAACACAATGACTGATTACAAATACTTTTTGCTGCTATGAATATTATTCATGTAATATATAAAGATTGGCTCCGACTTTCTGTTATTCTGGTAAGTGTAACCCAGCGCTTCTATCGACATACTAATGTATTAGTTTATATATATGGATATATCCACGTGCACTGCAGTATCTATATACAACTCTATGTGGTGTTGAAGTGTCCATGTGGAATAGCCATTAGTTGTAGGTCATATTTTCTTCCCACAGTCATTCCAAATTTCTCAGACATGTCGAGTGACTCTAGGCTCGCTCCACCAGGAAGAACCCAATCGAAATGGTATAGAAGGTTTGCCAAAGTAATCTCCAAGGTTGATGTGCCGAATAGCATCCCTGGGCACTGCCTACGTCCTGCCCCAAAGGGAGTGAATTCATAGTGTGTCCCAGTGTAATCCATGTTGTTGTTTTCAAACCTCTCAGGCACAAACTCTTCGGGGTTTTTCCAACACTTCGGATCCCTAGAAACTGCGAAGACATTAATGAATATAGTGGTGCCTTTAGGCATGTCATAACCCATAATTTTACAATCCTCTCTCGCCATGCGAGGGATGAGAGGAGCGGGTTGATGCAACCTAAGAACCTCCTTAATGACCATTCGCATGTAGTTGAGTTTGGCAATGTCGTTATTGCTGATGACATCTCGATCTTGACCAATCGCCTCTCTGATCTCTAGTTGTGCCCTATCCATGGCTTTAGGATGGCGGACAAGCTCTGACATGGCCCATTCCAAAATGGTTCCTGTGGTATCCGTAGCACCTGAAAATATATCCTGGAAATGAAGGAGGATATGTATAATTAGTTTTAAGTATGTGTATAGACATTTTAATTTTACTGCAAAATTATAACATATGTGGAATGAAAATTACTATCTATTACCACAAATGATTAAAAACAACTTTTTGGGTGCACCGAGTATAACTTCTCAGTGGATAAGTGTGAGATGATATATACATGAGGCATGAAAGGAAAGTATGATATCGTGACCTTAGTGTTCAAGAAAAAACAGGTAATCGTGTGGTCTATGTTGCAATGGTGGTAGTGTGTGGTAGTTGATGACCGATGGCTGGAGTAGATTGCCATGGAATTTACCATTAACGAATGACCGTACCACCGTTTAATAGGTTAGGTCTTACTATGTAATCATTTTTATAGGAGTTTCTAAGTCCGTGGACTGACAATAAACTAAGCCTTAGTTAATTTTAGAAATATACTTTTGCACGTGTATAAACAAAAAAATTCACAATAATGATGTTGGTGAAAAATTATGTATTGTCTGTTTTCAGAGCTAAACAACACATAGGATCTCAAAACTGGATGGACAATTCTCAGCATCAATTGTACTTAAAAAATTATTGGCCGGCTATGAATTAGCAAAACCGGTATTTTTATCTCACCTGAGGGAACATATGCTCGTGTTACTTTGTAGCCTTCCTATGAAAATCAGTGTTGTAAAGAGAAGTGTACTCACAAATAAGACGGCGCATATACTCTCCGTGGTTAGGGGGAGTGCCAGTGAGTCCTCCTTCTGCAGCCTGAGCAGCACGTCCAGGAGGTCCTCGTCGTCGGCAGCGCCGGCGCCGGCGCCTTCTCCTTCAGCTCGCGCGGCCTTACGCTCCACGATGACTTTCTCGATGATGCGCTGCATGCAGTTGTAGCTTTTCTGCATTCGGCGCGCGCCGAAGCTGAGCCACCGCGCTAAGCGCGACGACGGGAAGAGGTCGACGAGGCAGAACCCTCCCAGCAGAGTTAGCACCACGTCCAGCTCGCGGATGTACTCCTCTTGCTCGGAGAACCTCCCGCCGAACACCGCCCGCGCCACGATGCCGTTGCTGAGCTCCATCATCTTCTCGCTGACGTTAATGGGGGCGCCGGCGCCGGCGATGTTGCGGAGGAGGCAGCCCACCTGCTCGGCCCTGATCCCGTCCATGCGCCTCACCTGCTTGGCGCTGAGGAGCTCCACGATGCACACCTTGCGCATCTGGCGCCAGTGGTCGCCGTAGGGTGCGAAGATGATGCCCCTGCCGCCGCAGCCGGCGATGTCCTGCGTCGGGGTGTCTGGCCGGGTCGCGAACGTGAGGACGTTCGTCTTCATGACCTGCGCCACTGCCTCGGCGCTGGAGACGATCACCGCGGGGACCTCCCCGAGCTTGAGGAGCATGAGTGGCCCGTGCCGGCAGCACAGCTCCATGATCTTGCGGTGCGGGACAACGCTGACGACGTGGTGGAGGCTGCCGATGATCGGGAGAGTCCATGGCCCGGGAGGCTGGGGCCTAAGTGGCTTGCTCTTTCTCCCTGAGAGATTATTGAGAAACCAAAGAGCCAGGGGAGTGATGAGGGCTATGAAACACATGCTTAGCCACCCCTCCATCGCAGCTAGTGCTTATAGGCAAGTGCAGTGTGTGTGATAAACTGATAACGAATCTGTGTTGGAGAGGCCGGTCGAGTATATATATAGGAAGTGTCTAGATTTCAGGCGTCTGAAAACTTCTTAAGTCTAAGTCGTTGATGTTATTTTAATATTTTTTTCTAATTCTCAGTTGCAACCTGATTGCAACTTATAAAGTTTGTTGCAACTAATTAAATTCTCAGATACACTCTAGTTGCAACTCATTTATAACTTTTACTTTGCACAAATTACGAATGGTAAAAGAGACGACCGAGACTTAAAAAGTTCTCGGACACCAGAGAACTAGCAAAACCGATATAAATATATATAACAACTTGTTCGTGTAAAACGAAAACAAAATCGTATCCTAGCTTCTTTCCGGCCGATCGATGCGCTTTAATTTGGTCCTGATGGCCAGTGGAGTGGCCAAACGCATTATTGGGGCTGCTAACTGGCGAAGCTTCGGACGAGCAGCTGATGCATCCACGCTTTATGCTACTGACTGTAGCTCATATGCATGCATGCATGCATGCGCCACGGTGACGTCACCATGTTGCCGATGGCACCGCAGCAACGGCGTGTAGGCGCACGGCGAAAGCTATCTTTTCGGTGTTATCTACAACTTAGTTTTGTACAAGAAATAATACTCACGGCATCGCTACTTTTCGGTGGTGTCTGAACCGCCATCCTGAACGTCCGCGCTGCCTTTGTGATTCGAATTCGTGCTAGACCGGTCTGTTTTTTTGGCTGATACGACATATTTTTCATACATACTAAAATGAAACCGTAGTAAAATATTGTCATGTCCGAAAAATTCCATGTAGAGATTCCGGAAATTTTTAGACCATTTATGTCTATTGTAATCAAATTTTGTGAAAAAAAAATGCATGTTATCAATATGATCTTATGTTAATATAAGAATATGCGTAGCGAGATGACATGCCAAATATACCAACTCGGTCTAGCAAGACTATAATCACAAGCCAGTGCACAGTAGAAGGGACCGAGAGGTAGCGGGGCCATGCAAAGATCCGCGTTCAGTTTTACCCTCTCTTCCATCTTCATTAGGGGCAACTGGTTGGGAATGAATGTATAAATCCAACACCTAAGAACATATCCTTACGAAAGCGAATTAACTTGAGCACCAGGCTCTTATGTTACTCATGCAATTTATTCTGAGGACCAGGCTCTTATGTTACTCATGCAATTTATTCTGAGGACCAGGCTTGGCACTTAACCAAGTTTAAAAATCCTGATACCCATGCTTAATGGTTGTGTGTATTTCTAGTTGGTGCAGAGACCGGGGAAGTGAAATCCTCCCTCTATTTTGTGGAAAGTGAGCCTAGCTCAACTGGTTGGGGGGTGGATGTACAAACTCAACACATGGATTTAAATTCTCATGGATGCGAATTTAGGTTCCTATTTATACTTGAGGACCAGACTATCTTGGTACTCATGCAATTTATCTTGAAGATCAGGTTTGATGTTTAACCAAGTTTAAAAATCCTGATACTCACGCTTAATGGTTGTGTGCATCCCTAGTTGGTGCAGAGCCCGGGGAAGTGAAATCCTCCCTCCATTTTAATAGATATCTGCGTTTTCATGTGACTATGAGCATACGCACGCGCTTCCTCTCGAGAGAGGTGGCACAGGCGGAACCCTCAGTCGCCGCCGCCCCCGACTCCTCCTCCCACCTCTTCCCCGCTGCCACCGGAGGACGCCGGCGGGCAAAGTCCGGCCAGCCGACGGTGGCAGCGGGGTTGCTTCCTCGCGTGGTGGGCTCTCCCCTGTAGGGATCCCCTTGGGCACTCGAAGGTTGTCGCCCCGACGGCGATTTGATTGCGGCGGGGTCTAGAAGCCAGGGCGGAGGCCTTGGGCTTTGATGGAGGTTCTCCCTCGGCGGATGGCGGTGCGGGTCGCATCTGCTGCTAGGGGCGCAGTCCTAAGGTTTCTCTCACACCAAGACGAAGACCTACCTTCAGCATGTTTTCATTGATCTGGTGGCAGTGTCGTGTTCCGGAAGGCTCCGCAGGCGAACTTCCATGGGCAATTTATACCTGGAGATTGCTGGAACGGATGGTGCGCAACCGGTGTTTTTCTGACCGTTTGGTTTCAGAGGGAGCGAGGCGAAGCTCTGCAGTCTGTTACCATCGTAGAACATGTCTTTAGTTCCATGGTGAAGTCAGTGTGCGGAAAATGTCATGGAAGCCAAGATTTGTGGAATAGCTATGGTGGGTCGAGTCCTGGTGGCAATAAGGAATTGGCTTGGTGATTCTTGATTTGTAGCAGCGGCATCGGAAGGTGGGGGTGGCAGCACAGGAGGAGTTCACAGTCTTACCTTGCAGGGTAAAAATCTAAGGTCTGGCCTTAATTGGTTGTGTCTGGCAATGATCTTGTTGAAGGCATTGTTTTGTGGGCGGGGACTTTCTCCAGGATGAAATCCAACGATCTTTGATCGGACGACAACGGTGCATGTGCTATGTTTCCTTCTTGAAGGCGTCGCTATTGAAGATGTTGGACTTCTGGTGTTGTTCTAGTGGGGTTAGTGTTGCTGCTACTAAGGATCTTATTACTGCAACGTGACTTTTGTTTTCTATATTTTTTGGCTGCATCCTTAATTCCAATAGGATAATACGTTGTTGCAGAGGCTAGGTATAATTGATATCGTCACGATATTAAATTATGCTCCTTTCCAAAAAAAAATACGTTAGTCCGAGCTCTCAATTGACTAGGCTCCCAAAGCCCCACTCACATGTGGATAGCTCTTGCTTACTGGTTATGCATTGCTTACTTCTAGTGTACTAGATTTAGTGGTGCGCCTTGGCGCACGATCCCGTTGAATTAGCGATAATTTACGTTTTGTACAATAGCGATACACAAGGAAAAATATAACTTAAATCATTATTAGTTTTATCAAAAGAGAGGAGATAGTTCAGTGCATAGCAACAACTCTCCGAGGCTTCCAGAGCCAACAACCGTAGAAATAGTATAAGGGGACATACCAGGCCGAAAGATATATGATAATAGGGGTAAAAAAATCCCCACATTAGTTTCTTAACATGCAGGTAAGATTTTAGCAGAAACAAAAGCATTGTAGCAGGAGGCAGATATAGCGGCTACAAAGGCCACGCTCCTGCCTGCCTCGGCGTTTTTTAGTTTGAATCCTCGTCTTCATTGGGCATAGTCACACGCAGCAGCTGATCATCAGCAACCTCATTGGTAGAGATGCCATAGAACTTCGTACCAAGGGCTCTCAGGGTCTCGTCCATCAGGTTAGGAGCGAGCTAGCTTGTGATAGAGTGTAGAAACATCAGGAATGACTACCTGCTCGCCAGTATTGTGTTCAGCTGCAACAGCAGCAAGAAGAGCTTCATTTGAAGAGGGTGGACCAACGCACGCCCATGGATTTGTGTGTATTGGTCTTTTAGGACACCTTCAGCTGGCATGTGCCTGAACCCATCAGGTAGACTGTTGATTTAGGCCCCTTCTCAGATTGCGAACTGAAACTGGCGTACCATGGCGCCTTGAACGATAATAAGTGATAAGGAAACCTTGCATGTTGTAGAAACGATTGAAGACAGGTAAAAATGAATTGGGGATAGCTAGCAGCTCAAAGGCTATCTTCTTGGTGATTTTGTTGGCCCCGGGTAGGTGATTTTGCAAATCGACAATGGTAGAAAGCTTCTTTGCAAACTAATATTCCAATGCTCTTTTATGATTTGTATCGATATGCCAACTGTAACACAAATATTATTAGTTCTACATTACATGATTGATAATTCTAGTAAGCACAATTCCAGTTGGTTTCTTCAATCAAAACTATCGAAGTCAACAACACAACCATGCTACAGGCCTCGCCTTGTTTTAAACGGGATACCCCAGATTGATTTTCCGTTGATTACAACGAAGTGTTTGCTACACTCAAATATGACACCTAGTCAAGGAGGTTTTAACCTGGGCTTAACCTTATTAGATATCATGAACTACATTTGATAAAAGTCTTCCATAACCTCCCGCCAAGTCTGAATGGGTGTTTTTTTTACATCACGTGACTGCTCGCTCGGAAAATCAAATTGGAAACTATTAAATTACATAAATATGGATGCATACTGTAATTACTATATGCAAAATTTAGGTATGCCATAAAGCGCTATCAATAGGGCTACAAGCTAGCAGAAAAGATTCCGCTGAAAATTTCTGATGCAAAGTGCCTTTTGACGAAGTGTGTATATAAAAATATAAGAATACTGCATAACTACTGAAGTCGTGATTCTACTCGGTGGAGATCATAAATCTATTCGTTAGGTGTATGTAGACTTAATATAGAGTTTTGTGTGTATGTAATTAACGGGCAGAGTATATTTCTTTTTTTTTTAGAAAATGTAGTCAAGAAACACAACTTACATGAATGAGAATTGAATGCGTTTTCAAAAAGCAACCCCACCCGTGTGACTCATCAACATGATGGAGACCCTCTCGATGCTAATGTCTGCACCCTTGATGATTTCTCGGCACTTAGAATAGGGAATTGTTCATGGAGATCCACTTATTCGTTTCATAAATTTTGCTTGCACTACGACCAACTGAAGATTAACTGCCTACAGATGCCATGTCGGCATCTCACTTCCTGGCCAGCCCAGAAATTCAAAGCATTAGTACACATTGCACAACCAGCAGCAAGCACACACGTGTATCAGGATAGTACAGCAGCACGCACGCCCAACACAACAGCTAACCACGCAGCAGGAGCGCAACAAGCAAGACATGATCAAGCAGAACCAGTTACCTTTGGAACAAAAGTTGTCATCATCTTTCACGTCCGACCATTTGTAACCAAAACACAACCACTTGACATGATTTCCAACCACTTCACCGCCCATTTAACCAACAGGACCTGCAGTCGGAAAATTTAAGTATGTTAGCTCGTTCTGAGTTGGATCAGGAAAATATCACAGGGTTTCTCTAAGAAGATGAACTTTGCTTATTTTTTCAAGATCTTTTTAACATCAGCTTTGCATAGTTGTTCATAACATGAGATGTACTGAAGGTTGCTTATTCAACTCAACTAAGAATAAGCTAATGAGAGAAAAGAGAATAGTACAGAACTTACCTTCAACTCTGACCTCACTCTAAAATATATATAATAAACATCCAACACATGTACAATGTAAAGGAACACAAATTGCATGAGTTTTCTGATTGATGTCTTGCACAGATGAGGAACTATGTGCATCTGTAGGACACGTTATATAATGCCTAAACTTGTAACCATGGGCACGCGCAACAATCTAAGAACATGCTCCTTCTTCATGGATTCTAGTGATATTTAAACGATAATCTGACCATGCATTTGGACTTATTAATTCGCTAAACCAGCTGATGTTGTGAATGATTGACTGTTCATAGTTTGCAGGGAGTTAACCTTCAGGAGAAAATTTCAGAACAGCGAGGTTCACATCATGCTAAACATTGAGAAAAACAATCAAATAGATGATTTATGGACAGAAAATTTCAAGCAAGCAAAGGAATATTTTGGAACTACAGGCTATAGCTGCTAAGTTTATAACAAATTGACAACATTCGTAGCCCAAGGAATATTTCATGGTATTTCTTTGCTTTATTAATTAGCTATAATGAGAGCATAAAGCAACCCAGAATTGTAGCCCAAGTGTGGACGAAATGAGGAACCAAGAAAATTCTGCAAAAGCTTCATAGTGAGAAATCAAATTAAATTAGTCAACCAGTTAATGAAGTGAAAAAGCTATTATCAGTTCAACTGAATATGTGTTGAGAATCCCGATTGATTACTGATGATAATCCCTACACACAATGCTGTGCCGCAGAAACAGAGCATGCCTTGATATAGTAGTAGCTTTATCCTACTCAATTTAAATACTAATCGAATATAACAATATCATATTCATAGGTCTGGGGATAGAATCAAACAACAACGATGGGGCTATGAAATTCCAAAGAGGTAGAAAACAAGTTTTTAAGTATGGGTGTAAAGCTCGAATTACAATATCAGAAACCAGGACTGACCGGAAAATAAATATTTAGACTGAAACTAAAGCTGGCCTGGCAAATAACCATTGCATCTAAGGGAGAAAATAAATGCAAACAAACCTTCATTAACAATTTGTAGTCAAGCAAGATTACCAATTTAGACTGAATATGAAGCTAGCAATGGGTCGATTTGGATTCTTGAGGCCAACACGAGCACGGCAGATATCACGGTTAATTTCTTTGACAACCTCATCCTGGAGTGTCTCTTTCATCTTAAGGAGGCGTTCAGACTCATCAGACGAGACTTTCTCCAGTCCAAGAGGAGACAATGTGTTGAATATCTGCCTCTATGAAAATAGGACCAACTTCACCAGATTCAGTCTCTACTTTAACCGTTTCCTTGCTCTTGTCAATAATGTCTGTAATTGGAGCCTTCAGCTCTATCTACTCATCTCTTAATTCCCTAGCCTGTGAAGAAACAACAACAGTTTATTCTAGTTGCAACACAACAGAAAAAAGGCTGGCTTCTACTAAAGATCATGAGGTATGCATACAACAATATGATGTACTACAAATAACCGAATTAACCCATACTCTTGCTCATAAAAATCATGCTAAAGCAGATCATTTAGGAACCTTCATACAGAACTCAGAGCACATCTACAAAATCAATGTATACCTTCTCAAAATCTTGGCCACGCACAGCCTCATTCTTGTTCTTGGTTATCTGGCGAAGTTTTTGTCTAGCTCCTTGGCTTCATCACGGAGTTGTAACGTGAAGGGATCATGGTTAGATAGAAACAATGTTGTGAAGTACGCTCTCCGTGATCAGAACAATTTAGAGTTAGTACATATGCATGCCTGAGCCTAACACGGGAACCCGCTTCATCAATCAAGTCAATAACCTTGTTAGGCAGGAAGCGGTCACTGTAGTGTTATATAGCTTATATCATTTATAACATTTTCAACAGAATTCTATAGGAAGGGAATAATGGAGCACATTAGGAACTTAAGAAAAATCACGATATTAAAACCTTCGATGATGGATAATCAAATCGTGGGATGTCACTAAATGAAAGCCCCTTGCCTATCCAAAATATCGATAAAAAATGTAATCAAATTGGTGATACACATAAGTGAACAATACAGACAAAAGAAACCACCGGAGAGGCAGAGACCACAACATAATATACACTCCTATAGCTAAGTGAAACGGAAACTATGAAGCAGTTAGAAAGATATAGCCAATACATAAGAATTAACTGTTGCTCCAGAATTGGTATAAACACAATATTAACCAAAAAATTGGAGATCGACCAAATTAATTAAAAGTATAACGCAATGCAAACCTGATATACTGATATGATAACTGTGCTGCAGCAACTATAGCCTCATTGGTGTATCACAGCTTTTGATGAAGTTCATATCTCTCACGAAGTCCTCTTAAGATCTGTATTGATTCATCAACAGTAGGCTCTGGAACCTTAATAGGTTGGAACCATCTCTCAAGTGCAGGATCTTTCTTGATATGTTTCCTACACCCATCCAACATTGTGGTACCAATGCACTAAAAGAGAGAGAACATACGCATGCCTAGCTGAACCAAACAAAAAGGTTCCACCTTGTTTCACATTTCATCCATAGCAAAGTATGCCCAACAACTTGAGAACAACAAGCTCATGCTGGCCTTGCGGGAACCTTCAATCTCGCGTGCAGACTACATCACAACCAGAGAAAACATATTAGCCCATGTTATAAACCTGTAGAAAGCACATCCAAAACAAAAGCAAATAAAAACTGTTTAGATATATACCTGTAACTCAAGGATTTCATTTTATAGTAGCAACGAAAACTGCAACTATCTAGCATTTGGTTCAAGCTTCCCTTCCACAATGGACACACAACTTGACTATTTGGAGCCTGGTGTGATGAAACAAAAAGTCAGTACTTTTTCATTGGTTCATAAAGCATCTACAACACACTGTGACTTAGATTAATACAAAATATTTATATTGCAAGGTAAACTACATTTCACAAGCAATATAAAATTCATGGTTGATGTTGCAAACTTATAGAAGACTAACTATTAACCTTTTATGTACAGATTGAGAGAGAGACCCACGAGTCAGCAGCCCCATTTAGCAACGTCCCACCTCGAAAAGCTAACTCCACCCGACATTTTTATACCCTTTTTGGGTGGTATATCGCCTTAAAAAGTCTAAGAGGGTAGTATAGTATGGGATCTTAGGTAAGAGAATTTGACCTTTGATTTTGATTGAATATACTATGATTCTATATTTTCTGCCTTTACCACGCATTATTGTATGCTCTTCTAGAAAAGTATGTATGCAGGAAGTAAATTTTAGTTGCTTTATTTTGAATCGAATTTAAAATTCGATTAGAAGGATAGAAAGGCCATAAGGATGGGAAAATCAAAATCAAATCTTTTTAATTAGACCCCTACTGCCACCATGAAGAGCAGACGTGCTAGCGTTTTAGCTCTAACCTCCCCTGCTGATTTCACCGCCGCGACTAAATGGCTGAACCAAATTGAATGAATGTCCACTCAAAATGACCATAGGAAAGATACCTATAAAACACTCTAAATAAACCTCCTCTGATTCAGCCATATGGATACTCGAAAATGAAGATTTTTGTCACTGTTTGTACAGAAACGGGAATATTGACCAGCAATTTGTTTTAACCGCTGCGACTAAATGGCTGAACCAAATTGAGTGAATGACCACTCAAAATGACCACAGGAAAGATAACTATAAAACACTCTAAATAAACCTCCTCTGATTCATCCATCTGGATACTCGAAAATGAAGTTTTTTGTCACTGTTTGTATAGAAACGGGAATATTGAAACAAGTTCCTTCTAATTTTCACTTGATCTTGACAATCCCCTGCCCTAAGAACATGAGAACCACAATGTAGATCACATGAGAGAATCATAGAGGGTGGGGGAACTCACCCTTTAAGCTGGAGCGAGGGAAATCAGCAGGGGACGGAAGGATCTTCACTTCTTCTTCTTCTTCTTCTTCTTCTTCTTCTTCTTCCTTCTCTTCCTTTTCTGCACCTTGTTTCCTCTTCTTCTACCTCAAGAACATGCCTCCCGTTGGTGGGGAGTGCGGCCTCCCAGGGCCTAACTCGTCGCCGCTGTCGTGGCCGCCTTCCTGCCGCCGCCGCCTTGGACGCCCGCCGCCATTCCCCACCACGGAGTTCACCGTGGGAAAGAAGGTGTTAGGCTGATGGAAGCTAGAGTTTGGGAGGACATGATTGGGGAGGAGAGAAAGGGAGAGAGACACGGGAGGGGATGGGGAGATTGGGCGAGGCGGCTGGGAGCACGAGCACGGGGACTGGGATAGGGTTTCTGGAGGCCCTTTTATATGGACGCGCACTAGTGGAAACGAGGGCTTTTGTTGATCCCGAAAATGGGCTTTAACACCGGTTCTTCTACGAACCGGTGTTAAAGGGGGGTCGTACCAGCGTGGCCTCTGCGGCATTAAAGGAGCCCCCCCTTTAACACCGGTTCGTGCCACGAACCGGTGTTAAAGGTCCTGCACAAGGCTCACAAGATTTCTTTAACACCGGTTCGTGGCACGAACCGTGTTAAAGGGGGGCTATAAGACACCACCCCAGCCCACACACCCCACTCTTCCATTCTTTCACATTTTGAGCCTAGCAAGAGGGTGTGAAGAGTGCTAGTTTGTGTTTTTCATATGCACTAGAGGTGTTCGTGAAATGCCCGAGAGCTCAAAATAAGCTTTCTTGTTGCTCTTTCCGTCTCGGCCGAGGTCGGCAACTATAGTTTCATGTGTCATTGATGTACTATATATATAAATGGACATCTCCCTATTATTTTTGATATATACTATATTAATGCAGATGAATCGGCAATGGATGTACGGTGACCGCACTTCCGAGTACATTACGGCCTCCAAAATTTCATCGTTGTGGCTAATGCAAACCGTGGTCACAATGGTTTTATGTGTTGTCCGTGTGTTCACCGTCGTAACAAGAAAGACTACTCAAATACCAGAACCATTCACGCCCACCGCTTCGATCCGGTTTCATGCCCAGCTATAATTGTTGGACCAAGCACGGAGAAAAAGGGGTTGTGATGGAAGACAACGAAGAAGAAGAGGATGATGAAAACTATCATAATATGTATCCGAATATGATGATAATGCAACGGAGGTAGATAATGAAGATCAAGAGGGAGCAGATGGGCCGCTGATGACCATCTTGGTCGGGCCATTATCGATGCAAAGGAAGAATGTGAAACTGAAAAGGAGAAGGAGAAGGAGCAGATGTTAAAGGATCACAAAACATTGTTGTATCCAACTTGCGAAGATGGCCACAAAAGCTAGGTGCCACAATGGATTTGCTGCAATGGAAGCGTAGAATGGTGTGACTGACAACAAGATTTTCAAAGTTGTTGGTAAAATGAAGAATCTTCTTCCAAGAAATAATGAGTTGCCTGACAAAGACATACCAAGCAAAGAAGGTTGTCTCGCCTCTAGGATTAGGCGTAGACGATAGAAGATATGCATGCTCATTAATGATCGCATCCTCTACCACGGTGAGAAGTACGAGAATTTGGATGCATGCCCCAGATGTGCATCAAGGTATAAGATCGGACAGACGATCATCGGCGATGTTGAGGGGGGGGCTAGGAAGGAAGAAGGTTCCGCCAAGGTTATGTGACGAATCTCGCGGCGATGAGGAGGGGAGGCCCCTAGGAAAGGAGGTTCCCGCCAAGGTTATGGTATGCTCCTATAATACCATGGTTAAAACGCGTCTCTTGAAATAAAGAGCATGCCAAGTTGTTGCGATGGCACATGGAAGACCGAAGAAAGACGCGATGTTGAGACACCCGCTAATGGGTCACGTGGAGAAAAAGTCGAGCGAGAGTACCGGACTCTCGCACGTGACGCAAGGAACTTAAGGTTTGGTCTATCACGACGGCGAATCCTTTGGTGTGAGCAGCGGCATCAACAAACACCACACCAACCTGGATTATATCTATAACCTTCCTCCTTGGTCAGGCATGAAGAGAAGTTCATTTCATGATGGCGTGAGGCATCCAAGCAACGAGGCAACCCGCAAGCACGACATTGATGTATTAGTTGAAGACTTAGAACTTAAACTTTTTAACCAGGTGTGGCCAAACCAGGTATGTGTGTGGGGATGAGCACAAAGGGGGACATTTGACCTCAAGCATCATCATTGTAATCATCATATGATTGACTTGCTTCTTAGTAACATTTCAGGCGCAGGGCAGATAAACAAGGGATACAATGCATGCACACTGTTTAGATGATAATCGAAAGTGTATATTTGGATAAATGTAAGAAGGTTGTGTACCTAGGGTATCGCCGATTTCTTCCGAACCTGCATCCGCAAGAAAGAAAGGCAACGCATTTCAAATGAAAGGCAAACATTTCAAGCCTGGAGGAAGCGCAGGCATCCTCCGGTGAGGAGGTATTTGGTATGGTCAAGGACCTAGAAGTAATCTTTGGAAAAGGTCCTGCAAATCTATCCGTTCAATGACGATGCGGGACGCGCCCATGTGGAAGAAGCAATCTATATTTTGGGACCTACCCTATTGGAAAGTCTTAGAGGTCCACTCTTCAATCGACGTGATGCGTGATTGATGCACAAGAATGTTTGCGTGAACTGCTGGCTTTCTGCTAGGCTTAGGAGTGTATGGGAAGACAAAAGATACACCGAAGCACGACAGACCAGAACGCGTCAAGGCCCCAAGAGCCTATGCATCCGAGAACGAGGAGGGTAAACGATGCCACTTAAGTCCCCGCCACGCCTTACAAAAGCAGAGAAGGAAATCTTTTGAATGTCCGAAAGTTATCAAGGTCCCGTCTGCTTCGTCGAATATAAAGGGAATAATAAATATGGCGTAGAAAAATTCCAAAACCTGAAGTCTCATGATCGCCACGTGATTATGACACAATTGCTCGATTGCATTGAGGGGACTTCTACCCGAAAATGTTTGAGTACCCATTGTGAAGCTATGTGCATTCCTCAATGCAATATCTCGTAAGGTAATCGATCCGTAAAGCCTACCAGGTTACAAACAGATGTGGCCCAATGTCTTGTCGACTTTGAGTTGGTGTTCCCACCATCCTTCTTCAATATTATGACGCATCTCTGGTTCACCTAGTAGAAGAGATTGCCATTCTCGGTCCTCAGATTTCTACACAATATGTTCCCCTTTGAGAGGTACATGGGAGTCTTAAAGAAATATGTTCATAACCGTGCTAGGCGTAAGGAAGCATCTCCAAGGGCTATGTAACAGAGGAGGTCATTGAGTTCTGTGTTGATTTTATTCCTGACCTTAAGGCGATTGGTGTTCGTAATCACGACATGAGGGAGATGCGTGGAAAAGGCACCCTAGGATGTAAAGCAATGATATGTAGGGACGGGCATTCTCTCAATCAAGCACACTACACGGTTTTACAAATATCTATCTTGGTTGCCCGTATATCAATGAACACAAGAATTTAATACGCCTCAAACACCGGGGCGATCGATGAATGGATTATAAGTGAACACACGGCGAAGTTTTGGCGGTGGCTGCAAAGACTTCTCACGAATAACACCACTGTTGGGGATCAAATTGTACTTGTTGGCTGTGACACCGTCTTCGATCGTATGTACTTTCCAATGGTACGAGATAAATGGGAATACATTTTACACGATAGGCTAAGATAAAAGAGCACCAACCAAAATAGTGGTGTCCGCTTCGATGCAAAGAAGACAATGGGCAAAAGACCACGTATTATGGGTTCATAGAGGAGATATGGGAACTTGACTATGGACCTAATTTTAAGGTCCCCTTGTTTCGATGCAAATGGGTCAAGCTAACAGGAGGAGGGGTTGAGGTAGACAAGAAGTACGGAATGACAACGGTGGATCTCAACAATCTTATGAAGAACTTAGACGAACCATTCGTCCTAGCCAATGATGTGGCTCAGGTTTTCTATGTGAAGGACATGTCCTCCAGACCAAAAAAAAAAATATGCAAACGAATACATCATATGATGAGCCAAAGCGTCACATAGTTCTTTCAGGGAAAAGAAACATCGTGGGAATCGAGGACAAGACAGACATGTCAGAAGATTATAATAAGTTTGATGAAATTCCGCCATTCACAGTGAAAACTGACCCAAGCATTTCGTTAAGTAAAGAAGATGCTCCATGGTTACGTCTGAAGCGATCATAAGGAAGGGCATATGCCAAGAAGTTCATGCTCATATTATGTAACTCTAGTTCATGTTTTTAATATTAATACATGTCTTGAGTGTTAGTCATGTTTTGTGGATGGACCGACTATGAGAAGAAGTTGTCCCGATTACTTATCATTAAGATCTGATCTCCAAACGCTGGGTCACATATTAGGAGTGCCTCTATGACCAGTTTCTTGGAGATGCCGAGGACTAGGGCTCAATCGGCATCTCCTAAATCGGCCGTAGTGGTGTCCCCGCCTCGAAAACCATCTTGCAGCTTTGTAACTTCTCCGACTAGATCAATACACCGTGGAGCTAACTAATTTCACATATTAGAGTGCCTCTATGACCAGTTCTGAGATGCCGGAGGATCTGGCTCAAGATCTCCCCGAATCGGCCGTAGTGGTGTCCCTGCCTCATACTGGCGGAGGACTGGACTCACAAGGATGCCTATTTATAGTACAAGCAACTCGACATAGTGTTGACACTTACAAAATAATGTCGACACTCACCCCTATTATTAGTCCCGGTTGGTGTCTCCAACCGGGACTAAAGGTTCATCTTTAGTCCCGGTTGGTGACACCATCCGGGACAAGGTACACGCCGCACGACATAATGTCGACATGCACTCACCCCTATTATTAGTGATGACTCGTGTTTTGTCCCGGTTGGTGTCTCCAACCGGGACTAAAGGTTCATCCCGCCATTTTTTCCCGCCATTTTTCTTCCCGCCAGTTCTTCCCTCCAGTTCTTCCCGCTAGTTCACAATATATATATGTAGGGGGTTGGCCTCCATTGTCATTGCACATCTCTAGACTCATATCTGCAACCTCATCACTCTTTCCCATGGCTTCCACCGTAGCACTAACCCCCAGGGAGGCGGAGGCGCTTTGCGCCTCGAACTACCCCTGCCGCCATCGTGTCCGTCGGCTGGATGCTTGGCGTCGAGGCGTGCAGTTCATCCTGTCCCTCTAGGTGTGGCGCCGGATGGCCATCACGAACCACTACTACTTCGAGCTCACGCCGGAGCAGCGGAGGAATCCCAGATGGCATCCCGACTATTTCCCTACTTGGGAAGCCTTCTTCGTGGATCGGCATGAGAGGGCGCTCGCCAGGCACGAGGAGGACGGCCCACCTCCTCCAAACTTCAACGAGGCCGGCCGTCGGCTATGGTGGCGCGGTCGGACTCTCCAGAGCGTCATGGCCTATGACACTGCCGCCGACTCTAACCCCCGTCTGCGCTATCCTCAAGTCCAGCCCACGCTCTACCCTCAAGTCCAGCCCACGCGCTACCTTCAAGTCCAGCCCACGCGTACTCTCCAGAGGTTCAATTACGGCGACCCCGACGACGACAGCGATGACTGCGGCGGCGAGTACGACGACTACAGTGGCGAGTATTACAGGTGTAGGCAGGAGCATGACTGAATCACTCCAACATTCTGAAACAAGTTCGGCCGATTGTTACTTAATCTGGCCATGTATCTTAATTTTCAGTTCTTTTATGTATCTTAATTTTCAGTTCCAGTTCGGCCGATTGTTACTTAATCTGGCCATGTATCTTAATTTTCATTCGAGGTTTCTTGGCTTTCGGGTCAAATGACCAATGTTATGGCTAGAATCAAGGCATAGTTTGCAAGAAAAGTTTTCCTTTTTATCGCACCAAAAAGGCATTTTCCATTTTCCGAGCATAAAAAACGGACGGTTTTGTGAAGCAACCACCAAATGGCTAATTCAAAAAACCACCAACACATTGATCAAAAAACAATGCAAGTTGAGAGAGGCTTGGTGAGATTCAAGTGTATACAAAAGATGCGACATTTAAATATCCAATCAATTCAAAATGTTAATACAAAAGATGCGGCATTAAAATATGATTTGATCTAATAAAATCATTTACATGAATGGATAGATATTATTTTTCTGAAAATTATGATATATTATTCATATTTTCTGAGTTGAAATGAAAAGATATGTTTTGAATTAAAAAGCCCTTTAATGCATGAAATAAGTGTTTTAATTATTTTAAAAAATTCATGTAAAGTAAATATAAAATGATTTACATGAATGGATAGATATTATTTTTCTGAAAATTATGATATATTATTCATATTTTTCGAGTTGAAATGAAAAAGATATGAATTTTCTAAATTCATATCATATTTTTAATTAAAAAGCCCTTTAATGCATGAAATAAGTGTTTTAATTATTTTAAAAAATTCATGTAAAGTAAATATAAAATGATTTACATGAATGGATAGATATTTTTTCTGAAAATTATGATATATTATTCATATTTTTCGAGTTGAAATGAAAAAGATATGAATTTTCTAAATTCATATCATATTTTTGAATTAAAAAGCCCTTTAATGCATGAAATAATGCCCCTTTAACACGGTTCTAGACAGGAACCGTGTTAAAGGGCACTTTTTTCGCTTCATGCACCCCTTTAACACGGTTCGTGGCGGAACCGTGTTAAAGGTACAAATACGCACAAGCGAATTCCCTTTAACACCGGTTCCCCACGAACCGGTGTTAAAGGGGGTATTGCATCTTCTCCTTTCTTCCCCAGTGCCAGATCGAACCACCGCCACAAGCAGAGCGGCGGCATTGCCAAGCGTCCAGCCCTGGCCGTCGCCGCCGCCCTCGCCCGTCGGAGCTAGCCGCCGCCGCCCTCGAAGACCGGCGCCACACACAGACGCCAAGCGCCGCTTCCATCGCAGCGTCAGCCGTCAGACGTCGGAGCCGCCGCCTCTCCAGACATCGAGCCCTCGCCTCTCCAGACGCGTCGAGCCCTCGCCCGTGCTCGCCAGACGCCGGAGCGCCGCCCTCTCCTCGCCGTCGGCCGTGTGAGGCCCTCCTCTCTACAGCTCGTCTCGTCACAAGTTCGTGTCATGCCCGTGTTAAATTTTAGTGCTACTGTCGTTACCCATAGTGTGCTCGGCTCAGTGGTCGTGTGTCATTTTGAATTGATTTCAAATAGAGGGAGAGAGTAGGGTTTAGAGTTTTTCATTATGTTCTTTAATGCACAATTTAAACATGATGCACAAACAAACCCTAAATAATGTTTATCTAAAACTGAGGTGTTACAGACGACAACTGTGTAGTACTACCTACGAGCACTAGTGGAAACGAGGGCTTTTGTTGATCCCGAAAAGGGGCATTAACACCGGTTCTTCTACGAACCGGTGTTAAAGGGGGGGCCGTACCAGCGTGGCTGCTCTGCCACGTCGCCGGCGCCCCCCTTTGCAGGCTACTCTGCCACGTCGCCGTTGTCGCTCTGCCTCGTAACGATATAAAATAGCTTATAGCAAAGATATTATAATAGGCCACGCCTAAACCCTAACTGACCACCTCGCTCTCTTCCCCGTGCAGGAGCGTCTCGCCGCCGCCGCTTCGGAGCTCATAGGCCACGCCTAAACGCCGACGCCGCCCCTTGCCCGACGAGCCCGCTAGCACCGGGCCGCTTGGAGCTCATAGGCCACGCCTACGCCGCCGCCCGCCGCCTGACGAGCCCGCTAGCACTCTAGATAATATTATTGTTTTAGAAACTATGGATCCACTTAGTAGAAACCTTGAAGAAGAAGAAATAATGGAGAACATTATTGATGAGGACACCTCACAATATCTGAACTTGGAGGGACATGACGACAGCTCAAGTACTAGTCATGGAGAAGATGAAGACTCGGTGAACGCAATATAATGGTTACAAAGTCCGCGAGGTACATGCATTGATTAAGCCTCACCGACTTCCACCAACAATCTTCTTCTACATGTATTAATTAACGCTTCTTTCTTCTTTTAGCCCTCTGGATCGACCAGCCAGAACCATCTTCTTCTACGAAAAAGAGCAAGCGAGCGAGCCAGTTGAAAGATCGTGCAAAGTTCACGATCAAGCATCGTGTTGATGGCGAGGCCGATGGAGCCCAAGAAGGCCGCAGACAAATTTATACGTCAGTGGAGTTCTTGTTAGGGACCAAATCCCAATCATAATTGAATATTGGAATAAGCCAAAGAAGAGCGACGGTACCTTTGTCGATGATGATCCAAAGAAACGCTTTGAATTCGTTGTTGGTAAATTTCACCCTTCCAGAGGAGGATGAAAACAACCAGTTATAAAGAAAAAGGTCAAAGAGTGGACTCTAAAGAAGATGGCTGAGGCTTTCCAAGAATCGAAGACAAAATTGAACAAATTTGTCAAAGCTCATGAGACTCAGATTCAAGACGATATTATGCGAAGATAAGACCTCACCGGCCCGAATTTGAGACATATAAAAAGTGCTATAGCTAAAAGAGGTCGAACCAATACGCTTAATGCCCGAAGAAGGAATATCACCGAGAGGGGGTCGTGGCTACATATCTTAGAGGCCTAAGTGGGAGGAAGCCAGAGGGCCTCATGAGAGAGGATCACACCCAGACGGATGGGTGGGACCTACGTGCAAAGACTTGGTTCTACGGAATCGGGCAAGGTTGGACCCGAAACGATTGTGTATCTTCCCAACCATCCTTGCCAAACCCGTCCGAACTCATCACGGCATACGAGGAAACATCCGTCAGACCTTCCATCCCGACAGAGAGAATGACCAGCTCACCGCGCCATCGGTAAAAAGAACACCCTGGACATGCACGAGGCACGGGGTATGACATGGAAGGATGGGTTTGTCCGGGCGACTCTTAGATGGCGCGAGAAAAGAAAAGAGCGTACAGAGCGGATGACACAGATAGAACATGCACTTGTGGCGCTGCAGGCGCAAGTGAATGCACAACAGAGCCATCAAGCTACCGGCCCATCTTAGCGGCACGAAGAGCCTGCATTGGAAGCTGCCGCCAGACTCTGCGCGGAAAAGCAGTGTGGCTTCCACGGAGAACGTGCAGCCCACGCTTGAAATGACGGGTCCTCGATACCCGTGGATGAGATCACGGAGAGAGCGAACACGCTGAGCTGCATGTGAGATTAATGGGCTTATCCATTAAGGTGGCTATGCTATGCCTTACCTCCTGTAGCTGGTGGAACTTACCACCGCCGACCGATTCCGGATGGCTATGCTATTATCGGGTGGATGAGGTTGTGAAGGAATATGAGCACAGCTTGACCATGCTACGGTGAAGGGAAACTCAACTCAAATTTGCAGTGAAAACAACCATTCTTTGGAAGAAGGAACACATTATGCTTCCAAATTGGAGGTCACTGCACCCTTGCCTCCGCAGTCGTGATACGAGCCGCTTCAGCTATCTCTGTGGCAGCCATCTCCGCCGTCGGCCATCTCTGCTTGCAGCCATCTCCGCCCGTCGGCCATCTCCGGTGCTTCATCCATCTCCTCGAGAAGGAAGAGCACGCCACGAGGAGCATCGAGCACTGCCACAAAGAAATCCGCAGAAACCGTCGCCAAAGAGTTCAAAAACTACGTCCGCAGCCTTCCGCCAAGCCATTGCCGGTTTTACCGTGGAATCGCAGCGACGAGGAGACCAATAGGATCTCGGAAGAACAGGTCAAGAAATTCTTTGCACCTAGACGGGCCGAGCCAAAGGAGAAAATAGATCCGGGTGGTGGAGAAGTTTTACAAAAATCTTTTGAAACCTGAAACCCCACTTGTGCCCGGACTACGGCAGATTTTGAAGGCGGATGCAAGGCGCCGTGGGAGGAGAAAGTAGCGATGTGAGGCACCCCAGAAAACAGTTCCCATGCTTGGAGAGCAGGAAAACCAATCATGCGCCCCGCTCCAAATGTTTGACAAACGGGACGCTCCTCCCGTAGATGATTACGAGGAAGAGCTACAAAGAAAGGCCAATTAGATGGGGATGACTTACATTGCATACTTGAACGTCATGGGAGACAACTTGCCCAAATGCGATGTCAACCCCATACAGCCATGGAAGTATGGGAAGAATCTAGTCAAGAAAGAGCAGCTCAAGAATCTACCAACAAAGATGCGAGAATTGCACAAGTGGTACCTTCATTTCTGCAAGACGAGAAAAGAAGAATGGATCACGATGCATATAAGAGATCAAATTTTCTTGTGCGGAGACGACGCGATCGACTTCAACATTCAAGACTTGCATTTTCTATTCAATCAGAAGGAACTCAACAAATCTGCCATCAGCCTTTATTGTATGTAAGTACTATTTCTGTAATTTTATCTCATCTCATTCACTTCATTAATTGCATGTATATATATATGCTCACCATATATGTATATACTATTATGCAGGAAAAAGGTTATGGAATGCATGAAAGGAGGCCCTTTTGACATTGGGTTCGTTGACCCAAATAGAGTTCATGAAGAAGTGGTAAGAGACAAACCCGGGCAAACAGAAGATTACTTGCTAAAGTCTTTCCTGAGACAACAAACCAAAAGGGAAATACTATTGCCTTACAACTTCTCGTGAGTACTGTTACCCTCTCTCTTGTACACATTCTGTTTCGGCTTACTCGATGTTAAGTGTAACTGATGATGAGTTATACGTACGTAGGTTCCACTTTATTCTGCTAGTCATTCAACCCGACTCAGGAAAAGTCCTTGTCATGGACTCGTTACGAAAAGAAAAAGAGCTATGGGCAGACTTTAGAGAGATGCTCCAGAGGTAATTTCAATCATATTATCGCACTAGATCGGCAACTTTCGTGACAATAAGTAATTAATTACTCCTTTATCCATTTTCTTTGTCGGACAGGGTTTGGAAAATGTTCACGGGCAGGGCCGTGGGTGAATGGTCAGAAAAACTAAAATTTGTAGACCAAATGTAAGTAATACTAGCTAGCTTCCAATTCCATTATATCATGCTTTATTGATTATTATTTTGATTGAACTCTCTATTGTCGTAAAGTGCGCGCATCAGAGACACGACAATAACTTATGTGGGTACTATGTTTGCGAATTCATTCGCAACACGATATGTGCGACAGGCCAAGCCGCACTAGAACAACTTAGAGTAAGTAAACAAAGTCCACAACATTATTTTATTACCATCAATTGTGTTGAGTTTTATTCTTATATATATTGACGGCCCATTCTTCATATATATTCAGATCGAACGGATGCGGGACCAACTCCTACCATTTGAACGCATACGAGCCATTCAAGAGGAATTGGCGGGGTTCATACTTGATGAGGTTGTCACGCTGGCGGAGATCTCTTTAGATATCCACCAAAATGAACGATGACGATGTATGTGCGATGACGATGTATGTGCCGATGACGATGTTTGTGTATAATAATAGTTGCTTAATTATTCATGTACTGTATGTACCGATGACGATTTATAAGTATACCGCTCGATCGATTCCCCCTCCGCGATACGCCCGGAAGCAGGCAGAAATGCTGCGAAGATTTATGCCGTTTTCACCGCGGCGAGTTACGCGGCAGAACGGCCGTCTCTGCGTAGTAAAACCTTAACACCGGTTCGGTCTGAACGGTGTTAAAGAAACTGAGCCTGCGGCAGCCCATCGCCACCTTTAACACTGGTTCGTATAAGAACCGGTGTTAAAGGGCCCCCCCCTCTAACACCGAACCCTCAACAGCGGTTGGGGAACCGCTGTTAGAGGGCCCTCCCAACCGGAGTTAAAGGGGGGCTCTGCACTAGTGGCGGTGAAAGAAAACGAACAGTTCAGATCCTCTCAAGCCCCCCATCCTACGGCTCAGAGACGTGGAGCGCTGTGGAGGCTCCTAGGGGTCTCCCCAATTACATCTTTAGATTCGCCGTGTGTATTTACCAGCAGGGGATTATCTTAAATCCCACACAAACCCATTAGTCAGATTTGGCAATGGTTAATCCTAAGATATCTCCATAAGATCTCTTATGTGTTCCTAGATTAAAAACTTGCCACGATACTAGTGTATTTTTTTAGAAGAGTATTTTAGGAAATACGGGAGTTAACCGCTGTTACCGGTAATACTAATGGTCTGAATATCAGGCGAGATTTTTCAAAATTACTGAAAACGCGTTCAAAATTTCTTGAATTCATTAAATTTAGGAAAACTACTATAATACCGGTAATTTTTGTCTGATACAAAGTTTTACCGGTGGTAACCGGAATAACTAGTTTTGGCGAAATTTCGGATATTCTAGCCGAGAAAAAAAATCCTTGATGAACTTAAAAATCTCTTGAGATCCCCAAACCTCCTGCCCATAGTGTGATCACAACTCTGCAGTCGCACAAATTGAGCTCTCAAAATAGCGAAAGTGCAATCCTCTAAACAAACAAAAAATGGCTAATCGTCTTTTGTGTTCATTCACCTCTTATTTTACTCCAAAGTTGATGAAAAACTATCGCCGAAAGACCAGGCGCACTTTCTCTTTGTCTCTTTCTCCCTCGGAGGGTGGCGGCTAAGGCTTATGGTTCGTCATTGGTCTACTCTACCCACACAGCTATGTCAGGTGCATCATCAAATAGGCCCGAGGAACAAAAACTGGTTCACTCAGTTAGCAAGCTCTGCCTGTCATGGAGAGCTCGTGGCTAAGCTTGTGTTTCATAGCCATCTCCACTGTACTAGCCCTTTGGTTTGTCAAGCTCTCCGGCGGTGGCAAGAGCAAGGCCAAGAAGGGGCAGCTGCCACCCGGGCCATGGACACTCCCGATCATCGGCAGTCTCCACCACGTCGCCAGCATCCTTCCGCACCGCAGGATGATGGAGCTGTCTCGCCGGCACGGGCCGCTGATGCACTTCATGCTAGGCGAGGTCCCCACGGTGATCGTCTCCAGCGCCGAGGCGGCGGCGCTGGTGATGAAGACCAACGACCTGGCTTTCTCTGCCCGGCCGCACAGCGCCACGCTCGATATCTTTGGGTGCGGCGGCAAGGGCATCGTCTTCGCCCCCTACGGCGACCCGTGGCGCCAGATGCGCAAGGTCTGCGTCATGGAGCTCCTCAGCGCCAAGCAGGTGCGGCGCATGGACAGCATCAGGCCCGAGCAGGTGGGGATTCTCCTCCGTTCCATCGCCGGCGCCGCCGCGTCCGCCGTCAAAGTCAACGTCAGCGACAAGGTGATGGCGCTGAGCAACGACGTGGTGTCCCGGGCGGTGTTCGGCGGCAAGTTCCCGCAGCAGGAGGAGTACCTACGCAACCTGGACGAGGCGTTCGTGCTGCTCGGTGGCTTCTGCCTTGTCGACCTCTTCCCGTCGTCGCGGCTGGTGCGCTGGCTGAGCAGCGGCGAGCGCGGCATGAAGAGGAGCTACGGCCACGTCCAGCGCATCAATACCGACGTCATCGAGGGCCGCAAAGCGGCGCGAGCTGCCGGAGTGTGCAGCCGTGCCGATGACGAGGACCTGCTGGACGTGCTGCTCAGGCTGCAGGAGGAAGACGCCTTTGCATTCCCACTCACCACCGAGAGTATAGGCGCCGTCTTATTTGTGAGTATTTCTTTTCTTCCTGCTGTCTCAGTGTCATGACACATGCATGAGTAACTCGTCTTCTGCTGTTTGCGTCATATTTCACCCAGAAAAAAAAGTATCCTAGTATCCTAGCTTCATCCATTTATAATTTTAGATTTAAATTCTGACTATGATTTGTTCACCTAAGATATTGTGTTTGAAACCATTCTTTGTTTCTGCATAATACATAATTATAATTACACAACTACTGTTTTCAGGATATATTTGCAGGTGCAACTCAAACCACGGGAGTCGCTTTGGAGTGGGCTATGGCAGAGCTCGTCCGTCACCCTAAAGTAATGGCTAAGGCACAACTTGAGATCAGAGAGGTCCTAGGTAAAGATCGAGGTGTCATTACTAATAATGAACTTATTGGACTTCACTACATGCGGATGGTGGCTAAAGAGGTTCTTAGACTGCATCCACCTGGTCCATTGATCCCCCGCAGGGCTAGAGAGGACCGTAAAGTTATGGGTTTTGACATGCTTGAAGGCACCAATGTATA
Source organism: Avena longiglumis (assembly GCA_030063025.1). NCBI lineage: Eukaryota > Viridiplantae > Streptophyta > Magnoliopsida > Poales > Poaceae > Avena > Avena longiglumis. The sequence goes on from CP125976.1 coordinate 20,958,840, forward strand.
CATCAATGCCTTCGCAATTTCTAGGGATCCAAAGTGCTGGAAAAATCCTGAAGAGTTTATGCCTGAAAGGTTTGAAAACAATAACATGGATTACAATGGGACATACTTTGAATTCACTCCCTTTGGAGCTGGGAGAAGGCAGTGCCCTGGGATATTTTTTGGCGAGTCAACCATGGAGATTGCCTTGGCAAACCTTCTTTACCACTTTGATTGGGTGCTACCTGGTGGGGAGAACCCAGAGACGCTAGACATGACCGAGAAATACGGGATAATTGTAGGAAAAAAATATGACCTACAACTGACAGCTATTTCACATGGACGCTTCATTGCCACATAGATACATATAGATGTGCAAATGCACTATATGAGAATAAAAGAATGTCATTGAAGTTGTAATATATTGTGGTGGGTAATGCAAACTACATAGAGAAAGTTTGCTCTTTTTAAAATGTTTATAGTCCCAAAGGAAACACATCTTTCATTGGCATCAGAGAAAATAAGTATTCACTCTGTCCAAAAATTTAGCAATTATACATGCAAGATAATTCGTGATTCATGGATAACACCTCCTAAAGTGATGAGCTTACCTGATAAGGTTGAGCCTCTATGTATAATGATAAACACTGGATCGATTCACTAGCACAAACAGTACCAATACATATCAAAGAACAATAGTGCTTCATGATTATAACGTATATGATCCAGAATTTACAATTATTACAACTTTCATAGCTCTAGCTATCTCAAATTATTCAAGTAGCAGCGAAAAATGATAAGTAAGGGTAGATCTCCATTCATAAAATGTGTCGCAGGCGAACAAATGCCTAGTGGAGTCTCGCAATCTAGAAAATATCACTCGGAATCGAATAACTTCCAACATTAAAGATTATAGCCAAACAAATTGGTCAATATTTTAAAAGCATTGGCAAGTAGTGCTAACAAAACTATAAGAGATCTATCATCAATATGCATATTTGGCTAGGTGGAGCTTAGCCTCATATGATGAAAGAAATATATTTTTCCCTACTTTCCAAATACTTCCATTCTTCAAAATAGTTTTTCTAAGGACATTCCAACATAAACCCATTGTTTAAAATAAGACGGTCTAACTTCGTATTCTACTAACCTATGTTCGTCCATCAAGTTTTTAATTTTAGAAATTGGGATGAGTGAGATCTTCCAAACAACTCAAGGCCTAGTTGCTCATAGTTGTCCATAACCAAGGATACAACTATGTACTTAAATTTACACTCTCGCGAGGTTTGTACACTTTATGCGCATGACTCGGTCATTTATCTGCCCATGCATCCTCGTCGATGCCTACAATCTTCTATTCCTTCCCATTACAACTTCCATCCGCTTTCCTTAAAAAATTGTCGATGCCACCCTCCATCATCTCCACCTCTTCGTTGAGGTCCTCCATTTTTTCCTAACCAAATCATTTAAGACATCTTCCATCCTCTCACATGACCAATCACCACAACCATATTATATCTTGTCCGATGACCCCCTTCGCTCTTTGCACCCACGGTAATCATCACTATATGAAACGTTATTTGACGCCACAACTAGGTTGCATGATGGGGTTTGACAACATTGTGTTGGTTGGTCAAGGGCCAGAAGTTGGTGTAGATTGAAGAATGCCATGTCCTACCTTTGTGCTAGGTACCAACCTGCGTGGTTCAATCCCATCATCCATAAGTGAGAAAATTGCAAAAAACCACCACAATTGTATGTCAAGAATCATAAAGCCACCGGTTTCCAAAAAATTCGCAAATCACCACTGGTTTTCATGGAAACGCTCATCAAAAACACTGATTTGTCGGTAAACGCAGTTTGACACCGTTTTAACCAGTGGGACCCGCTATAGCTAATGACATGGCATTCTAATCCTTACACCACTTGCTAAGATGTTAAAAAAGGGTAGGGCCCACCAATAGATGTGGGACCCGTCATGCTCGCACTCGGCGGTCGTCCGCCACAACATTGGTGTTCCCCGCCGCCGAACGCCAGCAGGGACGGCGACCACGCTGCACTGCTGCTCCTAGCTGGCCCGTATCACCGCCGCATCGCCCAGCCTGCAACCTCCCGAGCTCCATTGGCCCTCCTGCCCGTATCACCATCGTATCGCCGTGCAGTATGCAGCGACATCGGCGAGAGAGGGAAAGCGGCGTCGGAGATGGAGGCAGCCGCCGGCGGCGCTGGAGAGTAGATGGAGCTAGTCGATGGAGGGGATATGGAGGTGGGCCGCCACCGGCACCGGAGGGGACGCGAGCCAGGAGATGGAAGGGAGACGGGGCTGGCCACCACCGTCGTTGGAGGAGACAGGAACTGGGAGGAGCTTAGAAGGGGAACGAGAGGAGGAAGAGAAAGATGACATATGGGTCCCATGTCCACTGGTGGCCCCCACGTCAATTGTAACAACTCAGTCAAACTGGGTGAAGATTAGGATTTCATGTCATCACCTATAGCGGGTCCCACCGGTCAGACATGGTGTCAAACTGTGTTTACCGACAAATCAGTGTTTTTTGTCCATGTTTCCACGAAACTGGTGGTGATTTGTGAAAAAATTAAAAACCGATGGCCTTTTGATTCTTGACCACCAATTATGGTGGTTTTTTGCAATTTTCTCTCCATAAGTATTATGTATAATGTTTGACATTTACCATAAAATGTCAAATCGCCGTGCCGAGGGTTGGCAGCGGCTGCGATGGGTCCACCGGGGTGAGGGTACCACTTCTGTGTCCACCGGAGAGTGATGAAAGACTCCCTTGTCGTCGCTCCTCATGGTGGCGGGGGTCCACCGAGAGCTTGTCTTTGTGTAGATGTTTTTGTCTATGTTTTTTGCTTGTCTACCTTGTAACCCTTGTAAATGTGTTAAAAAAATAATATCAAGGAACAGTTTTTTGTACATAAGACATGCAAGATGACATAATATAATTCTTTGAAATGTTGCTATATCTCAGCTGTCATGCTTGTTTGTGCGATCTGATATCATGATCGGTTCTTATTAGCAGATACCGCCGGTATTGCCCCATTCGGGCGGTTCTTGGCTGAATGGTGATTACTAACAATGTCAGTTCAATCTTGGACTCCTAGTCAGCGAGTTTATAGCATAAAACCACCACATTTGTGCAAAAATTTCGAAAAACCACCAGTTTACGCTTGAATCGCATAAAACCACCACCCTACTACTGTTTTTTTGCAATGTGCGCTAACTGGCCGATTCAGGGCGATTGACGCTGGATCTGACAGACGGGACCCACTAGTCAGGCACGTCCGTTAACGACCGTTAACGGCAATAGTGGGCCCACTCTTCTTTCCATAGAATGCGACGTTGGACCCCAACCTAGGCAGTTTCAAGCCCGAATGAACCCGACCCTGACCACGTCGTTGAGCTCCACACCTGCCGCCGCATCGCCATCGCCGCCGGCGGACCGTCCGCAAACTCCGGCGATGCCCAGTTGGAATGATGGCGAGTCGTCGAGCACTTCTCCGCTAGGGGTAAGTTCCCCAATTCTAGGGTTAGGGTTAGGGTTTCCGAATTGGCTTCTGTTTTTTTGGATTTGAACTCATTTCTTTGTAATTTCTGTTTAATTAGCACTTCGTAGCTCTGGACTATGCACCAGACACCTGCTACGACCCCCAGTTTCATGGGATTGCAGTGGACTGCTCGGTGAAATGTCGTGAGCATGGATTGGTCCCATAGCAGTGTGTCGCCTTTGAAGGGACGAACACTGGAAGAAGGTTTTACATGTGTCAGATAGGGAATGTGAGTTGTACTGAATTGAACTGATTTTTCTTCTTAGCAGTTGTGAGCTTCCTCACAATCTCTTCTTAGCAGCTCCATTGCTTTCTGAAACCCTGATTTGGTATATGAGTAACTAGCATCAAATATATGTTTTTTCAACTCTTCCCCTTTAAACCCAACTGACTGAAATTTGGCATAGATATGCCTCAAACAGAACCTTTGTGGGGAATATGGGAATGTTTTACCAATTGCTTTAAGCAGACCCTATCAAACAGAGATATGTGTAAGGAACATGTACTGAAGAAAATACAGAAAATGCAGACAGATACTGAAGAAAAATACAGAAAATACCCTTACCTTCTGCCTATCAGAGATGAAAGTGAAACTGCCAAACTTCCCTGCCTCTCCTATGCAATATTTTAGCTGGGTGAGAAACCACATCCAGCTAGCAGTGTCCTCTTTGTCAACAACACCATATGCAATTGGGAAAATGTTATTATTTCCATCTCTCCCAGTGGCAGCAAGGATTTGTTGGCCAGTGGTTAATTTCACAAAACAACCATCCAAACCTAATTCAAATGAGAAGCAAATAATTATTCACAATTTGTAGCTGCATTGCAAACATAATTAAAAAAGATGCAATAGTAGTCAATAGTAATTCTACCTATAAAAGGCCTGCATCCATTTAAGAACCCTTCCTTTGAAGCATTCAAACATATGAAAAGACCATGAAATCTTGGATTAGGACTAGGGTGCTCCACCAGTTCCTTGGTGGTGACAACACATCTACTGCCTGGCTTAGTGTCTAAGATTGCTTGTAGATAGTCCCTCAACCTTGTGTACTGCTTCTTTTGATCACCCATGACAGATCTGAATGCTTTAATCCTTGCCCTATAGGCCTTGCTCCTTGGCACCTCAACTCCAAACGTTTGCTTTGCATTGTCAATCAGTGTGTCAACACAAGTGTTAGGATAAGTTCTCACTGCTTGCTCAGAGTGCAAAGCCAACCAATCAATTGTTACCCTAGTGTTCTCTCCATGTGGAATACATGTGTGCACACTATTTAACTTTCTAATACAAAAAGTTTTCTCATGGCCAATTGTAGAAGCTGAAATGAAGAAGGGACAACCCTTGTATTCAGTAGCACAGTCAATAGAACATTTCCCCTTGTATTCAGCTGCTCTAATTTATTTTCAGAGTTATGCTTGATGACTGTCAAGTTCAACACTTTGCAACTGTCATACATTTCTATCATCTGATCAATCTTTGACATGTTGTCCAATGCTTCCATTCCCTCTATTCCTTTTCCTTTCTCTCTAACATAGTAGATTGTATCTTTGTAATCATACCCATGTCCTTCAATCAGTGCTCTCAGATTCATTACAGTGATATCAGATAAGCTCAAGGTCCTCTCTAAATTATCTTCACCAGGGATATTAAACCTGATGTCCCAGATGTCATCGTCCAAACTAAATAAAGACAATTACAGAAATACATTCGCTACTAAAGCACATTTGCTTCATTTGTTCGATTAATATGGGATATAATTAAAGAAACAGGGGATAATGTAATCACTACAGTAGTGATTTCCAATGATTAAGATGTGCTAACAATACAAATTTCATAGCCCTAAAATCTAGTCAACCCTAATTTTCTATGCATAGCAGTGATTTAGAAATAACAGGGGAGAGGAAGAAGAAGAGAGAGGGAAGGGAACTCACTCAACGCCTCCAAAGGAAGATCCCCGCCGTGGCTGCTCTTCGCCGGTGATGCTAGGACCGCATGCGCTAGAGCCGCCGCCGCACCATGTGCTTCCGGCCGCGTCGCCTCTGATTCGCACTGCCGCTCCTCCAATCGATGTCCTTGACGGACGAATCGAATTCTCCGCCGCCGAGAGGGTCGCCGCCGACGAGAGGGCCGCCGCCGCCGGGAGTACTCGCCGCCATCGGGGGGTGGGAGGTCGAAGGGTACGAGGCCGAATCGAAACCTACCGCCCTTTACCCCTACACAGACAAGCCGTTAACGGTCGTTAACGGACGTGCCTGACTAGTGGGTCCCGTCTGTCAGATCCAGCGTCAATCGCCCTGAATCGGCCAGTTAGCGCACATTGCAAAAAATCAGTAGTAGGGTGATGGTTTTCTGCGATTCAAACGTAAACTGGTGGTTTTTCAAAAAATTGCACAAATGTGGTGGTTTTATGCTATAAACTCCCTAGTCAGCCCATTTTATGGGCAAGGTCAAAGACAGTAGTGCTGCTTTGTGTCGTACATGTTTGACCCGAAGAAGTGGTGTCCAATCTTTGATATCCATGCATCAGTCATAGGTATTGTATGTGTTTCCTCTAATATTGGGTTAGGTGCAAGCTGCCTGGTAGCAATCTTTGGTTGATCCAGCTTTTGTCTTGTTTATACATGACCCACCAACCACGTAGATAGTGTCTCTTGTTGCTTTTAGCTAAGTGGGCTAGCAGCCCGTCGCGAGTGCTAGTCTGCTACCTACCGGCGAGACCTATCCACGTCTATCCTAATATATCCGTCGGCCAGAAAACCATAATAATGTTTGAATAACTATGATGTAGCCGTTTTCGTTTGTACTACTCCATTCGTCTTAAAATAGATGTCTCAAGTTATTAAAATTGTTTAGATTTATTTAAATTTTAATAATTTAAGACATCTATTTTAGGACGAAAGAATTACTCCCTCCATTTTAATAATTTAAGACATCTATTTTAGGACGAAAGAATTACTCCCTCCGATCCATATTATTGGACTTGGATTTATCAAAATTTGGATGAATCTATATACTCCCTCCGACCCATATGAGTTGACTCAAATTTGTTTAGATTTGGATGAATCTAATTCATCCAAATTTTGACAAACTCAAGTCAAGTAACGTGGATCAGAGGGAGTAATAAATCTAGACAAAGTTAAGTCAACTAATATGGATTGGAGGGAATAATAATTCATCCGGCCGGCTCCTAACGCTGCATGCTGCATGGATCCGCGCAATGACGAAGCTGAGGTTGTTGAACGGCGGCGGCAGTAGTAGTGGGTTTCGTGTCGCGCCCATGCATGCAGTACTTACGTACTCACTACAGGAATGGGAAGCTACGCCGACGGCCGGTCGCTACGCCGACGGCCAAACGTCGGGGCCGTCGGCGTAGCCATCGTCCAGGCCAGTCCCGCCAAGCAGCCGTTGGCGTAAAATTGCCCTCGGCATATTCTATGCTACGCCGACGGCTGCCCTCGGAGTAGCTATTTTTTATTTTATCTCATTAAACTTTGAAAAATCATAACTAAATCATTCTAATTCGGAAAAATACAAATAATATATCAAAATTTGCAGAAAAATAAGACCTATCTATCTACACTCAAATATTACACATTTATAAATAAAAATTAAGTAAAACATAAAACATTATATATAGTTTAAACGGGCATAAAAAAATTCAAAACGATCGAAACAATGCGAAACCTTCGTGGTGTTATATTATGTGACATAGTTAGAAGAAAAAATATCAAACTTGGTATATTGATTATGTCTCAAAGAAACCTTCACAAAATGACCTATCTTATTTGAGGTTTCTTGGCTTTCGGGTCAAATGACCAATGTTATGGCTATAATCAAGGCATAGTTTGTGATAATGTGCCCATATTATGCATACACATGCATCATGAGATGGCGAACAATGTTGCAGGAGGAAGTTTTCCTTTTAATTCTAAAAAGCCATTTCCCATTTTCCGAGCATAAAAAACGGGCGGTTTTGTGAAGCAACCACCAAATGGCTAATTCAAAATACTACCACCACATTTTACAAAAATACTATACCACCTTATACGGATAATATACCAACAGGGGGATCCGAAACCTTTCCGTCCACCTTTGGTGAAAAGATACAAATTCTGCTTCTCGCGAAGTGGGTCAGATATGAACTATAGGTACATGATCCGATGCTCATGTTTTTTTACAAAAATCATTTTTAGGTTCATAATATGCTATTGTATCAAAGATCTAATGAAATTTTAGCGAGGCTCTGCCCCGAGCTAAGAATCTTTATGTCCGTCGTTCGACAAAGTTTGACGATAGTTTAAAACGGGCATAAAAAAATCAAAAACGATCGAAACAATGCGAAACCTTCACGTGGTGTCATATTATGTGACATATTTATAAGGAAAAATAGCAAACTTGATATATTGATTATGTCTCAGAAAACCCTTCACAAAATGACCTATCTCATTTGAGGTTTCTTGGCTTTCGGGTCAAATGACCAATGTTATGGCTAGAATCAAGGCATAGTTTGTGATAATGTGCCCATATTATGCATACACATGCATCATGGGATGGCTAACAATGTTGCAGGAGGAAGTTTTCCTTTTCGTCGCACCAAAAAGCCATTTTCTATTTTTCGAGCATAAAAAACGGACGGTTTTGTGAAGCAACCACCAAATGACTAATTCAAAATACTACCAACACATTTTACAAAAATACTATACCACCTTATATGGACAATGTCCCAACAGGGGGATCCGGAACCTTTCCGTCCATCTTTGGTGAAAAAGACAAATTCCTGCCGAATCGGCAGGAAGTGGGTCAAATATGAACTACAAATACATGATCCGATGCTCATGTTTTTTTACAAAAATCATTTTTAGGTTCACAATATGCTATTTTATCAAAGATCTAATGAAAGTTTAGCGAGGCTCTGCCCCGAGCTAAGAATCTTTATGTCCGCCGTTCGACAAAGTTTGACGATAGTTTAAAACGGGCATAAAAAAATCAAAAATGATCGAAACAATGCGAAACCTTCGCGTGGTGTCATATTATGTGACATATTTATAAGGAAAAATAGCAAAATTGATATATTGATTATGTCTCAAAAAACCCTTCACAAAATGACCTATCTCATTTGAGGTTTCTTGGCTTTCGGGTCAAATGACCAATGTTGTGGCTAGAATCAAGGCATAGTTTGTGATAATGTTCCCATATTATGCATACACATGCATCATGGGATGGTGAACAATATTGCAGGAGGAAGTTTTCCTTTTCGTCGCACCAAAAAGCCATTTTCTATTTTTCGAGCATAAAAAACGAACGGTTTTGTGAAGCAACCACCAAATGGCTAATTCAAAATACTACCACCACATTTTACAAAAATATTATACCACCTTATATGGACAATGTCCCAACAGGGGGATCCGAAACCTTTCCGTCCACCTTTGGTGAAAAAGACAAATTCCTGCCGAATCGGCATGAAGTGGGTCAAATATGAACTACAGGTACATGATCCGATGCTCATGTTTTTTTACAAAAATCATTTTTAGGTTCACAATATGCTATTTTATCAAATATCCAATTCAAGTTTTTCCTTTTCATCGCACCAAAAAGGCATTTTCATTATCCGTGCGCAAAAAGGGGATTTTCTAAAGCAACCACCAAATAGCTAATTAAAAAACGAAGGGTTTGTGATTAGTTGATATGGATATCATATTTAGATTCCTATCATTTTTCTGATCAATTTAAACATATTATTTGTTGAATTTCAATTTACAGATTTAAAGATATTAATTATTCTATATTAAATAAAAATACAAAAAAAATAAAATTATTATATTTTTATTTGAATTCAATAATATTTTTACTTATTCATTAATATTTACTTAAATAATTGTTTGTAATTTCAAAAAATACAAACATGTGACATGATGATATAAGAGTTAATAAGATTGATATCATAGTATTGACACCAATGTATGAATTACTTTGCCGAAACGGATTCTGAAGGAACGAGAAAGTTAAGCGTGCTGAAGCTGGAGTAGTATTAGGATGGGTGACCTGATGGGAAGTTTGACTAAGACTGGAATTTAATCAAATAGTAAGTATAATTAGTGTTAAAAATGTTTAAAGTAGGAAATTAACAAGTGAAACAATTCAAAGAATAAAAAAATTCAGAAAAAAATAAAAAATTTATTATTTAAAAAAAAATCAAAAAAATATATTTTTGCAACCGGTCGACAGGCTATGCCGACGGCCGCTACGCCGACGGCAAAGCCCTCGGCGTAGCATATGCCGACGGCATTTTGATACGCCGACGGCTTGACTGTGCTCCGCCGAGGAAGATCTTTGCCGAGGAGGCTACGCCTCGGCGTATCGCCGACGACCTTTTGCCCCTCGGCGTGGCCGCAGCATGTGACTCTCCCTTAGCCAACCGAATTCCCACTGGTAGAAAACGCCCCATGCGTCCCGGTTGGTAAGGGCCATTAGTCCCGGTTGCCCAACCGGGACGGGGCAATCGGGACTAAAGCTCCAACCATTAGTCCCGGTTGCCCCACCAACCGGGACAAATGGGGGCACACGTGACGGCATCAGAGCGCGAGGGGGGTGGAGCATTCACGAACCGGGACTAATAACCTGCTGCCGTGGCAGAGATTTGGCCATTTCTGCATGGCCAGAAGAATTCATTTTGGCACATTTTGTTGCAGCGGCAAGATTTTCGCCACTTTTGTGCCATGCGAAGAATTCATTTAGGTTGTTTTATTGTTTATTTAGTGTTTTGCACTTATCAATGAAGGAACCTTATATTACACAAGATCATCATGACAACATTACATTCAATACACAGATCGAGTTCATGCACTACATACAAAAGTTGCTATTCGATGCTACCGGCCAATTTCTTGAAAGTTGCTATTTTTACAATTCCTATTGTCTATACACAGCCGAGTAGTATCCCCCTTGTGTGTTTAGGACTTCTGCATCCAAGAATCCCGCCAATTCCTCCTGTATTGCTCGTATGCGATCCTTTGGCAGAAGACCGTCCCGTAGACGTTCGATCTGATTTAAAAAAAGAGTCATCCTATATGAATATGAAACTAAACACAATTTGATTGTAATTAAAAACTATAGAAATTATTTACGTACGTGGAGTTGCTCTAAATTCCTGCCCTTCTCATCGCACGTCTGCCGGATGAACTCGCATACATAGTATACACATAGATTGTTACCTGGTCCCTGCGTCAGGCACTTTACGACAACAGAGTTCAATCAAAATAATAATCAAGCATGATAATAACTGTATCAAAACTAGAATCAAAGAGATGCGCGGATATAGCTAGTGGTGCTTACATCTAGTGGTTGAAATGTAAGCTCCTCTTTCCAAACACCCCTAGCCTTCTTGGTGAACCGTTTCCAAGCGCTGCCCGGCGTAGAAAACGAATAAAATAAGTTATTAAGTACTTGATATCATAAAATTCACGAACGTTGCCGATATAGTGTCGTAATGATTAGAATTACCACTGGAGAAGTATCTGCATGTCCTTCCACGTCTCAAGGGGTTTATGTTTCGAGTCCATGACTAGTACACGCCCTTTGTCAAGTTGAATGATTAACAGAATATAGTGGTACCTGCGAATGCAGAACTAATCAATTATATAATTAACATCGAGTAAGCGAAATAGAAAGTGTATACAAGACAATAACACTCACTGGAAATTGTAAGGAAATAGTATTTCCCTTTTGGTTTCTTGAAACCTTAACGCGTGTACTATATTATCCTCCGTATCCTGGGGGCTTATTTTGAGATTAGCTTCATGAACCCAATATGGGTCAATGAAGCCAATGTCATAGATTAGTCCTCTGCTGCATTCGAGAATCTTCATTCTGCATATTAAAGTATGATTATATACATGCAATAAACAAAATATTATAGATGGAGACTAAATTAATTACAGAATTAGTACTTACAGACAATAGGCACTCATGATCGATTTGTCCAAGGCGTCTTGATTGAATAATTGAAATAGTTCATCAAATTCAATGGATACCATGTCATCGTTTTCTTTCCCATGATGCTTTTTTGTAACCCTCAGCACTATCCAGTTAGCCCCGGCCCTTGTGGCATGCATGTACCAGTTATGCAATCTTCGCATTTTTGTTGGAAGATTGTTTACCTCCTCAGGTTTGACGAGAGGTTTTCGTACTGGTATTGGTATGCTACTTCACTCACGGGGAAGAACTCTAATCGATAAGTCTTGGGCAATACTCATACCTTGAGCAGCGGCTTCTCCGTGTGCAACTACCTCGGATCATACTGCTCTTGCCCCATATTTGCTCGACCCACATTGGTTTGAGAAATCACCTTGAGAGGGCGCAAGTCTGTTGCTTGTTCTCCGAGCTGGGCAACAGATTTCCGCTTGCATCGATCTTGCTCTTGAGGCTTTTGTGCGCATGTGACTTGAGAATAGAACGCTCATAGTCGATGACTTTGGCTCGGGTTGATGAAGAGTCTTTAGCATTTTCAACACTTTGGCTTTTTCTTCTTTGGTCTTTGGGGAACTCGCTCTTTCGGCCGCCTCGAAATAGCTTTGTCGTTTCCGCATCAACGATCGCCGCATCTCCTCTTGATCTGATCATAAGCTCTCTTGGGAGGAACCGTTGGTACTTTTGGAAGAGGCTCTTGTTTACGTTCGCGATCGCTTCGGCGCAAGATGGCGGTACGCTTCGCTTTTATCTGAGGCCGCGATGGCTCCGCGGCGATGGCTGCCGGAGATTGGTGAGGCGAAGGCGACGGCGGCGGCAACGACCTCGCTGGAGACGGGTGAGGCGGCGAAGATGGCCTTGGCGTGTGATTTGAAACGATACAATCCTTCGGCCATAGAATGGTGGCGTTTTTGCGTCACCCAAGACATCACATCCCCTTCACCGGCGGGTAGTGAAGATCCAAAACCTCAAAGGTGGGCATGATTTCATCCACGCCGACAACAGCGTAGCCCTCCGAACCGGACGGTCGTGGTAAGTTGGTGTGGGTCCAATTGGTAAGGCATAGCCGACCGCCACCTTCATTGATATGTTCACAACTTTGACATGTAGCTCGATGTGTCATCTCGTGATATCATCCGGGTAGCCAAGGAGCCATCGTCGGTGCATCATCGGCATCGCCATTGTCATCACCGGGACCTCGATGGAAGCCACCGCTTTTTCGATTATTCGATAGGCGGTAGCATCGAATGCGGTGTGTTCTTGAGATGGGCGCCGGTAGTACTTTGCTCTTTAAGTGAGTTAATTTCATCTTGTTGTTGCTTTAATCGTTCTTCAATTAAACGCATTCTCTTTCGACTTCTCGCTTCAACCGCCTGCCTTACTCCTCCGACGGCTTCTATCAGATATTTCTTCCTCTCTTGAAACCCAGTCCTCCATGATTGGGAGCCTATTGTGCCTCGTGTTCGTCCATCATGTTCCTTATTTCCAAGGGCGAGTGTGAGCTCATCATTCTCTCTATCGGGAATGAAGTCCCCATCTTTAACAGCCTTTCTTGCTTTTCTCATCCTCTCGATTGGCAAGGGTCTTCTTTATGTCGTATGGTATATATACACCTCCTTCCGAGTCCAACGTGCCCCATGCCCGTAAAACCAATTCCTTGCACGTTCTACCCAATCGTCATCTGCAGGGTGATATTTTTATCACGCAGTTCCTCAAGTTTCTCCCACTTAGGAATGCCACCAGAGCCACCTTGCCCCATAGTATGGTGATACTTCTTGTTAGCAGCATTCAGCTTATTCGTTTCAGACATTTTCTTAGCTTTTTCTGATTTCTTGTATTCCACAAACTCATCCCAGAATGGTTTTATCTTCTCAAACTGAATATTCTTGAAATCGGGAGTCTTCTTTTTCACGACATAATCAAGGTGCAATCTTTTCTTCCAGTTGGTGAAACACTGGGCCATCTTCTTCAAAGCCCACTCCCTGACCTTAGCCTCCATGGCTCTCCCATGTTGTAAGGCGTCCTCAACTGGATCCTCCGCATTTGGATCCAGCTCTATCTTCAGTAGTTTGAAATTAACCATGAGCCTCTTCCACAAGAATCTTTGGCGTGGTTAGGGACAAATAAACATGTTCCTCTTCATCTGCATTAGAAGGCCTATTCCAATTTCTAATGGTGATCGATTAAGTCCCTAACGATTACTCGCATTGTGCCACAAATTTGGTTGCGACAACTTCGGGGAGCCGCTTATTGCCGTCTACAGCGACATCTTCGATCCTGAACCTCTCATGGTCTTGCAACTTTTTGGTTGGGCCTCGTGCTCTTTTTCGAGATTCCTTCGATCCGAGGGCTAAAAGAAGAAAGATCGCCGTTACTATTTATATATAGATAGGAGATGATTAATTAATGAATTGATTTATATTACATGCACCTTGCGGTGAGTGGTCGTCTTCTCGATTACACAAGGCATCGCCTTCTCCCTCATGGAAGGCAACACCATCAACCTCAAACAAGTTGTCTACTCCGGTAAAAAGAGGATCACCTGCACCTGAGTGGTGCAGGAACGTTGATACGTCTAAATTATCTTCCCCACGGATCACACCCTGGATCAACTCTTCCTTTTCTTCGTCTCTGACGTGTGGGTCCATATTTTCGCATAGGTGGAAAACGAATAAGTCAAAGCGGCTAAAGGAGAAAGTTAAATACGGTGTTGAGAGATATAAACCCTAATTCGTAGAAACCTAATATATACATACACAATAATAAAAATGAAGAGAAAGGAAACCGTGTAGTAGATAGGCACATCGTCGAACCCACATGCACCTAAGTTGCTTGACAATGTGAATCGGTCAGGGCTACCCAGGATCGACCAATGGGGCCGAAGACCAATAATACCAAAGTAATTAATAAACCTAATAATACCTAACTAATAATAAACCTAATAATCGAAACACCAAGAAAGGGAAACAATCAACACATGGCATCGATGCAATGCTCAAGCAAGTATGATGATATGACAAGTTAATTTGCATTGAATGTAACCCTAAGACATGCTCGACGACGATTTAATCGGGTTCCGAGGGTGAAAATCCTAACTCGGGAAACTCCTAACATATGAGAGGGTGCATTTGTTCTTCTAATTATACTTGTCATTTAAGTTGTTGAACAATGCATGATTATAGTTTAGATAGATAGGTTTCATTTTTGAACAATTTGATATATTATTTGTATTTTTTCGACTTATAAACAATAAGTTATTGATTTTACAATATTAAGTCATTTTGGAATTAAAAAAAGGCAATAGTTTTTACCAGGCGCCTAGCAGTGAGATCAGCGAAGGGCCCAGTGCCAACTCAGCCTCCACGTGCATGATCATTTTCCTACCAGGAGAAGCCTACCACCGAGGTGGCGGGATGGGCCCTAGGCCACATCACCGCCACGAAACCTGAGTGACGCCGTGACGCCACGCGGCGTGAGCTTCAGCGGCAATGGGCGGCGATAGCGCACCCCGGACGCCACGGATGGCGCGTTAGAGAAGGCGTCACGAGGAGAAAAGTGGCGGCGCCGCTCCTTGTTGTCACGGGCGTCGCCTCCGTCGAGCTTCAGCGGCGTCGTCGGGCACACGCGGGAGAGTAGTACAGAGGAGAGAGAGAAAGAAGAACACCGTGAGGATCGGCACTCACCAGAACACAGCGGAGGTGGTGGCGAGTCGGGCGAGCTCGGGAGACGCCGGAATCGACGGAGGCGGCCGGATGAGCTTCCAATCCAGCGATTGAGGTCACGCGCGAGGAAAAATAGCGAGGAGCGTGGACGGAAGCGGTGGCGATTGAGCAGCGGGTGGCGAAGCTGGGCAGCCCGGCGTCGAAGTGCGCAGCGTCGATGAAGCAGAGAAGTGATATGGGGAAGAAGAAGAGGAGGCGCGTCAGTTATAAGCGAAGGGCCTTTAGTCGGTTGGTGGCTTCAACCGGGACTAAAGTTATACGTCGGTTGGAGCCACCAACCGACCTATACTCAATATTTTCAAAGACCAAGGGTTGGCCTTGAGGTCTTTAGTCCGGTTGGTGGCTCCAACAGGACATATTCCCGATTTCAAATTTTTCAGGTATTTTCTCTCTGTTCCTTATTTTTTATTTTGGGGTTTAAATTTGTATTGTTTTTTAAATGATAATTAATTTGGAATTTTAGAAAAACTTTAAACATAAGAAGTGTTTGGATTTGAATAAATAATTCAAAAACATTTTCTGTTTTAAAAAATAATTAATGTAACCATTTAAAATATGAACCATTTACAATTAAAAATGAATTAACTTATATTTTTTTAATATCAATTTGGAATTTAGAAAAACTTTAAACATAAGAAGTGTTTGGATTTAAATAAATAATTCAAAAACATTTTCTGTTTTAAAAAATAATTAATGTAACCATTTAAAATATGAACCATTTATAATTAAAAATGAATTAACTTATATTTTTTTAATATCAATTTGGAATTTAGAAAAACTTTAAACATAAGAAGTGTATGGATTTGAATAAATAATTCAAAAACATATTCTTTTTTAAAAAAATAATTAATGTAACCTTTTAAAATGAATTAACTTATATTTTTGAATATTAATTTGGAATTTAGAAAAATTTTAAACATAAAAAGTGTTTGGATTTAAATAAATAATTCAAAAACATTTTCTGTTTTAAAAAATAATTAATGTAACCATTTAAAATATGAACCATTTACAATTAAAAATGAATTAACTTATATTTTTTAATATCAATTTGGAATTTAGAAAAAAAATTAACATAAAAAGTGTTTGGATTTTATTAAATAATTCAAAACAAAGGTTTGGACCCTTCCTGCGATTCTGAGACATTTGTCCTTTTACCGGGATGGACGAAAAGGTTTGAGATGTACGGTTGGGAGATAGTCCATGTAAGGTGGTCTAGTATTTTAGGAAAATGGGACGGTAGCATTGTGAAACGGCATTTTGGTGGTTACTTCACAAAGCGACCCGTTTTTTTCGGAGAAAATGGAAAAGGGCTTTTCCGTGCGACAAAAGGAAAACTTCCTCCTGCAACATTGTTCTCCATACCAATGTCCACACACATGCATAATATGGGCACAACATCACAAACTATGCCGTGATTCAAGACATAACATCGGTCATTTGGACCGAAAGCCATGAAACCTCGAACATGATAGGTCATTTTGTGAAGGTTTTTTGAAACATGATCAATATACCAAGTGGTATTTTTCCTTTAAACTATGTAACATAATATGACACCACGCCAAGGATTTTCATTGTTCGGATTTTTTGAATCTATTATGCCCGTTTTGAATTATCTGAATTTCTAACTATGGTCGAACCGGTGTGCATGAAGATAGGGGCGGGCATAGTTAGAACTTGCATTGGATCTCTGAAGAAACCACATATTGCGAGTCTAAAATGATTTTTCAAAAATCACGGGCGATAGATCATGTACGTAGTACAAACAGACCCACTTCCCTCTGGATTCGGACATTTGTCCTTTTACGGGATGGACGAAAAGGTTTGAGATGTACCGGTTGGGAGATAGTCCATGTAAGGTGGTCTAGTATTTTTGGAAAATGGGACGGTAGCATTGTGAAACGGCATTTTGGTGGTTACTTCACAAAGCGACCCGTTTTTGCGCTCGGAGAAAATGGAAAAGGGTTTTTTGAAACATGATCATTGTTCGGCACAAATTTAGTCCCGGATGTATTACGAACCGGGACTAAAAATATTTTCCGCCATTTCCCACCTCTTCCCGCCAAGTTTTCGCCCTTTCCTTTCTACTAGAGCTTTTAGTCGGATGTAGTCACTACGGGACTAAAGATATTCCGCCATTTCCCAAAGCTTCACGCCAAGTTTTCCGCCCTTTCCTCTATATTTAGGGTGATCGTGTCATGGCTATCCACACATCCACACCTTCCTCTCTTAGAACAATGGACACGCCTCTGGGCCATTCGACCTCGAGGAGGACGGCCGCGCCTCCAACTACCCTTGTCCATCGGGTACCGCCATTTGGATCTTTGGCCGGAGGGGTTCTGTCCCTGTCCCTCAAGGTTCCGCACGTCAGCGGCCATCACAAACCACTTCTACCACGAGCTCACGCCGAGCAGCGGATGGATCCCAGTGGGATCCCGACAACTATGACACACGGAATGCCTTCTTCGCTAATAGGCGTGAAAGGGAGCTCGCCAGTACGAGGGTGATGGCCCGCCACGTGAACCCACAAGTCGGCCGTAAATGCGTGGTAGGAGAACCGTACTATCATCAGTGATGCGCTACATCGCGGGGAGACCATCCTGCCTCGGTGCCCGAGTCCACCCGCCAGGCCCCACACTGTCCGGTGGCGGCATCGTCTTCAGAGACCCCTCTCCCACCCGCCGTGAACCCGAGGCTGGAATGGCCCGGTATATGCCATGGATGGGCCGAGGATCTCCGAGTGGCGGTGGCGATGGCGATGATGATGATGACGATGAAGACCTGAACTGCGTACTATAGGACTAGGCATGATTATGACTAAAGGGGGCGCTTTAGGCCGAGTGTTAGCTAGTCCCGATTTGTCCCGGTTTTAATATTAATAAATGTCTTAAGTGTTACCTAAATAGAGGAAATGCCTATATAAAGAGAGGTTCATATTTAGTCTCGGTTGGAGAAACCAACCATGTTGAAGGATTAAGGCAGTGGGCGACAACACTAATAATAGGGGTGAGTGTCGACATTATGTCGTGCGGCTTACCTTGTCCCGGATAGTGTCACCAACCGGGACTAAAGATGAACTTTAGTCGGTTGGAGACACCAACCGACTAAAGATGAGTCAGACTAATAATAGGGGTGAGTGTCGACATTATGTCGTGAGTGTCGACATTATGCCGAGCTGCTTGTACTATAAATATGCATCCTTGTGAGTCAGTCCTCCAGCCGTTTGAGGCATCTCCAAGATGGTTTTAGAGAGCGAGGACACCACTACGGCGATTTGGAGATGCCGACGGGCCAGTCCTCCGGCATCTCCGAGAAATCGGTCATAAAAGAGGCACTCCTAATATGTGAAATTAGTTAGCTCCGGCGTATTGATCTAGTTAGTGAAGTTACAAGCTGCAAGATGGTTTTCGAGAGCGGGACACCACTGCGGCCAGTTTGAGGAGATGCCGTGAGCCCAGTCCTCCGGCATCTCCGAGAAACTGGTCATAGAGGCACTCCCTAATATGTGAAATTAGTTAGCTCTGAGGCGTATTGATCTAGTTAGTGAAGTTACAAGCTGCAAGATGGTTTTCGAGAGCAGGGACACCACTGCGGCCAGTTTCAGGGAGATGCCGACGGAGCCCAGTCCTCCGGCATCTCCGAGAAACTGGTCATAGAGGCACTCCCGGTCCAGCCACAAAATGGGACTAACACTCAAGACATTTATTAATATTAAAAACTGAGACTACAAAACCGGGACTAAAGGCCACAAACCGCGAAAGATATCCTTCGGTCAAGCCACAAACCGCGAAAGACATGAACTAGAGTTACATAATATGAGCATGAACTTCTTGGCATATGTCATTCCTTATGACCGCTTCAGACGTAACCATGGAGCATCTTCTTTACTTAACGGAATGCTTGGGTCAGTTTTCCTTTGTGAAGGCGGAATTTCATCAAACTTATTATAATCTTGACATATGCATCTTGTCCTCGATTCCCACGATGTTTCTTTTCCTGAAAGAACTATGTGACGCTTTGGCTCATCATATGATGTATTCGTTTGCATATTTTTCTTTTTTTTGATGCGGAGGACATGTACTTCACATAGAAAACACGAGACACATCATTGGCTAGGACGAATGGTTCATCTCTATAACCAAGATTGTTGAGATCCTTTGTTGGCATTCCGTACAACTGGTCTATCTTTACCCCTTCCCCATTCAAGTTGACCCATTTGCAGCGAAACAAAGGGACCTTAAAAGAGACTCCATAGTCTAGTTCCCATATATCCTCTATGTAACCATAATATGTGTCCTTTTGTCCATTCTCGTCTATTGCATCAAAGCAGACACCACTATTTTGGTTGGTGCTCTTTTTATCTTGGGCGATCGTGTAGAATGTATTCCCATTTATTTCGTACCCTTGGAAATTCAATACAATAGAAGATGGTGACGCGGCCAACAAGTATAGCTGATCTCCAACAGTAGTGTCATTCAAGAGATGTGTCCGCATCCAACCACCGAAAGACTTCATGTGTTCATCTGTAATCCATGATTCAGGCTTCCCCGGGTTTTGGGCGTACAATATTCTTGTGTTCCTCCATATCTGGAGCTGCCAAGGTGGAATTATGTAGAAGCTAGTGTGCTTTAGTGAAAGAATCCCGTCCCTACATATCATTGCTTTCTTTCCCAACGTGCCTTTTCCACTTAGTCTTCCCTCATGCATGGTCGAAACACCAATCGGCTTAAGGTCAGGAATAAAGTCAACACAAAACTCAATGACCTCCTCTTCCATATCCCTTGGAGATGCTTCCTACAGTCTAGCACGGCTATGAACATATTTCTTTAAGACTCCCATGAACCTCTCAAAGAGGAACATATTGTGCAGAAATACTGGACCGAGAATGGCAATCTCTTCCACTAGATGAACCAGGAGATGCGTCATAATATTGAAGAAGGATGGTGGGAACACCAATTCAAAACTAACAAGACATTGTACCACATCCTTCTGTAACCTTGGCAGAATATCTGGATTGATTACCTTCTGAGATATTGCATTGAGGAATGCACACGGCTTCACAATGGGTACTCGAACATTTTCCGGTAGAAGCCCCCTCAATGCAATCGGAAGCAACTGCGTCATAATCACGTGACAGTCATGAGACTTCAGGTTTTGGAACTTTTTCTCTGCCATATTTATTATCCCCTTTATATTAGATGAGAAGCCGGACGACACCTTGATCCGTAAAGGACTTCAAAAAGATTTCCTTCTCTGCTTTGGTAAGAGCATAGTACGACTTAAGTGGCCCTTTATCCGTCTTGTTATCTGTATGCATGTTCTTTGGGTCTTTCATAATTTGTTGGTCCTCCGTGCTTCAGTGTATCTTTTGTCTTCCCATACACCTAGGAATCCTAGCAGGTTCACGCAGAGATTCTTCGTCACGTGCATCACGTCGATTGAAGAGCGGATACGGACTTTCCAATATGGCAGCTCCCAAAATATAGATTTCTTCTTCCACATGGGTGCGTGTCCTGTAGCGACGTCGTTGAACTGATTGACCGCGGGACCCTTTCCAAAGATTACTTCTATGTCCTTGACCACACCAAATACATCATCACCAGTGGAGTTCAGGCTTCTTCGGTGATCTGCCTCACCTTTGAAATGCTTGCCTTTCTTTCTTCACGGATGATTGGTCGGAAGAAATCGTCGATTCGCTAGGTACACAACCTTCTTGCATTTATGCAAATATGTACCTTCGGTCTTATCTAAACAGTGGGTGCATGCCTTATATCCTTTGTTTTGTCTCTCACGAAGGTTACTAAGAGCAGGCCAATCATTGATGGTTACGAATAACAACCCTCGTAGATTAAATGGCTCCTGTTTGTTCTCATCCCACGCACGTACACCTGGTTTGCCCCACAACTGTAAGAGTTTTTCAACTAATGGCCTAAGGTACACATCAATGTCGTTGCCCGGTTGCTTCGGGCCTTGGATGAGCACTGGCATCATAATGAACTTACGCTTCATGCACAACCAAGGAGGCAGGTTGTAGATACATAGAGTCACGGGCCAGGTGTTGTGACTGCAGCTCTGCTCCCCAAAAGGATTCATGCCGTACTTAGACCAAATCATAAGTTCCTTGCGTCACCTGCAAAGTCTGGGAAGTCTCTCTCGATTTTTCTCCACTGTGACCCATCAGCAGGATGTCTCAACTCCCCGTCTTTCTTACGGTCTTCTTTGTGCCATCACAACAACCTGGCATGCTCTTTGTTTCTGAACATGCGTTTCAACCTTGGTATTATAGGAGCATACCACATAACCTTAGCAGGAACCCTCTTCCGGAGGGGCTCTCCCTCAACATCACCAGGTCATCTCGTCGATCTTATACATAGCAGCGTTGCATACCGGCATTTATCTAAATTCTCATACTCCTTACGCGGTAGAGGATGCAATCATTAATGCATGCATGTATCTTTTGCACATCTAATCCCGAGGACGAGAGTCTTCTTTGCTTCGCTTAGGTACTCTCGGGAAGTTCGTTATGTTTGGAAACTTGGCTTCATTATTTTCAGCATCTTTTCAAATGAGGAGTCGGTTAGACCACACTGCCTTCCATCGCAACAATTCCGATTCGTGCAAGAGATTTGTGCTGCCATCTTCACAATTTGAGTACAACAATTTCTTGTGATCTTCTAACATGCCCTCTAACTTCAACTTCTCATTTTACATTTCACGGTCTCGCTTTGCATCGAAATGACCCTACCAAGTTCATCACCGCTCATCTGATGCCCGTTCTTCACCTTTTTCCTCTCCATTATCTTCCACTGCAGTATCACTGTATTCAGGAAACATATGATGATAGTTGTTATCATCATCTTCTTCTTCACCATCTTCCATCATAACCCCTCTTTCCCCGTGCTTGGTCCAGCAATTACAGTTGGGCATGAAACCTTTCATAATCAGGTGGCCGCGAATGATTTTCGAGGAAGAGTACTCCTTGTTGTTCCGACATTGAACACATGGACAACATATAAATCCATTCTCTTTGTTTGCCGTAGCCACATCGATAAATTTATCCACGCCTTTGATATACCCGGCTATGCGCCGGTCACCGTATATCCATTCCCGACCGTTCATCTGCATCATATAAGTAAGTTTATCAAAAACTAGGACATCATAAATAGTGAAATAACCAATTCACACCGACACATGGATTGTATCAATGACCTAGAAAAGATAAGATTGCTAACCTCGATCGAGGGAAATAAAGAGTAGAAAGCTCAAGTGCGTCTCGGACACCTTCTATATTTTTGTTCTATGAGAAATTCAACGGGATTTTTCACTCAAACATTTCATCAAACACCTTCAATGCATGCATGAAAAAACTAGCACACCCGCCCTTACACCATTCGAAAAAAGCAGTGGAGGCGGAGAGGGTGGGCTCGGTTGAGCCACCAACCGACTAAAGTTGCCACGTGGTTGTGGCCAAACCTTTAGTCGGTTGTGGCTCCAACTGGACATGCCCCTTACCAACCGGGACCCATGCCCCTGCCCGTGCCGCTCCAACGGGACGCCAGCATTAGTCCCGGTTGGTGGCGCAACCGGAACTAATGCTCCGAGGGGTCGCGAACGGATGGTCCTTTTTCCTCTAGTGTCCCGATCGATGAACATACTAGCTCAGACGCATGCGTGTTTGTGATTCCATTTTTCTGCCATGATGAAGAGATGAATAGTTTCGCCACACGTCGCCGTGACTCTCTTGAGGTGCATGCCACGCAAGGTACTGACGACCCACAGCAGCCCCGCCGCTTTATCGCCGTGCCCGGCTGCTAAAGATGGGACGACACATATGTGTGCCCTTGCCAGAGTTTTGGTCACCAGTCGAGAAATCCGGTTACCGATCGGTAACCGGATATCCCGACCACCCTCGGGAAATTGCTTTACCGGACAAAAAATCTCGACTTTATTTAAATTTTTTGAAATTTATAAATTTTAACAAAAAGCTGTTGTAAGTAGTCATACCGATGACTTTGAATTTGAATTTTGGAATTTAAATTTGTTCGGTAACCGATCGGGATTTCCTGGTAACCGCGGTAACCAGAAATCCCGACCACCCTCGGAATTTTTTTTTACCGGAAACCAAAACCTTGGCCCTTGCGCACCGAGACCGCTGAAGTCGTGGCGAAATTCTCTCTCAAAAAAAAAAGTACTGGCGAAACGGCAAGCGGAGGAGAACCGTCGCCGCCGGGAGGCTGCTCAACTGCTCCTTTATCTCAGTGTCAAGAAAAACTGCTCCTTTATCTAATTTTTTTAGTGGCTCCTCTATCTACACCAGTAAAGGTGCACCATGCATGTCTCCATTTCAAACACAATAATCAAATTTGAAATGAATTGTACGGTAATCTATGTTGAACTAATCGACGGCGTGAAAAGAGAAAATTAGAAAAGAATTTTTTGGAGAAATGTTATTCTGCAGTTCTAAACTCCAGGTTGCAATATGAGTCATGGTCCTGCAAAAAAAGCACATTTTACTATAGAAATTTTCTCTCCATTGTGTATATGCATCTTGCATGTGCCTGTCGTTCAATTCAAAAGCTGTCTTTGCACTAGAATCAGTTTTTCCATGTATGCGCTTTGCCTCTGTACTACACACAAACCTGCCTAAATGGCAGGAGGTACCCGTTCATCTTCTTCGGATCCTTCCTTTCAATTTCCAAATTGCACAACCCTAAAGTTTGCTGAACAAATCAAATAGATGAGTAAGAGTCACGCTGAGTGTACTGTAAAATGGAGATCGCCTATCAGCTCTAACACAGACATGAGATAATAGCAGAATTCTCACGAAGTAGCACAGCGCTACTAAAAAAGCTCCCCAAGGCAAATGATTTTGTAAAATATCAGAGTAAAACAGAGCACCAGATATCACATAAAGTGTGAAAAGTATGTAAAAGCAGATCACTATAAAATTTATCGGTTAAAGTTACAGAAGAGCCTACCCATTCCATAAACCGGAAGTCTTTTGATAACATTGGAACCTGTTGTCCATCAGTACATGGGCTGAAACAAAGAGAGAAGATCAATATCAAAAGGAAATGAGGAATATATGCAGTATTTGCATGATACAACTTGAATTACACTCTTTTCCCCCTACATTTTCCATTTAGTCAAAGTTAAATTTTGTAAAATTTAAAGAAAAAATATATAAACAACTATAATTGAAAGTCTAAAATATATTTTCATATTATATGTATAGGACCATGTAGAGAGGAGAAAAGTAGAGTTCGACGTATCGAAGATGACCATGCGTAGACTGCAGCCACGTATGCCTTCGCCCGGCGCACGCTCTAGCTATGCATTACTCTCTCTGTTCGGAATTATAGGTCCTATGTGTATACATAGGTTGTTATTTGACTAACAAAATATAACTTATATATCACAAAAGTTATACCATTAGAAAATATAACCTCTAAAGTTTTTAATGGTATAATTTTAATACTATACTAATTATATTTTGTTGTTCAAATTGGCAACATAGTTATCCGCGCGGGACTTATAATCCCAAACAGAGGGAGTAATATACATGCTGAGAATATAGTGCATACGAGGTGTGCTTCGGTGTCCCTCCCCCTCTCCCAAACATATGAAACTAAAAATATAAGAACGGTAAGAATTGATCGATACCCCTTCATGCATTTCGAAACGAAGAGGTATCGATCAATCCTGGCCGTCTTCGTGTCTTTAGTTCCATAAGTTTGGAGATGGGGGACACCGAAGCAAAAGTCAATATATGCACTCTTTTCTCACTCAAAGTGCAGATTAGTCAGTGCGGGAAGTGCTCGATTAGTTGAATAACTTAAAGTGTTGATATCCCTCTTTTTTGGCATGTTTGGAGTACTTCCAACAGGCGCTTGTTCCCAATATAATAGAATATAGACACTATACTTATCATCACTGATCCAAAGAGAAAAAAAACAAATAAATCAATTTTTTTCATGAAGACTAGCTACAGAATTTGTTGTGTTTTTTTCCCAAACCACATATTGAAATCTAAGTTAAATTTTCCCTTAGACCCGATCAAGTTTACAAAACAGATGGTGTTATGGACATTGACATGATCTTGAAGTTGTAAATCTGACACTTGTTGAAGGGTAAAGGGAGAGAGAGATTACGGAATATGATGGTTGTATTATCGAGCCTCTCGGGCGAGTATATATAGACGTATAGGGACCAACTTGGAGTACAAAACAAGTAACCTACTTGGAGTACAAGACAAGTAACCTAGTCTATCCCTAACAGATACGTATACTCTAACATCCCCCGCAGTCGTAGTGGTAGCATCGTGAACAAGCTGGGCGTCATGAGCGGTCGACCGAGAGCCGGTAGACCAAGTGTCTGACATCCCGCGATGGTAGCGGAACGTCGTGGACGGTGTCACGCGTCGAAGCTTGGACCGTAGAGGATCTTTGAGGAGCTCATCCGAGGTGGTAGCCCTTGTGCGGTGTCGAGTGAGCCGAGGCGGTGGTACCGCAACCTTGGTCGAGGTAGCGAGGGTCGCCGTGGTCGATGTCGTGGTCGGGGTTGCGGTGTCGAGGTAGTCGCATATTAAGCCGCGTGCGCATAGTGCAGCCAGGAGAAGGACGGAGACGCGTCAGGCGTCGTCGAGAGAGCGATGCGGCCGATGCAGTCCGAGCCGTCGAGGCGTGCGGCCATGGCTTTGCCAAAACCAGCGCACGTCGGGGAAGGCATACTCTGGTTGTGCCAAAACCGGTATTCAAAGACGAAGTCGGTATGACGCCTTGATCGGCGGGCGTAGAGGTAGTCGATGCCGATGAAGACCTTGTCGGCCGATGAAGATGAGGCGCTACAACCGAGCTTGCGGACTCGGGAGCAGCGTCGGGGGCGAAGGCATGCACCGGTGTTGCGATCTGGGCATGCGAAGAACGGGACCAGAGAAACAACTTCACGCCATGTCGGAGAGGAGACTAGCGGAGGAGGACTCTCGACGGTTGCGTTGTGGTCGGCGAGGTGCCGATGCATCCGCGGTTGTCGGAGTAGACAGTAGGTGTGGTCGAGGACGAGGCGAGGGCGATGGCGGCAATCGTCGGGCGAAGACGTGAAAGGCGGCGAACCAGCGGCGACGGTGGTCGACTAGATGCCTGACGGAGGGTCGGCGGGACCCTGAAGCCGAGAGTGGCCATGCAGGCTACCTGTGGAGAATCTTGGGCGGTGCTCGGCAAGCGAGGAAGAACCCGGCGGCGTGGCGAAGACCATCGCGACGGCGGCGACCAGCGCCGAGGGAGGTGGCGCGGTGGAAGCTGCGGCGTCCTTGCGGGTGACGGCGATGACGCGTCTGGCGATACTCTTGCCCGATGGGGCGGCGTGGCTGCGCGTAGTCGGTGCAAGTGTGAGAACCACGGCACGGACACGCTGAAGGCGCATTGGTAGCCGGGCGGGGACCAAAAGCGGCGGCCTTACGGCGAAGGCGGCCGGCAGCCCGATGCTCGATCGGTGGTAGCGCGTGCTCGGGACGTACTCGGCGTGAAGCGGCGCGGATCGGTTGATCGACCGGCAGCGGCGCAGACGCTGGCAAGTCCGTGATTAACGGCAGCGGTCGGTCTGCGGCGTCGTTGTCGGCAATCCGGACGATGACGGCGAAGACAATCCGAGGAGGGTCGGCCTCCGAGGAAGCCGCAGCAAGCCGGCAGCGGTGCCGACTGCCATGATGCCGCGATGGCCTACCGAGGAAGGCAAGGCGCGGTGACAAAGCAGGCGCGGTGTAGATCGTCGATGCCGATGGTCGGAGTAGAGGCGCGGCGATGACGATGGCGATGGGCGACGCAATCCGATCTAAGATCGGTAAACCAAAAAAGAAAACCGATCAAAAGATCGGAAAAAAAGACTTGCAGGGCAGCCGATCACGGTCGGCGGACGAACCCTGCGTACGGGTTGCGCAGCCCCCGGCGGAGATCATGAAGATTGACCTCCCAGGGGCGGCGCGGTGTGGAAGCGGAGGCGGCGGCTAGGTCAAGGACCGTGCCGCTCTGATACCATGTTGAAGGGTAGAGGGAGAGAGAGATTGCGGAATATGATGGTTGTATTATTGAGCCTCTCGGGCGAGTATATATAGACGTACAGGGACCAACTTAAAGTACAAGACAAATAACCTACTTGGAGTACAAGACAAATAACCTAGTCTATCACTAACAGATAGCGTATACTCTAACAACACTAGTTTCCGCCTGCGGTGTCGTTCCTGAACCTGAAATTCAGATATCGACAAAAGGAAAACCAGACGAACTCAAACGTGAAATTTGGACACAAGACACAAATGTTTGTGGTGCATACAACTGCTGCAGCTTTTCTAAAGTCTCCGCCGCTCCCTACTGTGTAGCCATGATTCGCTTCCTCGTGTCATCCCACGACGTGATCAGAGCGGCGGCCTAGTCTAAAGGAAAACCAACAAAGCATCCAAGGTGTGAACAAACTCAACGCTACTTGATGTTACTCTCTTACTGACGAAGCTGCAGCTAACTGAAACTTGTAACAGCTAGATAGTGCAGCGGGTTTAACTGTCGGAACTGAACTTACAAACGTGCAGTGTGCATTAGTAAATAAATTACGTGTTTACTTAAAGAGTAGGATAGTTAGTGCAAGAAGTGGATGTTCACTTGAAAACTTAAAGTAATAATGTCCATCCAAACCAATTTTTTCTTCATACTAGAACTGAGTGCGAATTGAGCCAGCTCGGTCGAATGATGGGCTAGGAATGGAGGAAAAACATGAAGAGCGAAAAGAATAGTCTTAGCCCATAGGGTACGATGGAGGTGAAAAACCAGAAGAGGAGGAAGTTGGGTTAGGCCCGTGAGGAGGAAAGAGGGAGGAGTTAGAATCGACCAAGGTTGGCCCAAAATAGTTTTTTCTGTTTATAAAATCAAAGGAGAGAGGATTTCCGGATTTGTGGCTCTCGGACTCCGGTGAACATGGTCTTTGAGTTTTTTGCGAATGGAAGTTTAAAGTTTCAAAGAAAAACCAAAAATGAAATCCACGAATATGCACACATCTCTTGTATATTTGTGCAAAGTCTCCGTGAAAAAAAGAGTTATAATTTGGCCTCAAGAAAAGACATGTTTACCACGCAAACAAAGACATAGTTGTGGTTGTACAAAGTAATAAAAAAACTCATGTTTTATACCTGATTTTTTTTTGTGTAGTAAAAAATACAACATATTTTTAATGAAACTTGTGACTTACATACTATGCCCGACGACGGGGACCGTGATGGCGATGTGTGCTGGTCTCGTCCCCTGCCTCCTCATCGACCTCCTTTCTCCTTGCTAGCCTCGTCCTCGACTAGCGTCCTAGACGCCCTCCTCTCGGTCCTATGTCTCCGGCCATGGCCACATACCTACTTGAAAAGGCAAACCAACCATGGCATTGGATGCCGGCGTGGAGGCCAAGAGGCCAACATTGGAATCCATCGACCAGCGGCGCAGGCGGCACGGCTAGCTCAAGAGTCAGCCTTCCGTTCATGGCTAGGCTAGGGGGTAGATGGTTAGTGGCTATTGGACCGCTGCCATGCGGGCCTGGTGCAAGCGAGGGAGGGCGTGGGAGGACACACACGGTCAGCGACGCGGCCAGCTCAAGAGTCAGCCTTCCGTTCATGGCTAGGCTAGGGGGTAGATGGTTAGTGGCTATTGGATCGCTGCCATGCGGGCCTGGTGCGGGCGAGGGAGGACGTGGGAGGACACACACGATCGTGGCGCGCCAGCTCAAGAGTCAGCCTTCCGTTCATGGCTAGGCTAGGGGGTAGATGGTTAGTGGCTATTGGATCGCTGCCATGCGGGCCTGGTGCGGGCGAGGGAGGACGTGGGAGGACACACACGATCAGCGGCGCGGCCAGCTCAAGAATCAGCCTTCCGTTCATGGCTAGGCTAGGGGGTAGATGGTTAGTGGCTATTGGATCGCTGCCATGCGGGCCTGGTGCAGGCGAGGGAGGACGTGGGAGGACACACACGATCAGCGGCGCGGCCAGCTCAAGAATCAGCCTTCCGTTCATGGCTAGGCTAGGGGGTAGATGGTTAGTGGCTATTGGATCGCTGCCATGCGGGCCTGGTGCAGGCGAGGGAGGACGTGGGAGGACACACACGGTCAGCGGCGCGTCCGTCCAGACGCATTCCCAACTCAAATTTGGGCCACGAATGGTCCCGTGGTCCTTTGGGTTGACCTGCTGGTGCTAGTTTCCGTAGTTCAGCTGTACGTTTGGACCATTTCGAATAGACAGTGGTTGAATATATCGGTCCGATAAAGATGTCCTCGATTCTCCTTCTTCGGAGATCCTGACCCACGGGGGCTAGAGACCATTCTTTACAAATCTCCAACAATGGACTTTAACTTTGTACATCGAGTGCCCAAAGAGCTATTCAGCGCTGATGCTTGACACATGTCGATGAGGAGCTAGCCCCCATGTCCTGCATTTGCAGGTTTGGGTTGCCGATTAGGTGATATGATGATTGGGCACTGAAACACCCTCATTGTTCATGCTAAATAATCATCCGACCCATGGATATATACAAAATGCCATTGACATCCCTTCAAAGAACAAATATTTTTTTGCAAAAAAAAAGAACAAAGTATTTAACTTGTTCACTTCATAGTTTGTTTCTCCTTGCGACATAAGCTTTTCTACTGTCTCCACCTCTGAATCTGGCTTGTGGCCAAACGGTCATTGATCTTCCAACCATCCCAACAAAGACGAGATGAAACCGAAGATAATTGGGTACAATGTCAAATATACCATTTTATGAAGATTTTTGAATCCAATATACTCCCTCCGTTTGAAAATATAAGATGTTTTAGATTTATGAGTGAGATATATCTAGACATCTTTTAGTGTCTAGATTCATTTGAACCTATACACTAAAAGGTGTCTAGGTACATCTCCTTCACAAACCTAAAACATCTTATATTTCTAAACGGAGAGAGTATAACGCAAAAGGAACCCTAGGGCCAAAATTCAAAAGGAACCGAATCCTTCCAAATAAACGTTGAGTAAACCAGCCGGTCTTGCTACCGTCGCTGCCATGCTCCGTACCATATGATCGGACAAAGGCGCCGTGTCAGGTCGCGAGCGTCCGCACAAATTAAAGCGACGTTTCTTAATTAGTACGTAATGGCTTCAGAGATGCTACTAAGCTGCTGATGGCGCCGTGTAAAAGACAGAGAGTGTTCTTGTGGCGCCGTGTAAAAGACAGAGAGTGCTCCGGCTCCGCGCGCACTGTATCAGGGTCGCCGGCCGTACGTACATGCTCGGTGCGACGAACTGACAATGTCATGTCATGGTCATCTGCCGTCACAGTACTATATATCCGTGTGATCCACGTATCCTGGCCGTGGCGCTGCCGTATCCGGCTCTGCCGTACCTGCCAACCCAAATGAAAAAAAGAAATAATTGGCCCGGCGTGCCCGTTGCCACACAGCTCAAGCTTTAGAATTTTAATGGTTCACTTCTGGACGATGTGAGTCCGTTAACAGTGATTTTTTTTTAAAAAAAATAGGGCACGTGTTTCTTTGAAAATTTTGCGGACCTATTATTTATTATCAATAGAAATACAAAGAACATTAAAAGTACTTCCTCCAATCCTAAATAACTGTCATAGTTTTGAACAAGTAATAAAAATTATAAATAGATATTTGGACTACATGTCCCCTTACTGCGAGTCTGTTAACCGTCGTCTCACGATCCCTAGCCTCCCCATCTTCTCTAAACCCAAGTCCATAACAATGTGCATTGACGATTCAAACCCTCGTCGCTTTGTGTATCTAAAATAAGAACATGTCAATGTACAACATAGACACACGAAAAAACACAAAAGTGACAATTGTCTAGAAATATTGTAGAAATAAGGCTTAGAAAACAAAATTACTACTAAAACCCTAGAGAATTCTGCAACAACCATCTTCACCTGTTCCTAGAAGTCTATGAGTAAACACCATCGACCTCAAGGGCTTTGTGAGTCGAACAAGAGGCTTGGCGTCGATGGAGCCTATGCCATTGTGGCGCTTCGACCGGGAATAATCCCATGTTCCTCGAATCCCAAAAGTGCACGTCATCAACAATGTCGAGCCATAGACTTCTGATTCTGCGACCCACCCACATCAACGACTCCGTTAGAGACAACAACTGCCATACCAACAGAAGTTCCCACGCCCTCAATCACGCCACTAGGGACACACTACCAGGAAAGAAAATTATTCCAACAGATGATGTCACAGTGTGATACACAATGCCTAACCCTAAGTAATTAGTCAAATTAGATAACCAGGGTCCGCTCCTCAAGCAGTGGATGTGGGTGGGTGGGGGGCATTGGCGTTGGGGTGGTGGGGTGGGGGTGGATGATGTTGAGAGGGGGGACGAACGACTGACAACAATTACTGTTGTTATGGTATATATATAAGCCGATATAAACCCTATCAAGTTCTTTAAGCATTTTGTTCAAACTTGGGAATGCTGCTTGTCCTGCAATTACGTCGTTGATGTAGTTTTTGGAACTCGCCAAGAGTCGTGGTAGGGGAGGCCACTTCATTGGACGACATGGTACACATATGGATCTCAGATAAGCAAAAGAAAAAAGGGTAATGCCTTTCTGACGTGCACGCTATTTCATTTGGCCGAGTTTCAATCAGTCCAGATTTTACCAGATATAATAAAACTTGATGATATGTCACGGCACGAATCTAAAATCGTGAGATTAATGGAAGAGACACGCACTAGATCTAGCGAGCACACTATACTTGCCGCTCTCCAAAAACAAACTCTGTATGTGGATGCTACCTCAGCAAAAACAACTCTGTGCCGACACTATAGAATCAGGATCCAAAACCGAACAGATTCAGAAGTTCAAGTGACGTACCTTTCTGGATCGTTTCAGAATTTTAGAACCAAATGCAAATATATATCAATAAAATAAAGTTTGGAAACAAGAGAAATGGGCTTCATTCCGACGTACAACTGCACTGGTTCGTCAATTCACTGTACAAGGGTCTACTCATTTGGCTCGTGTAGCACATTTCGTCGCGTAGTAGAGACAAGCTTGTTTTAGGCGCATCCCGTTCTGACGGATCGTTGTCTGAATGTTCAATTCGAACCCGCATGCTACCTGATTTGGTAATGCGTTCTGTATTTTTCTATTTCCTGATTCGGTAAATGACGGGGACATAGCGGCTGACGATACAAATCAGTATACGGAAAAGGCCTGGGAGATCGATAGGAACTAAGAAGCACTTTTGGTGAGCGCTACTTCTCTTGTTGTTATATTCGTATATTTGTATGTACACTTGATTGTGGTATTTATACGTGTATGTCTGGAAATTGTGGCGGATTTGTTTGCAATGTACTCCCTCCGTTTAGAAATATAAGATGTTTTAGGTTTGTGAAGGAGATGTATCTAGACACCTTTTAGTGTATAGTTCAAATGAATCTAGACACTAAAAGTTGTCTAGATACATTCTATTCATAAACCTAAAACATCTTATATTTCCAAACGGAGGAAGTAGTTGAAAATTTTCTATATGGATCTCACTGCTGCTAGGGGCACTTCCCAAACTGTGACACGTCAACACTTCAGCGCAAACCTTAAAGCTGCCAACTCCCCTACACACCAAGGATCCAAAACTGCAAATAGTGGATCATGACCATCTTGAGCTTCCAATTATCACTGAATGAAAGAGGTGTGTACCGTGCAAGTATGTGGATAAAAATGCTTACATAGAGGTGAAGAAAACTTAATAAGAAAAAAGTTACCATGCCCTAACAGTGTAAGAGACCGAGGACGAGTAATGGCATCAAAGCCTAGTTAGATAGGAGCGACGATAGTGTGGGTACATGATCAATGCTGGTAATGGTAGTTTTCTTTTGGCCTTATTTTATAGATGAAAATGAACAAATCTTCAGTAATATATATACATATTAGATGGACATAAAAATCCATATACCAAATACCATTAACCAAAAATAAAAATGGATATTAGTGCCCTGCCATATATTTTCATTGACACGTCTGCATTACATGACTAATTAAGTTCCATACAAGTCATCAGAACAATGTGATCTCTCTTTGAATCCCAATTTTTTTGTATTTAAACACTCCAATATATGTTTGTCTTTGATCGGGACAAAAGATGCTTACAGGCATAGCGATGAAGTTTATACAACAAGATAAAAGTTAGCGAGGTTTCACCCTGTAATGGACATAGAGGAGAAATAGCAAACGAAACCTGGTATCAAAGCCAAATTGGCTAGGGTGACAAAGGTGTTGTTCATTCAGAGTCTTCCACAAATTCATATATGATTTTGCTCAACTCATTTTAATAGCACATCTGCAATGGTGTGATGGTAGACTCTTTTAGATGTGCCACATAGAAGTTTTATTAAGTTGGACAAGGGAGAAATATAAAGGAAAGTTGTATTCTCTTTGTTGTCCTCACGAACTAAGAGGAGATGAAGTTTGTATAGCTATGATAATGTCGTCTAGGTGGATTATAAAGAGTATTTCATTACTTAAAATATATAAGCATTACAATCATCACCTGCATAACTAAGATACACACTGCCGTACCAAGTTCAAAAAAGGAAAAAAGGCAGAATGAAGATATTACAACAAATGGTAAAACGTCATTTCAATTTTTCTCTAAAATTTCTATGGCGATGGAAGATCAATTAGTAGATCATGCTACCACCTATCTTGGATAAATATATCTCGCGATGTGTCCTCCAATTATGAAGGCACCTCCATAAATAAGTTTGATTCTCCACATGTTGTACATACGACCATAAACGAAGCAGACCGGTGCACCAGTTATCCACATGTTCCATCTATGTAGGCAACTTAGATGGAAACAACTAGAAGGTATAATGGCCGAAGGTCGTGTCCTTAACTGCCTCACGGTTTGTTCCTCCTTTTTTTCAAAAAGGGGGGAGTACCCCAACCTCTGCATCAATAGATACACAAAGCCTCATTTATTACTGAGTTTTTCAATCACATTATTACAACTCACAGATCACTTAAGGTTGCTACATGCACCAACCAAAGGAAAAATGACAAGCAAAAATAGACTAAACATTATTCAATATACTAGAAAGCCACCAAGAAGCCTAGATGTAGATATCCTGTGCAACTGTTAGCAACTGTTTGCAGGCAATAAAAATGGGTTCTCGTTGTTTCCTGCAATTCCAAATAGACCAACATAAAGATGAAACACCCATGCGTGTTCTAGCCTTGATGATATTGTCGATACCATTTAATAAATTGCCAAACATATTGTAACATTGGTTGTTCAAGGAATGTTAAAAGTAAGATAAAAAATACGCAGACTAGTTGAGTAAAAGGACATAAGAAAATAAATAAATATTGAATAGTTTCCTCTGAATCACAATAGCAACATTTTTTACTTCTTGTCCATCTTATTTTAGCAAGATTATATTTTGTAAGTTAAACTTTTCTGTTAAGTAATAATATAAATATCTTAATCTTAAGTGGAGTCTTTAGTTTCCACAATAAATTTATATAGGATTTTGCTCAAGTCATTTTATTAGGGCATTTGCAATGGTGTGATGGCACCCTCTTTTAGATGTGCCACATAGAACATTTATTGAATTGGAGTTGTATTTTCTATGTTTTCTTCATGAACTAAAAGATGTAGTTATGTTCTCCATCATATGAGTTGTCTTTCCTTGATGATGCATTTTTGTATACAAATTTTAACCACTAGAGAATTTTGTACTATTGCGAGTAGTAATGACTGGAAATCATATTAAAGAGAACTCATTCTACAACTGATTTTATTGTATTTCTTTATACTGTTAGGCACCAAGAGATGCATAAATCATCTTGCCCCGCCAATCTCATCAAGATATATCATAGTAGAATATATGGCGTAGTAGAATATATTTCCGTACAAATAACGATCATATGATCTATCTCTTAGTTCTAATCATAGTTTTAAGAACCGATACGGTTTGTGAACTGGTGAGGTGACTGGTTCACTGGTTTGCTGGTCGGACCACCGGTTCATTTGGTTCGATGGCGACAAAAAACCGTTCTTTTTTTATCAAAATTTAAGCAAATTTTAGAATAAAATGACCATAAAAGGTATATATATATAATATATATTTCAGTATGTAATCACAAAAATATGACGTATCCAAGTGGTATTGAGCTCTACGTGTTGCTATTTATGCGTAGCATAAAGTTCACGAGTTCGATTCCTCTAGTAAATTAAACATCTTTTTTCCGGGTTTTTGTTGTTTGTACCGGTGCCTCTTAAAAAACCGATGAGTCCATCGATTCAGGTTTTTTCTGGTTAAACCACCGAACCGGTCTATTTTAAAAACTATGGTTCTAATACAAAGGCTTCCAAAAGCGAATCGCTTAGCAAATGTTATAATAGCATCTCTAGTGTATATATACCCCAAAAATGCATCACGTAGAAATGTTTAGGGTACTTTATAAACCAACTTTACGGTACGACATGGTACTATTTAGACTATCTATACACCGAAAAAACAATAATAGTACAAAATAGAAAACAACATGTTTACTTTATTTTCTTTTTCTCCCTCCATTTTTTCCCACTTCCTTCTTCCCCGCGTGTCCGTGTCCTCCCCTCTACCTGCAAGGCTGCAACCTCTCCATGTCATTTCGTACTAGTTCCGGCCGGACAACAGTTCCTCCCTCCTCTCACCTCCTCTCGTCTCTCTGAGCTAGGGTTTCCTCGCGCCGGACCGGGCCGATCCCGAGCCTCTCCGGCGGCTTTTGCCGGCCGGAGATGGCGGAGGAGAGGCGCCGGAAGTAGTTTAGGGTTGGTCTTGGGCTTTATGCCTGTAGTTTGGAGCGAGATTCGGATTCTGGCCAGATCTGGATCTTAGGGTTCCGCCGCCGCCGGCTTTCTCCTCTGGTCGGAGTTGCTTGCGGTGGTTCGAGCTGCCGTCTCCGCTAATAAGGCTGGGTGGTCCTCCGCCGCTGAGGTTCCACGGCCCTTTTCTTCCGTGCCTGGCCGGCCGTGGTGGCGAGGAGGTGCGGTGTTCTGGGCGGTGAGCGGTGTCTTTGTCTCTCCTGGCCGGCCGTGGTGGCGAGGAGGAGAGATGGAGACTATGCTTCTTCTTCTGCGATGCGAGGACGGTTCGTCGGCTTCTCTGGCTAAGGTGCCTTGGCGGCGTTTTCGTCTGCTTCAGGGAGCCATGGCGGCTCTTCTGCAGGCATCGGCGTCTGCGGCGTCCTTGGGTGGAGAAGTCCTCTGGAGCTTCTCTCCGGCGTCTCCCTGGCGGCGGGTCTCGCCAGCTCGCCGGACTCAATGGCAGTAGGGCTGCCGCTCCTCTGCTTCTCTGCTCCTCTCGCCGATTGCTTCCTTTGGCAAGGATGCTCGCCGGCGCTGGAGCTTCGTCGATCTGGAGGAGGATGAGGGAGAAAGGACTTGATTGCTTTTTCAAGTTTCTTTTAGGGTCCTCAATGCAATTTCCTGGGCCTCTGTGTAATTTTTATCTTTTATGGCCTTTTTGTACTCCAAGGACTTTTATGCAGCAATATATGTCGGGTGCAAAGTGCTTTGCACCCGTTCAACGTTCAAAAAAAAAAAAATGTCAGCTCGTACTACACTTGAAGCAAAGCTTTCATGCATGGGCCAGATGGAAATTCCGTGCCAAGAAAAAAAGCCCCACCTTGATGCAGACTGGAGACAGAAACGCTGACGTACTTGAAGCAAACACAAGGTGCTTGAAACTGTAGCACTAGCACGCCGTACGTCTGGTTTTGGCATGTTACATAGAGAGTATGTAGATCGAAGACAAGCCGGAGATAGCCGATTGATCGATCTATCCAAGTAAATCACGCAATCTGATTGCCAAAGATTAGATAGTACAAACGGCAGATGTCAGCTCGCATCTAATATCAGAAATGATTGGTGGGCATTGGCTGAGAAAACACGTGTCGGCGAACTCGCATACCTAGCCAAACATGAAAGTAGACGCCCGGGTCGACCTTCTTGGACGACATGGGACACTCATGACTCCACCTTACTTCTCTAGTGCTATGCAACAGGTCCCTTTTTTTAGTTTTATAGGTCATGTGGTCCATTCTACTCATGTCGTCGCAGATTTATCTAAATATAAATGTTATTTAGTTATAGATATGTTTGAATTTAGATAAATTTATGACATCCTTTTGGGATGGAGGGAGTAGATAGTCTCTATATTAACAGTTACACCATGTTTGAAACATACTCCCCCTATCCCCTAATGTAAGCCATGTTACTATAACTGTATAACATATTATATTATGGGACAGATGGAGTAGATATAGTAACCGGTTATAGGATTATGTACTCTGATCGGTAAACACATAAAAAACATATGTAAACTTTCATAATTATCGTCCCAAATGATTGGTATTTGTTTATTCACCTATTTTCTTTTAAAAATTATGGTCTCTCAACTTTTGTGCAAGGTTGCATGTGAAGTTCGTACCTAGTGACATTTTTATATATTGTTAATTAATTTCAGCAGCATGCTCTCGTTTTTCATAGACGACTATAACCTTGTTGCTAGCCCGAGACTCATAGTGAAAAGGGAAAATAATGGGTTTGCTAAAATCATCTTCACGAAATACGCTTTCTCTCCGCTATATTAATATAACAACCGCATCATACAACCAACGAGAGTTCAAAACAAAGACAATAATGAGGCAGCAGAAAAAACATGCCCAAAACAAAAGAAGAAACAAAATGGAGACTAAGACGAATCAACTAAGCGACGGTGGCCCGCAACTGCTGCGCCCTCCGAAGAGGTACCACCATGGTCCTAGCATCGAAGCATCAAGTGCCAACCAACACCCTCAATAAGGAAAGCGAGATGCATGCTGCCCGGCCAACTGATCCTAGGCTTCCCCCCAACACACGGAGGGATGTGGACCTAGGGTAGCCATATGACGCCCTCCAAAAAGGAATGGAGGTGGCACCGCATCGGTGCCAGTCAAGTCAACAAGGATTTCTCCCAAAAAACCCGATCGACACCCTAGACGATCCCAATGCACAGGAGCCCCCAAAGGTCGAAGCCTTGACACCACCAAACTCTAGCATGCGCCACCAAAATTTCAGCAGTAAGCTAAAATAATCTCAACTCACGCACAATTTATATCTTATTGATTTTATAACCTAGGTCATTCAAGAGAAATAAGGTCCTACAGCATCAGTTACTCTAACCAGCATTTTTTTTGGTTCGCGGAAAATCGCCTGCGTAGTTAGGCTCTCTCTCTTTCTCTTTGTGTATGTGTCGCTTTGGGACTAGTGGGAGGAGTTGGATGGGCTCCACCACCACCACGCTGAAGCTTCTTGAGAGAGAGAGAGAGAGAGAGAGAGAGAGAGAGAGAGTCCATCAGTGGCGTACCCATGTAGATTTGTGGCTTATGTTATCATTAGGTGGAGTCATGTTTTAGGTTTCGAATTCTCTCAGTTAGATTGTTTGGTACACCAACCTGTATAGATCGATGTTTGTACAATTTACTCTCTAAACATTAATGCACAGATTTGTGTATACGATGGGAGGGTGATAGTCGATTGAACATCTTGCTTATTTTAAGCGTGGGCGAATGGAGTGTCTAATTCCCGATAAGGAAAAAGGCAATGAGCAGGGTTTCTCCTCAAGACAAGACCATTACGATGCCCTTTCTCACTCGCCATGAGCCAAACCCCCGTACAACTTGTCCTTTTGCCTATGTATAGTTGTCAATAATTCAGCACCACACACTCGATTTACCCTGCTACCTCCTCTGTTTTAAAATATAAGATGTTTTAGGTTTGTGAAGAGAATGTATCTAGACTTGTTTTAGTGTGTAGATTCACTCTAAACATGGATGGACCTATATACTAAAAGTAGTCCAGATACATGTGCTTCACAAAGCTAAAACATCTTATATTTTAAAACGGAGGGAGTATCTCTCGAGGTAGCTAGGTCTATCACAAAGACAAATGATGTAGTGTTGTTGTTATCTTCTATTGATATACTTTAAAAAAATCGTCGGCCAATTGGGCTTAATATGCAGCTTGTGTGGATCCAAAAGATGTAATTAGAACAAACAAGGAAGCCGGGATCATAAAAGCCAAACGGCCAAAAAAGTAGCAATGTGCCTAAATATTTTTAAATTTAAATTTATTCAAAATAGGTGAACTGGTCCCCCGCAAAAAAAAATTGTGAACTTTTCATCTTCGGCTCGGCTCAACCTAAGGATGGTGAACTTTTCAACTCCTGTATTCAGTGACATATGGCCTCGATCTGTCTGTCGGATTTCACTTCAGCAGACCAATACATACTCGATCGATTATGGCACTACTTACGCCACGGTATGTAGGAGCATTTATTAGTTAAAACCGGCAAAACTTGCGGTCATGTATTACAATTTACAACATTGCTGGAGTAGGGTCTTCATCTTTGCACACACTTTTCAGCGAGGATAGCGGATTATTGTTTCCAACGGGGAGCATGCATGGACGCACTGAGCACATAGTGTTGATCCGAGGCGAATGCTTCGTGATGGGCGAACCAAAACCTTGTGATGATGAGGCTACTAGCCTGGACGACAATCACTCACAGGGTGATTTGCTTCACGAGGCAGTTGGATCGAACTGTGAGGGAGTATGTTCAGCACCTTCAGTGCTCAGACCTCCTCTACGTCTATGTCCACCATAGCTCCAAAGGATCTCTTGGGAGATTAGGTATTCCGAGATAGAAGGAGTCCCATACTATCGGAACATCGTCCTTGAACAGAATTCTCCATCTCCTGACTGTTTTCAGTACGTATTAGCCAGCAAACCCTGTTTGATCGCCATCTATATGACGTTTGAAAACACTATAGAATTTCTGAATTTCCATAAGAGGCACAACATATATGAGCAAATGGTGTTCACAGCTACATGTTTTCTTCTAAAAATCCAAAATCCAGTAAATGAAGACAAATCTACACCAACTAAAAGATTAAAGAAGCTGGTGACGATGTGTGCAACTTTTGAACAAGTTCTCAGCATCTAGAGATCACATAGCCCCTTAAAGAACTGTATGAGAAAAGGAATATATATATCCAGGTTTTGGGCGTACGGACTACTAATCACTCGCTTCGTGCATACAACACATTGTAGTGTACATTGACCTACGACGAGTGAGAGGCGGTATTCTCGAATTCACCACACATATGACAATTTTTTTGTGATTCATAGCACTCAAAGCAAACATTGCTATCTACTCATATGGCGATTCTCAATCTAACGAACAATCGGTCAGACCTTACCGTCTACGGTCGCCCCTCTTCCCCTTCTAAGTCGATCCACCATATAACGCTAGCTCGCCCTCCACTTTGCCTTTTCTCAAAGTGGGCTATAGTCATATTTTTTATGGTCATGGAACACATGTCTTCTCTAGTTGTCAAATGACTCTTGGCTTCCCCCGACCTCTTCGCCAGTTCATCGCTATGGCTCATCATCACATTCCATCGCATCTTGAGTCAAAGAAGACGGTGTAAGAGCTTTTGATTACATAAAATACCCTAGGGGTTAGCAAATCAACTTAAAATCTCCATGAGTTCTCAGGTAAGGTAGCAAGATCCCATATGTTAAGACCAAAGGGCTCAGAGGACAATCTCCGTACAAAAGATTTTAAAAACACATACAAAATTAACATAATTTTGTCATCAACAGTTGCCTGTTCTCTATGTATATATACGTTTCACCTGGGTCCAACTTCAGCTGAAGTGAACAATAATATCAAATAAAACGTTTAAAATTTTCAAACAGATTTTTTAAGAAATTACATGTGTATTTCACATGTTTGCAAATTTACATGAAGAAAATCCATATGGCATGCTCTGAGGAAAACCAAAAATATATGACGTAAAAGCAATTTTCACAACACCTAATTCGTCATTTATTACCCATATCACTGAAAATCTCCTTTTTCAATTCATTGTGCATTTGCACATACAACATAGGCACGTACACGTGTGATTTTTTTTCCAGACCTTTTTACATCTAAGATTGTTTTTTAGCCTGGTGCAGATGCATCTGAGCTCACCTGCGAATTACTCTTACTAATACTACTCTATTTCATGTCTTCACCTAGTATTATTGCCTAGACGTCACCTGTATTTGGAAAGAAAAAATATGTTGCAATAATAGTGCACCTGGAAAATATTCGGTTGCAATCAGGGTGCACAGGAAAGATGTTAGTTTGAAATGAAAAAAAAAAGTTTAGTTGCAAGCAGTGTGCAACTTAAACAAAAAATTCAGTTATAAACATGCATGGTATAACTAACACAAAGTTAAGTTGCAACCTTGGTTACTGAAAAAATCCAGTTTCAACCATTGTGCAAGTGACACGATGCATGAATCTCCACGTAAAAATCCAATGGCTAACTCGAGCTGATTGAGCTCTAAACAAATGGAAATTAGCAAAAACCTTAGTACTTTATTGACCTGGCCGTTTCATCTTTGTCACTTACTTTGATATTGATCCATATCTACAACTGCTAGTATAGTAGTCTTTTTAGGGTAAACACTGCTAGTAGTAGTAGTTATCTATTTGTTGCAAACATCCAAGCCCAAGTTAAATCGAAAAGGACAAGACCCAATTTGCGTGGCAGATACGTAGGAGCGAGGTCTTAACCGTAAATGTGACATCAGTATAAAACCTTGCTGCATCTCAGCTAATTTGCAACTTGAAGCTCGTCAGTAGAGGAACGAGAGGTACACACGCAGCGTGCCGGTCATGGACGAGCTGCTCTCACCATGCTCCGCCTTCTTGACGTCGTCCCCGCCGCCCCAGTTCTCGCCCGCGGACGGGTACCAGGACCAGGTCCTCGAGTTCGCCTCCTGCGAGGTCCCCGAGCAATGGCTGCTCGGCGACTACGTCGTTTCGGCCAAGAGCGAGAACGGAGATTACATGTGGTCTGCGGGGAGCTCCTCGCTCTCCTCAGACTCTAAGCTCTCGGTTTCGGAGTTGCCGCCGGCGGCGAGCCTCCAGGCGACGCCACGGTCCGCCACGACGACGACGACGAAGCGACGTGGGCGGAAGC
Organism: Avena longiglumis; assembly: GCA_030063025.1. Classification (NCBI taxonomy): domain Eukaryota; kingdom Viridiplantae; phylum Streptophyta; class Magnoliopsida; order Poales; family Poaceae; genus Avena; species Avena longiglumis. Next base: position 21,001,154 of record CP125976.1, read on the forward strand.
CAGGGCCCCGTGTCGAGGGCCCCAGCGTGACCCACGTGGAGGCCGAGCGGCAGCGCCGCGACAAGCTGAACCGCCGCTTCTGCGACCTCCGCGCTGCCGTGCCCACGGTGTCCCGCATGGACAAGGCCTCCCTCCTCGCCGACGCGACCAACTACATCGCTGAACTGCGCTCCCGCATCGCGCGGCTCGAAGAGGAGGGCCGGCAGGTGAACTCCGCGTCAGCTTCCTTTCGAGGCGGCCACTCCGGCGCCTCCCTCCACCACCTGGCCGCCGACGAAGTGGTGGAGGTGCGGATGGCGGGCGCGATGAGGCGGCCGTGCGCGTGACGACGACGGGGGGCGCTCTGCACGCGCCTGCTCGGCTGATGGGCGCGCTCCGTTCGCTGGAACTGCAGGTGCAGCACGCGTGTGTTAGCCGGGTGCAGAGCGTCACCGTGCAGGACGTCGTCGTGGAAGTGCCAGCCGCGCTGCAGCAGCACGACGACGGTGACAGCGCCATCCACTCTGCGCTGCTCGAGAGGCTACGCGGTAGCGCCTAACGAGCTAAGCTACATAAACCCAACAACCGATCGAGCTCCTCTACAAATACACAATATCGGTTAATCTGCTCTCCTGCTGTTTCTTCATGAAAATAAACTATACTCTCTCTGACAAAATAGATGTCGGAGATTTGTCTACATGCAAATCTGGACAAATCTCTCACATATATTTCGAGATGGAGGGAGGAATATGATTGATGCATATATATATCCAACATCGTCCAAGAACAAGATCCATCTAAAAAGTATCAGCAATTAATAAAGGCCTGTTTCAATCCATATGTAAGATTGACAGGCTCTTCCATATGTAAGAGTGTCAGGCTCTCATGGGTGTGTATACAGTGTACGTATTCCTTATCTATCTGCTTGTACTGTCGTACTTCCGATTGTTATAAAATGTATGTGTCTTACTTGTGTACTCCATATTTAGTCACTACTCGCTCTGTTTTAAAATATAATATATTTTAATTTTAAAAAGAAACATATGTATATAGACGTCTATTAATATATGTATATACGTTCACTCGTTTTGTTCCAAACATACACACTAAAACATCTAGCAATTAATGAAGCGACATTTTTTCTTATTTGGAATAATTTCTTTGCCAAGTGCTATAGGAAACTACACACGGCAAAGATAGGCACACGGCAAACTGACATAGACGGTGTTGTCTGGCCGTGTGTTATTCCAGAAGTACACGACAAATATCTTTGCCGTGTCTTTCTTTACCGTGTGACGTTTGCAATGTGGATTTCCTATGTTGCCTTGTGGTAATGCCACATGACAAAGAACTGTTTTCTTGTAGTATACATTTGTTTTAAAAAGGCTAAAAATCTTATAATTTAGACAAGAGAGAATAGTATATGTGATGTTTCATGTAAGGATTTTTTTTTTTGAAAAGGGAAATAAAACCCTGGCCTATGCTCGATTGATGCATACATCCCTTTTTTTTAATAAAACATCATCCAAAAGTATTGCAATTCAAGATCACATAGAGTTGATACATGCACTAGCCAGCGGAACAAAAGAGACATAAGACGACTAAACGTCCTGTAATCTGCCAGTATGTCGTCAGAACGATTGGATGAAGATATCTTAAGCGACCTTCAAGAGAGGCTGCATGCAGTAGTCATAATATCCCACTAGTTTTGCGGTTGGAGGAGACGCCCATAACTGCACCCAATATGTCACCATATAAATAACCTGCAAAATATTTTTTTTGTGTTGTTAAAGATAGCATCATTTTTGCAACGCCAGATAGTCCAACATAAGGCTGCAACACCAATTCAGATTCTGTAATATTATACACCAAAGCATCTTAGTGATGAATTTCTCTCTTAGTTCTAACACAAAGGCTTCCAAAAGCAAATGGACACCAAGCTTTCCTGTCACTTTTGTAACTTTGTGTAGTCTCGCTTAGCTAATGTTATAATAGCATCCCTAACATATCCCAAAAATGCATCACGTAGAAGTTTTTAGGGTACACCATAAACCAACTTTACGGTACGAGAGGTACTATTTAGACTAGGAGAGGTACTATTCAGATTGTCGGGGGATATTTGGCTAGGAGAGGTGTCTCTCGCCCAACAATATCCATCTCTATATGACATAGTACATCGAAAGCATGTTCTTGTTCACGATGTCTTGTCTCACAATCCTTTATACATCAGTTTTAGGCGAAGTTTAAATGGGAATAAATGGGACGCATGGCTACACCTATGTGAGAGGTTGATGGAAATATCCTTGACAAATGAGCGAGACACTTTTCTCTATGGAATTTATCTGAGAATGGGTCTTTCTCAGTTAAATCTATGTATGAAGATCTCATGAATGAACATCCACGTTTCTCTACGAAATATTTATGGAAGATAAAAATACCATTAAAAATTAAAATCTTCATATGGTTTCTTAACAACAAAGTTTTGTTAATAAAATATAGTCTAGCCAAGCGAAACTGGATTGGATGTAAAAATGTTGTTTTTGTGACGAGGATGAAACAATTGAACATTTATTCCTTTCATGTCCTTTCGCAAAGATAATTTGGCATATGGTTTTTTGCACTTATAATCTCCCTCCTCCAACCAATATAACTAACATGTTTTGGAATTGGTTGAATGGTATAGATAAGATGAATAAGGGCAGAATTCGGATTGGCATTTCGGCCATTTGTTGGTCCATTTGGAAATGTTGAAATAACTTTATTTTAACAAGGTCGGAGTTTCTTCCTTCTTGCAGGTTATTCATATGGCGGCGTATTGGATCCAGCTCTGGTATTTCCTACTTCATGAGCATCAGCGACAACCCATGGTTTCTGGGTGCACGCATCTTGTGGAGGTTACTTTGGATTTCTTCAGCCAGGCTTCGTGACGTTATTCTAGTAGATCGACTCATGTCTAGCTGTTGCCCTCGTGCTCTTGTGAGACTTCTAGCTTTGTTCAGATGGTTGATGTTTGTATCAACCCTATCTGATCCTTAAACTGTAATAATTTGATACTACTTTTTGTATTTTAATAAAGGCTGTGTGCATCCTAGGATGCAGAGGCCGGGGCCTCGCTCCCCTTTTCGAAAAAAAGAGATCGAGGACCAATAATGGCATCAAAGCCTCATTAGATAGGAACGACGACGGTGTGGGTACATGATCAATGCTGGTAATGGTAGTTTTCTTTTGGCCTTATTTTAGAGATGAAAATGAACAAAACTTCAGTAATATATATACATATTATATGGATATAAAAATCCATACCCAATACCATTAACAAAAAAAGAATATTAGTGGCATGCCATATATTTTCAACGATACGTCTGCATTACATGACTAATTAAGTTCCATACACGTGATCATAACAATGTGATCTCTCGTTGAATCCCAATTTTTTGTATTTGTATACTCCAATATATGTTTGTCTTTGATCAGGACAAAAGATGCTTACATGCATAGCGGTGAAGTTTATACAACAAGATTAAAGTTACCTAGGCTTCACACTGTAAAGGACATCGAGGACAAATAGAAAATGAAACCTGGTATCAAAGCCTCATGGGTGACAAAGGCGTTGATCATTTAGGGTCTTCACTAGTGGAAACGAGGCTTTTTGTTGATCCTGGAAAAGGGCTTTAACACCGGTTCTTCACCATATATGTATATACTATTATGCAGGAAAAAGGTTATGGAATGCATGAAAGGAGGCCCTTTTGACATTGGGTTCGTTGACCCAAATAGAGTTTATGAAGAAGTGGTAAGAACCAAACCCGGGCAAACAGAAGATTACTTGCTAAGGTCTTTACTGAGACAACAAACCAAAAGGGAAATACTATTGCCTTACAACTTCTCGTGAGTACTGTTACCCTCTCTTGTACACATTCTGTTTGACACTCGATGTTAAGTGTAACGATGATGAGTTATGCGTCGTAGGTTTCACTTTATTCGCTAGTCATTCAACCCGACTCAGGAAAAGTCCTTGTCATGGACTCGTTACGAAAAGAAAAAGAGCTATGGGCAGACTTTAGAGAGATGCTCTAGAGGTAATTTCAATCATATTATCGCACTAGATCGGCAACTTTCATGACAACAAGTAATTAATTACTCCTTTATCCATTTTCTTTCCAAACAGGGTTTGGAAAAGGTTCACGGGCAGGGTCGTGGGTGAATGGTCAGAAGAACTAAAATTTTTAGACCAAAATGTAAGTAATACTAGCTAGCTAGGCATGCGTATCTCTTTGATTCTGCTTCCAATTCCATTATATCATGCTTTATTGATTATTATTTTGATTGAACTCTCTATTCTCGTAAAGTGCGCGCATCAGGGACCCGGCAATAACTTATGTGGATACTATGTTTGCGAGTTTATTCGCAACACAATATGTGCGATGGGTCAAGCCGCACTAGAACAACTTAGAGTAAGTAAACAAAGTCCACAACATTATTTTATTACCATCAATTTTGTTGAGTTTTATTCTTATATATATATTGACCCCATTCTTCATATATATTCAGATCGAACGGATGCGGGACCAACTCCTACCATTTGACCGCATACGAGCCAATCAAGAGGAATTGGCGGGGTTCATACTTGATGAGGTCGCCACGCCTGGCGGAAAACTCTTTAGATATCCACCAAAATGAACGTTGTATATATGCTTGAACGTGTTTGTCTTGTACTTGATGCTTCAACGTTTACGGAGAATACCACACAATGACGATGTTTGTGTATAATAATAGTTGCTTAATTATTCATGTACTTGTATGTACCGATGATGATGTATGTGTATACCGTTCCCGATCGATTCCCCTCCCTCTCCGCAGAAATCGCCCGAGCAGGGGCAGAGGTAACTACGCCACGGCGGAGATTTAGGCCGTTTTCTGCCAGAGTGTAGCTTCCATGGCAGAGATTTAGGCCGTTTTCCTGCCGCGACAGAGATTTATCTCTTTTTCCTACCGCGGCAGAGAACCGGGCCTGAGCCCTGCGGCAGCCCCACGTGCGCCACCCTTTAACACCGGTTCGTATAAGAACCGGTGTTAAAGGGGTCCCCCTCTAACACCGAACCCTCAACAGCGGTTCTACAACCGCTGTTAGAGGGGCCTCCAAACCGGTGTTAGAGGGGGGGGGTCTGCACTAGTGCTTGTACAAATTCATATAGGATTTTTCTCAACTCATTTTAATAGGGCATCTGCAATGCTGTGGTGGTAGTCTCTTAGATGTGCCACATAGAATTTTTATTGAGTTGGAGAAGGCATATAAAAGAAAGTTGGATTATGTTTGGTGTCCTCACGAACTAAGGGGAGATGTATGGAAATTATAGAAGCCCTAATATTTGTTGTGTATTCATCTGACCCTCGCGGGGTATATATATATAGAGGTACACGGGGTAGGTAGAGATTTGGAGTACAAGATTATGCGAATCCTAGTCTATCTCTACACGTGTACATATCCATATCCTAACACCCCCCCCCTGCGCAGTCGCAGCGGGAGTGAAGCAGACGATGGCGGCTGAATTTAAAGTCTTGCACTTCTGTCGTCTTCTCCTCATTGCCATCATCACCTGCGTGGACATGATCATGGCTGGCACCTGGGAGCGGTGACTGTGCCCCCTTCTAGTACCTCTCTTCCCTCCCGCAGTGACAGCGTGAGTGTCGTGGATGCTATTGATGACACAGACGATGTTAACTAGAGTTCTTAAGTTGTTGTAGACATTTTTCTTGATGTCGATGTCGAGGTAGCCGATCGTGACGTACCCGTGGTTGAGGTCGTTGTGTTCATTGTATCCGATAGCGTCGGAGGCACAAAAAATAGCGCGGTTTGTGTCGTAGGATTTTAACTTTTGTGCGGCAGCGATAGTGATCTGCGGCGACATCAGGGATCTGCGGTGGCGGAGGGATTTTTTGCTGCTACGGCGGCAGGTTTTTGGGCGGCGGCGACAGTGATCTGCGGTGGTGACGGGTTTTCGGGCGTACGGCGACAGTGATCTGCGGCAGCGGTGGGTTTTTGGTCATATTGCGGTGCCATATAGAACATTTATTGAGTTGGAGTTGTAGCGTTTATGTTTTCTTCAGGAACTAAAAGATGTAGTTATGTTTCCATCATACGAGTTGTCTTTCCTTGATGACGCATTTTTGCATACTTTTAACCACTAAGAGAATTTTATATTATTGCGAGTAGTAATGACTAGAAATCACACTAAAGAGAACTCATTCTACAACTATTTTTCTTATATTTCTTTAGAGTGAATTCCACCTTTTACCCTTTACTTGTGCATTTGTGACACTAATTATCTTATGTAGTAAAAATTCATTTAAATTATCATGTTTGAAAACTTTAAACCCTCATTTTCTGATGCATATCTATTGGGCAAGGTGTAAGGTGATGATTGAACTTTGAAATTATCGAGATGGCAACAAAAAATAGAATATTTGGTGCAGAGAAGGGTAGATATGATCGACGACGACGTCCTCCGATCTTGACATATTTTTGGCGGTACTTCGTTCTAACATGTCAGCCTTATCTAAGAACACGTGTTGAATGCTAAAACGGGATAAAATCATGCTTAGAATTTTCTTAAATAGGACATTCGGGTATAACTTCTACTAAATGGAGTAATTAGTGTCTCAAATACACAAATAAAAGGTAAAAAGTGAAATTCACTCATTTCCTTTATAACGTGTCGGCACCAAGGGATGCATAAATCCACTTGTCCCACCAATCTCATCAAGTTATATCATAGTAGGATATATTTACATACAAATCAAGATCATGTGGATTTATCTCTTAGTTCTAACATAAAGCAGGCTTCCAAAAGCGAATGGACAGCAAGCTTCTCTATCACTTTTGTCACTTTGTGTAGTCTCGCTTATGTTATAAACTTATAATAGCATCCCTAGCGTATCCGCAAAAATGCATTACGTAGAAGTGTCTAGGGTACACCACAAACCAACTTTACGGTATGAGAGGTACTATTTATACTATCTATATATTAAAAAAACAATAGTAATAATACGACAAAATAGAAAACAACATGTTTTACTTTGTTTTCTTTTTTCCCTCCATTTTTTCCCACTTCCGTCTTCCCCGTGTGGCCGCGTCCTCCCCTTTCCCCTGCAACCTCTCCATGTCAGCTCGTACCACACTTGAAGCAAGCCTCCATGGGCCAGATAGAAATTCTGTGCCAAGAAGAAAAAGGCCCACCTTGATGCAGACTTAGAGACTACACGACAGAAACGCTGACATATTTGAAATAAACAGAAGGTGCTTGAAACTGTAGCACTATAGCACGCCATACGTCTTGTTTTGGCATGTTAGTATGTAGTCGAAGATAAGCCAAGTCAAGCTGGAGATAGCCGATCGATCAATCTATCCAAGTAAATCACGCAATCTGATTGCCAAAGATTAGATAGTACAAACGGCAGATGTCAGCTCGTATCTAAGGCGTGTTTGGTTGCTCGTGCTTTTTACTTGTATCTGGATATCATGGTTTTATGGAACCTGCAACATCTCGTGCCAAAAGGGTCATTCGTTTGGTTACTTGTATTATTATTTTTCTAGCGGTTAAAAAGCCAAGTCTCAGTCGTTTGGTTTCATGCATTTTAGGATTTCAGCAAATTAGTGCATGTTTGGAGAGCTTCATTGTCCCTGCTAGCCTTACCTCCTGGCTAGTGAGATGAGCTTATCAACATCGTCAAGCAAGAGAACAAAATTTAGAAAAATGCAATTCAGAAAACTACTAGCTTATAGTAACACATGTTCGACATAATAAGTCGTGGCGTGTGTGCTAGAGCATGAGTTACCGAGCAACTGCACGTGATACAGCACTAGTTCATCACATACAGAGAGGTTATAACTGAGTACCACCTCCCAAAATATACAGACCAAAGTCCAGGGGTTACCGCAACAATAGTTTATCAGCCTAGCTCCCAAAATACACAACACAACCATCATCACTAACACCGCTACTACCAGCACATCCTCGAATAGCTCAGTCCGCTGCTCAGAGGTAGTGCTTGTTCAGGAAGATGGTGAACCAGCTCAACCGGCGCTCAGGGGTCATGGCAAGGTACCTGGTCGCCTGTCCGCTGTGCTCATCGGGTGGGTAAGAGCACGGTGGATCGCTGTCACAGAGACGGGCGCAACGGGAATGCAAGGACCGTAGATGATCTTCATCTGAGCATAGTTGTCAATGGTCTTGTTCATCAACTCGGTGTCCGATGGGTGAGCCTACATGAGAATTACAATTAGTTCATGACATGTAGTGCATATGTGAGCATTAAAAAAACTTATGCAAGTGCAAATAGATTATACCTTAATGTGATCATAGCTCTTCATCGTCCATCATGATAGCAGTTCTCAAGCCTCTTAATCCTCAGCACCCGGATCCAGCACACTCTAGTGTCATGTGGTTGTACACTTGGTTCGGAGTGACTGTCCAGCCACAGAACTTGAACACATCATCCGCAACCAAGCGCATGTACGCCTGTCTGAATCCCCGCACTACTAAACCCCCTTTCTCGATCAACTGGACCACCGATTCAGGATGAAGGTGGATAGAGATGCTGGCTGATGACCCATAAGTATAGGGGGTGTATCGTAGTACTTTCGATAAATAGGAGTGTCGATCCCAACGAGGAGCAGAAGGTGCTAACTAGTTGTACCGGCTCAAGAGTTCTCTTCAAATACTTAGCAAACAAATTTTTAGGGTTTTTTGATAAGGCAAGGAAATAAAGTGCAAGTAAATAAAGACAACAAATACTTGCAGCAAGTGGCCCAATCCTTTCTTAGCAAAGGACAAGCCGGAGGAAATACTTATGAGGACCAAACGTTCTCGAGTACACATGGGAATACTGTCAAGTGCTTTCGTTTCATATAGCTGATTAATCTTCTTTGGTTTTATAAGTGTTGTGTGGGTGTACCTGTGCTAATGTACCGACCTTACTTGGACTAATACATACTTATGATTAAACCCCTTGCAAGCATTCGCAATTACAAGAAAGAAATTAAGATATAAACCTAACCACAACCCTAAACTCTGAGATCCTACACTCCCTTGTGCAAAGGTTTCCTAACGGGGGTTCAGGTTTCTGTCACTCCGGCAACCCTACAATTAGTAACCAAATACACAATGCATTTCCCTAGGCCCAGAAATGGTGAAGTATCATGTAGTCGACATTCACATGACACCACTATAAGAATAGCACCACAACTTAAATATTAAACAATTGAATAATACCTCAACACAATTCCACTACTAACAACATGACTTCTCACATGTCCTTAGGAACTAAACGAACTACTCACGAGACATCATATGGATCAAGATCAGAGATGATATATTGATGGATAAAAATCTGAACATAAACAATAATTTAATGGTTCCACTCACAAGCATCAACTACAATAGTAATCAACACCGGGAAAGTTTCCTTAAGAACTATGTAAGATTCAACACGATTGTTATAGCGGGATGGAGTGGTGATGATGGTGCTGGTGGAGATGATGGTGTGGATGATGATGATGATGATCCTGATGAAGTCTAGCTTAATAATGGTGTTGATGGCGAAGATCTCCCCTCTCCAGGAAGGAATTTCCTCGACAGAAATCTGTCTGCTGGAGAGCTCTTTCTCTCTCGGTGGTTTCCGCCTAGCAGAGGTGGATGATGACCCACAAGTGTAGGGGATCGCAACAGTCTTCGCGGGTAGTATTATCCAATTTATTGATTCGACACAAGGGGAGCCAAAGAATACTTGCAAGCCTTAACAACTGAGTTGTCAATTCAGCTGCACCTGGAAATAGTTCTTGCTTACAGAAGTTTATCAGTAGCAATAGTTTATAGTAGCAACAGCAACGGTGGAACAAGAGCGATATTAATAGTAACAGTAAACAGTAGGATTCGAGTGCGGTAGTCATAGGGATGGATGGACGGGCATTGCATGGACGAGTCTAAACATGTAACTTCAAGATCTAGGGCATTTCAGATAAATAATAACAAGCATCCAAGTACTAAAAAATCTTAGGCATGTGCTCCAAATATAGTCATACGTGCTCTCAATGAGAACTTGCACAACATCTTCTGACCAGCCAGCCCGTGGCAGCGGGGCCTCTAGGGAACTGCTGGCAATTAAGGTGCTCCTTTTAATAGAGCACCGGAGAAAAGCATTAACACTCTGTGAACACATGTGATCCTCACACCACAACCATCCCCTCCGGTTATCCCAATTATTGTCACTTCGAGGCCTTTGGATCCGGACAATGATATGTGTACACAACTTGCAGATAAGATCATAAACAATACTATCATAATGATTCAATAATAAGTTTAGATCTGAGATCATGGCACTCGAGCCCTAGTGACAAGCATTAAGCACAACAAGTTGCAACAAACTCAAATAGCACTAATAGAGATACTAGGAACTATGCCCTAACAATCTTATTCGATTACATGATAGAACTCGTCCAATCCCTACCATCCACAAGACTACAGCGGGGGATTACTCACTCATGGATGAGGGAAACATTGATGGTTGATGGAGATGCGTTGGTGATGATGATGGCGATGATCCTCTCCAAATTCCCCGTCCCGGCAGGGTGCCAGAACGGAGTTTCTGGATCCGAATCTTGGTTTCTGATGGCGGCGGCAGAGCGGAACTCTTTCTGGAAAACTATCAAACCCCCCTGGGTTTTTAGGTCGAGAGGCAACTTATAGGCGTAGAGGGAGGCTGAGGGGGTGCCTGCGGTGGCTGCACCCCCCTAAGCACGGCCAGAGGTGGGCCCGCGCCTAGCAGGGGTGTGTGCCCCCCAGGCTCCTTCTCTGTATCGTCTTCTGGCTCCGTGGATCATCTGGTGAAATATAATTTTTGGCATATTTTTTAGGATTTTTCCTGATAATTCATTTTCTGCACAAAAACTAGACACCAAGGTAATTCTGCTGAAAACAGCGTCAGTACATGTTAGGTGTATCCAAATCACACAAATTTAGAGGAGAAACAATAGCAAAAGTTTTCGGGAAAGTAGATACGTTTTGGACGTATCAGCGGCGAAATCTTTCTGAGGTCGCTCTCCCCGACTTTAGGGTTTCGAGTAGAAGATATAGGTGATAGGGCGGAGCCAGAGGTGGGCCAGGGTGGCCACACCCCCTGTAGGCGCGGCCTAGGGTGGCCTGCGCCTAGGGGGTGTGGGCCCCCTGTGGCCCAACTCCGCCTCCCCTTCCGGCATCCTTCGTCTTCTGGAAAATACAATTTTCTATAGTTTTTCTAGTATTTTTTTGATCTTCACGAAATTGCATCCAAACACCGCTTTTTCCATCAGAATCCTGACTCCAACAGTTCATTGATACGTTGGAAACGTATCTATAATTTTTGATGCTCCATGCTTGTTAGTATCTACTTTGCTTTACTTGTCCACACTTTGAGGTGCTTTTTACATGTTTTCTCATACTAACCTACTAACAAGTTGCAACAGTGTCAGATGCCTGTTTTTTGCTGTTTTTGGTTTCAGAAAAGTTAGTAAAGAAATATTCTCGGAATTGGACGGGACAAAGGAAAAAATCAATTACTTTCTATGGGGAACTAGAAGTCTAGAGGAGAACCGGAGGGGCCATCCAGGGGGTCCAGACCCACCCTAGGCGCGGGTGGGCCCTAGCCTGCGCCTGGCTAGGGTTTGCCAGCCCTGGTGGCCGCCTCGGTCTCCCCCTTCGCCTATAAAATCCCCCGATGCAGAAACCCTGGGGACCCAATCAGAAATCCACGAAACCGTCTGTAGCCGCCTCCACCATCGTCCCTAGATTGGGGGGATCTGAAGTTCTTCCTGGCACCCTGCTGGAGGGGAGATCATCCCGGAGGCCTTATCTCCGGTATGATGCGTGAGTAGTTCCACCTTGGACTATGGGTCCATGTAGTAGCTAGATGGTTGTATCTCCTCCTTTGTGTTTTCATGTATAGATCTTGTGAGCTCCGTTCATGATTAAGATCTAATCTATTTGTAATCATGCATGTTGTGTTTGCGGGGATCCGATGGATATTGAGATTATTATGTTGGTTTGATTAATGGTTTTGTCTTTATGATTCTATCATGTCTGTGTTGTTTGTGATCTTGCATGCTCTCTGTTGCTAGTGGTTATCTGGGCCAAGTAGTTGCTAGTTACTCCAAGAGGGGGTCTTTATGCTCGATAGTGGGTTCATGCCTCTAGTTTCCAAGGGAAGTGACAATAATCTCTTCGGTTGTAGATGTGTTGTTGCTACTAGGGAGAAAACAACGGTCTCTTGTTCATGGAACATGTGGACTGTTTACCTTACACACTCTGCTTAAAGCAGTTGTCTGTTGCTTGCAACTTAATACTGGAGGGGGTTCAGATGATAACCTGAAGGTGGACTTCTAGTCAAAGATGCAGTTGGATGGAGGTCTATGTATGTTGTTGTATTTCCCAATCAACCTCATAAGATCTTTCTGACTAGTAATTGCATTGTTATGCGTTCCTCAGTTCCTGTCAATTGCCCTGCAATAATTTGTTTACCCTTCATGCCATGTTGTTTATCTAAGGAGAGCACCTCTAGTGAACTACGGACCCCGGTCCAATCTTTAACATTGATACATCTTCCACTGTTACTTGTTTACTTGCTGCACACCACCATTACCTTCCACACCATACGTTTAATCCTTTATTACAGCAAACCGGTGAGCTTGACAACCTTACTGATTCATTGGGGCAAAGTCTTGAGTTTGTGTTGTGCAGATCTTCGCGTTGCTTGCAACACCTATGTGACATTTCCTTCCTCCTTCTGGTTCGATAACCTCGGTCTCAAATGAGGGAAAACTTGCTACTTTCTCTTCACACCCTGCGCTTTGGGTTACCAACGAAGTGCCACGTCGAGCACCATCATTCATCCTCCAAGAATCATCCAACATGCAAAAACAGATAAAAATACATAAGTAAAACCTCTTAATATGAAATATATCAATGAATAGAAGCAATTTATGATATAGAATGGTGATGCAAATTGGACGTATCAACTCCCCCAAGCTTAGACATTGCTTGTCCCCAAGCGAAACTTGAGCTCAGTAAACATGTCCATAGGTTTATGGAGTGAAGTGTCATTAAAAAGAATACGGACAAGAAGCACACTTACCAATACACAACTCATAGTTGAAAGCAACTCACCATAATATAACTTAGCTTGCGACAAGTATGGGAGTCATAATAAAGATGCACAAATATAAATCATAATTGGAATTGACAAACTTTGTTCTTGGTCAGAGAACAGTTGGCAAACAGTTTTCAAGAAAAGCTTTTGTAAATAAGTTTATACAAGGGTACTCTTTGCTCAAACATAACAGTATTTTCACAATGATAGCTTTCAAAGTAATACTCATTTATATAAGAGTCTTGTGCAAACAAGGAAGATAAAGAACATGATTAAATAAATCATCATATGAATGCTTGAAACACAACAACACAAATGCTTGCTGGAGATAGAGAGGAATAGGTTTACTGACTCAACTTAGAAGTAGAAGAAAGGCCCTTCATAGAGGGAAGAAGGGATTTCAAGGTCATAAAGATCTTTCAAAAGATTATGGTACTTACTAGCTTTGAGCTCTCATTGCCCCTATCATAAGCATCTTGAGGTGATTAAGGTTAAAGTGAACAAGGATGGAGTATATGCTTGACGAAATATAAGTTGGCAATATCATGTCCCTTGAGTACGAGGGCCGTTCCTCATGCTACTCAACTATAGTTACCGGTAAGTTCTTGTCATAAGTACATGTGTATCATAGAGAACCACCAATGGGGTACCCCTTGCACATGATACATGAGCTATCCCATATCAAAATGACAAGGCAAGCAGACAATGAGCATCTCAGCATTGTCTTATTTACCATAGGAAAATGGTTCTTTTTTCTCTCTTTCCTCTTTTCAATATGTCACTTTTTTATAAGAAGAAAGCTTCATAGATTTCTCATTATGGTGATGCCGCAAGTTTCCACCATGATTAGGCATGACTTAGGCTAGCGGCTCAGGCGTTTCTCTAACACACATACATAACTCCATGGACTTACAAGCTCCACTTTTATTTCACACCGACGACATCCACAAACAAAAGAGCATGATATCAACTGGTATGTATTTATAGGTGTTAAAAGCGTTCCCGTGACAGCACGGTTCTGCTAATCCCAACTTATAGGTGCAAGCATATACAATTTCGATTACATAATGGTTCAAGTTTATTAGAGGCAAGAAAATAAGGTGTGCCATCAAGTTCGTGAGAGCTTTACTAACTAGTTTTCACATAACAAAATAATTTTTAATTTGAAAGATAGATGAAACCTGAGAATTTACTTGGAATAGCAATAATGCTAATAGGTAGATATGGTGGACACAAATGGCACAGGTTTTGGTTTAAAGGATTGGATGCATGAGAAGTGTTCCCTCTCAGCCCAGGTTTTTGGCTAGCAAGGCTGGGTAGCAAGCATGATTTGAAGGAAACAAGAAAACATACAAGTGATAAAGCCAAACATGCAACCTTCCTTGAAGACACAAAAGATCTTAAATAAAGAATACTAAGCTTATGAGCCAATCAAGAAAGAAAATAAATGATACAAAATACCTGTAAGCTTTTCTCTTTTCCTTTAAAACCTCAAAAAGTGTTGCTACTGACCAGAGCTTGATTTGCCAAAACCAATTTAGATTCACTTGATGCTCCCAAAGTGATACCAAAACTGATCAACAAGATCAATCATATAATAGAGATTGCAAACTAAAATAAGAAGTGCAAAAAGTAAAAGATGAAACTTCTCATTAATATTCCATAAAGGCACTCACACCAAGGGATACATAGATAACCAACTAAAGGAGAGATACTTCCACAATGCAAACCATCCTATAAGATAACTTCTCTATCCAAGATATGAATCTACTAAAAAGGTAAAGAGATAAAAGATAATGATGTGATACCATGACACTCCCGCAAGCTTGGAACAAGCCAAGGGGATGCCAAAACCTGATGACGAATTACTCCTTCGGTGGTGGTGGTGTTCCCTTGATGAGCTTTTCAATCAGTTCCCTCAAATCCTCAATCCCAAAGGCTAGAGTACGAATCATCTCCGAGTTATTCTCAATATGGTTCATGATCATGTCGCACCGAGAAGCCTAGTCCTTGTGATTCTTTCCCCGCTCTTCCTTCTTAAAGTGTTCCTTCCCTGCATGGTTAGAATGAGGCATATCCCAACTAGAGGGAAACTTCACTTTGGGCACCTTTTGGAATTGGTGCTCTTGTATGAGAGTATGGAAGGGGTTCTTGGTACGTGGAGGAAGTGTCCATGGAGCGAGGCAATGACGCGGAGGTTTCCCTCCTGTAGACATCAGCGCTGTCTTCCTAAGCTTGGTAGGGTTTGCCACCACTCCAATGCTTGCAACGGTAGCGCGGGTGTCTAGATGCTCGTTGATGGCGGAGACCATGATGCCCCTAAACTTGAGAAAAATTTCCTAACAGAAACAGATCGAAACAAAAACACGACGAGAACATGATATACGAACTCGGGGGGATCAGGGGCTTATATATTACGAAGTTTTATGACACAAGGAAGGTATTGTGCAAAAACGAGGCGGAGACGGACTCCAGGGGTCTCACACCCCCTGGTGGCGCGGCCATCTAGGGCCCACGCGACTGGTGGGTGTGGCCCACCTGGGCTCCGTTTCCTCCTCTGTTTTGTTCTGTAACCTTCCATATGTAATAAAAACATCAAAAATAGAAAGAAAAAGGTTTTTCACGAACCTTCTGTTTTCACCACTTTTACCTATTCAAAGATGGACTCTGCAGATTCCTTCTCTCTATCACCTGAAAATTCCCTTCATGCAAGGCCTCACACAAACTTCATTGGCAACATTAGTGTATGCAAAAAAAATAAACCTTTAGGTTCAAACTTCAAATGAAATCCAGCAAAACAACATCTACTAAAGCAACTCCTTTACAAAAGCCCAAAAAGTATCGAAGGAATCAATATAAGAGGCAAATGCAAATGATGGCAAAAATCTGTCAAAAACAGACCAAGGTAAATATTGATTTTTTGAAAATCTTCATTGCTCAAATCAAAAGTGCAAAACTAATGACAGTTGCATAACAACTTGGGGGAACACAGAAAATTACAGTTCTATCGATGTACTGAGCTCCTTCACAAAGTTTTACAATGCGGCACAAAATCTGTCCACGTCGACAACTTTTCACAACTCCTCTACTTCTCAAAAGTGGTTGATCTTGACTCAAAAACCAAAACAAAAAGGATAAGGAGAGGTTATTACAAGTAATAACTTCCAAGAGTCAATAAAACTATTGGGTTATCTCCCAATAAGTACTTTTCTTTAATGCCTTTAAGTTAGGCTTGATAATTTCAATGATGCTCACATAAGAGATATGGATTTGAAGTGAAAGAGAGCATCAAGAAGCAAATATCCAACAAATTTAAGTCTAACCCATTTCTATGCAAGGGAGTCTCATGAGAAAAAAAATTATTGAAACAAAAGGACACTAGCATAGGAAGACAAAACAAATGCAACTTCAAAGCTTTCAACATAAAGCGGGGAAACTTAATATTATTGAGATCCATAAAACCATGTTTCCCTCTCTCATAATAAATTTCATTAGCACTTTGAATAAATTTGACAATATAACTATCACAAGAAACAACTTTATCAGAATGAGCATACTTACAATCATTAAAAAGAGGTCTAAGGTCATAAATTGGATCAATAGAAGCAAGTTGTTCCACCCTGAAATGCTCATTAGGCAAATTATTGTCATAAGGAGCTTTAGCAAATTTGGAAAAGTTAAACTCATAAGAATCTCCATCAAACTTAGTTAAAACTTTCTCCTTTTTACAATCTATAATATCTCCACAAGTGTTTAAGAAAGGTCTACCAAAGATAATAGGACAGGTTTTACTAGCTTCTGAACCAAGTACTAGAAAATCAGCTGGATATTTAATCTTACCACAAAGAACCTCCACATCTCTTACAATGCCAATTGGAGAAACTGTCTCTCTATTAGCAAGGTGAATAGCCACATCAATGTCCTCAAGTTCACAAGGACCAATTTCATGCATAATTTCTTTGTAAAGCTCATAAGGAATAGCACTAGAACTAGCACCAATATCACATAAACCATAATAGCAATGATCACCAATTCTCACAGAAAGAACTGGGACACTAGTTTTCCTAGCTTTTCTAGGATGAGAGACAATAATAGAAGCGTCTTCACAGAAGCCAATGTGCTCATCCTCTATATTTTTAGTGACAAGATCTTTCACAATGGCTATTACAGGTTCAATGTTTATTTGCTCATCAGGTTCCATAGTTTTCTTTGTACTTTTGCTAACCGCACTAATTATCATGGAATGCTCCTTTACCTTAGCTGGGAAAGGTGTTTTCTCAACATAAGGTTCAGGCAAAATATGATCAATAGTACAAACTTCAGTGCTTCTAACAGGAACATGATTAACAACATCTTTATAAGGTGCATGGTACTTATTCCACTTTTTTTTAGGAATTTCTATATAAGAGGCAAAAGGCTTAAAACAATTGGCAATACTTTGAGAATCAATACCATACTCAATACTAATATCATAAAAGTCATCAGTTCCCATAAAATATTTAATGCATTCATAATCATAATTTATACCTGACTTTGTTCCTTTGTCATTCTCCCATGCTTCAGTGTTCTCTTGAATACGGTCTAGAAGATCCCATTTAGCTTCTTTCTTCATACGTGTGAATGATCCAGCATAAGAAGCATCTAATAAATCTTTATCATGAAGAGAAAGCCTTGCATAAAAGTTATTAATAATAATATTGTTAGGGAGTTCATGAATAGGACATTTAAGCATTAGTAACTGCAATCTCCCCCAAGCTTGGGATGTACTCTCTTCATCACGAGGCCAAAAGTTATATATTAGATTCCTATCCTTATGAATCTCACTGTGAGGATAGAATTTAGAATAAAAGAGAGGTATTATTTCCTCCCATTCCATGGATTGTCCATTCTACAGCAGCTTATACCATTCTTTAGCTATTCCTTTCAATGATATAGATATTAATTTTGTCTTTACCTGTTCATTTGTGATACCTACACACTTAAAAAACCCGCATAATTCATGGATAAAAAGGAAGTGATCACCAGGATGGACAGTTCCATCCCCTAAACAATAATTATCCATAACACGATCAACAATTCTTGTAGGTATCTTAAAAGGATCTATTTCAACAGGTGGTGATTCATCTACTACCCTATCAGTGGTAGTAGTTTTCCCAAATAGGAAACCAAGTGGGTTATCCATATTGAAAACAAAGTAACAAACAGAAATAAAAAACAATACTCATAGTAGAAGTTTCCTTTACCAGTTCCACTCTTCAATAGCGCTTCACTCCCCGGCAACGGCGCCAAAAAATAGTCTTGATGACCCACAAGTATAGGGGATGCATCGTAGTACTTTCGATAAATAGGAGTATCGATCCCAACGAGGAGCAGAAGGTGCTGACTAGTAGTACTGGCTCAAGAGTTCTCTTTAAATACTTAGCAAAAGGATTTTTAGGTTTTTTTATAAGGCAAGGAAATAAAGTGCAAGTAAATCAAGAAAAGAAATAATTGCAGCAAGTGGCCCAATCCTTTCTTAGCAAAGGACAAGCCGGAGGAAATACTTATGAGAACCAAACGTTCTCGAGGACACATGGGAATACTGTCAAGTTCTTTCATTTCATATAGCTGATTAATCTTCTTTAGTTTTATAAGTGTTGTGTGGGTGAACCTGTGCTAATGTACCGACCTTACTTGGACTAATACATACTTGTGATTAAACCCCTTGCAAGCATCCGCAACTACAAGAAAGCAATTAAGATATAAACCTAACCACAACCCTAAACTCTGAGATCCTACACTCTCTTGTGCAAAGGTTTCCTAACGGGGGTTTAGGTTTCTGTCACTACGGCAACCCCAAAATTAGTAGCCAAATACATAATGCATTACCCTAGGCGCATAAATGGTGAAGTATCATGTAGTCGATGTTCACATGACACCACTATAAGAATAGCACCACAACTTAAATATTAAACCATTGAATAATATCTCAACACAATTCCACTACTAACAACATGACTTCTCCCATGTCCTCAAGAACTAAACGAACTACTCACGAGACATCATATGGATCAAGATCAGAGATGATATAATGATGGATAACAATCTGAACATAAATAATAATTTAATGGTTCCACTCATAAGCATCAACTACAATAGTAATCAACACCGAGAAAGTTTCCCCTTAGAACTATGCAAGATTTAACACGATTGTTACAGCGGGATGGAGTGGTGATGATGGTGCTGGTGGAGATGATGGTGTGGATGATGATGATGATCCCGATGAAGTCTAGCTTGATGATGGTGTTGATGGCGACGATCTCCCCTCTCCAGGAAGTAATTTCTCCGGCAGAAATCTGTCTACCGGAGAGCTCTTTCTCTCTTGGTGGTTTCTGCCCTGCAGAGGCGGCGGAATCTCTCTGTGCTCGCTCTCCCCGACTTTAGGGTTTCGAGGAGAAGATAAAGGCGAGAGGGCGGAGCCAGAGGTGGGACAGGGTGGCCACACCTGTGAACGCTGACCTAGGGTGGCCTGGCGTGGGGTGTGGGCCCCAACTCCGCCTCCCCTTTTGGCATCCTTCGTCTTCTGGGAAAATATAATTTTATGTAGTTTTCCTGGTATTTTTCTGATCTTCGCGAAATTGCATCAAAACACCGCTTTTTCCATTAGAATCCTGACTCCGGCAGTTCATCCCCCAAGAATCATCCAACATGTAAAAACAGATGAAAGACATAAGTAACACCTCTTAATATGAAATATAACAATGAATAGAAGCAATTTATGATATAGAATGGTGATGCAAATTGGACGTATCACTGGCCATGACACTGCCAGCTTCCTCGTGGCCACTCCATCAGGCATCGACACA
This sequence comes from Avena longiglumis, assembly GCA_030063025.1. Classification (NCBI taxonomy): domain Eukaryota; kingdom Viridiplantae; phylum Streptophyta; class Magnoliopsida; order Poales; family Poaceae; genus Avena; species Avena longiglumis. The sequence goes on from CP125976.1 coordinate 21,021,157, forward strand.
TAACACAGAGGCAGCACGGAGGTTGCAGACAGATTAGGAGACGCAACATTGACCTACAACAGCAGTGATAATAACGTGTTTAGTTTTAGGCGAAGAACTATACTTATACCATTAATCCTACCTACAGCACATGGCAATCCTCAAAGAACAATATGCTCAGATTCAGATCTAGAACATCAGCTCACAGCTTAGAACCCTGAGCTAGAACATGGCAACGGATCTAAGCTGAGAGAGCTAGAGTTAGATGTTTCTTATCACGATCTCGATCTCACAACATTAATGCTCAGATTTGTGTATATGATGGGAGGGTGATAGTCGATTGAACATCTTGTTTATTTTAAGTGTGGGTGAATGGAGTGTCTAATTCCCGATAAGGAAAAAGGCAATAAGCAGGGTTTTTCCTCAAGACAAGACCATTACGATGCCCTTTCTCACTCGCCATGAGCCAAACCCCCGTACAACTTGTCCTTTTGCCTATGTAGTTGTCAATAATTCAGCACCACACACTCGATTTACCTAATATCTCTCGGGGTAGCTAGGTCTATCACAAAGACAGATGGCGTAATGTTGTTAGCTTTTTATTGATATACTTTTAGAAAATTTTGTGGGCCAATTGGGTTTACAATGCAGCTAGTGTGGATCCGAAAGATGTAAATAGAACAAACAAGGTAAACTGGGAACATAAAAGCCAAACAAAAAGATAGCAATATGCCCAAATATTTTTGAATTCAAATTTATTCAAAATAGGTGAACTGGACCCCACAAAAAACCTAGTGGTTAGCAAATCAACTTAAGATCTCCATAAATTCTCAAGTAAGGTCGACGTCGCATATGTTAAGAACAAAGGGCTTGTGTCCGGCTGATCTCCTAAGATATGGTCGGTTTTCGTGCTATTCGGTGCGATTTTAGGTCAGTATGTTCCGATCTACGGATGTCTTTTATTGGCAATGGTTGATGTTCTAGTGCGCTGGTCCTTTGGGATCTTAGCACCACGACTTCCTGTCTGTGTACTACAACAAATCTACAACAGCAAGCTTTATCCAACTCTGATGATGGAGGGGCGAGGATGGCGGCACGCCTTCGGCTCGTGCTAGTGCCTTGTAGGCGTCGCTAAGTGGTCCATAAGACCTATTTGTAATATTTATTATTTTTAAAACTCTTTGCACTTCTGTTGATGATTATTAATAGATTGGTGGAATTTTGCAAAACAAAAGAACAAAGGGCTTAGAGAACAATCGAACAAAAGAACTCTCAAAGACAAACAAAGAGGAAACTAAATATATTTAAAAGACACGTACAAAATTACAATAATTTTGTCATTCACAGTTGCTTGTATATACACGTCACACCTGGGGTGCATTTTCAACTAGAGTGAACAATTATATTACGTAATACATTTAAGATTTTACGAAAAACTGATTTTTTTTTAAGAATGTACATGTTTATTTCACATGTTTGGAAAGAAACATGAATAAAATACATATGACATGCTCCGAGGAAAAACAAAAATAGGTGTTGTAAAAGCAATTTCCAGGGCACGTAATTCATCATTTTTACCCATGTTACTGAAAATCTGCCTTTCCAATTCATTGTGCAAGGTGCTCATAGAAATGACAAGAATGTAGACCTGTGCAAGTATGTTTCCAAATCTCTAAATTTTATCAGATTTGTCATTTTTTGTATATGCCAAAATACAAAGAATTTCGCATAACGGTTTTGCATGTTTGTGGGATAAAACATTGTTTATGTCTGGAATTTTGATATTTTTGAAACCTGTAAAATATGGTTTTTTTTCAACAAAAAGAGCACCGGTGCTCGGGGCCAAAGAAACTTTCTGGAAGTTAATTTCCAACCTTGCTGTAACTGAAAAAAATCAGTTTCAACCATTGTGCGACACGATGCATGAATCTCCACGTAAAAATCCAACAGCTAACTCGCACTAGTGCACAACATACCCTCTAACAGCGGTTCAGGAGACCCTCTAACAGCGGTTTCAGAACCGCTATTGGGGGTTTGGTGTTAGAGCCCCCCCTTTAACAGCGGTTTTCTTATACGAACCGCTGTTAAAGGGTGGCGCGCGTGGGGTTGCCGCAGCGCTCAGCCCCCCCCTTTAACACCGTTTCATAACACGGACCAGTGTTAAAGGTTCTCTGTCGCGGCAGGAGAACGACATAAATCTCTGCCGCGGCAGAGTTCTGCCGCGACAGGAAAACGGCATAAATCTCTATCACGGCAGAGTTCTGCCGCCGCCCCGTTCTGGGAGGATTTCTGCGGCGCGGCAGGGACAGGGAGGGGGAGAGAGGGAATTGATCGGGAGAGATATACACATACATCATCGGTACATATGGGTACATGAATAATTAAGTAACTATTATTATACACAAACATCGTCATTGTGGTATTCTCCGTACACGTTGAACCATCAAGTACAAGAGAAACACATTCAAGAATATATACAATATAACATTGCGGTGACCCAGCATACCACTTCATGTGTAGTACACTATAGTCATTGACATGACATCCATAGAACACCATTCCGTAAATATCACATCCCTCAGAGTGGTACAACAGAAACATTGCGGGTCCATATTACAAATATACACACATTATTATTACAATACCGGAAGTTCAAGACTTCCTAAAGATTCAACTTACAAAACAAAATATAAAGTGTTTCAGCGGAATTTAAAAGTAGCAACTCCGACTAGGAGTTGAGCTCAGCAGCTTATTCTATAGAGTTCATGCTACCCGGCTCCGTTGGTTACTCCTAACTAGGGATACTTAGTCGGACTCGTTATCATAGACACCGTAGTGGATTTTGTAATCCACTCTTACAACACCTCCGGACAAATCGAGTTCCTCGTAAAACACATCTTCTTGACATTCAGCTGCATACATTGGCACGTCTTCGGGATCCTCAGAGTCTAAGCAAGGGATCAAAGGAAAAAATGAGTAACAATGTTACCCAACAAGTTCATTATATGCAAGGTGGGAATTTTGATGCTCTAACTACCACCTCGGATTATAAATCCTTGCCACTATGCAATTTTTGTAAATCTTTCTTCAAAGATTGATTTTATTATGAAAATCTATGACAATCAGCCTTCACAGGTTGACCAGAACTTTCATGGAGTTCCTTTCCTGCCGCGTTCGTAGCTCCTTCCCGGAACAGGGAGTAACAAGTTACAATTCTTACACTCTGCAGAGGTGCGTTACTTTACCCATGAGAGATCAAATCCTTGTTGCACAACCGGGCGTATTTCCCGTCCACAATTCCATGATGTGGGGCCCAGTAGTTGGTCCAAGCCAATCACTACCCCCTTCGCGACATCGCATGCCTCCTTGGTGTACACCATGCCCACATAACAAATTACGGCAATGGTTTGTACAAACCGTTAGATGCCAGGACTATCGTGGGACGATGAGGGTTCCCACCCATATGTTGCATATCCTCTACGAATTACCAATTAATATGCACGCTACAAGGATATGACCACACGCACACATCCGGCTTCATGCGAGAGGAAGAAGATACAGCTGACTTCTCTGTCCCATTCCAAATCTCATGGCTAACGCGTAATATACGACGCTAGAATCACTGATGTCAGGGGTTATTAAGTCCCTACTTGATCATCATTGTTGCAAATAGAACCCTAAGTTCTATTGCTCCATTATATCATCACTTAGGATGATATCTATGATTTCTTTATTTGTGAAAATAATATCTTCTTTCTTTTATAGTATATATGATAACACACAATTTGCAAATACTTTGATAAAGACTCTTCAAAGGACATGAGCAAGTGATGAACTTGCCTTGTGATTGCAAGGTAGTGAAGTCGATGCTTACCTTTGGACCTTGAGCTTCTATGTCTACAAAAAACATCATTATTGCCCGGAAGGACAATATTTAAAGAAGCAAAATGATTATGCAAGTAATGTAATGCATCATTTAACTTGATATGCATTATCCCCATTATCATAAAAAGTATTTTTGATAATAAAATATTTATAAATATTATTTTTTAATATTTAAAACATATATTGAATTATTTTATTTTATTTCTCTTTTATTTGACTTTTATTGATTTAATAATTATTTTAGGAATTATCACTTAAATATCAAAAAATGTTATTAGATATTTATTTAGTATTTTTATTAAAATACTACAATATTATAATATAATGAAAGTGATTTTTATTTATTTTTACCATCTTTCAATAATTTTGTAAAATTCCATAAGAAATATATGAATTACAAAATTCTAAAGAAAATCTAAATGTCAAAAAATTTATATCTTAATTTATTTGGATAGTGTGCATTATTGTGAATCCAAAAATATTTTATTTATAATTTTTGGACATTTATTTTATTTTCGAGAATTTAATTAAGTTTAGGGGTATTTTGGTCTTATTTATTAAAATAGGCCTTAAAAGATTTCTGGGCTGACTTAATCTTATTGGGCCCTAGTGGCCCATGAGACATAGTCAAAATAGCCACCCGAAGTGCAGCCTTCAGCCCACTCACTGCTTGCCTCTCCCTCGAGCTCATTCCTCTCCTCCTCTGACCTTGACCCCGTGGTCGGTGATGTCGCCGCCGGCGATGCCCGCCGTCGTGGACTGTTCTAGTCGCCACCGTGGTGCGGTAGGAGGTTGTTGACTACGCCCATCCTTTCTATCCAATTATATTTGAGTACGGGGCTCTCCTGTGACGGATCGATGCCGTCCCGAACCCTAGGGTTTGGGGGTCGGTGTGGATCTTGGTGCTTCCGCTGTCGTCGTGCGTCGTGGTGATGCTCCTCGCCTCTATGCGTGTTCATGGTCGCTGCCGTGGCGCCATATGGGTTGCAGCGCCCCTCCTGGGGTGCTCCCCGTGCCGCCATGGACGTCGGCCACCTCTGCTTCCTCTTCTAGTCTTCAGCGAGGACCTTTGGTGAGTTATGTTCCTCTTCACTAGTGCTCTCTATGCTTGTTGATCCTATGCTAGATGTTGGCAGTGACCTCTCTGGTTACTGTCTTTTCCTGATTAAGATGATTTATTCCATTTAGGGTTCTTATTCTATGGTTGATCATATCTTTGGATGAATTAGATCATGTGTGGATGGTGCGTAAGCATGCTAAATGGTTATTGGCATGAGGCTTGTTGCTTGAGATGAACTATAATGGTTACGGTGGCTTATTAGATGATTTTATGCTTGGTTTGCATATGATTCAGATGGTATAGTTGCTTTGGAATCCATGCTTGGTAAAGTCAGTGGCTTGATAACTTTCCACTGTCATTTCTTGGTTTATGATCATGATTATGGTGTGATGAAACCACTGTATTAGTGTTGTTGGCTTGAGAATTAACATGATCTCAAACAGTGAAGATTAACATAGGAATATCCTAATTATGATTCCTGTATTAACAGGAAAATGGTTAGTAAGTTAATTGATTGAATATGTGATGATTAAATGTTTATCCTGATTCATGTAGAATTGTGCTTGTGACACCATCTTGGTATGGCACACAAGATTGATTCTAATCCATTGATTGGGTTGGTTTAAGCTTAAGACAAGCTTGACTTTGAAAGATAAATAGAAATCTTCTTCTCTGAAATCCCTAAGACCAATGATGTTGGTCTGAGCCTTAGGGGTTTAGGCCTTATCTAGTTGATTCATATAGATAGTCCTGGTAGTGGTACCAGCTATTGTTTCTTGAATCAAATCTTGGAAAAAATGATAGTAGGCTTGATCATTATATGGATCCAAAAGATTAGCTTCTAAGGTGCTACCCTTATCTTAGGGATGTGCCTAGAAATTAAATCTTAGCTATATTTGTATTTGAATTGAAATATATAGCTTGATAACCAATTCAATGATGTTGTTGTGAGTTTTGGTTGGATCCTTGCACTTGTTTCTTTGCTTTTAGTGTTTAAAAACTCAGTGATGGATTCACCCCACTTGGGTGCTTTCTGAGAGTTTGACTGTGATACAGATCATGTATGTTGGTGTAATTCTAGACAGATAGATCATGTGATGGCCTATGTACTCACCACTTTCACTTGATGTTGTGGTTGCTATTGATGGATCTTGTTTTGCTGAGCTCATGTGCTTAACCTTGAGCTAGCCTGCTCCTCCTAGCTCCTGGACTTGATCTTGTTGTCCACCTGATCCTTCCCCCTCCTCATGTCACCATCCTAGTAATGAGATCTTGGGATTTGGTTGGTTTGGTTGCTGGCTGTTGTGCTTGGTTTAGCTGCTGGTTGTTCTTGTGTGTAAGCAGTGAAGAGATGCACTAGTGCCTCTCCACGGCTGTGCTGATGGTTTTGTGAGTTTGGGCTGTGATGTGAAGCTGACAGCACACCACATGCATTTAGGTGTGTGTCCTGCCTTTGTGCTTGCTGTGCACTTGTGGATATGTTCAGAATTTTGAAATTGACTATTATCTGGTTACTTTTACCTGGCTGGTGAAACTTCCCCTCCTTGCTGTCAATTTGACTTTTTGGCTTAAAAATTATGAAAGATTGATTCTTTCATATTGGTGAAACTTGCCCATTTTATAATTTCTCAATGATGAACTTGTTTAGTGCACCTCACTGACATGTCTGAGAGAAAAACAATTCTAGCTCTAACCTTATTATTGTTTTATTAGTGTTTGTCTTGAAGGTACAGATTTGAAGATGAAGATTTTTAGTTTAGGTTTTCTTTATAGAATAGTTAATGTAATCTTATTATTCTTTTGTAATTTTCATTTTATTATTTTGTAATTTTCATTTGATTCTTCTATAATAAAGATTATATGATTATCAATAAATAAATATTCTTATTATTTATTTATTTGTTATTGTGAAGTTTGTGGATAATTTCAATAATTTACATTTTTGTAACTTATTTATGGAATGAAAATATGAAATAAGTTTTCATATTCTTAATTGTTTTCTTTGGATAAAGTTTGAGTTATAATAATTAACTCTTAATTAAATCAAGATTCAAACCTTATTCCTAATTCATTTGAATTATAATTCAAACACTCAAGTTTAAAAATTCAAATTCATTTTCCAAAACACATAATTCCTCAAAGATCATATCAAAGTCTATAGTGATCATATTTTAAGACTAAACCTAATCTCAAAGTATGAAAGAAACCTTGATCACTTAAGGTTTTTATTTGGCAAAAATTTTACCCACATTTTCACAGATGAATGCATGCAACATTCCAAATTCCTAAATCTACCCTTTGTTAGTTCCTAAATGCTGGGATGTTACAGAATTCACCCCTTAAATTAAACTTCGTCCCGAAGTTTGTGGAGATGTACCTGAATAGTTCTGGATAGGCTTTTCTTAAATCATCCTCTTTCTCCCATGTGGCTTCCCTTTTAGGGTGATGTTCCCACTGGACCTTGCAATATTTGATTGCTCTGTTCCTCAATCTTTTCCAGTTTTCTTCCAGAATCTTACAAGGCTTTTCAATATAGGTCAGGTCTGCTTGTAGTTCTATCTCTTGGTGTGTGATTGCATCATCCGGAACTTTCAAACATTTACGAAGTTGTGACACATGGAAAACATTATGCACTTGAGCTAATCTTGATGGTAACTCTAAAGCATAAGCTATTGTTTTGTTTTGACTCAGGATCTTGAATGGTCTCATGTATCTTGGACTCAATTTTCCTTTAACTCCGAAACTTTTCACTGAAGGGTTTCGTGGCATAGTAAATCAAAATTTTCTACGGAGCGAACAGAGGGAAAGCCAAGATCTAATCTAGGAGATGCAATCAACGAGAGAGATTGGATTAGATCTTCATACCCTTGAAGATTACGCCGTGAACGTTCGTCGGAGCGTGGGTGATGTAGTCGTACTCGCTTCTCCTCCTCGCGATCCGATCCGATCTAGCACCACAAGTGGCGGTGCCTCCGTGAGATGCACGTGCGGCACCTCGGCGTCTCCTCCTTCCTCGAACCAGAGTATGGTGGAGAGATAGATTGGATCTACTGACGACGGCGTGGTGTATATGGTGGAGAATTCTGCTGCGGGGCTTCGCCTACAAGCAGTCGGGAGGAGAGAGGAAGGTAGCAAGGCTGCTGGGGCTTGGAGGAAGGTGTGTGTGCGGGGAGGCGCACCACCCTCTATATATAGAGGGGCGGCCAGCCCTGCCCTCCTCCAAGCCTATCTCTAGTTTAAACAATTTAAACTCTCCCTTATCTAGAAATCCTATCTCTAGTTTAAGCGATTTAAACTCTCCCTTATCTAGAAATTCTATCCGAGATTTAAACGAGTCAAATCTCTCTAGAATCGGCTGGGCCCTATGGGGCCTTGTGCCCCTAATGCGCCAGGACACTCCCTCATAGGCCCATGCCCCTCCCGGAAGGTGGGGCCACGTTGGTCCCCTTCGGAAGGTTCTAAAGCTTCGTACAACCGATTAACGGAACAATTCCGAACTCCAAAACTGCACTTGCCTTATATGAATCTTATTCTCGGACCATTCCGGAACCTCTCGTGATATCCGGATCCCATCCGAGACTCGAACAAAATTCATAAACCAATTATCCAATTTATCGTAGCGTTGAGATCGTTAAGTGTGTGACCTGCGGGTTCGAGAATATCTGCGACATGATCTTCTATCAATAATCAACAGCGGGGTGCAGGCACCCATATTGACTCCCACACATTCATCGATGATCATATCGGATGAACCACAATGCCGGATTCAATCAATCCCATATATATATTCCCTTCGTCTCGCGATATTTTACTTGCCGAGATTCGATCGTCGGTAGTCATACCTAGTTCAATCTCGTTCACGGCAAGTACTTTACTGGATTCCGTAATCCGATATCACTTTGTGATTAACTACTTAACCACATGCTTGCAAGCGGTGTTGATATCTATTACCGAGTGGGCCGAAGTATATCTCTCCGACGGGAGGAAAATTCCATCTCGATACATACAACCCATGAGATACTTTCCGATCACACGAGACACCTTTATGATCACCCTCTCAAGGATGACGTTTGATGACCTCAAAGCTTTCTTCCGGTACCAGGATTTGCATTATCTCATGGTCTAAGGAATACAATATTTGACATAAGAAAAGCTTCGCAAAGATGAACACGATGAAGCGATCTAATTGCTTCGCTTAGTTTGGTCATCCATCATATCATTCTCCCAATGATATGATCTCATTATCAATTGACAACTCATGTCTATGGTTAGGAAACCTTAACCATCATTGATCAATGAGCTAGTCCATAGAGGCGTACTAGGGACATGGTGTTGTTCACAAACCACACAAGTATTAAAGTTTCCGCTTAATACAATTCTAGCATGGAATATAAACTTTATCATGAACAAGAATTATAATAATAACATCTTTATTATTGCCTCTAGGGCATAATTCCAACAGTCTCCCACTTTCACTAGAGTCATTAATCTAGTTTACATTTGGCAACAATCTCACACCCATGGCAATCCTTGAGGTGTTGATCATGTTTTACGTGGAAGAGGTTTAGTCAATGGATGCGACATTCGGATCCGTATGTACTTTGATAATCTTGATCTCCATCGCTATATAATCTCGGATTATATGAAACTTATGTTGATATGCTTGGTCTTTGGATGATATCTTGGTTCCTTAGCGAGTGCTATGGCGCCCTGTTGTCACAATATCTCCAGTGGGTCCAATGCACTTGGAACCACGCCTTCGATGATGAAGTTTCGATCCAAACTCCTTCACTTGGCGCTTCTGCGGCAGCCATGTATTCCGCTTCCACTGTAGATCCGCGATCACGCTTTGCTTGCGACTTCTCACTCCAACAGCTCCTCCATTCAAAATATAAATGTATCCTGTCTGAGATTTGGAATCATCCTTGTCGGTGTCAAAACTAGCATCAACGTAACCTTTTACGACAAGCTGTTCATGACCCCCATAGACTAAGAACATTTCTTTAGTCCTATTTTGGTACTTTAGGATGTTCTTCACGGCTGTCCTGTGTTCCACTCCTGGATCACTTTGATATTTGCTCGTCAAACTAAGAGCATTGGACACATCCGGTCTAGTACACAGCATGGCATACATGATGGAACCTATGGCCGAGGCATAAGGCCCTTTGCTCATAGCTTCCCTATCATTTCGTAGGCTGGACACCGAGCCTTGCTCAATATCTTACGACAACATAGGCATGAACCTTTCTTTGCCTTATCCATTCGAACCTTTTCGTAACTTTGTCTAGGTATGTACTCGCTTAAAGCTATCGAGCGTCTTTGTCTATCTCTATAGATCTTGATGCCCAATATATAAGCACTTCACCTAGGTCTTTCATTGAAAACACTTGTTCAAATAACTCTTCACATCGTTAAGCATGTTGATGTCATTTCCGATAATCAATATGTCATCCACATACGATGCGAAGCGTCACCGAGCTCCCACTCACTTTCTTGTAGATGCAAGCTTGTAGCAATTTGGAACAAATCCAAAGCTCTTGATCACTTGATCAAAATGAAGGTTCCAACTCCGAGATGCTTGCTTGATCCATAAATGGAGCAGCTGAAGTTTGCATACTTTACTAGCATCCTTAGGATCGACAAAACCTTCGGGTTGCATCATATACAACTCTTCATCAATGTTGCCATTGAGGAAAGCGATCTTGACATCCATCGCCATATTTCATAATCATGAAACGCAGCAATTGCTAATAAAATCCGAATGGACTTAAACATCGCTACGGAGAAAGTCTCATCGTAGTCAACACCTTGAACTTGTCGAAAACCTTTTGCGACAACCGTGCTTTATAGACGGTAACATTACCATCGCGTCCGTTTTCTTCTTGAAAATCCATTTGCACTCAACGGCCTTCGGTCGCTAGGAGGATCCACAAAGTCCATACTTGGTTTTCGCTCATGGATCCCAATTGGATTTCATGGCTTCCAGCCATTTCTCGATCTGGGCTCATCATCGCTTCCTCATAGTTCGTGGGTTCACCGCCTTCTACCAACAAGGCGGTCAAGGCAGGTTGCCGTACCACTCGGGGAGGGGCACGCGACCTTGTCGACTGACGTTCGATGCAACATCGTCGAAGCTTCATGATCCTTGTCATTAGCTTCCTCATTGTTGGTGCGGTGACCTTGGAACAATTTCAGGTCTTGCGCTTCTCCAATTCAAGAGAAGGTTCAATAACCTCGTCTAGCTCTACTTTCTTCCCACTCACTTCTTTCGAGAGAAACTCCTTCTCAATAAAGGAACCGTTCTTTCGACAAACACTTTGCCTTGGTTACGTGATAGAAGGTATACCCAATAGTTTCCTTAGGGTATCCTATGAAGACATTTCTGCTTTGGGTTCGAGCTTGTCCGGCATCAACTTCTTGACGTAAGCTTCGCATCCCCAAACTTTAAGCAACGCAACTTAGGTTTAGCACCAAACCCAGTTCATACGGTGTCGTCTCAGCGGATTTAGATGGAGCCCTATTTAAAGTGAATGCAGCGGTTTCTAATGCATAACCCCAAAATGATAACGGCAAATCAGAAGAGACATCATTGATCGGACCATATCTAATAGGGTTCGATTCCGGCTCAGACACACCATTGCTTATGTGGTGTTCCGGGTGGCGTGAGTTGTGAAACGATTCCACTTGTTTTAAGATGCGTGAGAAAATCATAACTCAAATATTCACCTCCACGATCGGATCGTAGAAATTTAATCTTTCTGTTACGATGGTTCTCCACTTCACTCTAAAATTCCTTGAACTTTTCAAATGTTTCAGATTTATGTTTCATTAAATAGATATACCCATATCTACTTAAGTCATCGGTAAAAGTGAGGAAATAGCGATATCCACCGTACGTCGAAACACTCATCGGTCCGCATACATCGGTATGTATGATTTCCAACAAGTCCGTTGCTCGCTCCATCATTCCGGAGAACGGGGTTTTGATCATCTTGCCCATGAGGCATGGTTCGCATGTGTCAAATGATTCAAAATCAAGAGACTCCAAAAGTCCATCGAATGGAGTTTCTTCATCGCTTTACACCAATATGACCTAGACGATTGCCACAAATAAGTAGTATTATCACTATCTACTTTGCATTTCTTAGCCTCAATGTTATGGATGTGTGTTTCATCCCTTTCGAGATTTAGAAGAAATAAACCATTCACAAGAGGTGCATGACCATAAAAGATGTTACTCATATAAATAGAACAACCATTATTCTCCGATTTAAATTAATAACCGTCTTGCAATAAACATGATCCGGAAATAATGTTCATGCTCAACGCAGGCACATAATAACATTTATTAAGGTTTAAAACTAATCCCGAAGGTAAAACTAAGGAGAGCGTGCCGACGGCCATCACATCAACTCTTGATCCGTTGCCAACGCGCATCGTCACTTCATCCCTCGCAAGCCGCCGTCTATTCCGTAGCTACCGGTATCAAATACCCAGGCACTACAACGAGGGCTTGTAAGGAAAACATCAATAACATGTATATCAAATATACCTTTGATGGTGCCAGCCTTCTTGTCTGCTAAGTACTTCGGACAGTTGCGCTTCCGGTGACCCTTGTCCGTGCAATAGAAGCACTCAGTGTCCGGCTTTGGACCAGACCTGAGCTTCTTCTCAGCAGGGGCAACGCGCTTGCCGCTGCCTTTCTTGAAGGGCTTCCTCGCACCCTTACCTTTCTTAAAGGTGGGGGGCTTGTTGACCATCAACATATGATTATTCTTTTTGATGTTCACCTCCGCTACTTTCATCTTAGCAAAGAGCTCAGTGATCATATCAGTGGAACCAATCATTGTGATCAACTACAAAACTTTGTAGCTAGGAGTGTCAATCTTGAGCTCCTCTGGAATCTTGCAGTCCAGTTGCTCAAAGCGTTGAGTGTAGCCCGACATCTTAATGGCGTGCTCACTAACGGACCTCCCTTCCTCCATCTTGTAGTTAAAGAATTTCTTAGAGATCTCATATCTCTCGAGCGGGCTTGAGTGAAACATGTTTTTCAGCTCCTCGAGAATCTCAAAGGCCGGCGAACTCCTCAAAACGATTTTGAAGATCCGATTCCATAGCATAGAACATGACGATCTTAATCAAATCATAATCATCCTTGCATGGTGATACAGCTTTTCATCATCGGGCGCATCTATAGCAGGTGTCACCTAACGTTCCCAAGGACATAGTCCTTTTGTCCGTGAACAGAATGATTCTTAGATTGCGGAACCAATTGGTGAAGTTAGACCCATTGTTTCTAAGCTTTTCCTTCTCGCAAAAAGCGTTGAAGTTGAAGTTGGACTTGGCCATGTGATCTACGATGTTGGCAAGTACAATTTAGACTATGTTCATGATAAATAGTTCAACTTAATCAAATTACTAGATGAACTCCCACTAAATTCAACATCCCTCAAGTTGTTTAGTGAACACGATCCAAATTCACCACACCTAATCCGATCATCACGAGAAGAGATGTGGTTTCAATGGTGGACAACGAAGTGTCGATCATATCATTCATATGACTCATGCTTAACCTTTCGGTTCTTGTGTTCCGAGGCCATATGCACATGCTAGGCTCGTCAAGCTAGACCCAAGTATTTGCGTGTGCAAACAAAACTGGCTTTGTTGTATGTGAGCGTAGAGTCTATAGCACCCGATCATCACGTGATGCTTGGACACGACGAACTTTCGAACGGTGCATACTTGGGGAGAACACAATTTTATCTTGATCTTTAAGTGAGGAATCATCTTATAATGCTACCGTCGCGATCTAAGCATAATAAGATACATAAAGGGATAAACATCACATGCATATAACTTTATGTGACATGGTATAGCCAATCCTCGCGCAATGATCTCCATCTTGTGTGTTTCGGCATGATCTCCATCACTCCACCATGATTTCCTCCACCACGAATAGCAACTACAACTATTGCTAACTACTTAGCGATAAAGTAAAGCTATTACATGGCGTATAAGAAGTTGACTCGCAGGTCATACACAATTATAAAGACAACCATATGGCTCTGCGGTTGTGTACTCATCGACATGCAAGTCGTGAAACATTACAAAACATGATCGCCATACATTATACACATCACATCTTGGGCCATACCATATCAGAAAACACTCCTGCAAAAACAAGTTAGACCTCTACTTTGTTGTTGCATGTTTTACGTGGCTTATGGGAGTAGATGCTAAGAACGATTCTTACCTACGAAATCCACAGCGGTGATATTATGGTTGCCAAACTCGGTGTTAATCCCATGACAACTATAGTGAGAAACCGGCATCCACCAGCCGCATGTGGAACAAGCCACACGTCAAGTGCGGGCGGTCTCATGACGGCGTCGCGTAAGGTTGGCTGGACCTTCAATCTCACTATCCGCGTCATAAGAAGAACACAAACAAGAGGCTTGCAGCAGAAAACATCAACGCCGCAACAACCATGTTGTTACTACGTGAAACACATCTACGCATAGATCTAGCTCGATACCATGAAGGGTTTGGCGGCATAGTAAATCAAAATTTTCTACGATGAGCAGAGGAAAGCCAAGATCTAATCTAGGATATGCAATCAACGAGAGAGATTGGATTAGATCTTCATACCCTTGAAGATTCGCACATGAACGTTCATCGAACGTGGGTGATGTAGTCGTGCTCTTCTCCTCGCGATCCGATCCGATCTAGCACCACAAGTGGCGGTGCCTCCGTGAGATGCACACGTGCACCTCGGCGTCTCCTCCTTCCTCGGACCAGCGAGTATGGTGGAGATAGATTGGATCTACAGCACGACGGCGTGGTGTATATGGTGGAGAATTCTGCTGCGGGGCTTACAAAGCAGTCGGGAGGGAGAGAGGAAGGTAGCAAGGCTGCTAGGGCTTGGAGGAAGGTGTGTGTGCGGGGAGGCACCACCCCTCTATATATAGAGGGGGCCAGCCCTGCCCCTCCTCCAAGCCTATCTCTAGTTTAAACAATTTAAACTCTCCTTATCTAGAAATCCTATCTCTAGTTTAAGCGATTTAAACTCTCCCTTATCTAGAAATTCTATCCGAGATTTAAACGAGTCAAATCTCTCTAGAATCGGCTGGGCCCTATGGGCCTTGTGCCCCTGGCCCAATGGCGAGACACTCCCTCATAGGCCCATGCCCTCCCGGAAGGTGGGGCCACGTTGGTCCCCTTCCGAAGGTTCTAAGCTTCGGTATAATACCGATTAACCGGAACAATTCGAACTCCAAAACTGCATTGCCTTATATGAATCTTATTCTCCGGACCATTCCGAACCTCTCGTGATATCCGGATCCCATCCGAGACTCGAACAAAAATTCATAAACCAATTATCCAATCTATCCTAGCGTCGAGATACGTTAAGTGTGTGACCTGCGGGTTCGAGAATATCAGACATGAGCTTCTATCAATAATCAACAAGTGCAGGCACCCATATTGACTCCCACACATTCATCGATGATCATATCGGATGAACCACGATGCCAGGATTCAATCAATACCATATATATATTCCCTTCGTCTCGCGATATTTTACTTGCCCGAGATTCGATCGTCGGTACCGTCATACCTAGTTCAATCTCGTTCACAGAAGTACTTTACTCGTTCGTAATCCGATATCACTTTGTGATTAACTCTTTAACCACATGCTTGCAAGCGGTGTTGATATCGATTTCCGAGTGGGCCAAGTATATCTCTCCGACAGGAGGGACAAATTCCATCTCGATACATACAACCCAACAGATACTTTCCGATCACCTGAGAGACACCTTTATGATCACCCTCTCATAGGATGACGTTTGATGACCTCAAAGCTTTCTTCCGGTACCAGGGATTTGCATTATCTCATGGTCTAAGGAATACAATATTTGACATAAGAAAAGCTTCGCAAAGATGAACACGATGAAACGATCTAATTGCTTCGCTTAGTTTGGGTCTGTCCATCATATCATTCTCCCAATGATATGATCTCATTATCAATTGACAACTCATGTCTATGGTTAGGAAACCTTAACCATCATTGATCAATGAGCTAGTCCATAGAGGCGTACTAGGGACACGGTGTTGTTCACAAACCACACAAGTATTAAAGTTTCCGCTTAATACAATTCTAGCATGGAATATAAACTTTATCATGAACAAGAATTATAATAATAACATCTTTATTATTGCCTCTAGGGCATAATTCCAACATTCACCCCTTTCATTGGACTTACTTTCAAATAGAACATATCTCCCACTTCTGGATGCCATGATCTTCGACTTTGATCCGCATAACTTTTCTGCTTGCTCTGGGCTATTTTCAGTCTATCCCTGATCTTATCAATGATATCTTGTCTTTCCTTGATATAATCTGGCGCAAATTCGTTGCTGCTTCCAGGCTCATACCAACATATTGGTGATCTACACTTCCTTCCATACAGAACTTGGTATGGGGCTGCTTTAGACTACTCTGATAGCTATTGTTATAAGAAAATTCTGCCAATGGTAAATTATCTTCCCATGTTCCTCCAAAATCTAGTGCACAAGCTCTTAACATGTCTTCAAGTATTTGATTTGTTCTTTCAGTTTGACCTCATGTCTCAGGATGATATGATGTGCTGAAATCTACCTTTGAACCAAGTGCTTCATGCAATTGCTTCCAAAATGGTAAAGTAAACACCGATCCCCTATCAGTTACGATCTTTTTGGGTACTCCATGCTTACTTACTATCTCTTTGACATATACTTCAACTAACTTCTCGGCATTATCTTTTTGATTCACCGGAATAAAATGTGCACTCTTAGTGAGTCTGTCCACAATTACCCATATCATATCCTTCCTTTTTGGTGTCATGGGCAATCCTGTGATGAAGTCCATACCTATTTCTTCCCACTTCCATTCAGGAATTTCCAAGGGTTGTAATGGTCCTGCTGGACTTTGATGTTCAGCCTTCACCCTTTGGCAAGTATGGCATTCAGATACATATTTAGCAATGTCCCTTTTCATGTTATTCCACCGGAATATCTATTTCAAATCCATATACATCTTAGTACTTCCCGGATGTATAGAATATGGTGTTTCATGTGCTTCTCTGAGTATGATATCACGAATCTCGGTCACATCTAGAACACAAAGACGGTCTTGAAACCATAAAGATTCATAATCCCCAAGGCAAAAAACTGATTTTTGCCCTTGAGATATCCTCCGAATTTCCTCAGCAATAAAAGGATCTTCTGCTTGATGTATAAAAATTTCTTATTTAAGATCACTGTTCTGCTCTGCAACTACCTGCATAGTAGCTAATCCTACAAGAACCTCTGTTCTAATGAATTGAAGCTCTAATCTTTCCAAGTCCATTTCTAACTCTTTTGGTAACTCCCGATTACTAGGCTGAATATCTGCACTCTTTCTGCTTAAAGCATCATCTACAACATTTGCTTTTCCTGAAGTATAGTTGATTATTAAATCATAATTCTTGATTAATTCCAACCAACGCTTCTGTCTCATATTCAATTACTTTTTAGTGAAGAAATATTTGAGACTTTTATGGTCAGTGTATAACTCACATCTGGCTCCATAAAGGAAATGCCTCCATCCTTTCAGCGCAAAAACTATTGCTTCTAACTCTAATTCATGAGTTGGATAGTTGACTTCATGTGGTTTCAGTTGTCTTGAACCATAAGCAATCACTTTCCAATCTTGCATTAATACACAACCCAAACCTTCTTTAGACGCATCAAAGTATACGGTGAAGTCCTTCCCTATTTCAGGAACTGCTAAGATTGGAGCTGTGGTTAATCTAGTCTTCAACTCTTGAAAACTTGCTTCACATTTCTCATCCCACTTGAATGGTGTATTCTCCATTAATAATTTGGTCATTGGTCCGGCTATTTTGGGGAAACCTTCAATGAATCTCCGATAATAACCAGCCATTCCTAAGAAACCTCGAATTTGCTTCACATTGGTCGGTGATGTCCACTCTAGTACTGACTGAACTTTAGATGGATTCACAACAATTCCATCTTTACTAATTACATGACCCTGGAATTCCACTTTATCAAGCCAAAATTCACATTTACTGAACTTAGCATAAAGTTTGTGTTCTCTTAAAGTCTGTAATGCTATTCTCAAATGATCGACATGCTCTTCCTTATCCTTGGAATATATCACAATATCATCAATAAAGACTATGACAAACTTGTCCAGATATGGCATGAAGATCTTGTTCATCAGATTCATGAATATTTCCGGTGCATTGGTCAAACCAAATGGTACTACCAGATACTCATGGTGTCCATATCTTGAGACAAATGCCGTCTTTGGAACATCTTCCGGTTTGATTTTTATTTGATGGTATCTAGATCTTAAATCGATCTTTGAAAATACTCCAGCTCCTTTCACTTGATCAAACAAATCTTGAATTCTTGGTAAAGGATACTTATTCTTGATAGTAACGTTGTTTAGGTTTCTATAATCACCACACATCCGTCTTCCACCATCTCTCTTATCCACAAAGATTACTGGTGTTCCCCATGGAGATACACTTTCCTGAATAAATCCTTTTCTGCCTAACTCATCAATTTTCTCCTTGAGTTCTTTTAACTCTTTGGGTCCCATTTTATATGGTGCTTGAGCTATTAGTGTTGTACCAGAAATTAGGTCAATAGTAAACTCTATCTCCCGGTCTGGTGGCATTCCTGGTAGCTCTGCTAGAAAAACATCTTGAAATTCATTTACTATAGGAATCTCTTCCAATTTGATCTCTTTCATTGAGTTCAACTGCCGATCCACCATGATATGACTGTGCTTATCTGCTTGGTAAGCTATCCTTGCTCCACTTGGAGTTTTGATTGAGACAGTTTTCTCCTCACAATTTATCTGAGATCCGTGTTCCATCATCCAATCCATTCCCAGCACTACTTCAAATCCCTTCAAAGGAATCACATAAAGGTCTGTGAAATATGTACAACCATAGATCGAGATAACCTGATCTTGTTTAATGTGGCGTACAATCACATTCCCTCCTGCCGTAACTACGGTCATAGGACTTTCTAACGTTGCCCTTCTTATCCCGAACTTATCACAAAATTCTTCAGAAATGAATGAAGTAGTTGCACCAGTATCAAATAGAACTTTGTCGGGATTGGTAAGGATATTGAGCATACCTATCACTGCATGCTCCGAATTATCCACCTCCTCGAGGGTTGCACAGTTCAGTTTCCCGGTAGGTCGGTTCCTCTTGCCATTGTTGTTCTTGCCATTATTTCCTCCTTTATTGGGCTGTCCATTTCCTCCACTGGCTTGTCCTCCTCCCTTGGTAGGCCAACCTCCTGGTGGTTTGCTCGGACAATAGGGCTTGATATGCCCCTTCTGACCACAACCACAACAAACTACTACAGGCTTTTTGCATTCCTTCTGGAAATGCCCTGGAATTCCACAATTGTTACAAATAACATTCCTTCTCGGATTGGATTGATTTCCACCGCTGCCCTTGTTATTGTTATTGTTCTATTCCGAGGTTTGAACTCCAGGTTAGGTTTAGGTTTGTTTGCCTGAATCCTCTTGGTTTCCTTTTTGGCTCTCTTCCTCCTATCCTCTTGGACATCCTTATAATCATCTTCAAAAGTAATGGCTGCATCCAACAACTGCTGATAAGTTTGCTTATTGGCTAACCTTAGCTGCATCTTCACAAATGGATTTAATCCACGCATGAAACGCTTCTTCCGCTTCTCTTCAGTGTTGACATCCTCCTCAGCATAACGAGACAGTTGACTAAAGTCCCGGATGTACTTCATGACACTAGTATATCCTTGATCAAGCTCCTCAAATTCTCTCTGCTTCAACTCCATAACACTTTACGGAACATGATATTCACGGAATTTCTGCTTGAACTCTTCCCAGGTAAACTCCCTTCCTGGTTGTTGCATGGTCAACTGATTTTCCCACCATGATGATGCAGGTCCAGTCGGAAGATGAGTTGCATACCTCAATTTCTCCTCATCATTGCAACCTACAGTTTTCAGCTTCCTTTCAGTATCTGCTAACCAATCCATCCATAGGTTCAGGAGCTAATGCAAAAGGTAACGGTCTTGCATTCTAGAAATCAGATAGACTCACTCCTCCACCTTCAGGTGCCCTCTGATTTGCTCGCCCCAGCAACTCTTCCATAAACTTGTTCTGGGTCTCTTGCATCATTTGCATGCATTGCATAAAGTTCTGCTCCATTAACGGCCTCATTGGTGGTGGTGGTGGTAATGCTCCTTGATTTGCTGCATCTGCATCGGCCTTCTCCTTGGCCTCTCGCTCCATCCTCTACTGCTCAGTTTCCATCTCTACACCCATATCCATGACCCTCTAGTCCTGCATCATAAAGCGAATACTCATAATTACATCATGCACATGTGTTCTGAACTCGACTTTACGCACAGAACTAGTCACACAATGAAAATCCAAAGAAAATCCAAATGTGCATTTCACATGTGATACATACTATCATAATAATACAAAGTGACTACAACATATACCATATAGGTATAATCACAAAACTACCTTACTCATCTCACTATTTTATTTCTTGGAGTACAATACACGGTACTTGATATCACTAAATAATTGCCTTCTTCTAGTAGTAACTACGCTCATCGTACATGCCTGATATCCAACTGTGATGACATGTTGTTCGTCGCACAGTTTGTGGAACATATGGCCTTCCGGAAGGAACATACTCTGTATCTGAAGTGTCAGGACTTGAGTCATTACTCAACCTGAGCGCATTGACTCCCTCCAGCTCAGCTGAAAAGTCTTCAGAAACATATTCAACATTATCTCTAGCCTGCATCTCGTGAGCTTCATTTCTTGAGTTGTCAACAGGATACACAGATCCTGCTGCTTCCCAGGTGCTCCCTTGGGCAAGATAATTAAATACTGGATAATGTATATTCCACAGGTTTTGAGAAGATGTTGTTGATTCAAACACTCTCTCCTCAAGATCTTCTTCTTCATCCCGATTATGTCTTGACATGGTATTTCTACTCATTATTAGGGTTCATCCTAGCACCCATCCAACTAGATTGTCCAACATTTACGCCGAACCATCTGTGGACATCGGTGTTCATGAGATCCATCATATGATCCCATTCTCCAACCATCCGAATTATCAATAGGAAGTTACGAGTCGAACCATCCTCCGAGCCTGTGGTACTGCATACCTCATATCCATCGTAGGATCATGTATAGGTTCAGGTCTTGGTGAATAAGGATATGGTATAAAAGATTCAGGATCTATAGGTATATCCTTAAAGATAGGTGTGGCATTACTACTTGCCTCCTTCTCTAACTAGAATGCCAACTGATTCCTCCTTTCTGGATCCGTTAGATCCTCTAACATATCATTTTTGTCTTTGATAATCACTTGATGTGTCTTATAAAAAGATGCCACGAGTGTTCGGTATCTATCCATAAACTTGGAAGCTAACTTAGGATGCTTCTTAACCAAAGTAAGATGATCTGGTATAGGCTCCGAGTCTATAGAATCATGAGGTATCACAAAGAATGTGCTACCTTCTAACTCCTTGGTTTTCTTCTCCCGGATATTAGCTATCGCCTCCACAACAGCAACATGATATGCTGCTAAATGACTCCTACCTTCTCCTATAGGTAGATCGTGATATAATCCAAGCTCCTCTGGAAGTTGGATACTCACACGATACCTGGATAACATCCGTCCATCAAGGTAAGTGATAGTGTTCACTGGAATTCTAGTTGGACAACTAAAGAGCTTTAAAAGTTGACGAAGTTGGACTGTGAATGATCCTTGATAATCATCAAGAGTCTCCTCTTTCCTTACCAAAGTCTGTTTTGGAAAATTTGGTGCCATTTCTCTGTATATCAGAAAAATAATTTTGATTAGTATCCAATGATATATATTGCATCATAACAAAGAATTTTCGCACTAAAATATATAACGGAATATTCTCATTTGAATACCCATTATATTACTTTTAGAGAATTCTTTATCGTTGCCAAACTTTCCTACAGGTAATACCCTTTACTAGGTTTCCAACCTAAGGTCAAAGCATTTTTCTTTGATACCAACTGCGGTGACCTAGCATACCACTGCATGTGTAGTACACTATAGTCGTTGACATGACATCCACAAAACACTGTTCCGTAAATATCACATCCCTCAGAGTGGTACAACAGAAACAGTGCGGGTCCATATTACAAATATACACACATTATTATTACAACACCGGAAGTTCAAGACTTCCTAAAGATTCAACTGACAAACCAAAATATAAAGTGTTTCAGCGGAATTTAAAAGTAGCAACTCCGACTAGGAGTTGAGCTCAGCAGCTTATTCTATAGAGTTCATGTTGCTCGGCTCCGTTGGTTACTACTAACTAGGGATACTTAGTTGGACTCGTTATCATCGACACCGTAGTGGATTTCGTAATCCACTCCTTCAACACCTCCGGACAGATCGGGTTCCTCGTAAAACACATCTTCTTGACATTCGGCTGCATACATTGGCACGTCTTCGGGATCCTCAGAGTCTAAGCAAGGGATCAAAGGAAAGAATGAGTAACAGCGTTACCCAACAAGTTCATTATATGCAAGGTGGGATGTTTGATGCTCTAACTACCACCTCGGATTATAAATCCTTGGCACTATGCAATTTTTGTAAATCTTTCTTCAAAGATTGATTTTATTATGAAAATCTATGACAATCAGCCTTCACAGGTTGACCAGAACTTTCATGGAGTTCCTTTCCTGCCGCGTTCGCAGCTCCTTCCCGGAACAGGGAGTAACAAGTTACAATTCTTACACTCTGCAGAGGTTCGTTATTTTACCCATGAGAGATCAACTCCTTGTTGCACAATCGGGCGTACTTTCCCGACCACAATTCCATGATGTGGGGCCCAGTAGTTGGTCCAAGCCAATCACTGCCCCCTTCGCGACCTCGCATGCCTCCTTGGTGTACACCATGCCCACATAATGAATTACGGCAATGGTTTGTACAAACCGTTAGATGCCAGAACTATCGTGGGACGATGAGGGTTCCCACCCATATGCTGCATATCCTCTATGAATTACCAATTAATATGCACGCTACGAGGATAACAGCCACGACCTGTACATCCGGCTTCATGCGAGAGGAAGAAGATATAGCTGACTTCTCTGTCCCATTCCAAATCTCATGGCTAACGCGTAATATACGGCGCTAGAATCACTGATGTCAGGGGTTATTAAGTCCCTACTTGATCATCATTGTTGCAAATAGAACCCTAAGTTTTATTGCTCCATTATATCATCACTTAGGATGCTATTTATGATTTCTTTATTTGTGAAAATAATATCTTCTTTCTTTTATAGTATATATGATAACACACCATTTGAAAATACTTTGATAAAGTCTCTTCAAAGGACATGAGCAAGTGATGAACTTTCCTTGTGATGGCAAGGTAGTGAAGTCTGATGCTTGCACTGGACCTTGAGCTTCTATGTCTACAAAAACATCATTATTGCCCGGTAAGGACAATATTAAAAGAAGCAAAATGATTATGCAAGTAATGTAATGCATCATTTAACTTGATATGCATTCTCCCCATTATCATAATTTTTTTTTGATAATAAAAGATTTATAAATATCAGTTTTATTTGATTTTTATTGATTTAATAATTCTTTTAGGAATTATCACTTAAATATCAAAAAATGTTATTACATATTTATTTAGTATTTTTTTAAAAATACTACAATATTATTATATAATGAAAGTGATTTTTATTTATTTTTATCATCTTTCATTAATTTTGTAAAATTCCATAAGGAATATATGAATTACAAAATTCTAAAGAAAATCTAAATGTCAAAATTTTTATATCTTAATTTATTTGGATAGTGTGGATTATTATGAATCCAAAAATATTTTATTTATAATTTTTGGACATTTATTTTATTTTCTATAATTTAATTAAGTTCAGGGGTATTTTGGTCTTTTCCTATTTATTAAAATAGGCCTTAAAAGATTTCTGGGATGGCTTAATATTATTGGGCCCTAGTGACCCATTAGCCATAGTCAAAATAGCCACCCCGAAAGGTTCTGGTCCAACTCAGCCCACTCCCATGCTGCCTCTCTCCCTCAAGCTCGTTCCTCTCCTCCTCTGACCTCGACCCCGTGGTCGGTGATGTCGTCGTCGGCGATGCCCGCCGTCGTGGACCGTTCTGGTCGCCGTCGTGGTGCGGTAGGAGGTTGTCGACTACACCCATCCTTTCTATCCAATTAGATTTGAGTATGGGGCTCTCCTGCGATGGATCGATGTCGTCCCGAACCCTAGGGTTTGGGGGTTGGCGTGGATCTTGGTGCTGCTGCTGCCGTCGTGCGTCGTGGTGATGCTCCTCGCCTCTATGTGTGTTCATGGTCGCCATTTTGGCATCGTATGGATTGCAACGCCCCTCCTGGGGTGCTCCCCGTGACGCCATGGACGTCGGCCACCTCTGCTTCCTCTTCTAGTCTTTAGCGAGGACCTTTTGTGAGTTATGTTCCTCTTCACTAGTGCTCTCTATGCTTGCTGATCCTATGCTAGATGTTGGCAGTGACCTCTCTGGTTACTGTCTTGTCCTGATTAAGATGATTTATTCCATTTAGGGTTCTTATTCTGTGGTTGATCATATACTGGATGAATTAGATCATGTGTGGATGGTCTGTAAGCATGCTAAATGGTTATTGGCCTGAGGCTTGTTGCTTGAGATGAACTATAATGGTTCTGGTGGCTTATTAGATGATTTTATGCTTGGTTTGCATATGATTCAGATGGTATAGTTGCTTTGGAATCCATGCTTGGAAAAGTCAGTGGCTTGATAACTTTCCACTGTCATTTCTTGGTTTATGATCATGATTATGGTGCGATGAAACCACTGTCTTAGTGATGTTGGCTTGAGAATTAATGTGTGGTTTGAGATCATCAAACAGTGAAGATTAACATAGGAATATCATAATTATGATTCCTGTATTAACAGGAAAATGATTAGTAAGTTAATTGATTGAATCCGTGATGATTAAATGTTTATCCTGATTCATGTAGAATTGTGCTTGTGACAAGATTGATTCTAATCCATTGATTGGGTTGGTTTAAGATTAAGACAAGCTTGACTTTGAAAGATAAATAGAAATGTTCTTCTCTGAAATCCCTAAGACCAATGATGTTGGTCTAAGCCTTAGGGGTTTAGGTCTTATCTAGTTGATTCATATAGATAGTCCTCGTAGTGGTACCAGCTATTGTTTCTTGAATCAAAGCTTGGAAAAAATGGTAGTAGGCTTGATCATTATATGGATCCAAAATATTAGCTTCTAAGGTGCTACCCTTATCTTAGGGATGTGCCTAGAAATTAAATCTTAGCAATATTTGTATTTGAATTGAAATATATAGCTTAATAACCAATTCAATGATGTTGTTCTGAGTTTTGGTTAGAACCTTGTACTTTGCTATTTGATTTTAGAGTTTAAAAACTCAGTGATGGATTCACCCCACTTGGGTGCTTTCTGAGAGTTTGACTGTGATACAGATCATGTATGCTGGTGTAATTATGGACAGATAGATCATGTGATGGCCTATGTACTGTGGCATCCCGCAAAACCACTACTAGAAAATCGCGTTGTTTTTGTGCATTGCATCATCATGACCGCATGCTCATGTCATCATGCCACATTGCATTTGAGCATCGTCATCATCTTGCATTTGCTTGCATAAAACTATTTCGGAAAAACCCAGTTTTGTTTTCTAAACGCCCCGCCTTTGTTCAACACGCAAACCCGGGTCGGAATATTTTGTTTATCCTATCGGTTTGCAAGCGGTGCATTTAAAATTAAATAAAATATTAAATTATTTTAGTGGGGCGGTCGAGCAGGCCGTCGAACGACCACCCCGGTTCAAATCGGTCGCCTAAATTCCTAAACCCACCCAACCTAGTCTACCCACCCTACCTCCACCTCACCCCTATCCCAGGCTGCCACATCACCCTTGGCCATCCCCTCAATCGAAGCCGCCACCTCACTCACCCACCTCTCTCTCCTCTCGGCCTACACCCACATCACCTCACGCACACACACACACGCACACCACCACGATCCCCACCCGATCCCGGGCCCCCGGGCCCCACACACCGCGTCCCAGCAGTGCGCCACGAGCCCTCCCTTCTTCCTCCTTCCTCTCACCGCGCACGCGACCGCCTCTCTCCTTCCTCCGTTGCTCGCCTTCACCCGGCACCGCCGCCATGGCTCGCCCTCCACTCGCCTCCCATGCTTTGGGCGCGCAGCGCTCCGACCTGAGCCGCCTGCCCGCCTTGGTCTGCCTCCGCCTCCTCCAGCGTGCGGGCTCCATCGTCCTCGCCTCTCTCCCCGCTCGCCCGGCAGCCGTGGCGTCGCCTCGCCTCCTCCAGCGCCGGCGCCCGAAGCTTCTCCGCTCCGCTCCACCGCCGCCCCCTCAAGCTCGCCGGCCCCTCCCTTCGCTCCCTGCGCCGCTGCCGGCCGCGGCCGCGCCGCCCGCCGCTGCCGGTCCGCCCGCTCCACCCGTTCCCTCGTCATCACGCCATGACGCGCCACGGAGGCTGCCTCGCCGCCGTGACCCCCCTCTCCTCCAAGCTCGCCGCCGCCTCGGCGAGTCCGCCACGCCGATCCTCGATGTCCGTCATGCCGCCCGCCCGGCCGCCCGTCCGGCCTCCTCCTGCGGGCGACGCTGTCCCTCGCCTCCTCCGGCCGCCGCTCGTCGCCAGCGACCCCGCAGCACCCGCGAGGCCCGGCCCCCTCGTCGATGCATCAACGCCGTCTGCGTGGGCCCGACCGGCGCCGCCCACCTTCCTCGTCGCAGGCGCCGCTGACCACCCTGCTGGATGTCCCTTGCAGCATGTGCGCGCTCATGTTGTCCCCTTCGTTGTGGTGTAAGCCTCCTGCAAATCGCCTCAGCGGAGCGTTTGTTACCCTGAGGGTTTGGCCCCGTGTGACCAAGGACGACACCGACAAGAACTCCTCAAAGCCGTAAACCAAGATATGCATCGACACGGGCTTTGTCGACCTATGCGCGAGGTGGAACCCGATGACGTCGGTATCACAAGATCTACATCTCGGACGCACCACGGATACGACATGAATTTCCCTCGGACGCCAGGATTGCCACGAGAACGCTCCCGAACGCTAACACCGACTCGATGGCGCGGGCCCAACAAGACCCTCGCAACGGCAAGCTCGACCCCATGGGACCCGACAAGATCTGCATGACGACAAGACCGACACCAACCAGGGCGAGTCCGATGCCCCGACCAAGTGCTTCATCGAGCATGACCGTCAACATGACCCGAAGACCACGGATACGCCAAGACCTACCTCCGTTATCCGAGAACGTTCCCGCCGAGACCGTTCCCCTTCGAACCCTGAGACTGACCCCGGAACCCAAGTTCGTCGAACCCTAATGTGTGAACCCCTTCCCGAAACCCTATTTTATAATATAATACAACTGTTGCATCTTAAATTGTCATGCTCGCACCATACCATTGGTTTGGGGGCCTTATGCCGATTCACCTTATAATTAAATATGGGGCCCATATGCGGGCAAATCTAGTCTCATATTGGCCTCATTTAAACTTGTGTAGCGAAGTGCCATCTTTTGTCTTGCTAATGCAACATTTAATTTATGGGTAAATAAATAACTCGAACCGTTTAATTAAATCGGGACCCGGTTCCTCTTAATATGACCTAATTGCATCGCTTTCGTTGCCATGCCATACATCATACATGCATCATGCCGATCTTACGTAATCTTAAATATTGCATCCGGTGTTATTCTAGTGTTTTGATTCTTCGGATAAGGCCGTTGAGTTGATGTGAGCTTACCGATCTTCGGTTGAACCTTCGACAATGTTTTCAGGCGAGCATCTCCCCCTTTCTACCTATCTTACTTTTATAGTATTTATTCCCTCATGTTGATCTATTGCTATCTGTGTTGCGATGCTCTAGTGTTTCGTACCCGTGATATCCCTTGCAGCCCTATATTGCCTTGGACACATCCTATTACACATTGTTTGGTAGATAGTTGGACTCAGCGTCGTGATCGCTTGCTCAAGTGTTGTTGCGTGTCGTCGATTGCCGATTGTTGATGTATTGCGCATGTTGATGTTGGAGATGATCATAGTTTTACTTATCGTTCACTTTAATTCTGTTTAACAACTAAAATTGAAGTAGCGAGGCATCGGTGGGTGATAGATAATATTTGGTTTCGAGCGCCCACTTGTGTCCGTAGGACCCGAGTACTTGATACCTGTTCCTTGATTTATCGCGCTATCCACATCCGGGAGGTATATGGGACCCCCCTGAGCCAGAGCTTGATTCAGTCTTATTTCTTGGGGCCACAAACTAGTTTGAGGTTTTATTTATTATCATGTACTTATGCCATGCTTTACTGCTTTATTTAAATTGTGCGACAGATAGCACCTGTTTAGGATCGGGACACGATTCATGGTGTCGACAAGCCCAGTTTTGGGTTCCCAGTCGTTCACAGCCGTATACCCAAACATTGAGTCCGTTTCGGAGTCAGCTAACTTCGTGGCGGGTAGCTTAATGGGGTGGCCCCCTGAAATATTTCTGAATCCTGTGATTGCTTTGTCGTGAAAGCCTCGTTGGGTTTTGATTTGGTTTTTCCGAGGTTGATCGAGCGTGTGTTGCTATTGGTGCACCCCGGCCGGGTAAAACTTTCTGAAATCCGTGTCCGCGGATATGGACGACTTGGAGCACAGTATCTCGATCATAGACAAGCATAACTAAAGTAGTGCTATAAATTTGACTTTATAATGACTAGTAATCAGCTTCACTATAATGGAATGGCTAACTAAAACTACCCACAATTGCTTGTTTGGTTTGTCGCTTGCGGCAATTGTATCTGACTAGTAAGTATTACAACTACAACGGAATGGCTGAATAAAAGTACCATCAACTGCTGGGTTTTGGGATATCTCATGCTAATTGTATTTGACTAGTAAGTTTCGCAACTACAACGGAATGGTTAAATAAAAGTGCCCACTGCTTACTTTATCAGAATGATTATCTAAACCTGACTAGTAATTGCTGCAACGATAACTGAATAAATAAAACTGTCAACTGTGTGAGTTCCTCGGTTGACTTCCTCGTTTGGTCTCGAGGGGGAAACGCCAGGATGGGTTTGCTTGATGGTAGTATCAGGTTGGATCCGAATAGGTCCTTCTTACCCCTCTCTGATTGCCGCCAGTTGTATCGAGTCTCTATAGGTTGTTCGATTGCATCTGCCGCCGCTTGATCCACCATACTGTGGCGAGGACCGCCGAATTCTAGCCTCGCTGTCTGGCCTCGATCTTGACGCCTCTTTTTCCTTTGCCTTTGTCGGCACCCCTTTTGTTTAAGCGGTTTTGAGATCGGCGTCGTTAGCGGGGTTACCCTTCCGGCTGGCAGGCGGGGTTATGGACGCCATTGATTATTCTTCAGGGCTCTTAGCCCCATTTGCATCTTGTCCGTAGCTGGACGCTCTATCGTTTTCAAGGTGTTTTGGATCTTTGTATATTATATCTGTATCCTTGACTCATGGAGTCGCTGTTGTATATATATCTGTTCTGTGGGTCCCATCGAGGACTGTTGTGTAATGTTATTACTTCGTTTTCCACCCGCACGAAAGTGCCTGGTGGGCACCTTTGAATCGTTTCTATGCGGGTTTGGCGGGTTTCGCTAAAACTTGCATAGGTCCGATTTTGAGGCTGTTACATGTACTCACCACTGTCACTTGATGTCGTGGTTGCTATTGATGGATCTTGTTTTGCTGAGCTCCTGTGCTTGACCTTGAGCTAGCCTGATCCTCCTAGCTCCTGGACTTGATCTTGATGTCCACCTGATCCTTCCCCCTCCTTATGTCACCATCCTGGTGATCAGATCTTGGGATTTGGTTGGTTTGGTTGCTGGTCACAGTGCTTGGTTTAGCCGGTCGTTCTTGTGTGTAAGTGAAGAGATGCACTAGTGCCTCTCCACTACTTGTCGGTGGTTTTGTGAGTTTGGTCTGTTGAAGTCGACAAACACCACATGCATTTAGGTGTGTGTCTGCTGTGTGCTTCTTTGTGCACTTGTGGATATGTTAAGAATTTTGAAATTGACTGTTATCTGGTTACTTTTACCTGGCTAGTGAAACTTCCCCTCCTTGCTGTCAATTTTACTTTTTGGCTTAAAATTTATGAAAGATTGATTCTTTCATATTGCTGAAACTTGCCCCTTTTATAATTTCTCAATGATGAACTTGTTTAGTGCACCTCACTGACATGTCTGAGAGAAAAACAATTCTAACTCTAACCTTATTATTGTTTTATTAGTGTTTGTCTTGCAGGTACAGATTTGAAGATGAAGATTTTTAGTTTAGGTTTTCTTTATAGAATAGTTAATGTAATCTTCTTATTCTTTTGTAATTTTCATTTTATTATTTTGTAATCTTCATTTTATTCTTCTATAATAAAGATTATATGATTATCAATAAAGAAATATTCTTATTCTTTATTTATTTGCTATTGTGAAGTTTGTGGATAATTTCAATAAGTTACATTTTTGAAACTTATTTATGGAATGAAAATATGAAATAAGTTTTCATATTATTAATTGTTTTCTTTGGATAAAGTTTGAGTTATAATAATTAACTCTTAATTAAATCAAGATTCAAACCTTATTCCTAATTCATTTGAATTATAATTCAAACACTCAAGTTTAAAAATACAAATTCATTTTCCAAAACACATAATTCCTCAAAGATCATATCAAAGTCTATAGTGATCATATTTTAAGACTAAACCTAATCTCAAAGTATGAAAGAAACCTTGATCACTTAAGGTTTTTATTTGGCGAAAATTTTACCCACATTTTCACAGATGAATGCATGCAACATTCCAAATTCCTAAATCTACCCTTCGTTAGTTCCTAAATGCTGGGATGTTACAAACATCTCCATACACGTTCATTTTGGTGGATATCTAAAGAGTTCTCCGCCAGGCGTGACGACCTCATCAAGTATGAACCCCGCCAATTCCTCTTGAATGGCTCGTATGCGGTCAAATGGTAGGAGTTGTTCCCGCATCCGTTCGATCTAAATATATATGAAGAATGGGGTCAATATATATAAGAATAAAACTCAACGCAACTGATGGTAATAAAATAATGTTGTGTACTTTGTTTACTTTAAGTTGTTCTAGTGCGGTTTGGCCCGTCGCACATATCGTGTTGCGAATGAACTCGCAAACATAGTATCCACATAAGTTATTGTCGGGTCCCTGATGCGCGCACTTTACGAGAATAGAGAGTTCAATCAAAATAATAATCAATAAAGCATGATATAATGGAATTGGAAGCAGAATCAAAGAGATACGCAGACCTAGTTGGCTAGTATTACTTATGTTTTGGTCTACAAATTTTAGTTCTTCTGACCATTCACCCACGGCCCTAACCGTGAACCTTTTACAAACCCTGTCCGGCAAAGAAAATGGATAAAGGAGTAATTAATTACTTGTTGTCACGAAAGTTGCTGATCTAGTGCGATAATATGATTGAAATTACCTCTGGAACATCTCTTTAAAGTCTGCCCATAGCTCTTGGTCTTTTCGTAACGA
This sequence comes from Avena longiglumis, assembly GCA_030063025.1. Lineage (NCBI taxonomy): Eukaryota > Viridiplantae > Streptophyta > Magnoliopsida > Poales > Poaceae > Avena > Avena longiglumis. Next base: position 21,052,765 of record CP125976.1, read on the forward strand.
GTCCATGACAAGGACATTTCCTGAGTGAACTTGAATGACTAGCAGAATAAAGTGGAACCTATGCAAGCATAACTCATCATCAGTTACACTTAACATCGAGTAAGACAAAACAAAATGTGTACAAGAGAGGGTAACACTCACGAGAAGTTGTAAGGCAATAGTATTTCCCTTTTGGTTTGTTGTCTCAATAAAGACGTTAGCAAGAAATCTTTTGTTTCCCCGGGTTTATGTTTTACCACTTCATGAACTCTATTTGGGTCAACGAACCCAATGTCAAAAGGGCCTCCTTTCATGCATTCCATAACCTTTTTCCTGCATAATAGTATATACATATATGGTGAGCATATATATATATATATATATATGCAATTAATGAATTGAATGAGATGAGATAGAAATTGCAGAAATAGTATTTACACACAATAAAGGCTGATGGCAGCTTTGTCGAGTTCCTTCTGATTGAATAGAAAATGAAAGTCTTGAATGTTGAAGGTGATCTCGTCATCTCCGCACAAGAAAATCTGATCTCTTATATGCACCGTGATCCATTCTTCCTTTCTCGTCTTGCAGAAATCAAGATACCACTTATGCAATATTCGCATCTTTGTTGGTAGATTCTTGAGCTCCTCTTTCTTGACGAGATTCTTCCCATACTTCCATGGCTGTATGGGGTTGACATCGCTTTTGGGCAAGTTGTCTCCCATGATGTCCAAGTATGCAATGTAAGTCATCCCCATCTCATTGGCCTTTCTTTGTAGCTCTGCCTCGTAACCATTTACAAGAGGAGCTATCTGTGTGTCGAACACTTGGAGCAGGGCGCATGATTGGTTTTCTTGCTCTCCGAGCATGGGAACTGCTTTTTGGGGTGACGCACGACTGCTACTTTCAGAATCCCTCTGCCTTGCATCCCCCTTCATAATCTGCCGCTCGTAGTCCAGCACAAGTGGGGTTTCAGGTTTCAAAAGATTATTGTAAAACTTCTCCACCACCGCTGGATCTAGTTTCTCCTTTGGCTCGGCCCGTCTAGGTGCAAAGTATTTCTTGACCTCTTCTTCCGAGATCCTCTTGGTCTCCTTGTCGCTGCGATTCCATGGTAATACCGGCAACGGCTTGGCGGAAGGCTGCGGGACGTAGTTTCTTGAACTCTTTGGCATACGGTTTCCTGTGGATTTCTTCGTGGCAGTGCTAGTGATGCTCTTCATGGCAGTGCTCTTCCTCTTATCTTCGACGCTACAGGAGAGCCTGGCTGGAGATGGCGACGCAGAGATGGTGGCCAAAGATGGTGACATCACGGAGATGGTCGCCACAGGAGATGGCTACCACGCAGAGATGGTCAAGCTTTGGAGATGACAGGAGTATTCTAATGACTTAGAGACGGCCGAGGCGGCTCAGATGCCGACGCCGCAGAGACGGGGTGCAGTGGCTCCAATTTGGAAGCATGATGTGTTCCTTCTTCCAAAGAATGGTTGTTTCTGCAAATTTGAGTTGAGTTTCCCTTCACCGTAGCATGGTCAAGATGTGCTTCCTCATATTCCTTCACAACCTCATCCACCCGACAATAGCAAGCCATCCGAATCGGTCGGTGGTAAGTTCCACCATTCTGAGGAGGTAAGGCATAGCCGACCGCCACCTTAATGGATAAGCCCATTAATCTCACATGCAGCTCAGCGTGTTCGCTCTCCGTGATCTCATCCACGGGGTATTGAGGACCCGCCATTTCAAGCATGGGCTGCACGTTATCCGTGGAAGCCATGCTGCTTTTCCGCGCAGAGTCTGGGCCGCTGGCAGCTTCCAATGCAAGCTCTTCGTGCCGCTGAGATGGGTCGGTAGCTTGCTGGCTCTTTTGTTCATTCACTTGCGCCTGCAGCGCCACAAGTGCATGTTCTATCTGTGTCATCCGGTCTGTACGCTCTTTTTCTTTTCTGTCGCGCCATCTGTAAGAGTCGCCCCACTCGGTAAACCCATCCTTCCATATCATACCCCCTGTGCCTCGTGCAAGTCCAGGGTGTTCTTTTTTACCGATGGTGCGTGTCAGCTGTTCATTCTCTCCGTCGGGATGGAAGGTCCTGACGGCTGTTTCCTCGTATGCCATGATGAGTTTAGTGAAGGGTTTGGCAAGAATTGTTGGGAAGATACACAATCCCGTTTCTAGGTCCAACATTGCCCTGCTTTCGTAGAACCAAGTCTTTGCACGTAGGTCCCACCCATGTGTCTGGAGTGTGATCCCTCTAGCGTGCAGGACCTTCTCAGCTTCCTCCCACTTAGGCCTCTGAGATATGTAGCCACCTAACCCCGTCCTCTGGTGATATTCCTTCTTCTAGGCATTTAGCGTATTGGTTTCTGACCTCTTTGTAGCTATCGCACCTTCCTTGTACGCCACAAATTCGGGTCAGTTAGGTCTTATCTTCGCATAATATCGTCTTGAAATCTGAGTCTCATGAGCTTTGAAAAATTTGTTCAATTTTGTCTTCCAGTTGCGGAAAGCGTCAGCCATCTTCTTTAGAGTCCACGCTTTGACCTTTTCCTTTATAACCTGTTTATTTTCATCCTCCTCTGGCGGTAGGGTGAAATTTACCAACAGCAAAGTCCAAAGCGTTTCTTTGGATCTTTCATCGACAAAGGTACCGTCGCCCTTCTTTGGCTCATTCCAATATTCAATTATGATTGGGATTTGGTCCCTAACAAGAACTCCAGCCTGACGTATAAATTTGTCTGCGGCCTTCTTGGGCTCCATCGGCCTGCCATCCACACGGACTGCTTCGATCGTGAACTTTGCACGATCTATCAACAGATGGCTCGCGCCTCGCTTGCTCTTTTTTGTAGAAGAAGATTGTTGCTGGCTGGTCGATCCGGAGGGCTAAAAGAAGAAAGAAGCGTTAATTAATACATGTACATATATATATAAACCAATCGGTGCAAGTCAGCAGAGGCTTAATCCATGCATATACCTCGACGGACTTTGTAATCACTAAAGCGCGTTCATCGGAGTCGTCATCTTCTCCAAGACTACTTGAGCTGTCATCATGTCCCTCCAAGTTCAGATATTGTGAGGTGTCCTCGTGGATCATGTTCTCCATTATTTCTTCCTCTTCAAGGTTTCTACTAAGTGGATCCATAGGTTCTAAAACAATAATATTATCACACAAATATCAGTAATACATCTATTGAAATGCTCGAGCAAGGATGATGATATGACAGGTTAAAAGTATTGAAATGTAACCCTAATACATGCTTGGTCATTTTAAATGGGGTCCAAACACTAATTCGGAGAAACCCCGTATTCATATGAGAGGGTACATTTACTTCTTCTAATTAACTTGTCATTAAAGTTGATTAACAATGCATGGTTATAATGCTATTAACAATGAGAGGTGTTCTAGGGCAGCGTCTGGCGGCGCTAGGGCGAGAGCGGGGATGCATGGGGGTGCGCGTTCTAACCAACACGACGCGTGTGTAGGATCGTGAGGCCGGTCGTGGTCGATGGCAATGGTCATGGTGGTCGGTGTGGACGGTGCAGTCTTGCAGTGGCATATATTCGATCACAACAATATATATACAATACACTGCTTTCATATATATACAACAATAATATACATATATTCAACAATATACAACAATAACAATATATATACATTCAACAATATACAACAACAATATATATACATATATACAACAATATATACAACAATAACAATATATACACATATATACAACAATATATACACATATATACAACAATATATACACATATATACAACAATATACAACAATAACAATATATACACATATATACAACAATATATCAAATATTCAAGCAAATTTGGCTCCTCACCGGCAGCAAACGGCGGGGTTGGCCGCGAGTGGAGGACGGTTGGCGGCGGCTCCGAGCGGCGCGGTGGTTCCGGGCGTCGCAGCACCGGGCGTGGACGGCGGTGGGACGACGCGGGCGTGGCGGTAGACGACAATGGCACGTCGAGCATCCTGGCGGCGTTGTCCTCTGCTCCTCAATCTGCTTGATCTGGGAGGAAGAGGAAGAGGAAGAGGAGGCGTGCTTTTATACCCCCCCCCCCTTTAACACTGGTTCTAGCCATGAACCGGTGGTAAGAATTGTTACAGCAGATTCTCCTTTAACACCGGTTCCGCCACGAACCGGTGTTAAAGGGAATTCGTTCACCCCTTTTTAACACCGTTCGTATGGAACCGGTGTTAAAGAACATTATTCATACATTAAAGGGTTGGGGCATTTTTAATTCAAAAAATAGGATAGAATTTATAAAATTCATATCTTTTTCATTGCAACTCAGAAAAAAATGAATAATATATCATAATTTTCAGAAAAAGAAGATCTATCCATTCATATAAAAACATTTTATAGTTACTGTAGATGGAAATTTTCAAAATGATTAAAATACTTAAATATAAAGTTTGATTATTCAATTAAGACAAAAATAAAATAGTCAAACCCTAAAACTTTGAACTTAAGAAATATTAAGCATATGAAAAGGAATATAACCCTATTTTATTAGAGAAAATCGTATTTTATTTTGTATTAACATTTTGAATTGTTTGGATATTTAAATTTAGCAACTTTTGTATACTTTGGAATCTGACAAAAATTTCAACATGAAAATTGTTTGTATTTGAATAATTAATCCTAAAACATTTTTTATTTTTAAAAAATAAAATTCTAACTATTCAAACTAGTAACATATGGGAAAGGGCGGGCAGAATGCGCGGGAGGAAAAGGGTGGGAAGAAAATTTTCTTACGATAGAACTGGAATTAAAGTACATAACGCAACTAACAAAGCACGATTGAAAATTAAGATACATAGAAGAACTGAAAATTAAGATAGATGGCCAGATTAAGTCACAATCGGCCGAACTTGTTTTGGAATGTTGGAGTGATTCAGTCATGCTCCTGCCTACATCTGTAATACTTGCCACTGTAGTCATCATACTCGCCGCGTCCATTGTCGTTGTCATCGTCGGGGTCGCCGTAGTTAAACCTTGAAGGCTGAGTACGCATGGGATGGACTTGAGGGTAGCAGACGGGGTTAGAGTCGGGCGATGTCGTGGCCATGGCGCTCTGAAGAGTCCGCTCCACCACAGAACCCGTCCTCGTTGAAGTTCGGAGGAGGTGGGCGTCCTCTCGTGCCTGGCGGCGTCCTCTCATGCGATCCCGAAGAAGGCTTCCCAAGTCGAGAAATAGTCGGGATGCCAGTTGGGATTCCTCCGCTGCTCTGACGTGAGCTCGCAGTAGTAGTGGTTCGTGATGACCATCCGGCGCGCCACACCTAGAGGGACAGGAGGAACCGGCATGCCTCCGGCGCTCAGCATCCAGCCGACGGGGACGCAGTAGCCCGGAAGGCAGGGGTAGTTCAAGGCGCAAAGCGACTCCGCCTCCCTGGGGGTTAGTGGAACGGTGGAAGCCATGGGAAAGAGTGATGATGTTGCAGATATGAGTCTAGAGATGTGCAATGACAATGGAGGCCAACCCTACATATATATAGTAGAAATTACAGGAAGATAACTAGAGGGAAAAACTGGCGGGAAGAACTGGCGGGAAGAAATGGCGGGAAGAAAAATGGCTCATTTAATACATATAGTGTTAACAGAAGAAATATGACATTGATTTCCATGTTGAGATACAGCATACATATGTGTGCCAAAAATGGCTCAATTAATACATATAGTCAATCTTATGATCGCGTCGGCCGTAACCATGGAGTATCAGCACCGTTTAACAGGATGGTTGGGTCAGTCTTCACTCCGAAGGGCGGAATTTCATCAAACTTATTATAAATGTTCTGACATGTCTGTCTTGTCCTCCACTCCCACGATGTTTCTTTTCACTGAAAGAACTATGTGACGCTTTGGCTCATCGTGTGATGTATCTGTTTGCTTTTTTTTTCTTTTTTCGGTTTGGTAGACATGTCCTTCACATAGAAAATCTGAGCCACATCATTGGCTAAGGCGAATGATTCGTCTAAGTTCTTGTCTACCTTCATAGGATTGTTGAGATCCACTGTTGTCATTCCATACTTCTTGTCTACCTCAACCCCTCCTCCTGTTAGCTTGACCCATTTGCACCGAAACAAGGGGGCCTTAAAATTAGGTCCATAGTCAAGTGCCCATATCTCCTCTATGAACCCATAATATGTGGTCTTTTGCCCATTGTCTTCTACTACATCGAAGCGGACACCACTGTTTTGGTTGGTGCTCTTTTTATCTTGTCCTATCGTGTAAAATGTATTCCCATTTATCTCGTACCCTTGGAAAGTACATACAGTCGAAGATGGTGTCCTGGCCAACAAGTACAGCTGATATCCAACAGTGGTGCTATTCATGAAAAGTCTTTGCAGCCAGCCGCCAAAACTCGCCATGTGTTCATGTGGCATCCCGCAAAACCACTACTAGAAAATCGCGTTGAATTTGTGCATTGCATCGTCATCATCATGCATTGTTCGCCAAAACTATTTTCGCAACACCCGTTTTGTTTTCTAAAACGCCCCGTCTTTTATTCAAACGCCAAACACCGGGTCTCCGGAATTATTTTTGTTTGTTGCTATCGGTTTGCAAATGGTGTTATTAAAACAAATAAAATTTATATTTATTTTTGCGGGGCAGATCGAGCGGGCGATTGACGACGACCACCCTGTTATTTTAAAGCGGACCACCCCAACCAGCCCCTCTTAATCCTACATCTACCCAACTTCCTACCCACCCCTATCTCCACCTCACCCCCTCCTATCAGACTTCGCCACCTCAGCTCCCCCTCTCCCTCACCCAATCTAAATCTGCCACCTCACCCCAATCATCTCCCCTCTCTCCCTTCCCTCTCTCTCCCTCTCAAACCCACACCCTACCCACGCTGCTGCACTCATCTCACAGCCGCACGCCTCGCCTCTCCCCTTGGGCCCCACACCACGCAGGACCCACCCAGCCCTGTCCCCACGTCTTCTTCCTTTTTCCCCAAGGCGCTCCCTTGCACTTTGCCATCGCCCTTAGCCTGTTCCCTCTCCTCTCCCCTCCGGCCCCGCCGCCCGGCCCTGCCTGCACCTCGCTCTCCCCAAGCTCCGCCCTCCGCCGCGAGCCCCCACCTCGCTGCTCCTTGGCTCCGCCTCCACCTCGCTTGCCTTTCGCTCCAGCTCAACCTCCCAGCTCGCCACCCCGCACCGCCAGTCCCCCGCCCTCGTCCTCGAGCCTCTCCTCCGCCTCCCTCTTCCCCGGTTTCCCTCTCTGGCCGCCTCCTTCCTCTTCTCCTGCAGCGCAGCCCTTCTCATGCGCCGTCACGGCCGCCTTCACTCGCCGCCAGGCGCCTTGCCACGCCCGTGCCACCGCCTCTCCCCGTCCTCTCCCTCGCCTCTGCGCCCTTGCCGCTCACCGCCCACCTCGCCTCGCCTGCCGCGGCTCAGCCGGCGCTGCTCGCCCACTCGCCTCCTCCCGCTCTCGCTACTGCCGCCCGCATGGCCAGCCTCGCCATCCGCCGCCTCCGCGCCTCGCCGCCGGCGTCCTCCTGCGCCACCGCGCCTGCCCACGAACGCGTCCCTCCGCCGTCCGCCCGGCGCCGGCCCGCCGCAGCCCTCGCCGCCCGCCTCGCCGTTCGCCTCCCGAAGCGAGTTACTGGCTGCCGCCTCCGTCGTCCGGGCCTCCACCTCCCGCGAGCCGAGCCCCGCCTCTCCGGCCGTTCTCCCCGTCCGCGGCGCCGCCCCAGCATGCTCTTCCCCCGTGGCTCCTCGACGCCGGTCGACCTCGCCGTCCCCTCTGCAGGACCCCGTGCCCCTGAGCCCGTCGCGGGTCCCAGCCCGATTCGCCTTGCCGTCTCGCAAGCCCCCTTGCAGAACCCGAAGGTCCTCTACGTGGAACATCAAGTGGTTCACCGACACCTGACCGCATCCGAGTTCTTCGGCCAATGCGGCAAGATCTTTCCGAGACCACGATGCGGCCCAAAGCGACCACCGTGACACCAAGGTCGTCTACGGACGCGACAAGATCGCGAAGCCGGAGAACCACCGATGAGAACTGTCACCGTGTCGGGATCTCGAAGGTCGATCCCCGACGCCAAGCACCGCAGCGACATCGAACCGTCAAGCCAAGTTCATCGCGGACAAGACCGATAATTAAACATGATAACCCAAGGCGACATGAGACCCGGCGAGAACGACACCGACCGGGTGAGTCGATGCCCGACGCCGACAAGTGCTTCCTCCCGAGCGCAAGGTGGTCGACGCGGATGCGACAAGATCGTTTCTCGGGCGCGCCAAGTTCTTCGAACCGAGACCCGAGGACCCGACAAGATCTTCGTGACAACAAGACCGACACCGACCCGAGTCCTGCTTCCCGGACACAACAAGATCTACCCCGCTATCCGAGAACGCGTCCGTCGAACCCCGAACCCCAGATCCGTCGGACCCTGTCGAACCCCGAACCCCGGAACCCCAAGATCGTCGATCCCCCTCTAATGTGTGGACCCTTTCCTCGAACCCGATTTCATAACATAATACAACTTGTCGCATATTTAATTGTCATCTCGCATGCATATCACGCGGTTTGGGGGCCTTATGCCGATTCACCTAATAATTAAATATGGGTCCCATAAGCGGGCAAATCTAGCCTTATATTGGCCTCATTTAAACTTGTGTAGCGAACCGGAAACTCATCTTGTCATGTTAATACAACATTTAAATTGCGGGGTAGCTAAACAACTAGAACCATCTATCTAATTGTCGGGACCCCGGTTTCGCTTAATATGACCTAATTGCATTGCACCTTTGCCATGTCATGCATCATACATGCATCATGCCGATCTTCCGCCGTGTATTAAATATTGCATCCGGTGTTTATTCTAGTGTTTTGCTTCTTCGCGGATAAGGCCGTTGAGTTGATGTGAGCTTACCGATCTTGGATGAACCTTCGACAATGTTTTCAAAGAGCATCTTCCCTTTCTACCTATCTTACTTTTATAGTTTTATTCCCTCGTTGATCTATTGCTATACGTGTTGCGATGCTCTAGTTTTCGTACCCTTTGATATCCCCGCATAGTATATTGCCTTGGACACATCCTATTACCTGTTGTTTGGTAGATAGTTGGACTTGTGTGTCGTAGTCGCTTGCTCAAGTGTTGTCGAGTGTTGTCAAATGCCACAGTTGCTGATGTATTGCCGCATGTTGATGTTGGAGATGATTCTAGTTTTACTTATCGTCATTTTAATTTCTGTTTAATAAATAAAATTGAAATAAGCAGAGGCATCGGTGGGTGATAGAAAATATTTGGTTTCCGAACGCCCACTTGTGTCCCATAAGACCCCGAGTACTTGATACCTGTTCCTTGATTTATCACGCTATCCACATCCGGGAGGTATATGGGACCCCCCTGAGCCAGAGCTTGATTCAGTCTTATTTCTTGGGGCCACAAACTAGTTTGAGGTTTTATTTACGATTTTATGCCATGCTACTTTCGTATTTAAATTGTGCGAGGAGCACCTTGTACTGTTAGGATCATGGCACGATTCCTGATGTCGACAAGCCCAGCCACACTTTCGGGTTCCCAGTGGCCGTCCCCATAACCTTGAGGCCGTCTCGAGCTTGCTTACTCGTTGCGGATTCTACTTAAGGGTGGCCCCTGAAATAATTCTGAATCTGTGATTGTTCATTGAAAGCCTCGTTGGGTTTTGATTTGGTTTTCCGAGGTTGATCGGCGTGTGTTGCTATTGGTGCACCCGGCCGGTAAAACTTTCAAAGCCGTGTCCATGGATATGGACGACTTGGAGCACAGTATCTCGATCATAGACAAGCATAACTAAAGTTTACTGCTATAAATTTGACTTTATAATGACTAGTAATCAGCTTCACTATAATGGAATGGCTAATTAATACTGCCCACAATTGCTTGTTTGGTTGTCGCTATGACAATTGCACCACTAGTAAATCTTGCAACTACCACGGAATGGCTGAATAAAAGTACCAACAACTGCTTTGGGTTTTGGGTTATCTCATGATAAATGTATCGACTAGTAAGTGTTGCCACTATCACGGAATGGTTAACTAAAAGTGCCCATTGCTTACTTTATCGGGGCGATTATTTAAACCGACTAGTAATTGCTGCAACAATAATCGAATAAATCGCCAACCGTGTGAGTTCCTCGGTTGACTTCCTCGTTTGGTCTCGAGGGAAACACCAGATGGGTTTGTTTGGTGTTAGCTTCGTTGGATCCGGATAGGTCTATCTTACCCTCTCTGGTTGCCGCCAGGTTGTATCGAGTCTCTATAGGTTGTTAAGTGCATCTTTGCCGCCTTTCGATCCACCATACCTATGTAGGCGAGGACCGCCAATTCTAGCCTCGCGTGTCTTGGCCTCGATCGACGCTCCTCTTTTCCTTTGCCCTTTGTCGGCACCCCTTTGTTTAAGCGGTTTTGAGATCGGCCAGATTAGCGGTTACCCTTCCGGCTTGGGCAGGGTTATGGGCGCCATTGGTTATTCTTGAGCTCTTAGCCCCATTTGCATCTTGTCCGTAGTCGGACGCTCTATCGTTTTCAAGGTGTTTTGGATCTTTGTATATTATATCTGTATTCTTGACTCTTTGAGTCATTATATATATCTCTGTTACGTGGGTCCCATCGAGGACTGTGTAATGTTATTACTTCGTTTTCCACCGCACGAAAGTGCTGGTGGCACCTTTGAATCGTCTCTATGCGGGTTTGGCGAATTTTGCTCAAACTTGCATAGGTCCGATTCGAGGGTTACAGAGTGGTATCGAGCTCGTGATTGCGATACCCCTGAAGTCCAAATCAGAGGATAACCTAGCTAACGAAGTAGAGTGTCAAAACTATTTTGCAAAATCGGTTGGATAGTTATGGTTAGGTCTGATTTTACTCCTTACCCTCTGCTATTCTCCTCTTATCTCGGCGTGTTTTGAATCTGCTTCTCTCTCTTGAGTCCGAGAATTCTCGTGGTTGGGTTAAATCGTACCTTGTGGCTTCGCTTTCTCCTTGTAACGGAGGTGCTACGGTCATCAATCTGCAACTTGTCTGTTGTAACCTTCATCCGATCTTTTGTTCCTAAGCTCTTTATCCATTTGTGTTCCTTGCTGGATGTCTGTGTCGTTGAAAAACATATGAGAAGGACGAGCATTGGTGAAGTTGGAGTATACCTTGAGCATGTGTTGTTCATGCCAACGGAACCATCGCGGAACCTAATCATTGTGTCTTTCATACGATTTCTGCTGGCATCATTCCTTTGTTCCGGATACCGCCTATGACGATCTTCAGTCTAAATCTCGAGAGTTGAGTTGCCTGGTTCTCCTACCCATGTATAGAGTTGATAGTTGGGTCCGGCATGGACTGATCACCCTACCCGGCTCTTACTGTTCGCTCTGTACATCGAACTGGTGGATCAATGTAACTTTCCCTCTTCTAATGGAAGTTAGAGGTGGCCTTATCGCTTGATACCTCTACCTTCGTCCTTTGTTTCTCCGGAGTGTTCTCTCGACAATCAGGAACAATGAACCTTTGCTGGTGGTGTCACCGTTTTCCAGATGAAGGATGAACCCTTGTTAGTGGTGTCGCGAGGATCTACACAAAGCGAGAAGACGCAGATCGCCGACCTTTCTTTCCGGTACCATGAGGCGGATCTCGAGGGCGAGATCCAATGTTAGTGGTGTCGAATTGTGGCATCCCGCAAAACCACTACTAGAAAATCGCGTTGAATTTGTGCATTGCATCGTCATCATCATGCATTGTTCGCCAAAACTATTTTCGCAACACCCGTTTTGTTTTCTAAAACGCCCCGTCTTTTATTCAAACGCCAAACACCGGGTCTCCGGAATTATTTTTGTTTGTTGCTATCGGTTTGCAAATGGTGTTATTAAAACAAATAAAATTTATATTTATTTTTATGGGAATGAATCGAGCGATTGACCCGAACGACCACCCCTGTTTATTTTAAAACGGACCACCTCAACCAACCCCTCTTAATCCTACATCTACCCAACTTCCTACCCACCCCTATCTCCACCCCACCCCCCCCTATCAGCCTTCCCCCCCTCCGCTCCCCCCCCCCCTCCCCCACTCTAAATCTGCCACCTCACCCCAATCATATCCCCTCTCTCCCTTCCCTCTCTCTCCCTCTCAAACCCACACCCTACCCACTTTGCAGCACTCATCTCACAAAGCACCCGCCTGCTTCTCCCCGCCTCATGGCCCCCATCGCCCACGCGGGACCCACCCGCAGGCCCCTGTGTCCCCACGCGTCTTCTTCCTTTTCCCCACCCTCCTTGCGCCTGCCATCGCCACCTGGCCATGTTCCTCTCCTCCTCCCCTCGCCCCGCCGGGCGACCCTCTCCCGCCTGCCTCTCCCAAGCTCCGCCGCCATGAGCCCCCCACTCGCTGCTCCCGCTGCCTCCACCTCTCGCCATGGCCTTTCGCTCATTAACCTCCCCAGCCACCCGCCACCGCCAGTCCCCGCCTCGTCCTCGAGCCTCCTCCGCCGCCTCCCTCTTCCCGGTTTCCCTCTCGCCAAGCGCCTCTTCTCCTGCTGTGGCCATCCCTTCTCCCGCCCGGCCACTCAGCCTCCGCTGCGCCCGCTTTCGCCATGCCGAGGCGCCTCTCCGCGTCCTTCTCGCCTGCCTGCAGAACGCCCACTCCCGCTCCTCGCCTGCGCCTCAGTAGCTACAGGCGCTGCCGCTCCACTCGCCAGGCTCCCTCCTCCTCCGCTGCGCCGCCAGCGCCTCGCCAGCCCGCGCGCTGCGCCTCCACTTCGCTACCGCGCCGCCGCTCGCTGCGCCCGTCCGCTGTCGCCAGACGCCCCGCCTCGCTGGCCGCCGCTGTCGAGTTTCGCGAAGCTGCCTCCGTCGTCCGGGCCTCCACTTTCATGACGAGCCCGCCTCTCGGCCGTTCTCCCCGTCCATGGCGCCGCTTCAAAGATGCTCTTCCCGTGGCTCGACGCGGTCGACTCGTCCCCTCTGCGAACCCCGTGCCCTCGAGCAGCCCGGTTACGCCTTCGCCGTCTGCGCAAGCCGCAGTCAACCCGGTCCTCTCGTGGAACATCAAGTGGTTCACCGACACCGACCGCATCCGGTTCTTCACGATGCGGCAAGATCTTTCACGGCACACTGCACCGCCCAAAAATGACCACCGTGACAAGGTCGTCTGCAACGACAAGATCCGCGAGGAAACCGAGAACCACATGAGAGAATCACCGTGTCGGGATCATCAAGGTCGATCCCGACGCCAAGCATCGCGAACGACATCGAACCGTCAAGCCAAGTTCATCCGCGGACAAGACCGATAATTAAACATGATAACCCAAGGGCGACATGAGACCCCGACGAGAACGACACCGACCCGGGTGAGTCCGATGCCCCGACGCCAGACCAAGTGCTTCCTCCCCGAACGCCAAGGTGGTCGACGCGGATGCGACAAGATCGTTTCGGCGCCAAGTTCTTCAACGAGACCCGAGGACCCGACAAGATCTTCGTGACAACAAGACCGACACCGACCCGAGTCCTGCTTCCCGGACACAACAAGATCTACCCCGCTATCCGAGAACGCGTCCGTCGAACCCCGAACCCCAGATCCGTCGGACCCTGTCGAACCCCGAACCCCGGAACCCCAAGATCGTCGAGCCCCCTCTAATGTGTGGACCCTTTCCTCGAACCCGATTTCATAACATAATACAACTTGTCGCATATTTAATTGTCATCTCGCATGCATATCACGCGGTTTGGGGGCCTTATGCCGATTCACCTAATAATTAAATATGGGGCCCATAAGCGGGCAAATCTAGCCTTATATTGGCCTCATTTAAACTTGTGTAGCGAACCGGAAACTCATCTTGTCATGTTAATACAACATTTAAATTGCGGGGTAGCTAAACAACTAGAACCATCTATCTAATTGTCGGGACCCCGGTTTACGCTTAATATGACCTAATTGCATTGCACCTTTGCCATGTCATGCATCATACATGCATCATGCCGATCTTCCGCCGTGTATTAAATATTGCATCCGGTGTTTATTCTAGTGTTTTGCTTCTTCATGATAAGGCCGTTGAGTTGATGTGAGCTCACCGATCTTCGGATGAACCCTTCGACAATGTTTTCAAGCGAGCATCTTCCCTTTCTACCTATCTTACTTTTATAGTTTTATTCCTCCTGTTGATCTATTGCTATCTGTGCGATGCTCTAGTTTTCGTACCCTTTGATATCCCTATGAGTATATTGCCTTGGACACATCCTATTACCTGTTGTTTGGTAGATAGTTGGACTTGTGTGTCGTAGTCGCTTGCTCAAGTGTTGTCGAGTGTTGTCAAATGCCACAGTTGTTGATGTATTGCCGCATGTTGATGTTGGAGATGATTCTAGTTTTACTTATCGTCATTTTAATTTCTGTTTAATAACTAAAATTGAAATAAGCAGAGGCATCGGTGGGTGATAGAAAATATTTGGTTTCCGAGCCACTTGTGTCCCGTAAGACCCCGAGTACTTGATACCTGCCTTGATTTATCGCGCTATCCACATCCGGGAGGTATATGGGACCCCCGAGCCGAGCTTGATTCGGTCTTATTTCTTGGGGCCACAAACTAGTTTGAGGTTTTATTTACGATCTGTACTTATGCCATGCTACTTTCAGATTTAAATTGTGCGAGGAGCACACCGCATCTGTTAGGATCATGGCACGATTCATCCGCGGTGTCGACAAGCCCAGCCACACTTTCGGTTCCCGATGCTCACAGTCGTCCCCATAACCTTGAGGCCGTCTCGAGCTTGTTTCGCTATGGATTCTACTTAAGGGTGGCCCTGAAATAATTCTGAATCTGTGATTGTTCAATGAAAGCCTCGTGGGTTTTGATTTGGTTTTTCCGAGGTTGATCGGCGTGTGTTGCTATTGGTGCACCCGGCCGGTAAAACTTTCAAAGCCGTGTCCGCGGATATGGACGACTTGGAGCACAAGATCTCGATCATAGACAAGCATAACTAAAGTTTACTGCTATAAATTTGACTTTATAATGACTAGTAATCAGCTTCACTATAATGGAATGGCTAATTAATACCCACAATTGCTTGTTTTGTCGCCATGCATAATTGCAATTACTAGTAAATCTTGCAACTACCACGGAATGGCTGAATAAAAGTACCAACAACTGCTGGGTTTTGGGGTTATCTCATGATAAATGTATCTGACTAGTAAGTGTTGCCACTATCACGGAATGGTTAACTAAAAGTGCCCACTGCTTACTTTATCAGGACGATTATTTAAACCTGACTAGTAATTGCTGCAACAATAACTGAATAAGTAAAACTGCCAACCGTGAGTTCTCGGTTGACTTCCTCGTTTGGTCTCGAGGGGAAACACCAGATGGGTTTGTTTGGTGTTAGCTTGGTTGGATCCGGATAGGTCTATCTTACCCCTCTCCGTTGCCGCCATTGTATCGAGTCTCTATAGGTTGTTAAGTGCATGCTTCACGCCGCTTCGATCCACCATACCTATGTAGGCGAGGACCGATTCTAGCCTCGCCGTGTCATGGCCTCGATCGACGCTCCTCTTTTCCTTTGCCCTTTGTCGGCACCCTTTTTGTTTAAGCAGGTTTTGAGATCGACGCCGTTAGAGGGTTACCCTTCCGCTTGGCTCAGGCAGGGTTATGGACGCCATTGGTTATTCTTGAGGCTCTTAGCCCCATTTGCATCTTGTCGTAGCTGGACGCTCTATCGTTTTCAAGGTGTTTTGGATCTTTGTATATTATATCATTCTTGACTCTTTGAGTCATTGTTATATATATCTGTTCAGGTCCCATCGAGGGGTTGTGTAATGTTATTGCCGTTTTCCACCCTTGCGAAAGTGCCTGGTGGGCACCTTTGAATCGTCTCTATGCGGGTTTGGCGAATTTTGCTCAAACTTGCATAGGTCCGATTCTGAGGGTGTTACAGTTCACTTATATTCCATTCACATGCTGCCCCGGGTGTTTGAGGCGTATAAAATTCTTGTGTTCATTGATATATGGGGCAACCAAGATAGATCTTTGTAAAACCGTGTAGTGTGCTTGATTGAGAGAATACCCGTCCCTACATATCATTGCTTTACATCCTAGGGTGCCTTTTCCACGCAGTCTCCCCTCATGTCGTTATTCTAGAACACCAATCGCCTTAAGGTCAGGAATAAAATCAACATAGAACTCAATGAACTCCTTACTTACATAGCCCTTGGAGATGCTTCCTTCTGGCCTAGCACGGTTATGAACATATTTCTTTAAGACTCCCATGTACCTGTCAAAGGGAACATATTATGTAGAAATACAGACCGACAATGGCAATCTCTTCTATTAGGTGAACCAGAGATGCGTCATAATATTGAAGAAGGATGGTGGGAACACCAACTCAAAGCTGACAAGACATTGGGCCACATCTGTCTGTAACCCTGGTAGGCTTTCTGGATCGATTACCTTCTAAGATATTGCATTGAGGAATGCACATAGCTTCACAATGGGTACTCAAACATTTTCAGGTAGAAGCCCCCTCAATGCAATCGAAATCAATTGCGTCATAATCACGTGGCAGTCATGAGACTTCAGGTTTTGGAATTTTTTCTCTGCCATATTTATTATTCCCTTTATATCTGACGAGAAGCCAGACGAGACCTTCATACTCGTCATGCATTCAAAAAAGATTTCCTTCTCTTCTTGGTAAGAGCATAGGTGGCAGGAGTTAAGTGGCGTCCTTTACCCTTCTCGTTCTCAGGATGCATAGGCTCTTCAGGGTCTTTTCATACGTTGCTGGTCCTGCCGTGCTTTCGGTGTATCTTTTGTCTTCCGATACACTCCCAGGAAGCCTAGCAGGTTCACGCAAACATTCTTCGTCACGTGCATCACGTCGATTGAAGAGCGGACCTCTAGGACTTTCCAATAGGGTAGGTCCCAAAATATAGATTGCTTCTTCCACATGGGCGCGTGTCCGGCATCATCATTCAGAACAGATAGACTGCCAGGACCTTTTCCAAAGATTACTTCTAGGTCCTTGACCATACCAAATACCTCCTCACCGGTACGGAGGACAGGCTTCCTCCGAGGTTCTGCTAGACGTTTGAAATGCTTGCCTTTCTTTCTTAGGGGATGCAGGTTCGGAAGAAATCGATGATACCCTAGGTACATAACCTTCTTACATTTATCCAAATATACACTTTCAGTCTCATCTAAATAGTGTGTGCATGCTTTAAATCCCTTGTTTGTCTACCCTGAAATGTTACTAAGAGCAGGCCAATCATTGATGGTTACGAAAAGCAGCTCGTAGGTCAAATGGCTCCCCTTTGTGCTTATCCCACATACGTACACCTGGTTTGGCCCACAGCTGTAAAAGTTCTTCAGCTAATGGCCTTAGGTACACATCAATGTCGTTGCCGGGTTGCCTCGGGCCTTGGATGAGCATTGGCATCATAATGAACTTCCTCTTCATGCACAACCAAGGAGGAAGGTTATAGATACATAGAGTCACAGGCCAGGTGTTGTGACTGCAGCTCTGCTCACCAAAAGGATTCATGCCATTTGTACTTAGACCAAACCTTAAGTTCCTTGCGTCACGTGCGAAGTCTGGGAACTCTCGCTCGACTTTTCTCCATTGTGACCCATCAGCAGGGTGTCTCAACATCGCGTCTTTCTGATGGTCTTCCATGTGCCATCGCAACAACTTGGTATGCTCTTTATTTTTTAAGAGACGTTTTAACCGTGGTATTATAGGAGCATACCACATAACCTTGGCAGGAACCTTCTTCCTACGGGCCTCTCCCTCAACATCGCCAAGGTCATCTCGTCTGATCTTATACCGCAGTGCAGTGCATACCGGGCATGTATCCAAATTCTTGTACTTCTCACCGCGGTAGAGGATGCAGTAATGCTGAGTTGTTTAATTGTCAGAAGGGTAGCTGGTCTATTAAATATTTGGGACTGCCGGTTGCGATAGAAGATGCACGATTTGAGATGGGATTTATTGGGATAAGTGAAAAGAAGTTAGATGGCTGGATGGGAGGAGCTTTATCTCTGGGAGGTAGGCATGTTAAAATTACTACGTGTGTGTTTAGTGTGGCTATTTATCCCATGTCTATGTTCCTTTTGCACAAAAAAATGTGGAGGAGGTTGAAAAGCAGACCAGAGACTTTTTCTGGTATGGCAGGGTGGGTAAAAGGAAATATCATCTGGTGAAATGGAAATTTGTCTGCAGACCCAGGAAAAAAGAGGCTTGGGGATCAAGAATATTAGGTTGTTTAATATCTGCTTGCTTTGCAAGTGGTGGTGGAGGCTTGAGGCTGAGGAGGGCCCCTGGCAAGTTTTTGTGAGGAAGAAATATATGAAACAAGGTGGGGTCAGTGCTGTGAAACACAAACAGAGTGATTCCCCTTGTTGGGCTGATCTGCTTAAAATTAGGGACCTCTATCTAGCTGGTAGAAGAATGAAAGTTGGAAATGGGGAGTTGACTGATTTTTGGCATGATGCTTGGTGTTTAGATATTCCTTTGAAAAGTAAGTTCCCTGATCTGTTTGATGTTTGTCAGAATCAAATGATTACTGTTGCTGATATGGCTAAGAGAGGGTGGATATGTTCTTTTAGAAGATGGTTAAATGCTGATGGGATGACCCAACATGTTCAATTGAGGTGCTTGGTGAATGGGGTGAGTTTGAATCAGGAAAAAGATAGTCCTGTGTGGCTGTGGAATAAATATGTCAGGTTTTCTGTCAAATCTATGTATTCTCATCTTTCAAATGTTGGGATTGATAGGAGTTTTAAACATCTGTGGAAAGAAAAAATCCCTCTGAAGATTAAGATCTGGTTGTGGTTGATTTGGCAGAATGCTATTCTCACTAAGGATAATATGAAAAAAGACAAGATGGGAAGGGGATTCTACTTGCAGATTTTGTCGAGAGGAAGAAACCATTGGGCACTTGTTCTTCACCTGTACGGTTGCTAAGTATGTGTGGGGTGTGGTTGATAAATATATCACTGCTGGGAATAAGCCTGGGTCCTTTTCTCAGCTTTTCTGGTGGGCTCCTCGGTTTTTGGGAGTTAGCAGAAATGTGCAAATTATAGTGCTAGCGGCGATCTGTTGGGCTATCTGGAAGCTTAGGAATAGAGCATGCTTTGAAAAGAAGCTTATTAATTCCCCTGTTAATTTGGTTATATATGCATGTGTTTTCATTCGGTATTGGGCAGGTTTACATGGGAAGGAAGAACGAGAGATGTTGCATGCTGGGGCTGATGTCTTGCAACAGAATGTGATGTCTGATGCTGCGGCAATGGATGTGGCTCTTGTTCCTTTCTTGGGACTGCCGGCGATTCCTGAAGATCGTGCCCACGAGGCCCCTGAACTTGAGAGGGGTGGGATAAAAGGAGGAGGATATGATGTTGTTTAGGGAGAAAAAAGTCTTTAAGCCTTTCCTGTCATATTTGATGTTAGTTTTTCTTCGTGCTTGAACAACTATCGCTAGCCTACTGGTGTTCTTCCGCTCCAACTTCCCCTTAATTCTCCTTTCATTTATGTGCGTTGGTTTGTAATATGGTGACTTACTCTATTTTGATCCTCTAGATGGATCAAAAACGGTGTGACAATTTGTGTGGTTTGTATGGAAAAAAATGTATCTTCTGTTGATAATGGAACCCGGTCCCTCTCTCTGGGGGATTGTATGGAAAATTTGTATCTTCTGCATGTCTAATCCTAGAGGGCAGACAACCTTCTTTGCTTGGTATGTACTGTCGGCAATTCATTATTTCTTGGAAGCAGATTCTTCATTTTTACCAACAACTTTGAAAATGCGATGTCAGTCACACCGTTCTCTGCCTCTCATTGCAGCAAATCTAGTGTGGTACCTAGATTTTTGTGGCCATCTTCGCAAGTTGGGTATAACAATGTTTTGTGATCCTTTAACACCTGCTCCAGCTTCTCCTTCTCCTTTTCAGTTTCACATTCTTCCTTTGCATCAGTAATGGCCCGACCAAGATCGTCATCAGCAGGCCCATCTGCTGCCTCTTGATCTTCATTATCTACCCCCGTTGCAGTATCATCATATTCAGGATACATACTATGATAGTTGTCATCATCCTCTTCTTCTTCGTTGTCTTCCATCACAACCCCTTTTTCTCCGTGCTTGGTCCAACAATTATAGATGGGCATGAAACCGGATCGAAGCAGGTGGGCGTGAATGGTTCTGGTATTTGAGTAGTCTTTCTTGTTACGACGGTGAACACACGTAAGACATAAAACCATTGTGACCACGGTTTGCATTAGCCACAACAATGAAATTTTGGAGGCCCGTAATGTACTTTCGAATGCGTCACCGTACATCCATTGCCGGTTCATCTGCATTATATATTACTATATCAAAAATTAATAGGGAGATGACCACTTATATAGTACATCAATGACACATGAAAAAATAAAGTTGTCGACCTCGACCGAGAAGGAAAGAGCAACGAGAAAACTTAATTCGAGCTCTCGGGCATTTCACCGAACACCTCTTGTGCATAGGAAAAAAACACAAACTAGCACACCTCTCACCCTCTTGCTAAGCTCCAAAATGAGAGAGTGAAAAAATGAGAGAGGGGTGTGGGCTGCGGTGTGTTATATAGGGGCACCCCCTTTAACACCGATTCAAGCGACGAACCGGTGTTAAAGGGGAGCTGCGTGGGCCACTGGTGCAGGGCCTTTAA
This sequence comes from Avena longiglumis, assembly GCA_030063025.1. Taxonomy (NCBI): domain Eukaryota; kingdom Viridiplantae; phylum Streptophyta; class Magnoliopsida; order Poales; family Poaceae; genus Avena; species Avena longiglumis. Next base: position 21,073,449 of record CP125976.1, read on the forward strand.
CACCGGTTCGTGGCTCGAACCGGTGCTAAAGGGGGTGCTCCTTTTTGCTTTCTGGACCATGCTGGTACGAGCTCCCCAACTCACCAGTCCGGAGCTTATAACTATATATTTGCACAAATACACAATAGCAATTAATCTGCTCTCATGCTATTCTCCATCAAAATAAATAAATCATACGATTGATGGATACAAAATCTATCTAAAAAGTATGAGCAACCAATGAAGACCTGATACACTACATATAGGGTGTGTTTGGTAGACTGAGGCAACCCAGAAAATCTTACCTCATCCCACTTTTTCTCACTTTTTGTTGTTTGGTAGGTCGGGTCGGCTCCCCTTAGCAATACCCACCTGATACGAAAATAGCCCCTCAGCCCTGCCCAGCTGTGAAGCTCGAAACGAGCTTCACAACTCGATAGTGTCGAGTCCATCCCACGCGTCGCTCCAGACCGGTAGGGGTCAAACTCCTGCATGCTCATTCTCCCCCCACACGCAACTCTCTCGCCTCGGATAGGCTTCTCCCGACCAAGGTACCCTGTCCAACTGGACCGGCAACGGGTCGTGGCGCGGGGCGGAGCTCTTCCTGGCGGCGGCGCGTGGCAGCGGTAGCGCGGGGCGGAGCTCTTCCTCGACTCGGGGGTCCTCTCTTCCGGCGAGACCCTCCCTTCTCCTTCCTCCTCCCCGACATGCACCAGCACTAGCTGTCGCAGCTCCTCTGACGGCCTCCTGGCGGCGCGACCCAAGGCCCCGAGGCGGCGCGAGATTCACACGACCCAAGGCCTCCTGGCGGTGCGACCCCTTGGCAGCGTGAGCTCCCGACGGCGAGCTCCTGGAAGCAGCGCCTGGCTGTGCGAGCTCTCCACGACGAGCTTTTGGAAGCAGCGCCTAGCGGCGCGACCTCGCGGCCCGAGCTTCTGGAAGCAGCGCCTGGCTGCGCGAGCTCCCGATGTCTGTCCTCCTCCTCCTCTCCCCCAGGCCGCCGTCCTCCCGCGCGAGGCCTCACGGCAGAGCACCAGCGACGCCATGTTACGAGGGCCTGATTGCCCTTTTATTTTCTATACAAGGACCCATGTGTAAATTTTCAACAATATCATGTTTAAACTCACACAAGCCACCAAACAACATGTCAGTCCAGCTTGTTCTAGCAAACCTGGGCTACCAAACACAGGAGGAAATCTGAGCCAAGCTTGTCTAAGGGCAGCATGTATGAGTGGAGAAAGGGATTCTCGGTTGACACAGGCTACCAAACACGCTAGTATGTAAGATTGTCAGGCTCTCATGGGGTGTGTGTACGTATCTAGTTGCTTGTAATTAATGAAGGCCTGATACAGTGATACAATCCATATGTAAGATTGTCAGGCTCTCATGGGGTGTGTAAGTATTTTTTTTATCTACTGCTTGCTTGTTATAAACTGTCCTTGCCTTACTTGTGTACTCGGTATTTGGCCACTAGTATCTGTGACGGTTCCTGTAAGCAAGAATGCAAGATTATCGGACATGAAATTCAAACTGGACAGTGTTATAGTGAAACCCTCCGGAAACAAAAATCTGTTAAACCGGCCAACGTTCATGTTCGTCCCACATCAGGTGTTCTATAAACACAAGCAGTTGCGGGACAGCACTCAAGCCGTAGTACACGAATTCGGAAGTAGCCGCGCCTCTCTCTCTCTAAGAAAACCTAGCCATCGCTCCACCTCCCGCCTCCTCCATACCCCCCTCCCCCCCTCATGTGGCCTTGCTGGCCATGGAGGAGGAAGGGGTAGAGAACCTAATTTATAAAGGGGAGCACTACGCGTCCCCGTGAGATAACTTCTCCCGATCCCCAGGGTACTCTGTGCGACACGTGTCCTTTTTTTTGTCCAGATTCCCGCTTTTGCTATAAATTAGCCCGATTTGCTATAAAATGTCCCGATTTTGCTATATGTAGCAGAAAATGGTTCAGTCTAGAAAAATAACAGACAGACTAGATTTCGCCGGAGAGTTCGCCGGAGACCTCGCCGGAGACCATGTAGCAAAAAAATTGAACTAATGTAGCAAAATCGACTTCGCCGGAGAATCGCCGGGAGATCTCGCCGGAGACCTCGTCGGATACCTCGTAGCAAGAAGTTTGCGCTATTGTAGCAAAATTAGAAAACAAATATAGCAAAATAATTATACTAATGTAGCAAAGCGGACTTTGCGGGGACATCATCGGAGCAAAAACTTGTAGCAGGTTCTATTGTCGTGTGTAGCAGGACCGCTTGCCGCAAGTAGCAACTCCGGATGTCACGGGTAGCAACGATGGATGTCTTCGGACGCAGCGTTCCCTGTCGTATGTAGCAATGCTCCACCGCCGTTATAGCAAGCGATGCTACCGCATGTGGAAGTTTTTCCATGGCATGCGTAGCAGCACCATCAGGAGCCATGGCGGCATGCCTTGTTGAGGGAGGCCCATGGCAGCGCAACCTGCAGCAACGGCGGATGGAGGCGTGCCTTGCAGCAGAGGGGACGAAAGGTATGGTGGGGTGCCTTGTAGCATCAGCGTCAGGAGCCATGGCGGCGTGGGTGCCGCGGTGGTGGCTAGACGCCGGGAGGAGCGGGAAGGGGAGCAGGGCTTCACGCCATGAATTCCAGGAAAGAGAGATAGAAAGTAGTGGAGAAGAAGACTTGGCGTGTGGGGATAAGGTCGTGGAGGACCCCACCGCTACACTGGTGGAAACAACCCCATGTGTCCCGGTTGGTAAGCGGCATTAGTCCCGGTTGCCCAACCAGGACGGGGCAATCGGGACTAAAGCCCGAACCTTTAGTCCCGGTTGCCCCACCAACCGGGACAAAAGATCATACACGTGGCAGCTGCACCGTGCGAGGAGGGCTTTAGTCGGTTCGTATCTGACGGGACTAATAACCTTCTGCCGGGCATTGTAGATTTCTTCTGCCGGCGAAGAATTCATTGCACATTTTGTTGCCGGCAGCATTTTCGCCACTTTTGCGGCAGAGAATTCATTTAGGTTGTTTTATTGTTTATTTAGTGTTTTGCACTTATCAATGAAGGAACCTTATATTACACAAGATCATCATGACAATATTACATTCAATAGACGGATCGAGTTCATGCACTACATACAAAAGTATTCCCCTTGTCTATACACGGACCGAGTTGCTATTTTTACAATCCCTATTGTCTATATACAGCAGAATAGTACTCCCCTTTCGGGTCTAGGACTTCTGCATCCAAGAATCCCGCCAATTCCTCCTGAATTGCTCGTCTGCGATCCTTTGGCGAAGACCGTCCGTGGACGTTGATCTAATTTAAAAAGGAGTCAGTCTATATGAATGAAACTAAACACAATTTGTTTGAAAATAAAACTATAGAAATTGTTTACATACGTGGAGTTGCTCTAAATTGCTGCCCTTCTCATCGCACGTCTGCCGGATGAACTTGCAAACATAGTATCCACAGAGATTGTTACGTCCCTGTGTCGGGCACTTCACAAGAACATAGTTCAATCAAAATAATAATCAAGCATGATAATAACTGTATCAAAACTAGAATCAAAGATATGCGCGGATATAGCTAGTGGTGCTTACATTTAGTGGTTGAAATGTAAGCTCCTCTTTCCAAACACCCCTAGCCTTGTTGGTGAACCGTTTCCAAGCGCTGCCCGGCGTAGAAAACGAATAAAATAAGTTCTTAAGTACTTGATATCATAAAATTCACGAACATTGCCGATATAGTGTCGTAATGATGCGAGTCGCGCGCTACGCAAGGAGCCGGGGGATGCGAGTCGCGCGGTCCTCCGGAGGAACAGTATCATTTTCCATTTATAAATGCAGTTTTTATTAGAAGTAGTTTTTTTAGAGTAAATTTCAATTTTTACCCCCTAGTTGATATTTTTTTAAACGAATTACCCTATTTAATATTTTTCATCCGTATTACCCCATTTAGCAAGAGTTTTGCCAATTTTTACCTCCCTAAGATTTTAGCAGTGATTTGTCATGCGGTGCATTCAGAAATTTTTCTCCATTTTCTCCTTTACCCGTAGAAACCCTGAATGCAGATTTTTTTTTGTCCATAACCACCCTCAAAGTAAAAATAATCACAACACCCACTATGTCGCATGTTAATGTACGTGTAATTATGTATCAGAGTTGAGTTAGATTACATTGTACCTTAGTCTTACCGTGTACGTATATAATTGCATACCCTGCTCTACCCGCAAAATTTATTTTAAGAAGAACAAGGTTTACGTTTTAAGTGGCTAATTTTACTAGCTATACGTAGGAGTAGATTTCAATTGAGACAACAATATCATACATGTTGCCATTGGCTGAACGCGCGGCTCCAACATTTTTTTAAAACAAAATGATCAGTTGGTCTCGCGTCGCTGCCTCTAGTTCTAAGATCGCTAGCCATCACCTCGACCAGTCCACTACCATTGATTTCTGTATCAAAATAGTGCGTACGAACACCCTAACGACATGTAAAAATAGACGATTATGCGTGACTTAGCTCTCGGACCAATTTCGCATGTGTATCTAACAAACGAATTCACCTAGCAGATGACTCTGTTTTTCTAGAAGGGGTAAAAACTGACAAAACTTTTGCTAAATGGGGTAATATGGATGAAAAATATTAAATGGGGTAATTGGTGTCAAATATCAAACTGGGTAAAAACTGAAATTTACTCTTTTTTTAAATATGTTAGGTTAAGGTTTTGGTAACTATCAGTGATGGGTGGATTCCAGGCATGTATTCGACATAGGCGTGAACTCATGATTCCTGTCCATGACGACCTCGGATGATCAAAGACCTGAAGGCTCACATCTAGAAGCTCTCGAACAACCTAAACCTCAACCAACCTAACTTGTGGGGCTGCAAAATGACTCTTTTGAGATCCCGGAGACCAGACGTACGTACAAAGGAGATCAAATTAAAGATCATGGTTACGTGCAAGACACGATAAATACCTTACATGACTAAGAAGGACTCGGCCACAATCAATGCATATAATTATCCGAAGACATTAATCCTAAAAGGACACACCATAATCGCCCAAGTCTTCGCCATTAGCCTTAGTCATAGCTCTAGATTCATCTCTCTCGTCAGGTATCATTATAAACCCACCAAGATCATCTTATAGACACATTATACGATCCCTCGGTCGTCTTATGAATAAAGTCTAAGGAATTCCTCCCATTATACACACATCTTCATATTCGAGATCCACATCCGCCGAACAAATAAACTCTCTTTCGTTCCTCGGAAGTAAGACTACAGACGGATCATGATAACTATCATTTGTTAATTGGCGCGCCAGGCAGGGGACCCTTCGTCATGCAGATCGGATCTATAGCGATGACACCTGAGGGTCCGGATTGCCAGATCTGCGAGGTCTCCGATGACCTAACCCTCTTTGGACACGGTGATGAGGACCAGGAAGCTCACGGATATCGCCTTGAGGCGGCTTTCCGCTTCGGGAGGAGGGCGACAAGATTCTTCCCAACCGTCACCCGGTAGAGAGGGAGCACGAAGCATGCAACACACATCTCATTGACGCCCGCACGGACCTCAAGGAGTTTTGGACGCCTACCGAGGGATGCGTCTATGAAGAATGTGACCATAAAGGAGCCATGGAACACGTCAACCTGCTAGGATACACTGGCGTGGAACGCGCGCCACTGTCACGGGCTCGGGGGCTCAATACACCTCGATGGAGTCCCAGCCAACCACTCAGGTTGGAGGGATGGAATCAGGTCTCCCCTCTCTTCCCGTAAGACACGTATTAGGGGCATCAGAGCGTCAGGACCTCATAATGGGAAACAAGAACCAGACCACTCCGTGAGGACACCCGGACTTTGGACAGGGATATCGCGCATGGCATAAGTTTGGATGAGTACGAGGGCATGCTGCGAAGGACATTGCTCCTCCATCATAGGGCGGGGCCGCACTAGGATCCATCCTGGTCCTGTCGGGTGATTAGCAAGCACTAGTGCAGAGCCCCCCTTTAACTCCGGTTGGTAGGGCTCTCTAACAGCGGTTCCCCAACCGCTGTTGAGGGTTCGGTGTTAGAGGGCCTTTTTAACCGGTTCCTATCTGACCGGTATTAAAGGTGGCGCCGTGGGGCTTCAGCCTCAGCCCTTTAACACCGGTTCGTATCTGGACAGGAAAACGGCCTAAATCTCTGCCGCGGCAGACTTCTGCCTCTGCCCCGTTCTGGGCGTATTTCTGCGGGAGGGGGGGAGCGAGGGGAAATCGATCGGGAGCGGTATACTTATAAATCGTCATCGGTACATACGAGTACATGAATAATTAAGCAACTATTATTATACACAAACATCGTCATCGGCACATACATCGCCATCGGCACATACATCGTCATCGTTCATTTTGGTGGATATCTATAGAGTTCTCCGTGAGCGTGACGACCTCATCAAGTATGAACCCCGCCAATTCCTCTTGAATGGCTCGTATGCGTTCAAATGGTAGGAGTTGGTCCCGCATCCGTTCGATCTGAATATATATGAAGAATGGGCCGTCAATATATATATAAGAATAAAACTCAACACAATTGATGGTAATAAAATAATGTTGTGGACTTTGTTTACTTACTCTAAGTTGTTCTAGTGCGGCTTGGCCTGTCGCACATATCGTGTTGAATGAATTCGCAAACATAGTACCCACATAAGTTATTGCCGTGTCCTTGATGCGCGCACTACGAGAATAGAGAGTTCAATCAAAATAATAATCAATAAAGCATGATATAATGGAATTGGAAGCTAGCTAGTATTACTTACATTTTGGTCTACAAATTTTAGTTCTTGACCATTCACCCACGGCCCTGCCCGTGAACATTTTCAAACCCTGTCCGACAAAGAAAATGGATAAAGGAGTAATTAATTACTTATTGTCACGAAAGTTGCCGATCTAGTGCGATAATATGATTGAAATTACCTCTGGAGCATCTCTCTAAAGTCTGCCCATAGATCTTTTTCTTTTTAACGAGTCCATGACAAGGACTTTTCCGAGTCGGGTTGAATGACTAGAATAAAGTGGAACCTACGCATAACTCATCATCAGTTACACTTAACATCGAGTAAGCGAAAGAATGTGTACAAGAGAGAGGTTGATACTCACGAGAAGTTGTAAGGCAATAGTATTTCCCTTTTGGTTTGTTGTCTCGGTAAAGACTTTAGCAAGTAATCTTCTGTTTGCCGGGTTTGTCTCTTACCACTTCTTCATGAACTCTATTTGGGTCAACGAACCCAATGTCAAAAGGCCTCCTTTCATGCATTCCATAACCTTTTCCTGCATAATAGTATATACATATATGGTGAGCATATATATATACATGCAATTAATGAAGTGAATGAGTTGAGATAAAATTACAGAAATAGTACTTACACACAATAAAGGCTGATGGCAGATTTGTCGAGTTCCTTCCGATTGAATAGAAAATGCAAGTCTTGAATGTTGAAGTCGATCGCGTCGTCTCGCACAAGAAAATCTCATCTCTTATATGCGCCGTGATCCATTCTTCTTTTCGTCTTGCAGAAATGAAGGTACCACTTGTGCAATTTTCGCATCTTTGTTGGTAGATTCTTGAGCTCCTCTTTCTTGACGAGATTCTTCCCATACTTCCATGGCTGTATGGGGTTGGCATCGCATTTGGGCAAGTTGTCTCCCATGACGTTCAAGTATGCAATGTAAGTCATCCCCATCTCAATGGCCTTTCTTTGTAGCTCTGCCTCGTAATCATCTACGGGAGGCGTCCCGTTGTCAAACATTTGGAGCGGGCGCATGATTGGTTTTCCTTCTCTCCGAGCATGGGAACTGTTTTCAGGGTGCCTCACTGCTACTTTCAGTCTCCCCTCGCGCCTTGCATCCGCCTTCAAAATCTGGCGCTCGTAGTCCGGCACAAGTGGGGTTTCAGGTTTCAAAAGATTTTTGTAAAACTTCTCCACCACCACCGGATCTATTTTCTCCTTTGGCTCGGCCCGTCTAGGTGCAAAGAATTTCTTGACCTGTTCTCCCGAGATCCTATTGGTCTCCTCGTCGCTGCGATTCCACGGTAAAACCGGCAATGGCTTGGCGGAAGGCTGCGGGACGTAGTTTTTTGAACTCTTTGGCGTACGGTTTCCTGCGGATTTCTTTGTGGCAGTGCTACTGATGCTCCTCGTGGCAGTGCTCTTCCGCTTACGCTGAGGAGATGGCTGAAGCACCGGAGATGGCTGACGGGCCGGAGATGGCTGGCTGCTGAGGAGATGGTGCCGCGGAGATGGCTGCCAAGAGAGATGGCTGACGGGCCGGAGATGGCTGCAGCGCAGGAGATGGCTGAAGCGGCTCAGACTCTTGGCCTGGAGGAGCGGGGGTGCCAGTGACCTCCAATTTGGAAGCACAATGTGTTCCTTCTTCCAAAGAATGGTTGTTTTCACTGCAAATTTGAGTTGAGTTTCCCCTTCACCTGTAGCATGGTCAAGCTGTGCTTCCTCATATTCCTTCACAAACTCATCCACCCCGACAATAGCATAGCCATCTGGAATCGGTCGGCAGTGGTAAGTTCCACCAGCTACAGGAGGTAAGGCATAGCCGACAGCCACCTTAATGGATAAGCCCATTAATCTCACATGCAGCTCAGCGTGTTCGCTCTCCGTGATCTCATCAGCGGGTATCGAGACCCGTCATTTCAAGCGTTGGCTGCGTTCTCCGTGGAAGCCACACTGCTTTTCATGATGCGGGCGCGGGCAGCTTCCAATGCAGGCTCTTCATGCGCTGAGATGGGCGGTAGCTTGATGGCTCTGTTGTGCATTCACTTGCTGCAGCGCGCAAGTGCATGTTCTATCTGTGTCATCCGATCTGACGCTCTTTTTCTTTTACTGCGCCATCTGTAAGAGTCGCTTCCGGCAAACCCATCCTTCCACGTCATACCCCACATGCCTCGTGCATGTCCGGTGTTCTTTTTTACCGATGGCGTGTGAGCTGGTCATTCTCTCTCGGGATGGAAGATCTGGCGGATGTTTCCTCGTATGCCGTGATGAGTTCGGTGGCGGGTTTGGCAAGGATGGTTGGGAAGATACACAATCTGTTTACGGGTCCAACCTTGCCCGATTCCGTAGAACCAAGTCTTTGCACGTGGGTCCCAGCCATCTGCAGGGTGTGATCCCTCTCTCGCGAGGCCCTCTCAGCTTCCTCCCACTTAGGCCTCTGAGATATGTAGCCACGACCCGTCCTCTGGTGATATTCCTTCTTGAGGCATTAAGCGTATTGGTTTCGACCTCTTTTAGCTATAGCACTTTTTTATATGTCTCAAATTCGGGCGTTGAGGTCTTATCTTCGCATAATATGCGTCTTGAAATTTGGAGTCTCATGAGCTTTGACAAATTTGTTCAATTTTGTCTTCCGATTCTGGAAAGCCTCAGCCATCTTCTTTAGAGTCCACTCTTTGACCTTTTTCTTTATAACTGGTTGTTTTCATCCTCCTCTGGCGGAAGGGTGAAATTTACCAACAACGAATTCAAAGCGTTTCTTTGGATCTGTCATCGACAAAGGTACCGTCGCCCTTCTTTGGCTTATTCAATATTCAATTATGATTGGGATTTGGTCCCTAACAAGAACTCGACTGACGTATAAATTTGTCTGCGGCCTTCTTGGGCTCCATCGGCTGCCATCAACACGGACCGCTTGATCGTGAACTTTGCACGATCTTTCAACTTCAGCTCGCCTCGCTTGCTCTTTTCGTAGAAGAAGATGGTTGCTGGCTGGTCGATCCAGAGGGCTAAAGAAGAAAAGCTTTAATTAATACATGTAGAAGAAGATTGTTGGTGGAAGTCAGTGAGGCTTAATCAATGCATATACCTCGCGGACTTTGTAACCATTAAATTGCGTTCACGGAGTCTTCATCTTCTCCATGACTAGTACTTGAGCTGTCGTCATGTCCCTCCAAGTTCAGATATTGTGAGGTGTCCTCATCAATAATGTTCTCCATTATTTCTTCTTCTTCAAGGTTTCTACTAAGTGGATCCATAGTTTCTAAAACAATAATATTATCTAGAGTAAGAGTGTAAACATTCAAGTGGACTTGGATTCATACACAAATATACATATTATTCATACCAAAATACACAAATAAATACACAAATGAGTCGGAGGTCCAATTTGTATACAAGTTTTAATCTATGCATGTAGTACAATTTATCGAGCAAACAAGTTTTAATCGGGATGAGTCGGCAATCACACACGCGCGAGCACGTGGCGCTCACCGGTGGTGGCGTTGGTCTCGGGCGGCGGTCTCGTCGGCGGCGGTGCTCGTCGGACGGATCTGGCGGTCTCGTCGAGGCGGCGGGTAGGCTTGTCGAGGCGGGCGTGGCGTGGCGTTGGCGTGGCCTCTGAGCTGCAGCGGCGGCGCGCAGCTCTCACGGGAAGAGAGGCGAGATGGTCGGGCTCCTCGAAATAGGCTGCGCCCGCTATATTAATATAGCAATCACAAGATACAACGACAATTTTCCAGGGTTTGTCCCTTCCTCAACAAACTGCGCATCTCCCTCTTCGCCGCGGTTCCCACCTCGGCGTCACGCACCTCCCCATCGAACTCCCTGCATCCACCCCTCCGCGGTGTCGACCCACCCGCCCGACTCCCTATAGTTGCCCGTCTTGCGAGCCCAGCCTCCCTCATCTGGCCGTCCGCCTACTGCTTCATCTACCTCTCCGTCGCCACTCGATGAGCTTTTGGGCGGCGCGCCCTTGCCTCGCCCGCGCTCGTCCTCGGCGCCCCAACCTCTCCGCCGGGGCCCTCCCACCTCCCTGCGGCGCTGGCGCGCCAGGGGCGACGGCGCCCGCCTCCGCGCCCGGCAGCTCGAGCCGACCACGGCTCGCCACGCCAACCTTGCGCCCTCGCCAGCTGCGAGTCCACGCCCTCGGCGCCACCGCCGGCTCCACCACCGCCACTGGCGCCTCCAGCGCACCGCCCGCTCACCACCGCCACCGGCTCCACCACCGCCACTCGGCGCCCTCCACCGCCACCGCAGCGCCACCGCCAGCGCCCTCGGCACCACTCGGCGCCCTTGCCGGCGCCCTCGGCGCCACCGCCCTCGGCGCCACCGGCCAGCGCCGCGTCGGCCTCCTCCAGCCACCGTCGATCGTGTGGAGACATAGAGGAGGAAGGATGCGGGAAGAGGTCGAGGCGGCGACCTCGAGCTCGGCGGCGGCGGCGGGCGAGGCTCCGGCAGCGGCGGAGAAGATCGATCTGGTGGGAAGAAAGGGAAGGGAAGGTGAAATAAATACCCCTTTAACACCGGTTCGTGGCTGGAACCGGTGTTAAAGGGGGTTCTCACAGATGATTATTACCCCCTTTAACACGGTTCGACCACGAACCGGTGTTAAAGAATATTTCATTATTTCTTTAACACGGTTCGTGGCTGGAACGGTGTTAAAGAAATCTGTGAAGCGAAATAAATGCCCCTTTAACACGGTTCTATGCGAACCGGTGTTAAAGAAACATTATTCAGGCTTTTAATTCAAAAAATATGATATGAAATTTAGAAAATTCATATCTTTTTCATTTCAACTTAGAAAAATATGAATAATATATCATAATTTTCAGAAAAATAATATCTATCCATTCATGTAAATCATTTTATATTTACTTTACATGAAATTTTTTAAAATAAATAAACACTTATTTCATGCATTAAAGGGCTTTTTTAATTCAAAAAATATGATATGAATTTAGAAAATTCATATCTATTTCATTTCAACTCAGAAAAATATGAATAATATATCATAATTTTCAGAAAAATAATATCTATCCATTCATGTAAATGATTTTTATATTTACTTTACATGAAATTTTTTAAAATAAATAAACACTTATTTCATGCATTAAAGGAGCTTTTTTAAGATATATAAGAACTGAAAATTAAGATACATGGCGATTAAGTAACAATCGTTACTGGAACTGAAAATTAAGATACATAAAAATGAAAATTAAGATACATGGCCAGATTAAGTAACAATCGTCCGAACTTGTTTCGGAATGTTGGAGTGATTTAGTCATGCTCCTGCCTACACCTGTAATACTCGCCAATGTAGTCGTCGTACCGCCGCCGTCATCGCTGTCGTCGTCGGGATCACCGTAATTGAACCTCTGGAGAATGCGCGTGGGCTGGACTTGAGGGTAGCGTGGGCTGGACTTGAGGGTAGCGCAGGGGTTAGAGTCGGTGGCGGTGTCATAGGCCATGACGCTCTGGAGTCCGACCGCGCCACCATAGCCGACCGGCCTCGTTGAAGTTAGGAGGAGGTGGGCCGTCCTCCTCGTGCTGGCGGCGCCTCTCATGCCGATCACGAAGAAGGCTTCCCAAGTAGAGAAATAGTCGGGATGCCATCAGGATTCCTCCGCTGCTCGGCGTGAGCTCGAAGTAGTAGTGGTTCGTGATGTCCATCCGCGCGCCACACCGGAGGGCGGAGGAACGGCACACCCCGACGCTCGACATCCGGCCACGGGGACACAAGATGCCAGCGGGCGAGTAGTTCGGCGCCAGCGCCTCCGCCTCCCAGGGTTAGTGCTACGGTGGAAGCCATGGGAAAGAGTGATGAGGTTGCGAGATATGAGTCTAGAGATGTGCAATGACAATGGAGGCCAACCCTACATATATATATAGTGAACTAGCGGAAGAAGCTGGAGGGAAGCGGCGGGAAGAAAAATGGCGGGAAGAAAAATGGCGGGAAGAATGGCGGGAAGAAAAATGGCGGGAAGAAAAATGGCGGGAAAAAATGGCGGGATGAACCTTTAGTCGGTTGGAGACACCAACCGACTAAAGATGAACCTTAGTCGGTTGGAGACACCAAGGACAAAACACGATCGACACTAATAATAGAGGTGAGTGCATGTCGACATTATGTCGTCGGCGTGTACCTTGTCGGATGGTGTCACCAACCGGGACTAAAGATGAACCTTTAGTCGGTTGGAGACACCAACCGACAAAACAATCAGCACTAATAATAGAGGTGAGTGCATGTCGACATTATGTCGTCGGCGTGTACCTTGTCCGGATGGTGTCACCGGGACTAAAGATGAACCTTTAGTCGGTTGGAGACACCAACCGACTAATAATAGGGTGAGTGTCGACATTATTTTGTAAGTGTCAACACTATGTCGAGCTGCTTGTACTATAAATAGGCATCCTTGTGAGTCCGATCCTCCGGCCGGTTTGGCGGGGACACCACTACGGCCATTCGGGGAGATGCCGACGGAGCCGATCCTCGGCATCTCGAAAGCTGGTCATAGAAACACTCTAATATGTGAAATTAGTTAGCTCCTGGTGTATTGATCTAGTTAGACAAGTTACAAAGCTGCAAGATGGTTTTTGAGGCGAGGACACCACTACGGCCATTTCGGGGAGATGCCGTGAGCCCGATCCTCGGCATCTCAGAAACTGGTCATAGAGGCACTCTAATATGTGAAATTAGTTAGCTCCTGGTGTATTGATCTAGTTAGACAAGTTACAAAGCTGCAAGATGGTTTTCGGAGAGGGACACCACTACGGCCAGTTTGGGAGATGCCTTGAGCCAGATCCTCGGCATCTCAGAAACTGGTCATAGAGAGGCACTCCTAATATGTGAAATTAGTTAGCTCCACAGTGTATTGATCTAGTTAGACAAGTTACAAAGCTGCAAGATGGTTTTCGAGCGAGGACACCACTACGGCCAGTTTCGGGGAGATGCCTTGAGCCTAGTCCTCCGGCATCTCCAAGCTGGTCATAGAGGCACTCCTAATATGTGACCCATGCGTTTGGAGATCAGATCTTAATGGTAAGTCTGCACGAATCGGGACAACTTCTTCTCATACTCGGTCCATCCACAAAACATGACTAACACTCAAGACATGTATTAATATTAAAACATGAACTAGAGTTACATAATATGAGCATGAACTTCTTGGCATATGCCCTTCCTTATGATCGCTTGATCGTAACCATGGAGCATCTTCTTTACTTAACGGAATGCTTGGGTCATTTTCCTTTGTGAAGCGGAATTTCATCAAACTTATTATAATCTTGACATGTCATCTTGTCCTCGATTCCCACGATGTTTCTTTTCCTGAAAGAACTATGTGACGCTTTGGCTCATCATATGATGTATTCGTTTGCATATTTTTCTTTTTTTTGTGCGGAGGACATGTCCTTCACATAGAAAACTGAGCCACATCATTGGCTAGGGGCGAATGGTTCGTCTAAGTTCTTCATAAGATTGTTGAGATCCACCGTTGTCATTCCGTACTTCTTGTCTACCTCAACCCTCCTCCTGTTAGCTTGACCCATTTGCATCGAAACAAGGGGACCTTAAAATTAGGTTCATAGTCAAGTTCCCATATCTCCTCTATGAACCCATAATACGTGGTCTTTTGCACATTGTCTTCTGCTGCATCGAGCGGACACCACTTTATTTTGGTTGGTGCTCTTTTATCTTGGCCTATCGTGTAAAATGTATTCCCATTTATCTCGTACCCTTGGAAAGTACATACTCGAAGGCGGTGTCACAGCCAACAAGTACAGGTGATCTAACAGTGGTGTTATTCGTGAGAAGTCTTTGCAGCCAGCCAAAACTCGCCATGTGTTCACTTATAATCCATTCATTAGACCGCCGGGTGTTTGGCGTATTAAATTCTTGTGTTCATTGATATACGGGGCAACCAAGATAGATCTTTGTAAAACCGTGTAGTGCTTGATTGAGAGAATGCAGTCCCTACATATCATTGCTTTACATCCTAGGGTGCCTTTTCCAGTCTCCCCTCATGTCGTGATTCGGAACACCAATCGCCTTAAGGTCGGAATAAAATCAACACGAACTCAATGACCTCCTGTTACATAGCCCTTGGAGATGCTTCCTTCCGGCCTATGCGGTTATGAACATATTTCTTTAAGACTCCCATGTACCTCTCAAGGGAACATATTGTGTAGAAATACAGGACCGAGAATGGCAATCTCTTCTACTAGGTGAACCAGGAGATGCGTCATAATATTGAAGAAGGATGGGGAACACCAACTCAAAGTGACAAGACATTGGGCCACATCTGTTTGTAACCCTGGTAGGCTTTGGATCGATTACCTTCGAGATATTGCATTGAGGAATGCACATAGCTTCACAATGGGTACTCGAACATTTTCGGTAGAAGCCCCTCAATGCAATCGGAAGCAATTGTGTCATAATCACGTGGCGATCATGAGACTTCAGGTTTTGGAATTTTTTTCTGCCATATTTATTATTCCCTTTATATTGACGAGAAGCGACGGACCTTGATACCTTTCGGACATTCAAAAAGATTTCCTTCTGCTTTGGTAAGGCGTGGCGGCATGAGTTAAGTGGCATCGTTTACCCTTCGTTCTCGGGATGCATAGGCTCTTGAGGGCCTTCAGACGTTCTGGTCCTGTCGTGCTTCCGGTGTATCTTTTGTCTTCCCATACACTCCTAGAAAGCCTAGCAGGTTCACGCAAACATTCTTCGTCACGTGCATCACGTCGATTGAAGCGGACCTCTAAGACTTTCCAATAGGGTAGGTCCCAAAATATAGATTGCTTCTTCCACATGGGCGTGTCGCATCGTCATTGAACAGATAGACTGCCAGGACCTTTTCCAAAGATTACTTCTAGGTCCTTGACCATACCAAATACCTCCTCACGATGCGGAGGACGGGCTTCCTCCGGGTTACGCAGACGTTTGAAATGCTTGCCTTTCTTTCTTCTTGGATGCGAGTTCGGAAGAAATCGGCGATACCCTAGGTACACAACCTTCTTACATTTATCCAAATATACACTTTCAGTATCATCTAAACAGTGTGTGTATGCATTGTATCCCTTGTTTGTCTGCCTGAAATGTTACTAAGTGGACAATCATTGATGGTTCTGAAAAGCAATGCTCGTAGGTCAAATGGCTCCCCTTTGTGCTCATCCCACATCGTACACCTGGTTTGGCCCACAGCTGTAAAAGTTCTTCAACTAATGGCCTTAGGTACACATCAATGTCGTTGCGGGTTGCCTCGGGCCTTGGATGAGCACTGGCATCATAATGAACTTCCTCTTCATACACAACCAAGGAGGAAGGTTATAGATACATAGGGTCACAGCCGTGTCTTTGTGTGCAGCTCTGCTCACCAAAAGGATTCATGCAGACCAAACCTTAAGTTCCTTGCGTCACGTGCAAAGTCCGTACTCTCGCTCGACTTTTCTCCACTGTGACCCATCAGTGGGTGTCTCAACATCGCGTCTTTCTTCTGATCTTCCATGTGCCATCGCAACAACTTGGCATGCTCTTTATTTCAAGAGACGTTTTAACCGTGGTATTATAGGAGCATACCACATAACCTTGGCGGAACCTTCTTCCTAGGGGCCTCGCCCTCAACATCGCCAGATCGTCTCGTCGATCTTATACTGCAGTGCATGCATACGGGCATGCATCCAAATTCTCGTACTTCTCACCGCGGTAGAGGATGCGATCATTAATGCAGGCATGTATCTTACGCACGTCTAATCCTAGAGGCGGACAACCTTCTTTGCTTGGTATGTCTTGTCGGGCAACTCATTATTTCTTGGAAGAAGATTCTTCATTTTACCAACAACTTTGAAAATCGTTTGTCGGTCACACCGTTCTCTGCCTTCCATTGCAGCAAATCCATGTGGCACCTAGCTTTTGTGGCCATCTTCGCAAGTTGGATACAACAATGTTTTGTGATCCTTTAACATCTGCTCCAGCTTCTCCTTCTCCTTTTCAGTTTCACATTCTTCCTTTGCATCAAGAATGGCCGACCAAGATCGTCATCAGCGGGCCCATCTCCCTCTTGATCTTCATTATCTACCCCCGTTGCATATCATCATATTCAGGATACATATTATGATAGTTTTCATCATCCTCTTCTTCTTCGTTGTCTTCCATCACAACCCCTTTTTCTCCGTGCTTGGTCCAACAATTATAGCTGGGCATGAAACCAGATCAAGCGGTGGGCGTGAATGGTTCGGTATTTGGGTAGTCTGTCTGGTTCTGACAGTGAACACACGGACAGCACATAAAACCATTATGACCACGGTTTGCATTAGCCACAACGATGAAATTTTGGAGGCCCGTAATGTACTCGGAAGTACGGCGGTCACCGTACATCCATTGCCGATTCATCTGCATTAATATGTAGTATATATCAAAAAATAATAGGGAGATGACCATTTATATATATAGTACATCAATGACACATGAAACTATAGTTGCCGACCTCGACCGAGACGGAAAGAGCAACAAGAAAGCTTATTTTGAGCTCTCGGGCATTTCACCGAACACCTCTAGTGCATATGAAAAAACACAAACTAGCACTCTTCACACCCTCTTGCTAGGCTCCAAAATGTGAAAGAATGGAAGAGTGGGGTGTGTGTGGGCTAGGGTGGTGTCTTATATAGCCCCCCCCTTTAACACCGGTTCGTGCACGAACCGGTGTTAAAAGCTTATGAGCCACTGGTGGAGGGACCTTTAACACCGGTTCGTGGCACGAACCGGTGTTAAATGGGGGGCTCCTTTAATGCCGCAGAGGCCACGCTGGTACGGCCCCCCCTTTAACACCGGTTCGTAGAAGAACCGGTGTTAAAGCCCATTTTCGGGATCAACAAAAGCCCTCGTTTCCACTAGTGAAGCGCCCAACAACAGGGCAGTTTTTAGGGAGTGAACGGACAGCCCTGCCCCACATCAGAAGGATGTCACCAGCACGACCAACAAAGTACAATTAGTGTGGATATACCACAGGACGAGATTTCACGGATACAAATAGTGCCACATAGTGCAATGTTGGTTGGAGTTCGAAGCAGAACAGGAGCGAGCACCATAGCACTCGTCAACCTATATGAACCTAGGGAGAAATTATGACAGGGGAATGGAACTGCCAGCACCCTTCAGTCCACAAAAGCCTCCTCCCTACGAGCTAAACCACCTTTGGACCAGATCCATGACAAGTCAGGTCGATGGAAGTATAGCCTAGGCCGCCACGCTCGGGCCTGCGGAGGCTCCCGGACCTCACGTCCCGTAGCCCTCCACCTTGGGCGGTCAACCTGGCTGTACGCTCCACGTCTCTCTATACATCACGAACATGAGAATGAATATGGGGAAGCATCGCTAATCCAACCACGATTAGGAGTACAATTTGTTCTAGAATCTTGGATTACCTACGGGTCCCCGTAAATCAGTTCAGGCTAGAGTGTGAAACCATCAACCCAGACAAGGATACTGAAGAGGTCACACTCCCCGTTTCCTTTGGGGAAACATGAAATTCCGTCACCCAGTTCTGCACATTCAAGGTCGTGGACCGGCCGACACGATAGCTGCTCATGCTAGGACGCGGGAAACTATTGTTGAGGTTTTGGTGCAGAAAATAAAAAATTTCCTACGTTCGGATCACCCTAATGCCCAAGATTTATCTATTAGTAATGCAGTAACGGCCGAGAGGTTTCGGATATATACCGCTGTAATCCAAAAGTAATGTTCCAAGGGAAACGTAGTTGAAGTAGTCGTGCTCGTAGCCGACCTCAAGGTCGCGAAGCTCCTCGCAGGTTACCCCTTGCTCCATCACCGTGCAGCACTCTGTCTCACGACATTCAAGGTGGCCCAAGTGTGTGTAACATCCCAGCATTTAGAAACCAACGAAGGGTAGATTTAGGAATTTGTGATATTGCATGCATTCATCTGTGAAAATATGGGTAAAATTTTCACCAAATAAAAACCTAAAGTGATAAGGGTTTCTTCCATACTTTGAGATTAGGTATAGTCTTGAAGGATGATTGTTATAGACTTTGATATGATCTTTAAGGACTTATGTGTTTTGGGAAAGGAAATTTGAATTTAAACTTGAGTGTTGAATTTATAGTTCAAAAGAATTTAAAGTTATGTCTGAGTATTATACTTTAGTCAAGAGTTAATAATTAGTAGTTCAAAATTTATATAAAGAAAACAATATGAAGGTGATTGCTTATGGTTCAAGACAACTCAAACCACATGAAGTCAATTATCCAACTCATGATTTAGAGTTAGCAGCAGTAGTCTTTGCGCTGAAAGGATGGAGGCATTTTATTATGGAGCCAGATGTGAGTTATACACTGACCATGAAAGTCTTAAATATTTCTTCACTCAAAAGGAGTTGAATATGAGACAGAAGCGTTGGTTGGAACTAATCAAAGATTATGATTTAACAATCAAATATACTCCAGGGAAAGCAAATGTTGTAGCTGATGCTTTAAGCAGAAAGAGTGCAGACATTCAGCCTAGCAATCGGGAGCTACCAAAAGAGTTACAAATGGACTTGGAAAGATTAGAGCTGCAATTCATTAGAACAGAGGTTCTTGGAGGATTAGCTACTATGCAGGTAGTTGTAGAGAAGGACAGTGATCTTAAGCACGAAATTTTTAGACATCAAGCAGAATATCCTTTCATTGCTGAGGAAATTCGGAGGATATCTCAAGGGCAAAAATCAGTTTTTCGCCTTGGAGATTATGAGTCTTTATGGTTTCAAGACCATCTTTGTGTTCCAGACGTGACTGAGATTCGAGATGTCATACTCAGAGAAGCACATGAAACACCATATTCTATACATCCAGGAAATACTAAGATGTATATGGATTTGAAAGAACTGTTCTGGTGGAATAACATGAAAAGGGACATTACTAAATATGTATCAGAATTCCATACTTGCCAAAGGGTGAAGGTTGAACATCAAAGTCCAGCAGGACCATTACAACCTTTGGAAATTCCCGAATGGAAGTGGGAGAAAATAGGTATGGACTTCATCACAGGATTGCCCATGACACCTAAACGGAAGGATATGATATGGTTAATTGTGGACAGACTCACTAAAAGTGCACATTTTATTCCGGTAAATCAGAAAGATAATGCCGAGAAGTTAGTAGAAGTTTACATCAAAGATATAGTAAGTAAGCATGGAGTTCCCAAAGAGATCGTAACTGATAGGGGATCAGTGTTTACTTCAGCATTTTGGAAACAATTACATGAAGCACTTGGTTCAAAGTTAGATTTTAGCACACCTTATCATCCAGATACAGGAGGTCAAACAGAAAGAACAAATCAGATAATAGAAGACATGTTAAGAACTTGTGCATTAGATTTTGGAGGTACATGGGAAGATCATCTACCATTGGCAGAATTTTCCTACAATAATATATATCAGAGTAGTCTGAAGGCAGCTCCATATCAGGTTCTGTATGGAAGGAAGTGTAGATCACCAATATGTTGGTATGATCCTGGAAGCAGCAAGGAGTTTGCACCAGACTATTTCAAGGAAAGACAAGATATCATTGATAAGATCAAGGATAGACTGAAAATAGCTCAGAGTAGGCAGAAAAGTTATGCTGATCAAAGTCGAAGATCATGGCATCCAGAAGTGGAAGACATGGTATATTTGAAAGTAAGTCCAATGAAAGGGGTGAAAAGGTTCGGAGTTAAAGGAAAATTTTGAGTCCAAGATACATCGGACCATTCAAGATATTGAGTCAGAACATAACTATAGTTTATGCTTTAGAGTTACCATCAAGATTGGCTCAAGTGCATAATGTTTTCCATGTGTCAGAACTTCGTAAATGTTTGAAAGTTCCGGATGATGCAATCACACATCAGGAGAAATAACTACAATCATATTTGACTTATTTTGAAAAGCCCTATAAAATTTTAGAAGAAAACAGGAAAATTTTGAGGAATAGGGCAATCAAGTACTGCAAGGTATAGTGGGAACATCACCCTGAAAGGGAAGCCACTTGGGAGAAAGAAGAGGATTTAAGAAAAGCCTATCCAGAACTATTCAGGTACATCTCAACAAACTTTGGGACGGATTTTAATTTAAGGGGGGAAGTCTGTAACATCCCAGCATTTAGGAACCAACGAAGGGTAGATTTAGGAATTTGTGATATTGCATGCATTCATCTGTGAAAATGTGGGTAAATTTTTCGCCAAATAAAAACCTAAAGTGATCAAGGTTTCTTTCATACTTTGAGATTAGGTATAGTCTTGAAGGATGATTGTTATAGACTTTGATATGATCTTTGTGGACTTATGTGTTTTGGGAAAGGAAATTTTAATTTAAACTTGAGTGTTGAATTTATAGTTCAAAAGAATTTAAAGTTATGTCTGAGTATTATACTTTAGTCAAGAGTTAATAATTAGTAGTTCAAACTTTATATAAAGAAAACAATTAAGAATAAGAATCTCCATTTCAAAATTTTAATCATAAATAAGTTACACAAATGTAACTTATGTAAATGAGCAACAAACTTTACAATAATAAAGAAATAAAAGAATAATCTTTATTTATTGAATATTAGTACAATATTTATTACAAAAGAATAAAAATAAAAAGTACAAAAGAATAAATTAAAGATTACAATTGAATCAGAGAGATATTACAAGTGACTATTCTATAAATAAAAAGAAAAACCTAAACTAAAGTCTTGATCTTCAAATCTGGTACCTGCAAAACAAACAGAAACTTATAAAAAGAGTTAGGATTAGAATATTTTACTCTTAGAATTGACAGTGAAGTGCACTGTTCAAGATTTCATCATTGAGTAATCTTTTAAAGGGGAAAATTTCACCAATATGAAAGAATATATCTTTCATAATTTTAAGCCACAAGTCAAATGAACAGCAAGGAGGGGCAAGTTTCACCAGCCAGGTAAAAGGTAATCTGATAAAAGTAACTTTCAAATTCATAACATATCCACAAGTTGTGCAACAGGCACACAAGCAGCACACACACCAAACTGCATGGAGTGTGCTGTCAGCACCACAGCAACAGCGCAATCAAACAAAACCATCAACACAACCGTGGGAAGCCAACCCCACACCACTTTCTTGTTCATACACACCCAGAACAGCAACACAGCTAAACCAAGCAAAGCCAAGCAAGATCACACCAATCAAAACCCTGGATCACATCACCAAAATGGTGACATAAGGAGGGGGTAGATCAGGTGGATAGCAAGGACAAGATCAAGCCATCAGGACCAGGAGGTGAAGGGCTAGATCAAGAACAAGCCTAAGAGCTGGAAATACCAGGAGAGCACCAGATCAAGCTACGACAAGATCAACCACTCGCAACCCCAACATAAAATGAGTGTGGTGAGTAAAATAGACCATCACATGATCTATCTATCTAAGATTACACAAGTATTCATAATTTGTCTCTTACTCAAATTCTCAGAAAGCACCCAAGTGGGGTGAATCCATATTTGAAGTTTTTAAACACTAGAAGCAATCAGAAAAGTATAAGGATCCAACTAAGATCTCAGGACAACATCATTGATCTAAGCTATCAAGCTATATTTCAATTCATGAATGAATATAGCCAATATTTAAACTTCTAGGCACATCTCTTCAATTGGAGTAGCACCTTAGAATTTAATCTTATGGATCTATATAATTTATCAAGCCACAATCAATTTTCCCCAACTTTGTTTCAAGAAACAGTAGCTGGTATCACTACGAGAACCAATCCATGAGAAACAACAAGACAAAGGCTTAATCCCTAAACCTCATACCAACATCATGGGTTCTAGGGATGCAAGGAAAGAGAATTCCACTTATCTATAATGCCAAGCTAATGTTAAGCTTGAACAAAACCAAACCAAGTAATAGAATCTAATCTTGGGTGACATACAAGGATGGTGTCACAAGAACAGTTCTAAACTAAGCAGGTTAAGCATCCAATCTTCACAGATACAACCAACCAACTATAAATCATTTTCCTGACATCACAGGAATCATAATCAGGAAAATCCATATACATATCTTCACTGTAAAAGACCATTTAATCTCAAGCTATATATGAATTCTTAAGCCAACAGTACTAATACAGTGACTTCATCACACAACACTCACTGTCATTAACCAAGTAATGATAGTGGTGAGCTATTAAAACCACTAGATTTCCCAAGTATTGCTTCTAGAGCAACTTTACCATCTGAATCATATAAAATTTAATCCATAGAATCGTCTGGTAAACCACTAGCATCACCACAGTTAATCATAATCAGCAAGCCACAGCTAACATTCACTTATCATGCTTAGGGACCATCAAAACTTGATCCAACTCATCAGATATCTAATCCACAGAGGGGTATGAACCCTAAGTAGAACAAACCATCTTAATCAGAACAGGACACTAACCAGGAAAGGCCACTACCAACATCTAGCATGGGATGGCCTAGCACAGGGAGCAGGAGAGGGAGAGTAACAACTTACCAAAGGTCCTCGCTGTAGATTAGAAGAGGAAGCAGAGGGGGGCTATGACCACGATGACACGGGAAGCACCCCCAAGGGGCGCTGCGACCCACACAACGCCACAGCGGCGACCATATCAACGCCTGGGCGAGGAGCATCACCACGGCAGACGACAGCAGTGGCGGCGTCAGCACCAACACCACTCAAACCCTAGGGTTCGGAACGGCATCGATCTGGCCACAAGAGGGCTCCAGGTCCCAATCGAATTGGACAAGAGGGTAGAGCGGGGCCGACAACCTCATCCTGCACCACGGCAACGGCCAGGGAGGTCCACGGCAGCGTGAATCACCGACGGTGACACCACTGACCACGAGGTCGGGGAAGGAGAAAAAGAGAGGTGAGCTCGAGAGAGAGAGACAGAGAGTGTTGGGATGGGTTGGGCCAATACCCCTTCGGGGTGTTATTTTTACTTTTCCCTACTGGGCCACAAGGGCCAATAAACCCAAACAGTGAGCCCAAATCCTTTAGAGCTTGTTTTAATAATTGAAAAAAGACCAAAATGCCCTGAACTTAAATAAATTCTATAAAATAAAATAAAAACCGAAAAATTATAAATAAAATATTTTTGGATTCACAATAATCCAAACTGTCGAAATAAATTAAGAAATAAAATTTTAGACATATAAATTTTATTAAGAATTTGTAATATATATATTACTTATGGAATTTTACAAAATTATTGAAAGATGATAAAAATAAATAAAAATCACTTTAATTATATATTAATATTGTATTATTTTAGAAAAATACTAAACAAATATTTAATATCAATTTTTGATATTTAATGATTATTCTTAAAGGAATTATTAATTAAATAAAATACAAATAAACTGAAATAAAATAAAAGAATACAATATTCAATAAATATTAAAAATTAATATTTATAAATTATTTATTATTAAAACAATTTTTATAATTTAACTAAATGGGGGAGAATATATATAAAGCTAAATGATGCATTACATTACTTTGCATAATCATTTTGCTTCTTTAAATATTGTCCTTACCGAGCAATAATGATGTTTTTATATACATAGAAGCTCAAGGTTAGTGCAAGCATCAGACTTCACTACCTTGCCATCACAAGGCAAGTTCATCACTTGCTCATGTCCTTTGAAGAGTGTTTATCAAAGTATTTGCGAATTGTGTGTTATCATCTATATTATAGAAAAAGAAAACAATATTTTCTCAAGATACTAAAACTTAGATATCATCCTAAGTGATGATATGATGGAGCAATAGAACGTAGGGTTATAATTGCACTAATAATGAAAAATTAGGGATTAATAACTCATGACATCAGTGATTCTAGTGTCGTATATTACACGTTAACCATGAGATTTGGAATGGGACGGAAAAGTTGGCTGTATCCTTTTCCTCTTGTATGGAGGCAAGACGACCTTAACGTGACGTTGTGATTCCTTGTGCGGATCCAACATATGGGTGGGCACACTTACGCCCCACACTTTCGGTGTCTAGATTATCTATGAATTATGTTTAGGGATATAGTCCATGTAAATGGTACTATTCCGGGCATCACTAGGTCATAGAGTCTTCGAGAACTCATCAGGGTTTTGGCCTGCCCGAAAGGGGGCTTAACGAAGGTGAGCCAGCCCCAAAGGATCGTGCAGACATATGAGGTCGCGAAGAGGGCGGTGATTGGCTTGGACCAACTACTGGGCCCCACATCATGGAATTGTGGATGGGAAAGTACGCCCGGTTGTGCAACAAGGAGTTGATCTCTCATGGGAAAAGTAACGCACCTCTGCAGAGTGTAATAATTGTAACTTGTTACTCCCTGTTCCGGGAAGGAGCTACGAACGCGGCAGGAAAGGAACTCCATGAAAGTTCTGGTCAACCTGTGAAGGCTGATGGTCATAGATTTTCATAATAAAATAAAACCTTTGAAGAAATATTTACGAAAATTGCATAGTGCCAAAGACTGATAGTCCGACGTGGTAGATAGAGCATAAAACTTCCTACCTTGCATATAATGAATTTGCTGGGTAACGCTGTTACTCATCCTTTCCTTTGAATCCTTTCTTAGACTCTGAGAATACCGAAGATACTCCAATGTATGCATCTGAGAGTCAAGAGGAGGTCTTCTATGAAGAGCCCAACATGTATGGAGCCGTAGAAGGGGAGGACTACGACATCATCTACGGAGGATAATTCCAAGCGTCCGAATAATTACTATAGTTCTGGTAGCCACTTTAGCCGAGCAACATGAACAATATATAACAATAAGTTGTTGAGCTCAATTTGGAGTTTAAGTTTTAAATTTGAAAATTCCGCCGAAACACTTATATTTTGGTTTGCAAGTTGAATCTTTTGGAAATCTTGATCTTCGGTATTGTAATAATAATAACGTGTGTATGTTTGTAATATGGACCCGCAATGTTTCTATTGTACCACTCCGAGGGATGTGATATTTACGGAACAGTGTTCTGTGGATGTCATGTCAACGACTATAGTGTACTACACATGCAGTGGTATGTTGGGTCACCGCAGTTGGTATTAGAGAAAATTGCTTTGACCTTAGGTTGGAAACCTAGTAAAGAGTATTACCTGTAGGAGAGTGTAGCAACGATAAAGAATTCTCTAAAAGAAATATAATGGGTATTCAAATGAGAATGTTCCGTTATATGTTTTAGTGCGATAATTGTTTGTTATGATGCAATATATTATTGGTTACTAATCTAAAATATATTCTTGATATACAGAGCTATGGCACCAAAGTTTCCAAAATAGACTTTGGTAAGGAAAGAAGAGACTCTTGATGATTATCAAGGATCATTCACAGACCAACTTCATCAACTTTTAAAGATTTAAGTTGTCCAACTAGAATTCCAGTAAACACTATAACCTACTATGATGGCCGGATGTTATCCAAGTATCGTGTGAGTATCCAACTTCCAGAGGAACTTGGATTATATCATGATCTACCTATAGGTGAAGGTAGGAGTCACTTAGCAGCATATCATGTTGCTGTTGTGGAGGCGATAGCTAATATCCGGGAGCATAAAGCCAAGGAGTTAGAGGGTAGCACATTTTCCGTGATACCTGATGATTCTATAGACTCAGAGCCTATACCGGATCATCTTACTTTGGTTAAGAAGCATCCTAAGTTAGCTTCCAAGTTTATGGATAGATACCGAGCACTCATTGCGTCTTTTTATAAGACACATCAAGTGATTGTCGAAGATAAAAATGACATGTTAGAGGATCTAACTGATCCGGAAAGGAGAAAGCAGTTAGCATTACAGTTAGAGAAGGAAGCAAGTAGTAGTGCAACACCTATCTTTAAGGATATACCTATAGATCCTGAATATTTTATACCATATCCTTATTCACCAAGTCCTGAACCTATACATGATCCTACTATGGATACGAGGTATGCAGTACCACAGGGTTCAAAGGATGGTTCTGATTCAGAACTTCCTATTGAGAATTATGATGGTTGGAGAAGGGGATCATATGAAGGATCTTCCGAACACCATTTGTCCACAGATGGTTCTGATAGAAATGTTGGACAATCCAGCTGGATGGGTGCAAGAATTAACCCTAGTAACAGTAGTAAAAATGCCATGTCAATAGACAATCAGGATGAAGAAGAAGATCCTGAGGAGAGAGCGTTTGAATCATCAACATCTTCTCAAAACCCAGGGAATATACATTATCTAGTGTTTAAATATCTTCTCAAAATCAGGCATGTATGATGAGCGTAGTTACTACTAGAAGTAGGCAACTATTTAGAGGTATCAAGTACTGTGTATTGTACTTTAAAAAATAAGATAGTTAGATAAATAAGGTACTGTTGTGATTATACCTATATGGTATATGTTGTAATGACTTTGTATTATTACGATATTATGTATAATATGTGAAATGCATATTTGGATTTTCTTTGGATCTTCATTGTGTGACTAGTTTTGTGCGTAAAGTCGAGCTCGGAACACATGTGCATGATGTAATTATGAGTATTCGCTTTATGTTACAGTACTAGAGGGTCATGGATACGAGTGTAGAAACCGAAGCTGAATAGCAGTGGATGGAACGTGAGGCCAAGGAGAAGGCCGATGCAGATGCAGCAAACCAGGGATCATTACCACCACCAATGAGGTCGTTAATGGAGCAGAACTTTATGCAGTGCATGCAAATGATGCAAGAGACCCAGAACAAGTTCATGGAGGAGTTGTTGGGACGAGCAAATCAGAGGGCACCTGAAGGTGGAGGAGTGAGTCTATCTGACTTCCATAATGCAAGGCCGTTACCTTTTGCATCAGCTCCTGAACCAATGGATGCAGAAGATTGGCTAGAAGATACAGAAAGAAAGCTAAAGACTATTGTCGTGGGAAAGGTCACGGCAGATGCTGCAATCGGCAGCGAGTAGTAGAACGAGGGGCAAGGGCGGCCAGCCATCTGCGGTGCGAGATGAGGGCAAAGACACACGGTTTTACCCAGGTTCGGCCCCCGGAGGGTAAAGACCTACTCCTGCTAGGATGTATTATGGAGGTGTTACAATGGGCGAGCTCGGCGTCTAGGCGGCGAGTCGCTTGGGTGTATGAGGGAACGTGTCTCTACTCACCCTTTAGGGAGGTTTATATAGGCTCACCTCCCCTAGGGTTTACATATCTCAACCGATTCGGTTACAGCTTTGATAGTCGTTTAAACCAGTCCGACTGGGCCTATCTACCTACTTTGGGCCTTGACTTCCGATCGCTACCTTCTTTGGGCTTCAATCCACTCGCCGTTCTGCAGGCCCACTCGCCAGCTCTCGGGCCAGTCGGAAACGCCTTGCTGGGTATACCCCAGTAGGCATATCCCCATCAGTAGTCCCCGAGGCCGTCGTCGATTGGGCGTAAGTGGCTGGCAATCGGAGTATACGGCCGTAGTAGGCATCGGTCAATCGCTGGCTCTGTATAAAGGAGGAAATCCGGTGAACCAAGTCGCGGCTTGGGCGAGTCGAGTCGGCGGGACGCGGTCATGGTGATTGACCTGGCGAGCCGAGTGGCTGGAGTTGGACCGTCAGGCGTGGTCAAACTAGCCGTTGGGGTAATCCAACGGTAACTTTCGGCGTAATCATCGCGCGGTAACGGCCTCCTGATTTGGCGGGTAACTCCCGCTATATAAGAGGAATGGCAGGCAATCGTAGAGCCAACTGCCCACCACTTCTTCCGAGTGCACACATTTTCCTTCCTTTGCTCCGCGATCCAAACGACCCGAAATCCTCCGATCTCCAACCAACCTCTCGACCATGGCCCTATCCACCGAACCATGGGGCAGGTCCAAGTGCACGAGGGCGCAGCTGGCCTCTTTCGAGGAGGCTGGGATCCTGCGAGCCGGCTGTTGGCGTATCCCCGCAGTCGGAGAAACGACCCCAAACCCGCGAGAGAGGGAGTTCGTTTGTTTCACCAGTCATCTCGAGCGAGGGCTAGGGTTTCCCACGTCCTTGTTCTTCCGGCGCTTTAGCCTACTATGGATCCAGCCTTGATCAGGTCCCCACATCGAGCAGCTCACCATCTTCGTGGCGTTCTGCGAATGCTACTTGGGCTGCCCCTACTTTCCCTTGTGGCGTGATCTGTTCCATGGACGGATCGGCGAGGAGGCAAGGCCCAATGCTAGCATGGCGGCAGCGTTCAACTTAAGTCCAAATCCTCCTTCTTCGACCTGATGCTACCCGCCAAGGCAGCGAGCGACTAGAAAAAGTCGTGGTTCTACATAACCGAGGCGACCCCAGAGGGCGAGGCGGCGATCCCGCGGTACTCCGCTAGTCGTTCGGAGCCGCGCCATCTCCAAGTCGGCAAGCTCCCCGACGACCAGCGGATGGTCGTTGACGAGATGCTCCAAACCATCCGTGGTTTGAAGAAGAAGGGCCTCCAAACGATAAATCTGTACAATTGCTGGCTTGGGCGGCGGCTCGTTCCACTCGCCCAGCGCGACCACTACATGTACCAATACACCGGCCGGGGGGACTCGACGAAGGCCTGCCTCGACGAGTGGAGGCTGGAAGATTACCTCCCAGCACTGAAGAAGATTACCCAGGCGGTGTACCTAGATGCACAGGCCGGGATCGCCCCCTACACCGCGAAGCGTCCAGCTCCGACGGTAATTTCTTTATCTTGTTCGCAGTCGCAGCGTATGCAGTCGCGGTAATCCTGATCCTGTTTGTATCCATCGCAGCTATTCCAGGTGGTGGAAGGATGGCTCCCTCCTTCGGATGATGAGAGCCCAGACCCATCCGCCCAGGACGTAGGCGAATCACCACCCGCGAGGGGCAACGAAGACGACGAGGACGAGTCTGAAGAAGAGGTCGCCCCGCTGGTCCGAAAGACCCGCGGGCAACGTCAGCGCGAGATCGAAGCGAGCAGAATCCTCGAGCGCCATGACGATGACGACGAACTCCCAGAGACCACCTCGCGCCGTCAAGCCACTCCGTCAAAGAGGAAGGAGAAGAGGCGAGGCGAAAAGAAGAAAACGAAGTCATCGAAGACGGCCTCACCGCCACACTCGGCGAGCAGCTCCGATGCTCCCAGCCCAACTGGCGACGGCGCGCCACCAGCGACAACCGCGCTGGACACGGCGACTATGGAGGCGCCAGCCTCATTGCCTCCGCCATTCGCCCGATCTCGGGCAGAGGCTCGGCTGGCGGGTTCGCCGCGAGGAGGCTCCGGCTCGGCGGCTTCACCTCAAGAAGGCTCCACAGTGCGGCAGCGACTCACGAGGAAGCTCCCGCCGAGGATGTCCCAGAGGCGCCGGCTGCAGCCTCAACGACAAAGAAGCCGTCCGTGTCTTGGGCACACGATGTCCTGGAACTGGGGCTCAGTCGCCGACTGGGTCCTGAACTGGAAAAACCGGCCGGCCTTCGTACGGGGCTACGTTTCATCCCAGTCGCCAAGTGAGTGTGCTCACCCCTTCTTATTTTCCATAACTATTTCAATTGTCTTTGTTGACTCGATTAATGCGTAGGACCGGAGTGAAAAGGATGGGCCATCCGACGGTGGCCAAGGTGCCCTCCGCCGCTAGCGAAGAGGATCCTTCACGCAAGAGGAAGGTGGACGAGGTTGTCGCCTCAGCGGATGGCAGTAAGAAGGCCAAGGGCGACGACATCGTCACCATCTCTGACGATACGACAGCCGTGCCGGCCGAGCCCGCGGTGGAGGCAGCCACGTCTACGAAGGGACCCGCGGCGGAGGCGACCTCCCTTGGAGCGGGTGCCTCCATCGCTACCTTCCCCCGCTTCGTGACCAAGGCGGCCACGGCGAGTGGGGTTGCGCCCTCAAGCCCCGCTCCTGGGACCGCCGATGCTGAAGTCGACCAGCGTCGTGGGCACACGCCAGCGTTACTCGCGTCCGTGGACGCGATCCAGCTCCACGGCATGCTTGGCGCAGCCATCCAGGTACACCCAGTCCCCGAGGATCAGGTCGGTGTTTTGCAGCGGCGTGATTCTTATAATTTCTCGTCTTTTATTTTCGTATCCAATCCCCGAGTGCGTACTCGCTGAATTTCAGCGAGTGGGCACTTAGGAATTTCTTGATTGCCAGTCCCCGAGTGCGCACTCGCTGAATTTCAGCGGGTGGGCACTTAGGAATTTTTTTGATTGCGGTCCAGTGCGCACTCGCTGAATTTCAGCGGGTGGGCACTTGGGAATTTCTTTACTGCCAGTCCCCGAGTGCGCACTCGCTGAATTTCAGCGGGTGGGCACTTAGGAATTTCTTGATTGCCAGTCTCCGAGTGCGCACTCGCTGAATTTCAGCGGGTGGGCACTTAGGAATTTCTTTTTACCTGACTTTTTCGGTGATGTGCAGGGTCTGCAGCTTGAGTCGGCGGACCGATTGGCCGCGAAACAGCGCGCGGAGAAGGAGCTGGCCGTCGTCCAGGAGGCGAACAAAGGTCTTCAGGTTGTTGCTGAGAAAGCAGATCAAGCTCGTCAGGGGCTTGTCCCCGCTGGTGAGTTAGTGGCGGCGCGGTCTGCTCTGGGTGCCGCTGAGCAACGGATCGCCGACCTCAAGCGCGAGCTGCGGGAGGCGAGGGAAGAAGCTAGCTTGGCGGACGGACGAGCTAAGGCCGCCATTGCGGCCGCAGAGGAGGATCGCAAGGTGTCGGAAGCCCTTATTGCTGGGCTTCAGGACGACCACACGTCGCTTCAGTGCTTCATCACGGGACTCGCCCGCCCGCTGCTTGGTGAGTGTTTCCTACCTTTCTTATGGTTGTGGATTTTGTGGTACCCATCATACTCATCATTGTCTTTTTCTTCGCAGGTCGCATCATTGATAGCGACGAAGAGGCGAGCTCGCTCGATGCAAGGCAGTGCGTAAGCATGCTCGTCGACTTCGCGGCATTTGTCGACTGCATCCGCTACCTCCAAGAAATATCACCGGAGGTGATTCCCAGCGACCTCGTTGAGGTGTGGAAGTACTTGGAGAAGGCACCGCTCGTTGAATTTATGACGCGGTCGGCGTTTGGCGTGGAGCATCGGCGACGCCCGAGTCTTGGACTCGCCCACTTCCCCGAAGACTTCGACATCGACGATGTGACGAGTGGGTACCCATCGTCAACTGGCGCGGTGGATCTGTCCGAGGTTCTCAAGTTGCAAGAGTGTGCCGCCATGTACTCGGAGCGTGTCTGGGCGATGGGCGACCTCCTTCCATACCAGGAAACGGTCGTCGCGCCGAACGACCCCGAGCCGCCACATCGTGACATCAAGGTCGAGCAGCCTTTTCGCGCGGCGATGGCGGGTGAACTGATGACGTATCCATCAAACCCGTACACCGCGTTCATCCATGTCGCGGATGGGCGGTCATCATCGAAGCTCGCAGTAGGGTAGTTTGCCTTGAAGCGTTAGCGGCAGTTCGCGACGCGCATATTTTGTAACGTAAGACAATGCAATATGCGATTGAATGGGACGTGTCTATTTTGGTATTTGTTTGTGCTTTGGATTGATTTTGGACGAGTCCCCAGCGCGTCCGCCCTTTTGTGGGGTTTACCTTATATGATGTGTGTGTTGTTATCATGTTTTGTTGCTTTGGTCGACTCGCCCGAAGCTCGAGAGCCATCAAGGCGACTCCCTTGAGTGCTCAGATTTTACCGTTTTCCGTCTGTGAACGCGAAGTCGGGTGGCCGAGTCCCCGAGCGTGGTACTTGGTAGTTCTAGGCGCGACTCGAGGGTGGTTGAGGACTTAGCGTTGGTGTTAGCGCTACTCCGCCTGGCCTGTGGGGTCACCGCTTGGCGAGTCTGGGCATGCTCTCTCTTGGCGTTTTTATGACCGCTCATTTAACTGGTATTCAGTC
Source organism: Avena longiglumis (assembly GCA_030063025.1). Lineage (NCBI taxonomy): Eukaryota > Viridiplantae > Streptophyta > Magnoliopsida > Poales > Poaceae > Avena > Avena longiglumis. The sequence goes on from CP125976.1 coordinate 21,106,024, forward strand.
CCCGCGTGGTACTTAGCCGTTCGAGTCGCTATGCCGAGGATGCGGAGGACCAAGGTCGCCTGAGAAGCGAGGGCGCTTGTCTTGGCTCGTAGAACCGTCGAGCTAGGCGACTCCAATGGGGCTCGGTTGGCGTTTTGTGGCGATGCAAGACTGAAGTGATTTAGTGCTCTTACACCGCACTACTTAGCCGTGCGATCGCTGTACCAAAGGTGGACTTCGCATTTTAGCATACCGTTATTACGAAAAGCAGTGGCACAAGTCGTGAGAGTAGGCGCATTTCGGTAACCATTTCTTTTATTTCATAGCGACCGGAGAGTACATGTGTGGGGTTCTAGGAGTAGAACTTCCGGAGGTTTACATTCCATGGTCGCTGTCGAGCTCGCCGTCCCCGCTGACGCCGATGAGGTAGTAGGCGTCGTTGCCAATCTGGCACGCTACCGATAGCGAATGGGCCTTCCCACGGAGGAGAGCTTGTGCATGCCCTTCTTGTCCTGGATGAGGCGTAACACCGTGTCACCTTCCGGAAGGTGCGAGGTTTCACCGCCCGCCGTGGTAGCGCGGAGTCCTTGCCGGTAGATGGCGGTGCGTGATCGGCGGTCGCGTGCTTCGCCGAGCTGGTCGACCCCATCTTGGCGGCCAGCTCGTTTGCGACCTCCGATAATGGACGACTCGGCGATCGTGTTCGAGGTCGGTGGGCATGACCGCTTTGCCGTAGACCATGAAGAAGGGAGTGAATCCGTAGATCTGTTAACCGAGGTACGGATTCCCGATGACGGAGGGCAACTCTTGACCCAGCGCGTGCGCCGAGTGGTACTTGGAGTCGCGGCTTCAGCCGTGGAGGATGCTTTGGTTGGCCGTTCCGGGCCGTTGGATTCGGGTGGGCGATCGAGGTCGAGCCGGATGTGGTGCTCTTCGCAGAATTCGGCCATGGCTCCCTTGGCGAAGTTGGTGCCGTTGTCCGTGATGATACTGTTTGGGAACCCGTAGCGATATATGAGCTCGCGTAGGAATTTGGTGGCGGTCTTCCCGTCGCATTTCCGGACTGGCTTAGCCTCCACCCACTTGGTGAACTTGTCGATGGCGACTAGCAGGTAGGTGTAGCCGGAGGGGGCTTTCTTGAAGGGGCCTACCATGTCCATGCCCCATACGGCGAATGGCTAGGTAATGGGGATTGTTTTGAGCGCCGAGCTCGGTACGTGCGTCTGATTGGCGTACTTCTGGCATCCGGCGCATCGCTGGACGATGTCGACAGCGTCGGCGTGTGCGGTGGGCCAGTAGAAGCCGTGTCGCATAGCCTTGGCGACCAGGGAGCGAGCGGCGGCGTGGTGTCCGCAGTCACCTGAGTGAATGTCGTGGAGGATTTTGCGTCCTTCGGCCGGTTGGACGCAGCGTTGAAACACGCCGGTGACGCTGCGCTTGTGTAGCTCGCCGTCGATGATGGTGTAGGACTTGCATCGACGAGCGATCATTCGAGCATCTGTCTCGTCTGCTGGCAGGGTGCCGGCTTCCAGGTAGGCGATGTAGGGCTTGGTCCAGTCGTCTGGCTCGGTGACGAGTGCGACCAAGGCTGCCTCGGTACCTTGCTGGGCTTCAATCCACTCGTCGTTCTGCAGGCCCACTCGCCAGCTCTCGGGCCAGTCGGAAACGCCCTGCTGGGTATACCCCAGTAGGCATATCCCCATCAACTATAGGTTGCAATGATGAGAAGAAATTGAGGTATGCAACTCATATTCTGACTGGACCTGCAACATCATGGTGGGAGAATTAGTTAGCCATGCAACAACCAGGAAGGGAGTACACCTGGGAAGAGTTTAAACAGAGATTCCGTGAATATCATGTTCCGGAGAGTGTCATGGAGTTGAAGCAAAGAGAATTTGAAGAGCTGCAGCAGGGATATACTAGTGTTATGAAGTATATCCGGGAGTTTAGTCAACTGTCTCGTTATGCTGAGGAAGAAGTTAATATGGAGGAAAAGAGGAAGAAGCGTTTCCTGCATGGATTAAATCCATTTGTGAGGATGTAGTTGAGGTTGGCTAATAAGCAAACTTATCAGCAGTTGCTAGATGCAGCTATTACCTTCAAAGATGACTACAAGAATGTCCAAGAGGATAGAAGGAAGAGAGATAAGAAGGAAACCAAGAGGATACAAGCAAGCAAGCCCAAGCCCAATTTGGAATTCAAACCAAGTAATAGGCCTTATAACAACAACAATTCCAATCGGAGTGCAAATCCAAACGCAAAGAATATTATATGCCATAATTGCAAACTCCTAGGGCATATGAGCAGGCATTGCCTGAAACCAGTAATTGTATGCCATGCTTGTGGTCAGAGAGGTCACATCAAGCCCAATTGTCCAAGCAAACCACAAGGAGGTTGGCCGTTTCGAGATGGAAGGCAATCCAGTGGAGGAAACGGACAACCCAATAAAGGAGGAAATAATGGCAAGAATAACAATGGCAAGAGGAACAGACCTACCGGGAAGCTGAACTGTGCAACCCTCGAGGAGGTGGATAATTCGAAGCATGCAGTGATAGGTACGCTCAATATCCTTACCAATACCGGCAAAGTTCTAATTGATACTGGTGCAACTACTTCATTCATTTCTGAAGAATTCTGTGATAAGTTCGGGATTAGAAGGGCAACGTTAGAAAACCCTATGACCATAGTTACGGCAGGGGGAAATGTGATTGTACACCACATTAAACAATATCAGGTTATCTCGATCTGTGGTTGTACATATTTTGCAGACCTTTATGTGATTACTTTGAAGGGAATTGGAGTAGTGCTGGGGATGGACTGGATGATGGAACATGGAGCTCAGATAAATTGTGAGGAGAAAACCGTCTCAATCAAAACTCCAAGTGGAGCAAGGATAGTTTACCAAGCAGATAAGCACAGTCATATCATGGTGGATCTGTAGTTGAACACGATGAAAGAGGTCAAATTGGAAAATATTCCTATAGTAAATGAATTTCAAGATGTTTTTCCAGCAGAGCTACCTGGATAGCCACCAGATCGGGAGATAGAATTCACTATTGATCTAATTCCCGGTACGACACCAATAGCTCAAGCACCATATAAGATGGGACCAAAAAATTAAAAGAACTCAAAGAGAAAATTGATGAGTTAGCCAGAAAAGGGTTTATTCAGGAAAGTGTATCTCCATGGGGAACACCAGTAATGTTTGTGGATAAGAGGGATGGTGGAAGAAGGATGTGTGGAGATTATAGAAATCTGAACAACGTTACTATCAAGAATAAGTATCCTTTACCAAGGATTCAAGATTTGTTTGATCAAGTAAAAGGAGCCGGAGTATTTTCAAAGATCGACTTAAGATCTGGATACCATCAAATAAAAATCAAACCGAAAGATGTTCCAAAGACAACATTTGTCTCAAGATATGGACACCATGAGTATCTGGTAGTACCATTTGGTTTGACCAATGCACCAGCAATATTCATGAATCTGATGAACAAAATCTTCATGCCATATCTGGATAAGTTCGTCATAGTCTTTATTGATGATATTCTGATATATTCCAAGGATAAGGAAGAGCATGCTGATCATTTGAGAATAGCATTGCAGACACTAAGGGAACATAAACTTTATGCTACGTTCAGTAAGTGTGAATTTTGGCTAGATGAGGTAGAATTACTCGGCCATGTGATTAGTAAGGATGGAATTGCTGTAAATCCATCTAAAGTTCAGTCAGTACTAGAGTGGAATGCACCAACCAATGTGAAGCAAATTCAAGGTTTCTTAGGAATGGTTGTGTTATTATCGGATATTAATTGAAGGTTTCTCCAAAATAGCTAGACCAATGACCAAATTGCTAAGAAAGAATACACCATTCAATTGGGATGAGAAGTGTGAAGCAAGTTTTCAGGAGTTGAAGACCAGTTTAACCACAGCTCCAATCTTAGCAATTCCTGAAACAAGGAAGGACTTCATAGTATACTATGATGCATCTAAAGAAGGTTTGGGTTGTGTGTTAATGCAACATCGAAGGTGATTGCTTATGGTTCAAGACAACTCAAACCACATGAAGTCAATTATCCAACTCATGATTTAGAGTTAGCAGAAGTAGTCTTTGCGCTGAAAGGATGGAGGCATTTTATTATGGAGCCAGATGTGAGTTATACACTGACCATAAAAGTCTTAAATATTTCTTCACTCAAAAGGAGTTGAATATGAGACAGAAGCGTTGGTTGGAACTAATCAAAGATTATGATTTAACAATCAACTATACTCTAGGGAAAGAAAATGTTGTAGCTGATGCTTTAAGCAGAAAGAGTGCAGACATTCAGCCTAGCAATCGGGAGCTACCAAAAGAGTTACAAATGGACTTGGAAAGATTAGAGCTGCAATTCATTAGAATAGAGGTTCTTTGAGGATTAGCTACTATGCAGGTAGTTGTAGAGAAGGAGAGTGATCTTAAGCACGAAATTTTTAGACATTAAGCAGAATATCCTTTCATTGCTGAGGAAATTCGGAGGATATCTCAAGGGCAAAAATCAGTTTTTCGCCTTGGAGATTATGAGTCTTTATGGTTTCAAGACCATCTTTGTGTTCCAGACGTGACTGAGATTCGAGATGTCATACTCAGAGAAGCACATGAAACACCATATTCTATACATCCAGGAAGTACTAAGATGTATATGGATTTGAAAGAACTATTCTGGTGGAATAACAAGAAAAGGGACATTACTAAATATGTATCAGAATTCCATACTTGCCAAAGGGTGAAGGCTGAACATCAAAGTCCAGCAGGACCATTACAACCTTTGGAAATTCCCGAATGGAAGTGGGAGGAAATAGGTATGGACTTCATCACAGGATTGCCCATGACACCTAAACGGAAGGATATGATATGGTTAATTGTGGACAGACTCACTAAAATTGCACATTTTATTCCGGTAAATCAGAAAGATAATGCCGAGAAGTTAGTAGAAGTTTACATCAAAGAGATAGTAAGTAAGCATGGAGTTCCCAAAGAGATCGTAACTGATAGGGGATCAGTGTTTACTTCAGCATTTTGGAAACAATTACATGAAGCACTTGGTTCAAAGTTAGATTTTAGCACACCTTATCATCCAGATATAGGAGGTCAAACAGAAAGAACAAATCAGATACTAGAAGACATGTTAAGAACTTGTGCATTAGATTTTGGAGGTACATGGGAAGATCATCTACCATTGGCAGAATTTTCCTACAATAATATATATAAGAGTAGTCTGAAGGCAGCTCCATATCGTGTTCAGATGGAAGGAAGTGTAGATCACCAATATGTTGGTATGATCCGAAGCAAGGAGTTTGCACCAGACTATTTCAAGGAAAGACAAGATATCACTGATAAGATCAAGGATAGACTGAAAATAGCTCAGAGTAGGCAGAAAAGTTATGCTGATCAAAGTCGAAGATCATGGCATCCAGAAGTGGGAGACATGGTATATTTGAAAGTAAGTCCAATGAAAGGGGTGAAAAGGTTCGGAGTTAAAGGAAAATTGAGTCCAAGATACATCGTACCATTCAAGATAATGAGTCACAACATAACTATAGTTTATGCTTTAGAGTTACCATCAAGATTGGCTCAAGTGCATAATGTTTTCCATGTGTCAGAACTTCGTAAATGTTTGAAAGTTCCGGATGATGTAATCACACATCAGGAGAAAGAACTATAATCATATTTGACTTATGTTGAAAAGCCCTGTAAAATTTTAGAAGAAAACTGGAAAAGTTTGAGGAATAGGGCAATCAAGTACTGCAAGGTATAGTGGGAACATCACCCTGAAAGGGAAGCCACTTGGGAGAAAGAAGAGGATTTAAGAAAAGCATATCCAGAACTATTCAGGTACATCTCAACAAACTTCGGGACGTATTTTAATTTAAGGGGGGAAGTCTGTAACATCCCAGCATTTAGGAACCAACGAAGGGTAGATTTAGGAATTTGTGATATTGCATGCATTCATTTGTGAAAATGTGGGTAATTTTTTCACCAAATAAAAACCTAAAGTGATCAAGGTTTCTTTCATACTTTGAGATTAGGTATAGTCTTGAAGGATGATTGTTATATACTTTGATATGATCTTTGTGGACTTATGTGTTTTGGGAAAGGAAATTTTAATTTAAACTTGAGTGTTGAATTTATAGTTCAAAAGAATTTAAAGTTATGTCTGAGTATTATACTTTAGTCAAGAGTTAATAATTAGTAGTTCAAACTTTATATAAAGAAAACAATTAAGAATAAGAATCTCCATTTCAAAATTTTATTCAATAAATAAGTTACACAAATGTAACTTATGTAACTGAGCAACAAACTTTACAATAGTAAAGAAATAAAATAATAATCTTTATTTATTGAATATTAGTACAATCTTTATTACAAAAGAATAAAAATAAAAAGTACAAAAGAATAAATTAAAGATTACAATTGAATCAGAGAGATATTGCAAGTGACTATTCTATAAAGAAAAAGAAAAACCTAAACTAAAGTCTTGATCTTCAAATCTGGTACCTGCAAAATAAACAGAAACTTAAAAAAAAGTTAGGATTAGAATATTTTACTCTCAGAATTGACAGTGAAGTGCACTGTTCAAGATTTCATCATTGAGTAATCTTTTAAAGGGGCATATTTCACCAATATGAAAGAATATATCTTTCATAATTTTAAGCCACAATTCAAATGAACAGCAAGGAGGGGCAAGTTTCACCAGCCAGGTAAAAGGTAATCTGATAAAAGTAACTTTCAAATTCATAACATATCCACAAGTTGTGCAGCAAGCACACAGGCAGCACACACACCAAACTGCATGGTGTGTGCTGTCACCACCACAGCAACAGCTCAACCAAACAAAACCATCAACATGGCCATGGGAAGCCAACCCCACACCACTTTCTTGTTCATACACACCAAGAACAGCAGCCCAGCTAAACCAACCAAAGCCAAGCAAGATCACACCAATCAAAACCCTGGATCACATCACCAAGATGGTGACATAAGGCGGGGGTAGATCAGGTGGATAGCAAGGACAAGATCAAGCCATCAGGACCACGAGGTGAAGGGCTAGATCAAGAACAAGCCTAGGAGCTGGAAATACCAGGAGAGCACCAGATCAAGCTACCACAAGATCAACCACTGGCAACCCCAACATAAAATGAGTGTGGTGAGTAAAATAGACCATCACATGATCTATCTGTCTAAGATTAGACAAGTATTCATAATTTGTCTCTTACTCAAATTCTCAGAAAGCACCCAAGTGGGGTGAATCCATCATTGAATTTTTTAAACACTAAAAGCAATCAGAAAAGTATAAGGATCTAACTAAGATCTCATGACAACATCATTGATCTAAGCTATCAAGCTATATTTCAATTCAAGAATGAATATATCCAAGATTTAAACTTCTAGGCACATCTCTTCAATTGGAGTAGAACCTTAGAATTTAATCTTATGGATCTATATAATTTATCAAGCCACAATCAATTTTCCCCAACTTTGTTTCAAGAAACAGTAGCTGGTATCACTACGAGAACCAATCCATGAGAAACAACAAGAGAAAGGCTTAATCCCTAAACCTCAGACCAACATCATGGGTTCTAGGGATGCAAGGAAAGAGAATTACACGTATCTATAATGCCAAGCTAATGTTAAGCTTGAACAAAACCAAACCAAGTAATAGAATCTAATCTTGTGTGCCATACAAGGATGGTGTCACAAGAACAGTTCTAAACTAAGCAGGTTAAGCATCCAATCTTCACAGATACAACCAACCAACTATAAATCATTTTCCTGACATCACAGGAATCATAATCAGGAAAATCCATATACATATCTTCACTGTAAAAGACCATTTGATCTCAAGCTATATATGAATTCTTAAGCCAACAGTACTAATACAGTGACTTCATCACACAACACTCACTGTCATTAACCAAGTAATGATAGTGGTGAGCTATTAAAACCACTAGATTTCCCAAGTATTTCTTCTAGAGCAACTTTACCATCTGGATCATATAAAAATTAATCCATAGAATCGTCTGGTAAACCACTAGCATCACCACAGTTAATCATAAGCAGCAAGCCACAGCTAACAACCACTTAGCATGCTTAGGGACCATCAAAACTTTATCCAACTCATCATATATCTAATCCACAAAGGGGTATGAACCCTAAGTAGAACAAACCATCTTAATCAGAACAGGACACTAACCAGGAAAGGCCACTACCAACATCTAGCATGGGATGGCCTAGCACAGAGAGCACGAGAGGGAGAGGAACAACTTACCAAAGGTCCTCGCTGTAGATTAGAAGAGGAAGCAGAGGGGGCCGACGACCACGGCGGCACGAGGAGCACCCCCAAGGGGGCGCTGCGACCCACACAACACCACGGCGGCGACCATATCCACGCCTGGGGGCGAGGAGCATCACCACGGCACACGACAACAGTGGCGGTGTCAGCACCAACACCACTCAAACCCTAGGGTTCAGAACAGCATCATGGGTTCTAGGGATGCAAGGAAAGAGAATTACACGTATCTATAATGCCAAGCTAATGTTAAGCTTGAACAAAACCAAACCAAGTAATAGAATCTAATCTTGTGTGCCATACAAGGATGGTGTCACAAGAACAGTTCTAAACTAAGCAGGTTAAGCATCCAATCTTCACAGATACAACCAACCAACTATAAATCATTTTCCTGACATCACAGGAATCATAATCAGGAAAATCCATATACATATCTTCACTGTAAAAGACCATTTGATCTCAAGCTATATATGAATTCTTAAGCCAATAAGATTAATACAAAGGACTTCATCACACAACACTCACTGTCATTAACCAAGTAATGACAGTGGTGAGCTATTAAAACCACTAGATTTCCCAAGTATTTCTTCTAGAGCAACTTTACCATCTGGATCATATAAAAATTAATCCATAGAATCGCCTGGTAAACCACTAGCATCACCACAGTTAATCATAAGCAGCAAGCCACAGCTAACAAACACTTAGCATGCTTAGGGACCATCAAAACTTTATCCAACTCATCATATATCTAATCCACAAAGGGGTATGAACCCTAAGTAGAACAAACCATCTTAATCAGAACAGGACACTAACCAGGAAAGGCCACTACCAACATCTAGCATGGGATGGCCTAGCACAGAGAGCACGAGAGGGAGAGGAACAACTTACCAAAGGTCCTCGCTGTAGATTAGAAGAGGAAGCAGAGGGCGACCACGCTACAAGAGGAGCACCCCCAAGGGGGCGCTGCGACCCACACAACACCACGGCGGCGACCATATCCACGCCTGGGGGCGAGGAGCATCACCACGGCACACGACAACAGTGGCGGCGTCAGCACCAACACCACTCAAACCCTAGGGTTCAGAACAGCATCGATCTGGCCACAGGAGGGGTCCAGGTCCAAATCGAATTGGACAGGAGGGTAGAGAGGGGCCGACAACCTCGTCCTGCACCACGACGGTGGCCAGGGAGGTCCATGGCGGCGTGAATCGCCGGCAGTGACACCGCTGACCACGGGGTCGGGGGAGGAGAAGAAGAGAGGTGAGCTCGAGAGAGAGAGACAGAGAGTGTTGGGCTGGGTTGGTCCAATACCCCTTCGGGGTGTTATTTTTTCTTTGCCCGACTGGGCCACAAGGGCCCAATAAACCCAAACAGTGAGCCCAAATCATTTAGAGCTTGTTTTAATAATTGGAAAAAGACCAAAATGCCCCTGAATTTAAATAAATTCTATAAAATAAAATATAAATCCAAAAATTATAAATAAAATATTTTTTGGATTCACAATTATCTAAACTATCCAAATAAATTAAGAAATAAAATTTTAGACATATAAATTTTATTAAGAATTTTGTAATATATATATTACTTATGGAATTTTACAAAATTATTGAAAGATGATAAAAATAAATAAAAATCACTTTCATTATATATTAATATTGTAGTATTTTAGAAAAATACTAAACAAATTTTTAATATCAATTTTTGATAATTAATGATAATTCTTAAATGAATTATTAATTAAATAAAATACAAATAAATTGAAATAAAATAAAAGAATACAGTATTCAATAAATATTAAAAATTAATATTTATAAATTCTTTATTATTAAAACAATTTTATAATTTAAATAAATGGGGGAGAATATATATAAAGCTAAATGATGCATTACATTACTTTGCATAATCATTTTTCTTCTTTAAATATTGTCCTTACCGGGCAATAATGATGTTTTGTAGGCATAGAAGCTCAAGGTCCAGTGCAAGCATCAGACTTCACTACCTTGCCATCACAAGGCAAGTTCATCACTTGCTCATGTCCTTTGAAGAGTCTTTATCAAAGTATTTGTGAATTGTGTGTTATCATCTATATTATAGAAAAGGAAAACAATATTTTCTCAAGATACTAAAACTTAGATATCATCCTAAGTGATGATATGATGGAGCAATATAACTTAGGGTTCTAATTGAACTAATAATGAACAATTAGGGATTAATAACCCATGACATCAATGATTCTAGCGCCGTATATTACGCGTTAACCATGAGATTTGGAATGGGACGGAGAAGTCAGTTGTATCCTTTTCCTCTTGTATGGAGGCAAGACGACCTTAATGTGACATTATGATTCCTTGTGCGGATCCAACAAATGGGTGGGCACCCTTACGCCCCACACTTTCGGTGTCTAGATTATCTATGAATGGTGTTTAGGGATATAGTCCATGTAAATGGTACTATTCTAGGCATCACTAGGTCATAGAGTCTTCGGGAACTCATCAGGGTTTTGGCCTGCCCGAAAGGGGGCTTAACAAAGGTGAGCCAGCCCCGAAGGATCGTGTAGACATATGAGGTCGCGGAGAGAGCAGTGATTGGCTTGGACCAACTACTAGGCCTCACATCATGGAATTGTGGACTGGAAAATACGCCTGGTTGTGCAATAAGGAGTTGATCTCTCATGGGAAAAGTAACGCACCTATGCAGAGTGTAATAATTGTAACTTGTTACTCCCTGTTCCGGGAAGGAGCTACGAACGCGGCAGGAAAGGAACTCCATGAAAGTTCTGGTCAACCTGTGAAGGCTGATGGTCATAGATTTTCAAAGATTTACGAAAATTGCGCAGTGCCAAAGACTGATAGTCCGAGGTGGTAGATAGAGCATCAAACTTCCTACCTTGCATATAATGAATTTGCTGGGTAACGATGTTACTCATCCTTTCCTTTGAATCCTTGCTTAGACTCTGAGAATCCCGAAGATACTCCAATGTATGCATCTGAGAGTCAAGAGGAGGCCTTCTATGAAGAACCCAACATGTATGGAGCCGTAGAAGGGGAGGACTATGACATCGTCTACGGAGGAGAATTCCAAGCGTCCGAATAATTACTATAGTTCTGGTAGCCACTTGAGCCGAGCAACATGAACAATATATAACAATAAGTTGTTGAGCTCAATTTGGAGTTTAAGTTTTAAATTTGAAACTTCCATTGAAACACTTATATTTTGGTTTGTAAGTTGAATCTTTTGGAAGTCTTGAACTTCCGGTATTGTAATAATAATAATGTGTGTATGTTTGTAATATGGACCCGCAATGTTTCTGTTGTACCACTCTAAGGGATGTGATATTAAGGAACGGTGTTCTGTGGATGTCATGTCAACGACTATAGTGTACTACACATGCAGTGGTATGCTGGGTCACCGCAATGTGGCCCCTCGTGGCTTCATACACATACGGTGTACGATGAGATCTCCATCTCCCTAATCCTGTCGGTAATGCGAAAGTAGATCTCCGGCTTGGAATCCCCGCAGCACAATGGCGTGCTGCAGGTGCATCCTCTCTTGCGCGAATAGTCCTCGACCATGCCAGCGCGTGGAAACAACTAGAGAGAGATTGGAGGCGCATAGAGGAGGAGGAGAGTTCCCAACTCATTGGATTGGTGTTGTCTGTTGTGTATATTCTCCTCCAGGTGGGGGCCTTTATATAGGGGTGGAGGAGGCAGGCTTGCCCCTCCCCCAAGCCTTCCAAGCGGCGGCCAAGGGAGGGAGGCAGCCCTAGGGCGTCCCCAAACCCTAACCCTAGCCACCGGGCAGGGGGTAGCCCTAGGTTCCAAGTCCCTTCCCTCATGTGGCTTCCCTCATGGGACCTTTCTCTAGGAAATTTGGCCCATTAGTGGAATATACTTTCAAATTATATTTTAATAATATATTTAATATTAATTACATTAATTAATATGTAAATATATATTAGAAAATCCGATTTGACACGAAACACATTTCGGTTCCCCTTCGATATCCTCCGAACAACTTCGAAACTTTCCGGAACAATTCCGATCCCCTCACGGAACTTTTCCGGTTTCCTTTATTTCTCTGTAAAACTTTGGATCTCTCTCCGTGGAAACATTCCAGCTTTCTCTTTCTCTACTATGATTCCAACTTACGGATGATCCTCAGCCCATCGTACCCTTAAGTGGATCCCCTCACGGCTCGGGAATGGCACATACATGATCTCTATCAATGATCAGTAGTGGGATCGGGATGCCCATATTGATCCATGTAGATTCCAAGATGACGATGTTGTTTGAACCGTAAACATTGATTCCAATTCCCTTTGTTTCTTCGATACAACTTGTTCGAGATCTAATAATTTGCTATCACATACCCTGTTCAATCTCGTTACCGACAAGTATTGTTTCACTTGTTTTCGCGATAATACATCCCCGTGACCTAGTCACATGTTGCAACATTATGGATGTAATCTCACCAAGTCGGCCTAATGTATCTTACATGTCACTAAGTGAACAAATCCCGGTCTTGATTCATAGGCCTCAACCTATTCCTCCGGATACCCAACATACACCTTTCAAATCACCATTTCACATAGTGACGTTTGATGCAGTCTAAGCAGCCTCGGAAAATAGTGATTAATATGATCTCACGGTCTAAGGAGAAGGAGACTACGTTTCTGACTATTGCAACGATGAACCTTGCAACTTGATAGTGTCGCAATCTTTGGGAAATTTCCATCACATCATTCACCAATGATATGACCTCGTTGTCAACTGGCACTATCACCCATGATCAGGAAATCTTGATCATCGACTGCCCAACGAACTAGTGTTAATAGAGGCCACTAGGGACTTCCGTTTCATATCACACATGTAGCAATGTTTCCACTTGATATATTTATAGCATAATATGAAACTATTACGAACTTATTAGGATATGACAATAATAAATCCTTTCATTATTTGCCTCTAGGGCATATTCCCTTCAGCTATCCCAGTTTGGGGCCTACCTAAATCCAGTGAATCAGACACTATACCTCATGGATCCAAGGGGATCTACCACGGTGCAGGAGGACCCGCCAAGATAGAACACCGAGCCCGGGGAGCTAGGGAAAGCGCGCCTCAGTTGAACTCAAGGCCAACGGGAGAAGGCAACCTGCCAGGGTATTCCATCCTTGCTAAGGTATGCTCGATGGCAAGGGCGTTCATCCGATGCATCCTACCTGAGCCAGATAATGCGATGCAAAGAACCCACCCGAGGGAGATCCCCTTATAGAGGGTTAATTGGTTTTATGCCACTCCAATTTCCACGGGTTGCACATATGCCATTACAAAAAAATAGAACTTGAGGATATGCCACTCTAACTTTGTAATACCTCTACTAGTGCCATTGTGTGCAATACCAGGAAGCAAACCCATCAGCTATTAAATATCTAGATATTCATCACCATAGGTTATGGTACATATGTGGTTTTTAAGAGGACAACAAGGTTGACTATTTGACAAATAACATTTCTGAGAGTTTCAACAAGCAAATAAAGACTTCAAAAGCCTCAATGTTTGTAACCTTTTTTGATAGAATTAGGGATCTTGTCATGGATAAGTTTTGTGTTAGAAGATAAATTAGTGAAAGACTAAAGAGTAGAATTCTTCCTCATTTCATTAAGCAGTTAAATTCTCTTAGCAATGGCCAAAACAAGATTCTTTGGACTACTGAACATGAGGCAGTGGTTTTCTGGAAGTAAAAAAAGGATCAAAAAGCACATTGTCAACTTACAAAATCGCACATGTACTTGTAGAGTTTGGCAAGTTTCTGGAAAGCTGTGCATGCACACATCCACTTTCATTTATAGCATGATTCAGACATGTGTGGATGATTACTATTCCATGGAAAAAGTTCAACGAAGCATATGCTAGGAGAATCCCTTCCATGATAGACAAGTCACAGTGGATATATACGTGTGGATTTGGAATTCAAGGTGCACCCTCATTTGAGAAGGCAATGGCAGGTAGGCCAAGAGTACAAAGAATTAGAGGATGACTAGAACCTAGAAGGAAAATAGTGAAGTGCAAGAGATGCAAGGAACCTAGACACATGGAGAAGACATGCAAGGTTCCTGATCCTAAATATGTGGCAGTAGACGACGATATACCTGAAGATGAACCAGATCCATCTATATCGACAAACAAAAGGTGACCCAGTAGTTATGTTTCCGAATTTCTTTTTCATAACTTGTATATCATAAAATTGATTTATCTTGTTCGTATTGCAGGAAGAAAGATGATGAAACAGCTGCTACAACAGATGTTGATGCATTAGAGATGAAGTCCTTATCAACCTTATAAGGTAAATTGTTGCATTTGTCTTACTACATGTTAGTACTCAATCTAAACCATATGTTGTTGATGCAGGAAAAGGGCTACAAGAACTCCACAAAATCCCAACACACAAACCAAGAAGAAGACACCTGTGAAGATAGCTACAACACAAGAGGAGGCCAAGAAAAAACTCATGTGAAGAAAGTTGCAACACAAGAGAAGGCCAAGAACAAGACACCTATGAGGAAAGCTACAACACACGAGAAGGCCAAAAAAAGATGAAGAATACTACATCTACAGGGAAGAAAACCAAAAAAGAATGTTCCATTTGCGCCTATTATACCTCCGCCACCTTCACCTCGAGTAGTGCAGCCTACATATGCTGCAAAAAGAAGCCTCCTTTATTGGCTTGGTGACTGATTCAATCATGCTTGTGAAACTATGTATCTTGTTAAATTGCTTTTGGTACTTCTGTTGTGAACTATTTTCCATGGACCTACCAATGAACATGTTTAAATTCTTATGTTAACTTCTTAAATTGTTGTTGTGAACGTATCCAAGAACATGTTTAACTTCTAATTGTTAAATTATGACAAATTGTGTGGAAATTCGGCTGGATTTTTTTGCAATTGGTGTTGAAGTTTCTAGATAGAAATTCACACCTCAGTTTAAGTGCTCATATATGCCCAGAAATGGCTCAAATTAGAACACATACTCATATTAGTGTTTATGATTTTCTATAAATCTTTCAGATTTTTCTGAGAAGTTGATTTTTGGCAAAAATTTGACAAATTTCTAGATAGAACAGAAAATGTTAGTTTAGCGATCCAAACCTGCCTAGAAATAGATCCAATTAGAATAGTGGATTCACTTTAGTATTTTTGATTTTCTGTAATTTTTTCTAGATTTATGTAAGTTAAATTTTTGCAAAAAATTGGATGCTTTAAAAAAATTGGCGCTTAAATGACCCCAAAAGTTCTACCAAAATTTGAACATCGTCTTATTACGGTAAATGTTGCATTACATATTGAAATACACATATTTTCTGAACCGTTATGCTCTTAAGTGTAGAGAATGGCATGTGTGAAGCTATTACAAAGTTAGTGGCATATCGTCAAGTCTAGTTTTTATAATGGCATATGTGGAACCGGTGAAATTGGGAGTGACATAAAACCAGTTAACCTAGAAGAGTATATGGAGAGCTTGGTGGAAGGGGAAGGGAAGGGCCATGGTAAAAGAAACATGTGGTTGATTTATATATTGTACTATCTCCGATACATAATAACTATCGCTGATTTAGGACAAAGTTGCACTAAATCGGCGATCCTTATTATGCCTCGGAGAAAGTAGTATTTAATTGACATGATTGAATGAGAATTCTTAATAAGAGATAACGCCTGACTGCTGTCGGAAAGTGTACCTTTTTAGGGTGAGGTGGTTGAATTGATAACACATGGCGCTCTAGGATTGCTCACAAATGCTCCATGAGGTGGATAGTCTACCAGCGGAGAGAAATATGCCTATTGTATTGCTCCTAGCTATTTAGTTATTATATTATAGATATGCGTCAAGGTTTTAGCTAACAAGCGAGATCCAACTGGATGGGGAGATGAGAAGTTCCTAGAAGATTGTCAAAATGCTATGCACTCATCCATGTTTCGTTTCTCTTTACTTCTGAAGCGTGTTTGTAACTTTGTATTACTCCCTCTGATCCAACTAGATACATACGAATCTATACACAGTGGCGAAGGACGAAATTTTTTAACATCGGGCATATCTAAAGTATAAAAGAAATTGTATATCCAAAAACTAGAATAGTCTAGACAAAATAATACCAGGGCCCTCCCAACGAATTGGAAACCCTAGCATGAAAATGAAATATAGGGTTCTAAAATTAATTTCCCATATAACTTAAAAAAATAACTGAGTTATATAACTTCAAATTCAGAATCTGTTATTTTCTAAACTACATCGTAGTACTATATGAAATGTTAATGCTGAAATAGCACCAAGAATTCTAACTCAAGACTAATGCTAGTATTCGAGCAATAAATTGATCCCGTTCTAGCCAATCACATTGTGATTGTGTAGGTTCTTCTAGTCTTTATTTCTTCTTAGATTGTTGAGAAATAAATGACTTCATCTTTATAATAAACCAAATAATGGAACAAAAAATAGGTTAAGCAAGCTAGAGCAAACCTTCAAGCGTGCGTTGTTGACTTGTTATGATTGATATGGCGAAAATCTTAGACCTTACTAGAGGCTTGGAGTGGGACATGCCCGCAACCCGAATCTATCGATATGGCTCGCCAGTCGCCTACCCGAATCTATCGATATGGCTCGCGAGCAGACGAGCACTTCAAGACTTGAGCTAGTCAGGCAATCTGGACCGGGCCTGGCCGAGTCTACATGGCCCAATAGGCATACGACTGCTTTCTCCTATTTGTTTTCTCGGGTGGATTGAAACAAAAACAATATACAACATAAAAACTTCTTTACACCGAGTCGAGGTAGGGCGAGCACCCGACCTCGCCCTACCGGGAGCTTCGCCACTGTCTATACAAAGTTGAGACCATTAATATGGAAGTAATAGGTTTAGGAGTCTATCAGTCTACCTTTCAGACTTTTTGCTATCAGATACAAATCTCCAGTTATGCACAAAATAAAAACACTATCGGTGCCAAATGCCAGTAATAAAAGAATGAACTCTCCCCAGTCAAATTTACTTGCTCACACAAGACACCCACACACGCAATAACTTCAATATTTGTATGTGCACGGATCACATGTGAATTGCAGAAGTTAGACCAGTTGATTCATATACATTGCCCATCAACAAAAAGAAGAATGAAAGACGTCATACACACATGCACGTAACTCCACCATAAACAAGATCGCCGAAGATCGTGCAGCATGCCGCTGTAGCACCCACCTAGCTAACCAAATTCACACCTCTCCTTGCAGCCCAGGCCAAATACCTAACCAAATTTTAGTTACTCCTACAAGATGTTGATAGCAACCATCACAAAAAGATGGACCGGCTAAAAACCTCAAATCCAGATAGTACTAGACAACGCGCCACCTAAAAGAACTATCTTCCGTCACCTTGCTAGTACACCTAAGTCTGATGCTATCCAGGAGTGGACAAATCCGTTAAACAGCAGAGTACAATTGTTAACGCGGGTAGGCACCTCTGCACGGTGTGATGTTTATCACGGGAATCTTGAAGCTTGGCATTGGAGCAGGCCATCTGGATGCAAAAAAAAAAAAAAGCAACGTCATATGAAAACATGTGTGACGTGCAGCTTTTAGCTGAAACTTTCTCCTTTTATCTCCAAGGCTGAAGTCTCCACATTCCAAGTTGTAGGACCGTGATGAACGGTGAAAGAGTACCAGGCTACTCCTAAACTTATATGCCAACCAACATGTGTTTAAAAAAAGTAAATTTACCTGTTATAATGGGACTCTTTCAACACCTCTGCAGCTATAGTTTTTGATATTGTGCTGCCATCTCTTTGCCGCTTTATGACAACCTAGTAGATGTTTTGTATAGTTAAAAAGTAAGGAGATGGAGGATTTTTGAAAAATACAACATACTTCAAAGAGAAAGATAAACAACATACTCCTATATTAAATACCACAACTATCATGGTTTCCCCTGCACAATCTCCAAAGGCTTCCAAATGCTCCTTGCAAACATCCAGTAACATCACACCAAACTGATTCGTACATTTCGTAAGTACATTGAATACAAATAAGCATACAGCCAAACAAAAAATACGATCATAAGGGAGATGATACCTCTGGGGCACCAGAGAGAACTTTGCCATTGCATTCGACAAGAACATCACCATTACATAATCCAGCAACATCAGCAGGTGAACCCTTTGCAACCTGATTGACATTTTATTTGGTCCATTATACAAGCATGCTACTGAAGCAAATACATAATAGGCCAAATAATAAATAAAAAACAAATACATATATTGCAATTTGAAATTCAGCAACAATTGTATGCATGTGCTTAGTTATTCATACTACTTTTTGTGTATTCAACATTGGGCATGCAGCAAAGAATGGGCTACAGGTAATAATTAACGAAGACATCCTAACTAGATGAGCAACAAAGAGTTCAGTTCAAGCTTCTAAATGCTTGCTGCAGTCCCATACTTCAGGCCAAGGAGAAATACTGATTTGATATGTCATTCCCAGCATCAACCAAATGCTATCAACTTTCAGATAGATATAAATCAGGCCAATGTGAATGGCCCATACTGAATACTGTCGTCTATCTAGAGGTGCTCGAGGAGTGTTGATGCACTACAATTGTTATTTCAAGCCATCAACATGCTGCTATGTGAGTCTAGGGCTGGCAACGGAGCTATTCCAGATAGCGGCAAGGCTATTCTGAAAAGGAGTGCCTTCCTATTTAATTATCAGGGGAATTCTTGCCTCAACCACCATCCCCACCAAGGATTTGTCGAGAAACATGTTCCAAATAAGAAACTACATCAATTAAGGTTGACATTAAATTTATGGTATAGGAACATAACATCTGACATAAGTGTAGGTCAATCATGAATACTGTATGAACCCAATATCCGGTGTCATGAACTTGGCTAAACATAAAGATTTCATTATGCTAAGCCTACCAGTTTACACTAAAACTTGAAGACACATATTCTTAAGAGTAACTTTTAACCTACAAAAAGCAAAGAAAGCACACAGTAAATAAATACTCCCTCCGTCCTAAAAAAGATGTCGACATCCTTTTTAGGACGGAGAGAGTAGAAGATATCCATACATTTGAAATATATAAACCCTGGTCAACATCTGGGAATTTCTGATAGATGCGCTCCAGCACTCTCAGTGGCATCGTATGAAGAGAAGTGTACTTTAATCCAAGCCAAGGGCTAATTGTTTTCCTGCAAAATAACAGAGCATCTTATTTAGTTATTTGACACATACTCAACCAAAGGAAAAAAGGAACAGTATAAGGAAACAGGGTCCATTTACCCTTATAAGAGTCCCGAGGAAATACTAATAATAGAAGGAAACAGTAGAACCATCACACATAAAATGGCTTACCCAAAGCTCTTGTGTTGTTCCATGACCCTTGAAACAACCAGCATTGGGAGGTGCGATGTCTGATTCTTTTCGTAAAAATTGATACCGAGAACTCGACCATTGTAATCGACAAGAGGTCCTCCGGAACCAGCCTACCAAAAGACAAAAAAATGGAAAAACTGTCACGGCGGTCGAGAGATAAAAGAAGAATTTGCAGTTTCCTTGGATTAACCAATATTCAGGGTTTTTTCATCCCTTACTGTTGTGTGCTTGTGTATGCGTGTGTTAGGAAACAGTGGATTTATCTGGATATATTAATTTCATCGTGATAATGAACAAACCATCTATGCAAAGACAAAATAACACACTAATGAATGATATATATGCATGTGCACACAAAAGTTCCGTCGCTTAAAGAAGGCCTACAAACAAAATCATACAAGCAAATTTTAGACTAATTGCCGGACTAAATAATGGCTTCAAATGTGTGCTCGGGATACATAAAAGATTGTCACAATTTGGTGGAGGAATAAGATAAGAGGGTAGAAACGAACATCAAGGAAGAGGTGAAGATGCAGCTCGGCAGCATGATAGATGACAATAAGAGTATAGGTAGATGCACATCTGGTTTATTGCAAGCTTCCTTCAAAGATATTAACGCTTCCATTCATAGAGTCCCAAATAACAATGACTAATCTAACAGGCTGGGAATTTGACTAACTCAGAAGCTGCACTTCTAAACCGCAATTGCTCCTTCTGAAACCAACGCCATTTTAAAACCAGAGTATGAGTAATGCATCCCCAGTCACTGCTGCTTACATGCGTCACAAAAGATGCAGTACTGGATAGTAAACTGGGATTTATGATGCCAAATATTATATTATTATAACAAACATAAATTCGCCATAAGCAAGTTCACACACCAAAGCAATAGCTTGACTGGTCGGGCTCATTTCCGACTACTCATTTCACTACTTACGCAACCAAAACAGGAAATGAGTGAATGACCAAAGTGAGGGATGCCCAGATGCTCTCTAGGGTGCCAGCTCCACCTTTCCCAAGTTGCTAACTCTCTAGTGGATATTCCAAACATTTGGCTGCCCAAGCCTACAGCATAGATCACCGTCAGACCCAATTGATGCAGCCAATTGGTCAGCGCCGAAGAGGAAAATATGACCAGAGGGATGTGAGAGGTGGCTAGCCGATGTCAGTTACTTGAGTGTCTTAATTCTAGTGCACAGATTCAAGCAGACAGATAGTTGGCAACACTTTATTAGTGACATAGCAGTTTCATCCCCTCCTCTCCGAGTCAGTTTTTTTTTGCCAGTGTGGCTGCTACCTTAACTATGAGCTAACTTAGCTCAGAACCAAAATGTGAGATCAAGAATAATGATACCGAAAAAGCACAATAGAAAAGTAGATCGACAAAAAAAAATCAAAAATTTCTTGTACGAGAAGCTTTTTTGTTCTTCTACCAATAGTGCAATATGGCTATTAAGTTTGAATAAATTAAGTATGATATGATTTGTACCATGGAAATCTTGCAGCTTGACACCAAGAGTTCCGAACATCCAAAGGTGCTTGTTTGGTTTACAACTTGACCCCGTGAACACATAAGATTACCACCTTCATATGCACGTCCAAGTGCTAGTACAGCTCCATTGTTGGTAGTGCCTTTCACATGAACGCCTTCTAGGAGCGGTAAATCAGCTGCAACTTTGACAACAGCTACATTATAGTGAAAATCCACAATAAAAATATGGCCATCAGTTATACGCCCATCAGGTAGAAGCACATTGACCTGAAATCAGCCATCCAAAAAGAAAAAAAACAAGATTAAATAATGAAATCAAAGCTACATGTTTGGCAAGGAGCCAAGAATTGATGGCAGCAATTACCGTCACATCAGTTATCACATTGTTATCTCCATTCAGAGATCTAACAAGTGTTGCTGAGGTTAAGATCATACTTGTATCAGTATTGTCTGTCTGACACATCACAAATCCTGAACAAACACGGATCCTCTTTCCACCTGAATTTTATTAACAACAGCTTAGTGAGATTCAGTTTAAACCTAATGTGGAAAATATGGCTGCCATTAGTAAACCTACGAAGTACCTGCATAAGAAGACAAGCTGGCGATTGACTTTGAGACCAATAATACAACTTTACGAGCCTGGAGACTCTCAAGGCTGCCATCATCAGAGTCACCAAATGTATTCTCCACACTATGATCACGTTCCCCGGTGAGCCTTTGATCTAAAATAAGCAATTTATAACTAGTCAGCAAGAAACCTATAAGCATATGTTTGATGTCCAACTAGAGTACACAATTATGCAGATTAACCGCTTTAAGTCTTACTCTATTTTTCCAGACTAAAGTCTATAGCATCTATTT
Organism: Avena longiglumis; assembly: GCA_030063025.1. NCBI lineage: Eukaryota > Viridiplantae > Streptophyta > Magnoliopsida > Poales > Poaceae > Avena > Avena longiglumis. The sequence continues at coordinate 21,128,109 of CP125976.1, forward strand.
GGTAACATGCAGCAGCAATCAAAAACCATGAAGTTTCGGGGACAGAGCACTTTCCATATATGAATTATAATCTGATTAGGTGCTTCATAGCAAAGTCATCAACATTTACATGTAGAGAGTACAAAAGTCATATAGAACATACTGGTCAACTTTCGCAGTAAAGTGATAGAAACTAAATATGGCCAAATAATGCAGAGCATGGGCGTTAAGTGTCTTCAGCAAAAACTAAGAATAACGAGTGTAACAATTGATCTAAGTATGATATGCAGTTTGCGAGAGGCACTTTTGCCATGCTCTGACACACATGAGCCCCTAGATGTGCCCTTTGAAAGCACTTCGTAAGTTAGCAGCCTTGATACTGGTGTTGATATGCCGGTAAGCAGCCTTGATATGCAGAGCTGCTGGGCTACCTTAGACACATTAGTGGATGCATAAGCATCTCCAGCGGCCTTGTTTTACGATATACAACAGCAACCAAGTCTCTAACGCAGTTTATCCTATGAAAGGTGCTCTAGGATCCGCAGCAGGCCTACTAGAGAGCTTTGAACAAGAGAATCAAAGTTTCTCTTAAGTCTCAACTCATACGAACAAAATAAATTATTTTTGCTAATTGTTTGCTCAATCTAAAAATATATATCACAGGATGCAACATTATTTTGAAATATCCAGCAATTGCTGGCTATCGATTTTGATAGAAGGTAGAATATTTACATGTTGGTATTATACCAAAGGGATAACTAAAAAGAAAGAGTAATAGACCAAGTGATAGAGTATACATTATTGATATCCATGTATACAGTAATAGACCAAGTGATATCTACAACTAACCACTAGAGTGATTGGTTCAATTTCCCGGGACTAACTGATAGATTAGTTGAGAACTAACGAAGAGTGAAACATTTCATAATTGCAACAGATGTATGCTATCCAGTGTTATTAGTATACGCCCATAAACTTGTCCAAGAAAAGGCATCAGCCCATAAACACAAGAGCAAGCTAAAAAAGCACTACTGGAATATATAAGTGCGGATTAGGAACAGGAACTAATCTAACTGTAGAAAAAAAAAGGAGAACAAATACAGATACTTTGATAATCGCGGATATTCTTACATAGCTCAGTAGATGGCACCCTCTTTGCCTTTCTGGCAAGTATCTCACGCATCCTCTTGTCCACAATAGCCCTGGCGTAAGCCAACCCATCGTCGGCGCTGGAGGTGGTAGGTGGAGGCGGCGGAGCATTGGCGCCCTTCCTCTTCCTCTTCCTCTTCCTCTTCTTATCCTTCTTCACCAGCCCCGTCTCGGAGGCCGCTTGCAGGCCCCCCTCTCCACGCAGCGCATCCCCATCCTCCCTGCCATCGCCACCGTCGTCGTGAGACTGAGACCCAGCCATGAACGGCAGAGGAGACTCGACGAATAGGGAATCTGATGATCTTGGGGGCGGCGAGGGAGCGAGGGCGTAGCAGCAGCAGATGGTGTGAGAGGGGCACGATCGAGGGAGAGCGATGGCTGGCGGACAGCGCGGCGAGGCGCGACGGCGGCGCGGCGTCGTGATCGGTCGAAGGGCGGTTCGGTCCAGGTGTTTGGGTCGACGGCCGCACCAGGTGGCCCTGACTCGATCGACCTGGTTGGCGTTGCGTCCCAATCTGCAACTTTGGCATCGGTTATAGGAGTATTTCTGATTGGCAACTTATTTTTTTATGTTTATTTCATCATATGCTAAATGTGTCAATATAATCTGCATTGGATGCACGCTACACTACAAGAAAGAACTAAGACGCCGACGGCTGGCCGGCTACGCCGACGGCCAAAAGGTCGGGGCCGTCGGCGTAGCTGCCTTCCCTGGCCAGTCGACCAGCCCGGCCGTCGACTTAGATGACTACGCCGAGGGTTACCCTCGGTGTAGTGTGGCCGTCGGCGTAGTAGCGAGGTCTGTGTCGACGGTGTCCCTCGGCGTAGATATAGCCCTCGGCGTAGCCCTAGTTCAGACACGATGACGGAAACGGCGTTAGTCTTTGAAAAATTTTGTCTGGTCTATGCCGGGCCGTCGGCATAGGCCTCCAGATTTTTTTTCCTTTTTCATTCTTTTTTGAAAAATCATAACTAAATCATTCTAATTCAGAAAAATTCAAATAATATATCAAAATTTGAAGAAAAAATCTATCTATCTACACTCAAATATTACACATTTATAAACAAAAATTAAGTAAAATATAAAACATTATATATAGTTTAAAACAGGCATTATAAATTCAAAAACGATCCAAACAACATGAAACCTTCGCGTGGTGTCATATTATGTGACATAGTTAGAAGGAAAAATATCAAACTTGGTATATTGATTATGTATCAAAAAAACCTTCACGAAATGACCTATCTCGTTCTAGGTTTCTTGACTTTTGGGTCAAATGACCAATGTTATGGCTAGAATGAAGGCATAGTTTGTGATAATGTGTCCATATTATGCATAAGTATGCATCATGGGATGGCGAACAATGTTTTAGGAGGAAGTTTTCCTTTTCGTCGCACTAAAAAGCCGTTTTCCATTTACAGAGTGAAAAAAACGGACGGTTTTGTGAAGCAACCACCAAATGGCTAATTCAAAATGCTACCATCATATTTTTCAAAAATACTAGACCACCTTACATGGATAATGTCATAACATGGGGATCTCAAACATTTCCGTCTATCCCTGGTGAAAAAGACAAATTCCTACCGAATCGGTAGGAAGTAGGTCAGATATGAACTAAGGTACATGATCGGATGCTCATGATTTTTTACAAAAATCATTTTTAGGTTCAAAATATGTTGTTTAATCATAGATCCACTTCAAGTTTAGCGAGTCTCAGCCCCGAGCTAAGAATCTCCATGCCCGCCCTTCGACAAAGTATAATGATGGTTTAAAACGGGCATTATAAATTCAAAAACGATCCAAACAACATGAAACATTCGCGTGGTGTCATATTATGGGGTTAATTGGATAGATGCCACTACAATTTCTGCCTATTTGAGAAACACCACTACAACTTTTATCTTTTGAAAAACGCCACTACAATTCTTGATACATTCTATAAACGCCATTATGCCCACTTAAACACATATACCTGCCAATATACACTCGTATTTTCGCCGTACATACGTATAGAAGGTGGACATCATCCTAATAAGCTAAGGAAGGTAACCGTGACAGAATAAAATTGGATAAAATAATTAGAGTAGTGTAAATTGTATCATATTTTTTAAATATTTGTTTGCAATATCGTATAATGATTTTTTTATATCATAATCAAACCTGAATATAAAACAAATCATGGTGCGAAACGTCTGAAAGTTTCCAGTTTTCATTAACAATTTAGCATGCAAACCAATGTACGTTAGGGAAAATGTCCATTGCACTAGTAGTGTATAAATGTGAGTTCTTGTTGTCCATCGATGTTGCATTGTACTAACGAATTATGTGTTCGTTTTTTGTGCAATTCCTCATATGATGGTGATGAATCGGTATTCTTGCCGGAGATTTGTACTGCAGTTTCGTGTTATTTAATGCTAAACTAATTTTGAATATTAAGAAACCGGTGTTAATTCGTGTGACAGGTGTTTCACTGCTAATTACACTACTAGTGCAATGGATTTTTTTCCTAACGTACTGCATTTTCTTGCATGTTAAATTGTTATAATGAAAACTGAAAAGTTTCACACGTCCTGCCCCACGAGTTTTTTATATTCGGATTTGATTATCATATGAAAAAAATTCATTGTACGATATTGCAAACAGATATTAAAAATATATGTAACAATTTACACCACCCTTGTTATTTCCTCTAATTTTATTCTGTCACAGTTACCTTCATTAGCTCATTAGAGTGAGGTCCACTATGTATACGTATGTACGGAAGAAATACAAATGTATATTGGTTGGTATATGTGTTTAAGTGGGCACAATGGCGTTTATAGAATGTATCGAGAATTGCAATGGCGTTTGTCAAAAGATGAAAGTTGTAGTGGCGTTTTTCAAATAGGCAGAAATTATAGTGGCATCTATCCAATTAACCCCATATTATGTGACATAGTTAGAAGGAAAAATATCAAACTTGGTATATTGATTATGTCTCAAAAAAACCTTCACGAAATGACCTATCTTGTTCGAGATTTCTTGACTTTTGGGTCAAATGACCAATGTTATGGCTAGAATGAAGGCATAGTTTGTGATAATGTGTCCATATTATGTATAAGTATGCATCATGGGATGGCGAACAATGTTTCAGAAAGAAGTTTTCCTTTTCGTCGCACCAAAAAGCCGTTTTCCATTTACCGAGTGAAAAAACGGACGGTTTTGTAAAGCAACTACCAAATGGCTAATTCAAAATGCTACCGTCACATTTTTCAAAAATACTAGACCGCCTTACATGGATAATGTCATAACAGGGGGATCTCAAATATTTTCGTCTATCCCTGGGGAAAAAGATAAATTCCTGCCGAATCGGTAGGAAGTAGGTCAGATATGAACTACAGGTACATGATCGTATGCTCATGATTTTTTACAAAAATCATTTTTAGGTTCAAAATATGTTGTTTCATCATAGATCCACTTCAATTTTAGCGAGTCTTAGTCCCGAGCTAAGAATCTTTATGCGTGCCGTTTTAAACGGGCAATGAAATTATCATAAGAATCACGGCATAGTTTGTGATAAGTTGATATTGATATCATATTTGGATTCCTCTCATTTTTTAATCAATTTAGACATATTATTTGCCGAATTCCGATTTACAGATTTAAAGATATTAATTATTCCATATCAAATAAAAAATACAAAAAAATATCATTATATTTTTATTTGAATTCAATAATATTTTTACTTATTCATTTTTGTTTACTTAAATAGTTGCTTGTAATTTCAAAAAATACAACCATATGACATGATGATATAAGAGTTAATAGGAATGATATCCTAGTATTGACAACAATGAGTAAATTGTTTTGCGGGAAGAGATTCTGAAGGAACGAGGAAGTTAAGCGTGCTAGAGCTGTAGTAGTGCTAGGATGGGTGACCGAACAGGAACTTTGACTAAGACTGCAATTTAATAAATTATTAACTATAAATAGTGTTAAAATGATTAAAGCGGGAGATTAAGGAGTCAAATGATTCAAAGATTTTAAAAAAAAAATTAGGCTATGCCGGCGGCCTGGCCGTCGGCGTAGCTCCATTCCTGTACAGGCTGAACCGTTAGCCAAAACGGCTGTTGACTGACACGCGGGGCCGCTGGAAGACGATGTGCCGAGGGGGAGGGGCTGTGCCGACGGCCACGGAGCTGTGCCGACGAGGACGTACGTCGAGGGGGCTACGCCGACGGCCACCGTCAGCACAACCTGTGCCGACGGCAATTTGGCGTTGTGCCGACGGCAGCCGGCCGTCGGCGTAGCAATTATTTCCTGTAGTGCTATATATATATGAACTATTGCCCTAAAAAACTACTCCCTCGGTTTCATAATATAAGATGTTTTAACTTTGTGGAGATAATATGTCTAGACTCTCCTATTAGTGTGTAGATCCAGAGAGGTTCACTCCGAATCTACACACTAAAAGATGTTTAGATACATTATCTTTACAAATCTAAAACATCTTATATTTTAAAACAAAGGAGTATATATGAACTAAAACGGGGGAATCTCTTTAGAAACTCTATTTGCGAGAAGTTTTATGAATAAAATAGTTGATTTTAGGTACAACTAAAAAGCATATCAAAACATGATTATATCGTGGTACGATCTGAGAGGTGATAATTAAGAATATTCTCCTGAAAAATAGTGCATAATAATCTTGTATATAATATGGTCAAAACCTACAGGGTCAACCTTGAAAATGTATAAACACGAATGCACGTTTGAGATGAACATGAAACATACATTTGGCTTCTCGTGTGAATGCAAAATCTCATATGATACAACATGAGCTCTACCCCCTCCTCCTGCCCTTTCCCCTCTGCTACAGTTCCTGAGAGGCTCGAGAGCTTTCCTCTTTCTTCCGGGCCGAACCCGAGCCCTCTCTGGCGGCGCTGCCGGCCGGAGATGGCGGAGGGGAGGTGCCGGCGTAGTTCATAGGAGTAGATTAGGGTCTTGCCCTGCTTGGGCGGTTTGGAGCAGAGCTTGGCGTCGATGCGGCCTCACCCAAGCACTAGGGTTCCTCTGCCTTTTGCTGCTGCTTCTCTGGTTGGAGCTCGCGGCAAGGGAGGAGAACACTGTCTCCGTTAATAAGGTAGTGGTCGTGGACCGTCGGGTGGTGTGGGGTGGCTCTGAGGCGTTGGTGCTCCTGTCCGGCCGTGGTGGCGAGGGGGAGGACCGATGCGGCGGAGCTACTGGTGCGGGCTTGCTTCTCCTGGCCGGCCGTGGAGGCGAGGAGGAGAAGGAGTGGCGCGCGGGTTGCCCTACGCGGCTCAGATGGAGGATGGGCTCGCTGCGGTGGAAGTCGGTGGGTGACCCCTCTGATGGCCTTCCTTGTGGCCGTGGTGGCAGACAGGAAGGGAAGAAGAGGATGGTGGCCGGTCGGTTTCCTCTCCGGCGAGACGTTGGCGTGCAGCAGCGGTGCACGCTGGAAGCTGATCTTGGAGCTCCCAAGCGGCGGCAGCTTATTGCCGGCGCTATCCTTGGCGTATGGAGCCGCTCCTGGCACGGGCGTGGAAGCCAGTGCATCTTCTTCCTCCAGATGTGGAGGATCTTCATTGACCGAGAGATGGGATCCATCGCCGGCGACGCCCCAAGTGGCAAGTTCCCCGGTGGCAGCGCAGGTGCCCAGTCTCGTCGGTCCTATGGCTGCGGCGGAGGCGACCCGGGACCTGATTGCTTTTTAATCTTTTGTTCTAGGGTCCTTTTAGCAAAAGTTGATGCCTAGTTTTTTATTTCCTGGTTTGATAAGGGCCTCAATGTAACCTTGTACTGCCGCTTTTTATAATATTTGCTTCCAGGGCCTTCGGGCCTCATCCGTTCAAAAAAAAAAATATGATACAACATAAACCATTGTAATACTCCTCTTGTTTAGCTCTCTTGTGTACATAGTTCTCTGAGTTTTGATACGGTATGAAAAACATGCCCTCCTTCTACCCTTGTATCACTAGTTATGTTCTTAAATATCCCTCATCGGTCTGTTCACCACACTGAAAAAAGAGCCATGATAAATATGGACACGTGGAATAGAAAGAGTTGCCATTTGAGTAGTTGAATATGGGTAACAAAAGTAATTTACAATCCAAGATGGAAAAATGGTGAGTAGTTGAATGTGGATCACATACCAATTGCTGAAAATTGGCAAGGAAAAGCTAAAAAAAATGAAGAAAATTGGTAAGGAAAAGCCAGAATGAATCATGCTGATGGTGAGTGCAGAGCATATATACCTGTATGTATGATTCATAATTAAATTCCACCTGGTCCATGCAGAAACCAAACAACGATAAATAACATAGTGGCTTATGTGTATATAACAAAACTGAAGAACTCCTCTGTATATCACGGCGACATCATATGACTCAACTGATGGTTGCAACCATTTGGGAGAAAAAACACTGAGGCCTCATTTGTTTTGATGGGATTAAATCCAGACATAGAATCTATCATGGATTGGGTTGATCCAATGATTGCACCCGATCCCTTCTAATCCCCTATTCCTGATCCACTATGATCCCTTTCTCCACAAAACTTGTTCGGTTTAGGCCCTGTGTGTGGTCGTGCACACTGCACAAAGACAAACCCGTGTTTTCAAACGTCAGGTGGAGATATTTTATTTCCAAGCCCACTGTGAAGAGAATTATTGGATTCGGCTAGGCCATGATATTGCCTGGGTCTAACGAAGACATCATTTTTACTAGGCTGGAATAATTACCCATTGTAAGGTCCAATTACATGGCTTAATATGATTGATAGGATACTCATCTCTACTACTAATAAAGACACCAACAAGAACTTTTCTATGGTCACCCCACCAACCGTCAACAGATATGCTACAGCCGCACGATCAGGCAGACTAAACTTAATCTAAGAGCTTAAATTAGCCCAGAGATTTTCCTTGGTGCACTTAGCGATTAATTATGACGGACTATACTCTGCCCGACGGAAAGTCAAGCCCCGCGTACCGCTTCACATACATAACAAAAAAAAGATCACGCCCACGATCGTCGCGCTTGATATCCTCGCCGTCTTCCTCGCTGCCTTCTTGGAGCGCCTCACGGACGGCGTCCTTGCGGCCTCCCTCACCGCCTTCCTGGAGTGACTGACGGATGGTGCCCTATCCACCGCCCTTGACGCCTTTCTGGAGCGTCCAAAGGATGCCGCCATCGATGACTTCTTAGACGGTGCCCTCGCCATCCCAATCGCCGCTTTCCTGGACGCCGACCTCGGGGCCGTAGTAGCACCTTCCTGGAGCGCATGAGGAACGGCGCCCTCACTGTCTCCCTCGACGCCTTCTTCGACGACACCCTCTCCTTCGCCATCACCGTGCGACTGGTACGACCTGATCTGTCCATGTACCATGTGTTTGCTTTAAGAAACAATATATAAATTATAGCACAACAACATGAATGAACAAGCACAAGTTTTGTGAGGGCATCAGACTAAGATTTAAAAGCACGAAGAACTGAATAGTACGCTTCTTGCTCAAATTGTTGAATTTCTGTTTCCATGTCCTATGCTCTAGGGTATGAAGTAGCAGGAGTAATATCCCTTCCATTGCCACTGACAGCAAAAATAGCTCTTCCATTACCACTGACACGCCCACTTACTCTTATACTCCTATTATTGGGATATGAAAGTGGAAGATCATCATCGGTTTCTGAAACACACACAAAAGTTTAGGAACCATCAATTAGATCATCATCGGATTGCATATCAGAATCATGTGCACTAGAGTAGATACTGCGGAGACTGAACCTGCCTTGTGTTCTACTGCTTTAAAGGGACATGTCCGTGACAAATGCATAGATATAAATAAAGTAAATTGTGTGGTTCCACACCTGTAAAGATAATAATATGTTCACTGCATCATGGAAGCGACATGTTTCCATCTGATTTCCCATAATATCTGTTAGCTCTCAACCAGTAAGAACATTTACTTTAGTGAACCTATCCATGAATCTATGGAAAGAATAAAACATGCATGCAATATTTGGGTCTTTCAATAGAAACAAATCTTCTGTACCATGCTTGCTGGAGGGATGCTACTTCGTTGCCCATATCTGAAATTTCCAAGGCTCCTTTCAAGATATCCATGACAATTTTTTGGGTCCTTGGATTTGCCTAAACATTGCAAATGGGTGATCAGTTCATGGCATTTTATTAGATAGCGGAAAGTGTCTATGTCTGCAGCTGGCAGATACAACCAGATCAATATAACCAACTAAGTCCATCATCATGTCTAGGTCTGTCTTTGCTTCTTTATCTTTTAATCTGCATACGCAAAGTTTCATGAAGTTAGTGAGATAATTAATTAATTACAACATTACGTGCAGCACCACAGGAAACAACACTCAAGTGTCGAAGGATTTCATGAAACAACACTAAAGAGAGGGCACAATCAAATCGGACAGAGCAATGATCATTCCACAACAATCAAAACAGGACACAATATTCAGAAAAATCTATAAGCTCAGTATATGCACACATCAGTAGCCATATGAAAATAATGATCATTATTAGCATAATATTGCATTTAGGACCGTACAATGATTGTTTTAGTTGACTGATTCCAACTTCAGCACCCACATAAATATTTAGAGAAAAAACATAAATACCATTCGGATTACATGAAAGTTTGTTAAATTTCAGAAAATGATTCTGTATGAAGAATGAAACATTTTCTGATAATATACAACAAAAATGGAGACATAAATAATGATTCTAATTTTCATAAGTTTCAAGTTCTTTTTCATTTCAGCCCTGACGAGATTATGCTCGCGTAGTCACAAAAGAAAGGACGCACAAAATGAAGATATGATGTAGCGCACGTCAGCAACATATTTATGATTAATTCGTTAGCAACTTGTAAACCATATATCTAAGCTACTCACTTGTGCATGAATAAGTTGTATTGGTTTTGGTTGGAACCATCCCGGTCAACTTAAATAATTTGCATCACCAAAACATGACGACTATGTTTCACACGAAAACAGCACCCCTGATTTTGAAAAGGACCATTGTTCACAAACTAAATACTAATTTATACATTACTAATATACTGGTCATAAAAGCTTCCTTGCCTGTATTAGGCCATAAGAACTGTCAAGCATCCTTGCCTGCTTTCAATAAAGTAATTTATGGGAATCATTGCACTCATAAAACCATATAAGCATTTTCGAAAAGGTAGAGGACACCGGATTGAAGAGACATGAATACTTTAAGAACCGGTGATACCAGGATCTTAAAGATAAAGTAAAAGTAGTGGTTGAAATCGGAATATTTTAGAAGTTATGCTTACAATCTGAAAGCACGACGAAAGACTCAATGACAACTTACTTTTCAAACTGTGGAGGTCAAAAAGAAGGCTGCTCTATTTTGAAGTAGTACTCAAAAACAAGTTCTCCATGATCATGTGTAGAGAAAGATGATTCTGAAAAGAACGTGGTACTTTTCTCAAATGGTTTATGCAACTTCGCAAGCACGGGTTGAGAACTAAAAAGGTTGGTCGTACTTGATGCCCCCAACATATCTTCCTCTTCTACACCAAAACCATTATCCATATTCTTTCTAGACCACACAAACAATTGGATGACAGATAGATAAGGTACAAAATATGCACAGAACTCTGAATTGGTGGGGTGTGACATAATAGAACTGATTTCATTGAGAACTCTTACTTCCAACCAGAGCACCCTGGCTCTTTATACCACTCACATAAGTTCCTTAGGTAAATATTTGACATGTATTACTGACAAATTGAGCTCCTAACTAACTGATTCTATGAACAATTGCTGATTTTCACACAAAGGAACATGGCCAATGACTGAAGTTGCAGAATGCATAAATATCTCCAGATCAGTTATTGGATAACCAGCAGACATGTGGGCATCTGCAGCAACTTGCACAAATGGACTACCAGGGTTCCATTGCAAACACCAACACCACACCCTCGCCTTAGCACAGGACAAATCTTTCAATGTTTCGGTCATGGCAAGGCAAGCAACATACTGCACAAAGGGCAGCTTGCGTGCATCATTCTTCTGTGATGTAAACACTCTTTATCAAAAAATAATCTGTTATGTAATCATGTAGACGAGAGCATGCGAAAAACTGTAGGCATTCTAGACATTCTTTAATTGTCCTGCATAAATCATTGGTAAAAACTCAAAGTTTAACCTAAGTTACAGAGTGGAAATTATTATGGAAACATAACATGTGAATGCTTAACAAGCTCAACTTGCAATTAAGCTTAAAAAACTAATTTGACAAGCATAGAAGGCAGTATGAATTAATAAAAAATAACCAATTATTGATTAAAATTGTCATGGTTCAATCAGATAAACTACAAATGGTGGAATACATCCATTTATGGAACTACACTTTTTCACCTTGTGGAGATGCGTGAGCGTTGGAGAGGCGTGGAAGCGGTAGCCGGTAGACCTGGAGCAGATCTTCCTCTCCACCGTCCATCTACCCTTGCTACGCTTCATTGTACGCTTGTCCCGCGGGAGCAGCCCCATTGAGCCCTCCAACAAGCGCGCGTTGGCCGTGCCATGGAGACATCCGCCGGCTTCTAGCTCGAGGTCGTTTAGCCTACCGCGAGAATGTCGAGCTTAGCACCGCCTGCTCTCTAGAGAATCTCCAGTGGCTCCTCGGCTGTGTGTCGTCGGCGCGATGAAAAGGCAGCCGCGGTAGCAGGGAGGCAGTGGTCAGGGGAACGGCTGGTCGTTACGGGCTTGCGGCAATTGGGGAGGGGAGGTCCTCCAGCCGGACGTGGTGATAGGGGAGGTCCTCCAGCCGGACGTGGGGAAGTAGGGGAGGGAGCGGCCCTCGGCGCCTGCGGCGGGGAGGCATTGGAGTTGACGCGGATTGAGGAGAGAGGAAGCTTTTTTTTGAGATGGGAGAGAGGAAGCTTGAGAGAGAGTGGGACGATGAGGAGTTAAGGACTGAGCGGTCTGTCTGATTTGGGAGTTCCTTTTTTTTAGGACTGGGTGATGTGTCCGACCTCAACACCTATCACTCCTTGATTTTCTTATACATACTCTACTTACCTAAGTGAGTTATTAAGAAATTTAAACACTTCGGTGGTGAGAATTATTATCCATTTCAAGATTTTAGAAATAGGCTAAAGCAAATATATCTTCATTTCAATTTGGAAGAAAACAAAGTTAGTACCCTTTGATCTAGCAAACTTTAGGATTATATGGCAATTTTGAACATTATTTTTGCTTAATTTTTTTAAATCTTTCGATAATCGTTTTGATAGATTATATTGATAATTGCATCACTGAAATTCCTTAATGACGCAGGTCATCATTTTGTGGATTTTATATTTTGTAGAGTACTCGATAAGAGATGGTTTGTCCAACATTTGTGAACAACTATTTCACTTGGTACAATAACACTTATTCTATGTGATACTAATTTTTTATTTGAAAACTAAGTTTGTCAGTTTCATATGACACAGTTTTAGGACAAAAACTATTAATTTAGTGGATTTAGAAATAAATAATAAGGGTACGAGGAGTCAAAACTTCAAAGATGTCGAAAGCCATATAGACGTGCTTTGCACGTGCACGCTTTCTAGTACCAACAAGTTGCAACTTCTTTTTCGGAAGCTCATTCGAAAAGAACTCTAAGGTTAAGCGTGCTTGGCCTAGAGCAATTCTTAGATGGATGACTGATCGGGAAGTGGGTACCGGGTGCGCATGAGTGAGGACAAAGTGCACAGAAAAAACTAGTGTTGGTATGTGAAGCGAATCTAGATATCTCCACTACTATTAAACAAGCAAACATGATTTTTCTTATGCACACCCGTTTATTGTACACAAACAAATTAGCATCGCATGGTTAGGCCCACTAATATTGATCTAACAACCAACGTTCACCATCGTTGTACTGTGTGCACATATCAATTTTGATTGACTGACTATACTCCACCGCAGAGGAAAATTTGACTTCCCAATCCCGTCTTCACATCCCTACAATCACGCAATTCCCGAGCCACAATCACCCAAAAAACCGCCGCTAATCCCACGTGATCCGGTAACAAAATTTCCCCTAAATCCCGTACCCACCCGCACCTGATGCCATCCTCGCCAATCGCTTTCTCCAAGCGTCGCCCGCCGTCGCCCCGCTCCAGTGGTCGTCCTCCCCTCACCGTCGCATCCTGCAGCCCGCCTACTCTCCTTGCATGATCAGACGTTGAGTGCCTAATCCCCGAGCGGTCGCCCGCCGTAGTCCACTATTCGTCGTCCAAGGTCGCGTTGCCTGGACGTAACACTATGTCGTCCAACCACCGGATGTAACCATTGGCCGTCCGGATCTGATGGTACAGTCTGCTGCCCCTCGCTCCAGCCCCGCTTATGGCTCAGGGGTTATGTGATCCAGTTCCTAGCAGAAACAATCTGTACTTCTCACATTTTCTGTTTCTAACTTATGATCCGTTCTCATGTATAATTAAAACACGACAGCTCTTTTATAAATTAGATGCATATATATTCTGATTGGATTGAGACGTTGATAATACAATGTGGAAGAGTTTTGATGTTGTGCTATTTATAGTTGAGAAGTTCCTAATGGATGTCTTTCACAAAAACGATGACCGAGGCGAGTCGACAACAAGTCCAAGCAATGGAGGAGTTGCTCGGATGGTACAATGGCTTTGTGGTGATCGGCAGCATCCTGGATTTTCTCATGTCATTCTCACCTAAGATAGGTTGATCTTATCTGAACTATAGCTCTTGATACATGTTTTCTCACCTAAACCTCTCAACCTTGCAGTGTCATCACCAACAGGCACATCAATATTAAATTATCCATGGTATTATATTAGCGACTAACCGATTAACGTCTGTATTGTGGATTGTATGAATATGTTATCAATTTTAGGATACCATCGTCTACAAGGAGGAGTACATAATGAAGGATGCATAATTAGAGGTTGTATGAAATATGCATAAGACAAGGTAGACATGTTCCTCTTCTCAGTTATCTATATTTAGTGCCTTAGTATTTTTAAGTTATTTTTCCATTCTTCACTTGCATATATTTAATGACATTTTACTAATGATTTTAATTATGATTGAAGCATCAGGCCTAACATTTCTTCCCTATTCTCATGCAAGATATGAAGTATTATCATTTCTGAGTTATTATTTGGAAAGTATTGCCCAACTTTAATGTCCCAGGAACATGGAAGTGGGAAGCCTTAGTTGATGGATGGACTCCAACTCCATATTGCATGCTTGTCTTAGTATCAAGGCCATGGAAGTTGAATCTTTTGAAGTAGCTATAACTTGTTTGATAAAATGTCAGCCTTGATCTTCTTGTCAAGATTGCAGAAAATACATAAAGTATTTAACGATACAATGTATGCATTTGCGTTTCTCATGGTTTTTAAGGCGTTAAGGCATCATAAGACGATGTAGGGGCGCTCTGAAGCCTAGGCGACGCCTAGGCGGGCGCTTTAAATGCCTAGGCGCCTAAAGCGCCCAATTTTTTCAAGGCGGGGGAGAGGCGCCTGGACGCCTAAGCGTCGCCTAGGCAACGCCTTTAAAACCATGGCGTATCTTGTATGTGCATTGTTATTTTCGAAGTTATCGTGTACTACCTCCGTCCCAAGGTTTAAGGCATATAAATTTTTTCAAAAGTCAAACCAACTAAAATTTAACCAAGTTTTTAGAGAAAAAATTAATATTTACAATACGTAATCCATGCCCTTTCATGCATTTGGTGAGTAAAAGAGCGTCGTTTCCTTATTAGCCTCATGCGGCTGAAATCTGAGTATTTTCTCATATGTAGTTCGGTGTAGACAGTGCTCAAAACAATTGAGAAAACACGTATTTTTTAGACTTTAGGAAGGGACAATGCCTACAGATGGAAGCCTCATATCCAATGTTGATTTTTTATGTTTATTGGACCATATATCTTTGTTGTTGCTGGTATGTGGATTTCCTAAAATTAGTTGCTACTTTCTTGGTTATTTGTTAGGTACAAGTATAAACACCTTCTCTATCTTTCTTTTTTGTAGACTCGGCGATGATACATACATAGAGGGACTCCAAGTTCATTATTGCTGAAGATTTAATCGGAAGAAAGCATACATGAAGAAAGGTATTGCCGGGCATCAATTTATATATATGCAAGTGTTATATGCCTTTTTATATCGAGTTTGGTTTATATATCAAGGCAAAGCGGTCTACTAAAATACAAGGAGACACCAAGGTTGAAATCTATTAGGGAGGAGCTACCAATATGCCTGGAATCAGAATGAAAGTGGAGAAGAAGTTAAACAATCTTAGCGGCTTCTTATGAACATCCAAGAACTTCAATTTTTTTAGATATTTTTTTTTCCTTTTGGAGTAATGTATATGCATAAATTTATACAAGATAGTTTCGGCTAGACTGGTTTTTTCTAACTTAACCAATTGTACTAGGAGCTTGTTACTTCCATGTTTTCTTTATCAAAGGTTAAGATGTATAAATATTATATGCATTTTAGACATAGTGGAATATTTTTGGAACCAAATTTGATTGTAATGATACTTATGTTGGTGCTCGAATTCCACAAAGTAGATTATTTATTCTTTGACAGATACTTTTTTTATTCCATACCAATAGGTATTTTGCTAGATGCATAGCACATATATGGGTATTAAATGATCTGCATGTTTCGCGGTTTACTTCCTCAATGATAATGTGGCTAAAGAAACAACATGGAAGTCTTTTACCAACTAGAACATTCTTTTGATATTTTATGCTTGCATTTCTTCAGCTTGATGAATTATGTCTATCGATTGTATTTTAGACCAAGATAGGTCTGCGTTTACACGTGTGTTGCACCTGCACTATGATTACGCACTATGTTCTGAATTTTCTTTTCTTATAGCCGATGCACAAATCATGTTATTGAAGGTTGTCTATGATTATGCAATATAGGTCGCCATATATGTAAAGATGACCATGTATTAGTTTTGTTCATACCAATCTCTTGTTATGTTATAGTTTGTCTACGAAGTGTCAATGCAGAATATGTCTCCCTTTAATGAAAATTGTATACATATCTCTTGTTATGTTATAGTTTGACTAGGAAGTGTCAATGCAGAATATGTCTCTCTTTAATAAAACTTGCATACATTTTATTATGAAATATAGCTTCCAAATTAGTTACCCTTTCATTATGTCTAATTAAAAGCCTATTGGCGGAGACGTGCTTTGCACGTGCTTGATTACTAGTCCTATTAAGCTACCAAGAGTGACACCCCCGAGACCAGTGAACAGGATGTTACACCCCAACCTGGATTAGGACGAAATCCAGACCTATCCAGGCCTCTAATCGATTAAACGAATAGGGCTTGAAGAATCGTAGAGCAAAATCTCTTCTTGCCAAAGCAAACACCTCCATGTCATAATGTACATCAGTTAATTAGAGTACCTACTGCCCTAGCAATTCAGAGAAAAATAGGATAGGGGAAATTATGTATGGAGGGATGTTGCTACTCATGTTTCTGCGGTCACTCCAGCACCACTTGCAGTCGTCGTGTGTGGCCAGAGCATGTGATTGTCCCGTGTTTGATGTCCGGCACGGTAGGACTGAACACGGTGCTCCGTGACATCAGCACATTCGATGAGTACAGTATGGGTTGGTACGGTGTAGATCCCGTATGATGCGTCCAACGCCGTCATGCCGGCGAACGCTCCTATCCTTCTCGATGTCCAATCTGACACTCAGAACTGTTCTCATAGAAACCTGAATATCTGAATGTTGGGCGGTGAGCTGCAGCTCATGCTATATCATTCTACCTGAATATGCATATTTCTCTAGAGGATTGTCAAAATGCTATATATTCCTGCTTTGTTTTTCTTTACTTACCTTGAAGCGTGTTTGTAACTTTGTATTCAGATATTATCGTTGCCACCTTTATTAATAGGTTGGGGAGACTCAACTCTTTGCTAAGAGTGTCAGATACAGATCTCCAGTTGTGCAATGTAGTAATATCATGCCAAATCTTAGAAATAACAGAAAAATGAACTCTCAAGGTCACGCAAATAAGTAATAGTGCCCATGCCCAGTCAAGTTCTCTTGCTCACACCGACACACCCAATAAACTTGATATTTTCTATGTGTACTGAATAAATGTGAATTGCAATAGACCCTCTCATTCATACATTGCCTCCATCGACCAAACAAAACAGAATGAATGATTCGCACAGCCCAGGAAAAACATCTACCCAAATTTTAGTTAGTACAATATTTTCATAGCAGCCATCACAAAAAGATGCGCATGCTAAAGAACTGAATCCAGACAGTAGTAGACAAGGCACCCCCTAAAAAGAACTATATTCCCTTCTTCAACGCATAGCAACCTTACAGGTGTGGCATGCGCCGCCGCCGCACGCCTTACTAGTACACCAAGTCTTCTTGGTTATAATCAATAAAGTTTGAATGAGTTTCAAAAAAAGGGGACAACAGGAGGGGATAGCCAAGTAGCCTCTCAAAAGGATGTCATAATTTACAGGAGTCGATGAATCCGTTAAACAGCAGGGTACTTGTTAACGCCGGTAGGCACCTCTACACACCAATGCTTATCACGCGAACCTTGTAGCTTGGCATCGGGGCAGGCCACCTGGATGCAAACAAAGCAACATCATATGAAAACATGCGTGTGATGTGCAGCTTTTAGCAACAAAAGTTACTCAAAATTACTCCTTTTCTCTCCAAATCTGGAGTCTACACATTCCACTTGTAGGACCAGACTACTTCTAAACTTATATGCCAAGAAACATGCGTCAAAAGAAAAGCAATTTACCTGTTATAATTGGACTCTTTCAACATCTCTGCAGCTATAGTTTTTGATACTGTGCTGCCATCTCCTGGCCGCTTTATGACAACCTAGTAGATGTTTTATAGGTAAAAAAAGTAAGAGCTGGATTTTTGATAAATACAGAATACTACAAAGAGAAAAGATAAACAACATAAATTAAATACCTCAACTATTATGGTTTTCCCTGCACACTCTCCAGTGGCTTCCAAATGCTCTGTGCAAACATCTAGCAACATCGCACCAAACTGATCCATGCATTTTGTAAGTAGATTGAATAGAAAGAAGCATGCAGCCAAACAAAAAGTACGATCATAAGGGAGATGATACCTCTGGGGCAGTGGGGAGAACTTTTCCATTGCATTCGACAAGAACATCACCATTACATAATCCAGCAACATCAGCAGGTGACCCCTTAGCAACCTGATTGACATTTTATTTGGTCCATTATACAAGCATGCTACTGAAGCAAATACATAATAGGCCAAATAATAATAAATAAAAACTAAATGAATATATTGCAATTCTGAAAAATCAGCAAACAGTTGTATGCATGTGCTTAGTTATTCATGCTACTTTTTGCGTATTCAACATTGGTTATGCAACAAAGCATGGGCGATTAATAATCGTTAATGAAGACATCCTAACTAGATGAGCAACAAAGAGTTCGGTCCAAGCTTCTAAATGCTTGCTGCAGCATCCTAGGGTGTCAAGTGGGATCCCATCTAAATCACACCTCTAGTTCATTTTGAGATTTCTAGTGTAAAAATTTTGACAAAATTTTGCACTAAAATTTTTAAAATGAACTAGAAGTGGGATCTAGGTGGGATCCCACTTGACACCCTACAACATCCCATATTTCAGTATCACGCATGGGCCAAGGAGCAATACTTATTTGATATGTCGTTCTAAGCATCAATCAATTGCTATCCATCTTTTAGATAAATATAAATCAGGTCAATGCAAACGACCCATACTGAATCCTATCTAGAGGTGCTTGAGGAGTGTTGATGCACTACCATTGTTATTTCAAGCCATCAGCTTGCTGTTGTGTGAGTAGGGCTGGCAATGGAGCTATTCCGGATAGCGGCAAGGTTATTCCCAAAAGGAGTACCTTCCTATTCCCACTTCCTACTTAGTTACCAGAGGAGCTCTTGCCCCAACAACCATCCCCACCAAGGATTTTTCGGATCAATTAAAGTTGACATTAAATTTATCGTATAGGATCATAGCATCTGATATAACACCTGAGGTTCACAACATGGAGGTCAATCATGAATCTTCTGTCTGAACCCAAAATACAGTATCATGAACTTGGCTAACGTTCGATATGATGCCATGCCTATCAGTTTACGCTAAAACTTGAAGACATGTATTCTTAAGAGTAACTTTTAACCTACAAAAAGCAAAGAAATCACAGAGTAAATAAATAGAATAGATCGATACATTTGAAATATATAAACCCTGGTCAACATCTGGGAATTTCTGATAGATGCGCTCCAGGACACTCAGTGGCATCGTATGAAGAGAAGTGTACTTTAATCCAAGCCAAGGACTAATTGTTTTCCTGCAAAATAACAAAACATCTTATTTAGTTATTTGACGCATACTCAATAAAACAAAAAGGAACAGTACAAGCAAACAGGGGTCCATTTTCCCTAATAAGAGTGCCGAGGCAAACCAATAATAGAAGGAAACAGTAGAACCGTCACACATAAAATAGTTTACCCAAAGCTCTGGTGTTGTTCCAGGATCCTTGAAACAATCAGCATTGGAAGGTACGATGTCTGATTCTTCTCGTAGAAATTGATGCCAAGAACTTGGCCATTATAATTGACAAGAGGTCCTCCAGAACCAGCCTACCAAATGGCAAAAAAGCAATGGAAAAAACTGTCACAGAGGTCGAGAGATAAAATAAGAATTTGCAGTCTCCTTGGATTAGCCAATTCAGGTTTTATTCATCGCTAACTGTTTTGTGCTTGTGTGTCCATGTGTTAGGAAACAGTGGATTTATCTGGATACAATAATTTCATCGTTGGAATGAACAAAACATCTATGCAAAGACAACACACTAAATGATGTGCCATGTGCACAGTGCACACAACAGTTTCATTGCCTAAAACTAAATCATACGAGCAAATTTTAGACTTTACTAGGCTTCAAATGTGTGCTTGGGATACACACAAGATTATCGTAATTTGGTGGAGGAAGAAGATAATAGGGTAGAAATGAACATCAAGGCAGAGGTGAAGATGCAGCTCAGCAGCATGATAGATGACGATAAGAGTAGATGCAGATCTGGTTTATTCCAAGTTTTTTTTCAAAGATATTAACGCTATCATTCATAGAGAGTCTCAAATAACAGTGACTAATCAACTAACAGGCTGGGAATTGGACTAACTCAAAAGCTTCACTTCTAACCCGCACTTGCTCCTTCTGACACAAACACCATTTAAAAAACCAGAGTCTGAGCTATGCATCCCACGTCACTGCTGCTTAAATGTGTCACAAAAGATACAGTACTGGATAGCAGACTGAGATTTTAAAGAGACAGGTGTGCCGTTTTTTTATGCCAATATTATATTATTATAACATAATTTTGACATAATCAAGCTCATACACCAAAGCAATACCTTGACTGGTTGGGCTCATTTCGGACTACTCATTCCACTACTTGGCGCAAGAAAAAGAGGAAATGCTCCCTAGGGTACCTTTCCCAAGTTGCTAACTCTCTAAGGGTCATTGCCAACAATTGGCTGACCAAGCATACAGAATAGAACACCGCCAGGCCCAATTGATGCAGCCAATTGGTCAGTGCCGAAGAGGAAAATATGTCCAGGGGGTGTGAGAGGTGTCTAGCCGATGGAAGCTACTTGAGTGTCCCAAATCTAGTGCACAGATTCAAGCAGACAGATAGTTGGCAACACTTGATTAGTGACACAGCAGTTTCATCCCATCCTCTCTGAATCAAGGTTTTTTTGCCACTGTGACTGCTACCTGAACAATGAGCCAACTTAGCTCACAACCAAAATGTGAGATCAAGAATAATGCCACACAAAAAAAATTCCAGTATAAATGACCTAGAATTGCAATGTAGTAGAAAAGTAGATCAATAAAAAAAATCGAAGTTTTTTTTTCTATCAGAAGTGCAATATGACCACATTAAGTTTGAATAAATTAAGTACGATATGTACCATGGAAATCTTGCAGCTTGACACCAAGAGTTCCGAACACCCAAAGGTGCTTGTTTGGTTTACAACTTGACCCCTCGAACACATCAGATTACCACCTTCATATGCACGTCCAAGTGCTAGTACAGCACCATTGTGGGTAGTGCCTTTCAGATGAACAACTTCAAGGAGCGCCAAATCAGCTGCAACTTTCACAACAGCTACATTGTAGTGAAAATCCACAAGAAAGATATGGCCATCAGTTATATGTCCATCAGATAGAAGCACCTTGACCTGAAATCAGTCATCCAAAAAGAAAAAAAATCAATATTAAGTTATAAGAATAAAGCTACATGTTTGGCAAGGATTGACAGCAGCAATTACCTTCACATTAGGCATCACGTTATTATCTCCATTCAGAGATCTAACAAGTGTTGCTGATGTTAAGATCATACTTGTACCAGTATTGTCTGTCTGCAACATCACAAATCCTGAACAGACACGGACCCTCTTTGCACCTGAATTTTACCAACACCACCTTAGTGAGCTTCATTTTAAACCAAATGCAGAAAATATGGCTAGTTGGTAAACCTATGAAGTACCTGCATAAGAAGACAAGCTGGCGATTGACTTTGAGACCAATAATGCAACTCTACGAGCTTGGAGACTCTCAAGGCTGCCATCATCGGAGTCACCAAATGTATTCTCCAGACTATAGTCACGTTCCCCCGTGAGCCTTTGAACTAAAATAAGTAATTTATAACCATGGATAACAGTCAGCAAGAAACGTATAAGCATATGTTTGATGTCCAACTAGAGTACATAATTATGCAGATTAACCAAATCAAATCTTGCTTTACTTTTCCAGACTAACATCTACAGCATCTATTTGGTAACATACAGCAGCAATCAAAAATCATGAAGTTTCAGGGAGAGAACACTTTCCACATATGACTTATAATCTAACCAGGTGCTTCATAGCACAGTCATGAACAATTACATGCAGAGAATACAAAAGTCATATAGAGAACATATTAGTCAACTTTGGCAATAAATTCAGGGAAACTAAATATGGCCAACTAATGCAAAGCAGGGGTGTTAAGTGTCTTTGGCAAAAAAAACTAAGAATAACAAGTACTACAAGTGATCTTTTTGCTAATTGTCTACACAATCAGAGCATATAACATAATAATCTAAAAAAAACAGAGGATGTAACATAATTGATATCCGCCCCGCAAAAAATATAATATTTGATATCCATGTATACAGTAATAGACCCAGAGATATCTACAACTAACAACTAGAGCGATTAGTTCAATTTCCCAAGACAAAGTAAATGATTAGTTGAGAACTGGCGAAGAGTGAAACATTACACAACTGCAAGCAGATGTATGCTATCTAGTGTTAGTAGTATCAGCCCGTAAAGTAATTAAACTAAGAAAGGAATCAGTCCACACAGACAAGTGTGCAAGCTAGAAAGCACTGCTTGAATAGGTATGGATTAGGAACAGGAACTAATCTAACTCGAAAAAAAGGAAGGGAAAAAACAGATCTTTAATCAACGCAGGTATTCTTACATTGCTCGGCAGCTGGCTCGCTATTTGCTTGCATGGCAACTATGTCACGCATCCTCTGGAGCAACCTGTAATCGAACCCATCGTCGGCGCTGGAGGTAGCGCGGTGCTCCTCCTGGGATGGGGCGGGTGGAGGCGGCGGAGGCGGCAGAGCCTTGGCGGCGTTGGCGCTCCTCCTCTTCCTCTTCTTATCCTTCTTCCGCAGCCCCGTGCCGCGGGCTACACGCCGGTCATCCTCCCCGCGCAGCGCCTTGGTTGCCTCTCTGCCTTCGCCGCCGTCGTCGTGAGATCGAACCATGTCACTGCCGCAAGGGATGTCGGAAATAGCGGCAGAGGCCAGGAGGGACGAATAGGGCTTTGAGGATCGTGGAGCGGGGGAGCGACGGCGTAGCAGCAGGCAGCGCAGCGATAGGTGGACGAAGGGAAGCGGTGGCTGGTGGACAGCGCGGCGAGGCGGGACGATGGCGAGGCGTGGTGGCGCGGGACGGTTCCGCTGCCTGGCTCGGCCTGATGAGGAGCTATAGTTCTGACGGCCACATCAAGTTGCCTTGCCTCCGAATTTGATCATAGCCGCCCGTATGCTCCACCGGTATCGGACGCCTGATAGATCTATCGGGACTCCAGTTTTAGACCATCTCCACCGGGCCGACTAAAATGGTCCGTGTGGACGCGCGCGGTATATGTGACGTCCCAGCGGGCCGATTCATCTGGCAAAACCGATTCATCCATGCATCTAATACGGGGCTTGTTTGCGTCGGTCCGGACAGCGTGGGGTGTCCTCCCAATAATTCGTTCGGGCCCTTCGTCAGTGGCACATCAGACGCTCTCCTCCCCCAAACCCTCGCGCACTTCATATCGTTCGGTCTCGAGCAGTAGCAGTTGGACCAAGTTGGACCAAGGCTGGAACTTTCAGGGTCAGTTGGTTGAGCCAGAGCCAGGTCTAGCATCTTGGGAAGATTTCATACGAGTGCATAAAAATTTGCGTCACAGGCAAACCCATGAACGGCTTCAACTGGATTTGGTTGAGCATATATGGGCTCGTGCGGGAAATCTCAATGTTTAATCTTTATTTGTTTTGTGTAATTTGAATGATTGTTTAGTTGTTTTGTATCAAACCATGCGGGCCTAAACTATTTATATGTAAGCACTATTTCAATTTAATTATCTAATCTAGTTTATTTGCATCCAAAAATTAATTTTGTGACAAAATTTGCAAACATATGAATCCCTGGCCAGCGCTGGCCAAGGCCGGACCCCCTACCCATACTGACCGGGGCCCGATTCAAACGGACTGTTTGGGGTGACATTTGGGTCGCTCCGGTGGAGATGCCCTTATTTTAGGTTTCCACCGGTGCGCTCAACGGCAGTGTTCTGGGCATGCATGCAGGTTAACCGTTGCGGAGGGTGGAACAGTTAGGCCATGTACAATGCAAGGTGCTAAGCCTTGTGTTTAGAAACATAAACCAAGCATTTGCATAAGTACTGGTGCTTGTTTGTATATGAGGTGCCTAGTTAGACATCTATCTAGTATAAATAAACATCGGTGCTTAGTGAAAACCCGGTTAATTTTCCTAGGCACCTTCGTAAGCACCTAACAATGTACATGCTCTTAAGATGAATATAGATGCATCATTTCATGTAGATGGATCAGGTATTGTGGGTGTGGTATTTCGAAACTCTCGTGGAGAAGCATTAGCAGGGATGGCTTGCCCAATGGAAAACAAAATTGATGCGACTACGGCTGAAGCAATGCCTAGAGGGTTTGGAATTTTTGAGAAACTCGGGTGTGAAAAGTTAACTATTGAGTTAGATTATCTTGAACTTATCCAAGCTTGCAATGGAATTGATGAAATTTGGAGTCCTTATGCTGCAATCATGGCAGAGTGTTTCTTAAAACTTAGATTTATGAAGGAGATAGTTTTTAAGCATTATCCAAGAGAGGCTAATCAAGTGGCTCATAATTTAGCTAGTTATTTATAAGAAAACAAGTCTATTGTGTATTGGGACGATGATCCCCCTAGCTTCCTCCTTAGCTCTCTCCTGAATGACGTAACAATTGTTTGATTTGGAGGCTGTAAGTTTTAGACGTACTCTTTTTTCTTACCAGGATACATACCTAAGGGACTGGAAGGTTTTAATGAGGCGGCTTGCAAACCTAATATATTATGATTCAAAAAACATAGCGGAGGCGGACAGGAGGTTTTCTCACCTTGTGTGGTCGCGGTGACCATGGGTAGCCGCCCGGACCTTGAGTTGGCGGACATGGGCCGCTTCACCGGGCATCACTTCTGGCTCGACGCGACCACGGTTCAGGTCTCCATGCCGACGAGTGGTGAGTATCTGCCGGTGTTCGATAGCATCGCCGCTCTCAACGGGCGGTGCAGTGGCAAGGGCCGGTGGCGAGCGACGACATGGCCTTCATGCTGTCGACGTGGTCATGGTTCAGAGGGACACGCTACAGGCCTCGTGTGTCTACATCGAGGGCATCTTGGCGGATGCTCACCAGATCGACATGATAAAGGGACTTTCAGAGCGACAAACATCATCGAAGGCTTCGATGATGCCATCAACTCCAAGGAGAAGTCGACATGTTGCAGGGTTTGGGTGTGGATGGAGAACATGGCGAGCATGGCTCGCCGTGGCCGGCTGGATCCGAAAGAGCCTTTAGAGGTGGACTCGCCGCTTCTCCACTTCCCGGAGCTGGGGATCGAGGTGGACATGGCGGTGCACTCAGGACCGGTGAAGACACTGAGCTATGACGTGATGCTTCATCTCGACCGCGTCATCGACTACTCTTGTTCATCAACGTCCAACACGGAGCATGTGTCACCGCACAGCGGCATGCCTTCGGAGGTGTCCATGGACATCCCAACCACCTTGTGACATGGGCATGACCCTTCGGGTGTCCACTGTTGACATTATATGGTGCGGCCCAACTGAACGCCCACATGACGACCTACTAAGTATCCTGAAGCCCAAGGCAAATTGGCGACTATGAAGCTCAAGACTAGAAAACTCTAGAGTTCGAATCTAACTTATAACCTACTCGAACACGGTATCAAAGATCCAGTATCCCCGTATATAAAGGCTAGTAGGGGCATTCGAGGAAGAGAGATCTCCAGAACCCACGATAGACATACAGAACACACCACCCGAAGCTTACGCAGATTCAATCTACGCAGCCATTGCCATCTTGGCGACTTACAATATTCATCATCAATCAAAAACAAACAAACAGGGTAGGGTTTTTCCTTCGGAGGCCTAAACTTGGATAAACTCGTGTCCTCTTGTCTGACGAAGTCTCTAGGGCATACCTCCTTTCCGAAACCTAAGTTTATAAACCATAGGCATTGTCGTGAAGACCCCACATCAATTGGCGTCGTTCGTGGGAAAATTTACGCGCTGAGATGACAATTTCAATGGCTCACGAAACTAGCGATCATCTACGTCTACTTTGACTACACACATAAAGGCTCGACATCAACGTTGCACCCTGCGTGCGACTACAAAACGACAGCCGGGCGAGTTTTCCGTGGAGCCGAGACGTTGCGCTCGCAAAGTCTTCATCAGATTCGACAAAAAGTACTTCCTCTGTTTTAAAATATAAGATGTTTTAGGTCGTAAAGAAAGTGTATCTAGACTTTTTTTAGTATATAGATTTACTTTAAGCGTAATGTACTAATAGAAGTTTAATAGAAGTTTAGATACGTTTAGTTCACAAACTTAAAATATTTTATATTTTAAAATGAAAGGATTATCTACATGTGTCTTGTTCGAATCAAAGGGCATCATCCATCATGTCCGGATCGAAATCAGTCAAAACGCGTGTCAAGACTAGCCTGCAAAACGACGTCTCGTCTCGAGTCTGCTTCCATTCAAAACAGTAGCAACGTGCAAATCAGACCGGCCCAGGCGGGGCTATGCAGGCAATCACCAAAGAAAAAGTAAAAAAAGAAAGACATGCTCAATACTCAGTTCGATTCTCAAAAGAGCACAACACTGTTCCGAAGGAAGGAAATGATGATTTGACGAGCGGCCGGATTATAGATGGAAGTGGGTCACCATTAGGATACCTTTTACACATTTTAGTTTAAAAAATTAAACAATTTTTTAAAAAATAAAGATGAAAAGCAAAGAAAGAAGCATTCAGATCGGATCAATCGATCAAATTTTTAAGAAAAGATCAGTACAAATGGATATGGAAGCCATGCAAACGACCACTCTGCCGCAACTCCATCCGCTCGCCGCGTCGACTCCGTACGCTTCATGGGCTACTCGACCACCACGTCGACTATGACCGATGTGTCGACTCTGTGTTCGTCGCGTCGATATTTAGGGAACAATATGCTGAAAACAAGTTCTCTAATAGATGCCGATGCTAAAAAAACTATTGAACACGTCCTCCATATACTTCAGTCTTTGGCTATCCTCCGAGAATCATCTTCCTCCATCTCATCATCATCAACTCTCCAGGATCCTAGTGCCACATTGTTTAGCATCATGAACTGACCTCGATTGATAGAAGCTTCCATCGCAGTTCGTTGGAGAAGAGCAGCTTCTTCCCTTATATTACGTCTCTCCTATTCCGGGTGAAAGCTGCCCAATATGTCATAAAGACGAAAATGTAACAAATTAGCTAAACACGAGATTTTATTAGTTTTTTATCAAAACATGCTATATTTCTTTGGTCCCGTTGATATTAAGGACTTGGGGCATCCACCAGAATAACTAGAGAAACTGCCAGGTTTATTCCCTTCCCCAACACAAACTTCTACCATACTCCAGACATACTTTGCCACCACATATTCAAAGAAAAGATGCAAAATCGTTTCCTCTTTATCATAGAATTAACATCTTGTATTCCCACCCATTTTTTCCTTGCCATGCTATGTTTTATTGCAATTGATTGCATCATGCCAGATAACCCAGAACCAAATCTTGATCTTCAGTGGAATCTTTGCTTTCCACGGGTTTTAAATGACATGTCCATCCCACTTGTGCACAAGAAATTGATTTGACTGAAATTTTTCCAATTTCGGTCCATTTCGAGATAGGTATATCATTAGAATCATTAAAAGCAACACTCATCAACATGCTCTGCAATTTTGTCCTCCTCTGCATCGACATTCAACCATCTTATGAAATTCATTCTCCATGTTCTGCTTGCCATGCCATATCAGCCACAGTAATAGTCTATTCATTAATGATATCAAAGAGATCATGAAAATTTATCTTTCAAAGATACAACTCCACACCATGCATCCCGGAAAAAATCTCTTTTTCCATTACCAATAGCAAACATTCTTCCTAGGAACGCAGCGATTCGACCATGGTGTGGGCGTTCCGGTCTTATCCGACGGCCTCAATGCGTGCAAAGATTCGTGCGAGCAAACTTTCACAAACAACCTGGACATTGTACAACTTCGCACTACTATAGGAACGATAGTGGACATGTGCATCTTAGGTTCTCTCTCCTCCCATGTCTCCTCCTTATCCTCTCATGTGGCGGTGTCGTCTCCGCGTCCTCCCCGAGCTCCAGGCCGGTGCCGCCTCCGTCCCGTCGTCCTCACTGCAGTCTCCTCTTCGTCCCACGCGCCGCTCGGGGACTTCTTGCGACCCTCCACCGGCCAACGAGCTCGACCACATCAGCCCCGACCACCTATGTCGATGACATGAGCAAAGCTGCCTCCCTATTCCCTATCTGATTCCGCCCTTCCCGTCTGATTTCTCCACGAACAGCCCTGGTCCGTTGCTGATCTATTGCCTCTGGCCAGGTTCCTCCATTCCCGATCTGTTGGCAGGAAGAACAGAGAAGAAAGATGTTCCAATTTCTTCCATGTATGGAGGAAGGAAATTCTCCTGCAATTTCTTACATGTATGAATTGTTCTAATTTCTTTCATGTTTTATTCATTGGTCTATGTTTTATTGGATCCACGACCTCCTCCTCTTTCTCTTTTTATTGGACTTTTTTTTGCTATATGTTCTTGGTCAGAACATGATAAGAATATATATGTATTGTTCTTGTCAGCTGCAAAAACTGCTTGTTATCAAATTCAATTTCATTTGCTCTTGCTGTTCCGGATTCTTTTCATTAATTGGAACATATCTTTATCGAGAAATTTTATGTACTAAATCTATTAACTAATTCTCTAACCGTACTTACGTGGAGGAATCTGCATAATTTGTGTTTAACAAAAGAACAAATGTTCATTAATTAAATTCTCGTTCCTGATTCAGAATGCTCTATGATACAATCGTAGATTAATTGATTTGTGATTCCAGTAAAAAAATGATACGTGATTACTTCTGGTCTTCTTTGTTCGGTGCTCCCTGTATTCCAAAATGAGTGAGAAATAAGGGAAGAAGGGAGGGTATGTTGTACAAAATTAAAGGGACTACAATATCAGAGGTTGAGATAATTGAGAGTGTCTATTTGAAAAATGTGTGCACCAATCTCAAAGCAAATACAGGAAATGAATGGCCAAAGATAAGACGTTGTCCCTAACGTATGGGTAGAGTTCGATTTTCGTTCTTCCTAGCAGATACATTTTCCTAACATGCAACATGTCTCACCAGCATGCTGAGTCCATGAATCTATGCTTAATATTGGTTATCCCCCTTCAACCAAGTACTTGGATCTCATGAATTGTTGTCCAATGACCATCTTCAGCCTCAAGCTTCCACCACCATTTACAAATTAGACTTAAATTGAATTTCATGAGATCTTTCACTCCCATGACACCTTTCTTTTTTGGCTTGCATATCAATTTCCACTTGACAAGGTGATATTTCCTCTTCTCATTTATATTCCTCTACATAGAATATCTTCTAGGTTTATCGAGCTCCTCCAAGTTAGTTTTATGCAATAGAAAATCACTGAGAGGCGCGATCGAACGGTCAAATATGGCGTGAGAAGCCTCCTATTTGGCTCAGTTATAATATCCCTAATGGAATACAACCATCGAAGACAAACACACATCGATTTTTGTGAAACTCCCTACAATGGATAGACCCCCCCCCCCATCCATCCACCCATCCAACATATTTTTTTAGTCTATCTCCAAGGGAATCCATTTCAAGAATAGTATTCCTCCTAGCATTGAATGATATTCCTAGATATTTCATTGTCTAGTCACAATCTCATATACAGTATATATATAAGGCTGAAATCAATACACACTCTTTCGTCCGGTCGGGATAGGAGTAAGCTAGAAGAATTGGAGTTCCAATTTTGAAGGGTTTCGTGGCATAGTAAATCAAAATTTTCTACGGATGCGAACAGAGGGAAAGCCAAGATCTAATCTAGGAGATGCAAACAACGAGAGAGATTGGATTAGATCTTCATACCCTTGAAGATTCAAGACAATGGAACGCTCGAACGTGGGTGATGTAGTCGTACTCGCTTCTCCTCCTCGCGATCACATCCGATCTAGCACCACAAGTGGTGGTGCCTCCGTGAGATGCACACGTGCAGCACCTCGACGTCTCCTCCTTCCTTGGTCCAGCAAGTATGGTGGAGAGATGGGTTGGATCTACAACGCGACGGCAGTGCAATTGGTGGAGAATTTGCACAGGCTTCGCCACAAGCGGTCGGGAGGGAGAGAGGAGGCAGGCGGCTAGGGTTGGAGGAAGGTGTGGGGGTTGGTGCGCCCACCCCTCTTTATATAGAGGGGCTCAGCCAGCCCTCCCCAAGCCCAAACCGGCGGCCCCAGAGGATAAGGAGTGGGGGGCAAGGAAACCCCCCCTTCTAGAAGGTCTATCTCGAGTTTAAACCTCTCTTGGCCGGTTGGGCCCTATGGGGCCTTGTGCCCCTGGCCCAATGCGGCCAGGGCACTCCCTCATAGGCCCATTCCCTCCCGTAAGGTGTGGCCACGTTGGTCCCTTCCGAAGGTTCTAGAAGCTTCCAGACAATACCGATTAACCCTAACAATTCAACTCCAAAACTGCTTTATATGAATCTTATTCTCCGGACCACTGAACCTCTCGTGATGTCCCGGATCCCATCCGAGACTCAACAAAAACTCATAAACCAATAATCCAATCTATCCTAGCCGAGACACGTTAAGTGTGTGACCTGGAGTTCGAGAATATGCGTACATGATCTTCTATCAATAATCAACAGCGGGGTCTGGAAACCCATATTTACTCCCACACATTCATCGACGATCATATCGGATGAACCACGATTCCAGGATTCAATCAATACCATATGTATATTCCCTTCGTCTCGCGATATTTTACTTGCCCGAGATTTGTTCGTTTGCATCATACCTAGTTCAATCTCGTTCACGTTAGTACTTTACTGCCCGTAATCCGATATCACTTTGTGATTAACTCCTTAACCACATGCTTGCAAGCGGTGTTGATATCGACACGAGTGGGACGAAGTATATCTCCGACTTGGGAGGACAAATCCCATCTCGATACATACAACCCAATGATACTTTCCGATCACCGAGAGACACCTTTATGATCACCCTCTCATAGGATGACGTTTGATGACCTCAAAGCTTTCTCCGATACTGTGAGTTGTATTATCTCATGGTCTAAGGAATACAATATTTGACATAAGAAAAGCTTACAAAGACGAACACGATGACACGATCTAATTGCTTCGCTTAGTTTGGTGCATCCACCATATCATTCTCCCAATGATATGATCTCATTATCAATTGACAACTCATGTCTATGGTTAGGAAACCTTAACCATCATTGATCAATGAGCTAGTCCATAGAGGCGCATTAGGGACACGGTGTTGTTCACAAACCACACAAGTATTAAAGTTTCCGCTAATACAATTCTAGCATGGAATATAAACATTATCATGAACAAGAATTATAATAATAACATCTTTATTATTGCCTCTAGGGCATAATTCCAACAGTCCCACTTGCACTAGAGTCAATAATCTAGTTTACATTTGGCAACAATCTCACACCCATGGCATCGAGGTCTTGATCATGTTTTACACGTGGAAGAGGTTTAGTCAATGGATCTGCGACATTCAGATCTGTATGTACTTTACTAATCTTCAGATCTCCATCTGTTATATAATCTCGGATTATATGAAACTTGCGGTTGATATGCTTGGTCTTTGGATGATATCTTGGTTCCTTAGCGAGTGCTAT
The DNA here is from genome assembly GCA_030063025.1 of Avena longiglumis. Taxonomy (NCBI): domain Eukaryota; kingdom Viridiplantae; phylum Streptophyta; class Magnoliopsida; order Poales; family Poaceae; genus Avena; species Avena longiglumis. Next base: position 21,159,962 of record CP125976.1, read on the forward strand.
GGCGCATGTTGTCACACAATATCTCCAAAGGTCCAATGCACTTGGAACCACGCCAAGCTCGATGATGAAGTTTCGATCCAAACTCCTTCACTTGACGCTTCTGCAGCCATGTATTCCGCTTCCTTTGTAGATCCCGCGATCACGCTTTGCTTTTCTCCACTCACAGCTCCTCCATTCAAAATATACACGTATCCCATCGAGATTTAGAATCATCCTTGTCGGTGTCAAAACTAGCGTCGACGTAACCTTTACGACAAGTCGTTTCATCACCCCATAGACTAAGAACATTTCTTTAGTCCTATATAGGTACTTTAGGATGTTCTTCACGGCTGTCCAAATGTTCCACTCGATCACTTTGATATCTCGTCACAAACTAAGAGCATTGGACACATCCGTCTAGTACACAACATGGCATACATGATGGAACCTATGGCGAGGCATAAGGCACTTTGCTCATAGATTCCCTATCATTTTACCGTGGTGGACACCGAGCCTTGCTCAATATCTTACGACAACGGCGAGTTCTTTTGGCGGCTTCTCCGAGAAGCACTACAACTTCTGGGAAGCCGTTCAAAAAATTACAAGGCTTACAAAGTGGTTAAGGCTAAACTAACTTGGAAGCCTCACAAAATTTTGGAACCGGCTTCCCCAGAAAGCTGGGGGTGGGGTGGCTTCTCGGAGAAGTCGCCAAAAGAACTGGGCCAACATAGGCACTGAACCTTTCTTTGCCTTATCCATTCTGAACCTTTTCAGAACTTTGTCTAGGTATGTACTCTGGCTTAACGCTATCAGGCGTCTTTGTCTATCTCTATAGATCTTGATGCCCAATATATAAGCAGCTTCACCTAGGTCTTTCATTGAAAAACACTTGTTCAAATAACTCTTCACATCGTTAATAATGTTGATGTCATTTCCGATAATCAATATGTCATCCACATATAGTACCAGAAACGTCACCGAGCTCCCACTCACTTTCTTGTAGATACAAACTTCGTAGCAATATGGAACAAATCCAAAGCTCTTGATCACTTGATCAAAACGAAGTTTCCAACTCCGAGATGCTTGCTTCAGTCCAGAAATGGAACGCTGAAGTTTGCATACTTTATCAGCATCCTTAGGATCGACAAAACCTTCGGGTTGCATCATATACAACTCTTCATCAATGTTGCCATTGAGGAACACAGTCTTGACATCCATCTGCCATATTTCATAATCATGAAACGCAGCAATTGCTAATAAAATCCGAATGGACTTAAACATCGCTACGGGAGAGAAATTCTCATCGTAGTCAACACCTTGAACTTGTCGAAAACCTTTCGCGACAAGCCGTGCTTTATAGACGATAACATTACCATCCGCGCATTTTCTTCTTGAAGATCCATTTGCACTCAATGGCCTTTCGTCGCTAGGAGGGTCCACCAAAGTCCATACTTGGTTTTCGCTCATGGATCCCAATTCGATTTCATGGCTTCTAGCCATTTCTCGTCCGGCTCATCATCGCCTCATAGTTCGTAGGTTCACCGCCTTCTACTAACAAGACAACAAGACAGGTTGCTGCATTACCACTCAGGAGGGGCATGCGACCTTGTCGACCTGCGACGTTCAGTAGTAGCATCGTCCGAAGCTTCATGATCCTTGTCATTAGCTTCCTCTATTGTTGGTGTAAGCGGCACTGGAACAATTACAGGTGCTTCGCTACTCTCCAATTCAAGAGAAGTTTCAATAACCTCGTCTAGCTCTACTTTCCTCCCACTCACTTCTTTCGAGAGAAAATCCTTCTCAAGAAAGGAACCGTTCTTTGCGACAAACACTTTGCCTTCGGTTCTGTGATAGAAGGTATACCCAATAGTTTCCTTAGGGTATCCTATGAAGACGCATTTCTCCGCTTTGGGTTCGAGCTTGTCCGGCATCAACTTCTTGACGTAAGCTTCGCATCCCCAAACTTTAAGAAACGACAACTTAGGTTTAGCACCAAACCATAGTTCATACGGTGTCGTCTCAACAGATTTAGATGGAGCCCTATTTAAAGTGAATGCAGCGGTTTCTAATGCATAACCCCAAAATGATAACGCAAATCAAGAAGAGACATCATTGATCGGACCATATCTAATAAGGTTTGATTCCGGCTCGTAGACACACCATTGCTGTGTGGTGTTCGGGTGGCGTGAGTTGCGAAACAATTCCTTGCTTTAAGATGCGTGAGAAAATCATAACTTAAATACTCTTCCACGATCGGATCGTAGAAACTTAATCTTCATTACGATGGTTCTCCACTTCATTCGAAATTCCTTGAACTTTTCAAATGTTTCATATTTATGTTTCATTAAATAGATATACCCATATCTACTTATGTCATCGGTAAAAGTGAGAAAATAGAGATATCCACCGCGCATCAAACACTCATCGGTCCGCATACATCGGTATGTATGATTTCCAACAAGTCCGTTGCTCGCTCCATCATACCGGAGAACGGGGTTTTGATCATCTTGCCCATGAGGCATGGTTCGCATGTGTCAAATGATTCAAAATCAAGAGACTCCAAAAGTCCATCAGAATGGAGTTTCTTCATGCGCTTTACACCAATATGACCTAGACGACAGTGCCACAAATAAGTAGTATTATCACTATCTACTTTGCATCTCTTAGCCTAAATGTTATGGATGTGTGTTTCATCCCTTTCGAGATTTAGAAGAAATAAACCATTCACAATAGGTGCATGACCATAAAAGATGTTACTCATATAAATAGAACAACCATTATTCTCTGATTTAAATGAATAACCGTCTTACAATAAACAAGATCCAGAAATAATGTTCATGCTCAACGCAGGCACATAATAACACTTATTAAGGTTTAAAACTAATCCCGAAGGTAAAACTAAGGAGAGCGTGCCGACGGCCATCACATCAACTCTTGATCCGTTGCCAACGCGCATCGTCACCTCATCCCTCGCAAGCCGCCGTCTATTCCGTAGCTCCTGTTTCGAGTTACAAATATTAGCAACCGAACCGGTATCAAATACCCAGGCACTACAACAAGGGCTAGTAAGGAAAACATTAATAACATGTATATCAAATATACCTTTAATGGTGCCAGCCTTCTTGTCCGCTAAGTACTTTGGACAACAGCTTCCAAAGGACCCTTGTCCTTGTAATAGAAGCACTCTGTGTCCGGCTTAGGACCAGACTTGAGCTTCTTCTCAGCAGGGGCAACGCGCTTGCCGCCGCCTTTCTTGAAGGGCTTCTTTGCATCCTTACCTTTCTTAAAGGTGGGCTTGTTGACCATCAACACATGATTATCCTTTTTGATGTCCACTCCGGCCTTCACTTTGAAGAGCTCGGTGATTGTATCAATGGAACCAATCTGATTATGAGTCACTACAAAACTTTTGTAGGGAGGAGTGATTGCGAACCTCGTCAATCTTGAGCTCCTCGAATCGCATTCCAGTTGCTCAATGCTGAGTGTAGCCCGTCATCTTAATGGCGTGCTCACTAACGGAACTCCCTTCCTACATCTTACGTTAAAGAACTTCGAGAGATCTCATATCTCTTAACGGCCCGAGTCTGAAACATGGTTTTCAGCTCTTCGAGAATCTCAAAGGGCCCGGGATAGTCTTCAAAACGATTTTGAAGTTCCGGTTCCATAGCAAACAACATGGTGCTCTTAATCACACCATAATCATCTTTGCGCGACTGATAGACAGCTTTCTCATCAGCCGGCGCAGTTGCAGTAGGGGGGTCACCTAACGCTTTCCCAAGGACATAGTCCTTTTGACCGCTAGAGAGAATGATTCTTAGATTGCGGAACCAATTGGTGAAGTTAGACCCATTGTTTCTAAGATTTTCCTTCTCAGCAAAAACGTTGAAGTTGAAGTTGGACTTAGCCATGTGATCTACAGTATTTGCAAGTACAAATTAGACTATGTTCATGATAACTAGTTCAACTTAATCAAATTACTAGATGAATTCTACTAAATTCAACATCCTCAAGTTGTTTAGTGAACACGATCCAAATTCACCACACCTAATCCGATCATCACGAGAAGAGATGTGGTTTCAATGGTGGACAACGAAGTGTCGATCATATCATTCATATGACTCATGCTTAACCTTTCGGTTCTTGTGTTCCGAGGCCATGTCCGCATACATGCTAGGCTCGTCAAGTTAGACCCAAGTATTTTCAAGGCAGAAAACTGGCTTGCACCCGTTGTATGTGAGCTTTGATTCTATAGCACCCGATCATCACGTGATGCTTGGACACGATTTAACTTTCATAACGGTGCATACTTGGGGAGAACACGCTTTATCTTGATCTTTATGAGGAATCATCTTATAATGCTACCGTCGCGATCTAAGCATGATAAGATACATAAAAGGATAAACATCACATGCATATAACTTTAATGTGACATGGTATAGCCAATCTTCGCGCAATGATCTCCATCTTGTGCGTGCCGGCATGATCTCCATCACTCCACCATGATTGCCTCTACCACGAATAGCAACTACAACTATTGCTAACTATTTAGCGATAAAGTGAAACTATTACATGGCGTATAAGAAGTTGACTCACGGGTCATACACAATTATAAAGACAACCATATGGCTCCTGCCGGTTGTGTACTCATCGACATGCAAGTCGTGAAACATTACAAAACATGATCATCACATACAATATACACATCACATCTTGGGCCATACCATATCACAGAAAACACTCCCTGCAAAAACAAGTTAGACGCCTCTACTTTGTTGTTGCATGTTTTACGTGGCTTATGGGAGTAGATACTAAGAACGACTCTTACCTACGAAAAGCCACAACGGTGATATTATGGTTGCCAAACTCGGGTGTTAATCCCATGACAACTATAGTGAGAGAAACTGACATCCACCAGCCGCATGTGTGGAACAAGCCACGCGTCAAGTGCGGAGCCGGTCTTGTTGGAATTATACCCTAGAGGCAATAATAAAGATGTTATTATTATAATTCTTGTTCATGATAAAGTTTATATTCCATGCTAGAATTGTATTAAGCGGAAACTTTAATACTTGTGTGGTTTGTAAACAACACCGTGTCCCTAGTACGCCTCTATGGACTAGCTCATTGATCAATGATGGTTAAGGTTTCCTAACCATAGACATGAGTTGTCAATTGATAATGAGATCATATCATTGGAGAATGATATGATGGATGACAAACTAAGCGAAGCAATTAGATCGTATCATCGTGTTCATCTTTGAAGCTTTTCCTATGTCAAATATTGTATTCCTTAGACCATGAGATAATACAACTCCCCGGTATCGAAGAAAGCTTTGAGGTCATCAAACGTCATCCTATGAGAGGGTGATCATAAAGGTGTCTCTCAGGTGATCGGAAAGTATCTGTTGGGTTGTATGTATCGAGATGGGATTTGTCCCTCCCAAGTCGGAGAGATATACTTTGGGCCCACTCAGTAATCGATATCAACACCGCTTGCAAGCATGTGGTTAAGGAGTTAATCACAAAGTAATATCGGATTACGGAACGAGTAAAGTACTTGCTGTGAACGAGATTGAACTAGGTATGACGGTACCGACGATCAAATCTCGGGCAAGTAAAATATCGCGAGACGAAGGGAATATATATATGGGATTGATTGAATCCTGGCATCGTGGTTCATCCGATATGATCATCGATGAATGTGTGGAGTAAATATGGGTGCCTGCACCCGCTGTTGATTATTGATAGAAGATCATGTCTCGCATATTCTCGAACCCGCAGGTCACACACTTAACGTGTCTCGACGCTAGGATAGATTGGATAATTGGTTTATGAGTTTTTGTGAGTCTCGGATGGGATCCGGACATCACGAGAGGTTCCAGAGTGGTCCGAGAATAAGATTCATATAAGGCAGTTTTGGAGTTCGAATTGTTCCGGTTAATCGGTATTGTACCTAAGCTTCTAGAACCTTCCTAAGGGGACCAACGTGGCCCCACCTTCCGGAGGGGCATGGGACTATGAGGGAGTGTCTGGATGCATTGGGCCAGGCACAAGGCCCCATAGGGCCCAGCCGATCCTAGAGAGTTTAAATTCGCTTAAACTAGAGATAGGGTTTCTAGATGGGGAGAGTCCTTGCCCCCACTTCTCCCTCCCTTGGCCTTGCCCAAGGCTTGAGGAGGGGCAGGGCTGGCCGCCTCTATATAAAGAGGGCTGGGCCTCCCTCCCCCTACACCTTGCCTCCAAACTCTAGTTGCCCCTGCCGCCTTCCTCTCCCTCCCGATCGCTTGTAGGCGAAGCCTGCTGCAGAAATTCTCCACCATATACGCCACGCCGTGTTGTAGATCCAATCTATCTCCACCATACTTGCTGGTCCGAGGAAGGAGGATACGCCGAGGTGCTGCACGTGTGCATCTCACGGAGGCACCGCCACTTGTGGTGCTAGATCGGATCGGATCGCGAGGAGGAGAAGCGAGTACGACTACATCACCCACGCTCCGAACATTCCATGCGCGAATCTTCAAGGGTATGAATATCTAATCCAATCTCTCTCATTGATTGCATCTCCTAGATTAGATCTTGGCCTTCCTCTGCTCGCATCCGTAGAAAATTTTGATTTACTATGTCGCTAAACCTTCAAGGGTATCGAGCTAGATCTATGCGTAGATGTGTTTCACGAGAACGCAACATGGTTGTTGCGGGCGTTGATGTTTTCTCGCTGCAAGCCTCTTGTTTGTGTTCTTCTTATGACGCGATAGTGAGATTGAAGAGGTCCGTGCCAACCTTACGCGACGCCGTCATGAGACCGCTCAGACTTGACGTGTGGCTTGTACCACACATGCGGTGGTGGATGTCTTTCTCACTATAGTTGTCATGGGATTAACACCAAGTTTGCAACCATAATATCACCGTTGTGGCTTTCCGTAGGTAAGAATCGTTTTAGCATCTACTCCCATAAGCCACGTAAAACATGCAACAACAAAGTAGAGGCTAACTTGTTTTTGCAGGAGTGTTTTCTCGTGATATGGTATGGCCCAAGATGTGATGTGTATATTGTATGCGATGATCATGTTTTGTAATGTTTCACGACTTGCATGTCGATGAGTACACAACCGAAGGAGCCATATGGTTGTCTTTATAATTATGTATGACTCAAGAAGTCAACTTCTTATACGCCATGTAATAGCTTTACTTTATCGCTAAGTAGTTAGCAATAGTTGTAGTTGCTATTCGTGGTGGAGGCAATCATGGTGGAGTGATGGAGATCATGCCGGAACGCACAAGATGGAGATTATTGCGCGAAGATTGGCTATACCATGTCACATAAAGTTATATGCATGTGATATTTATCCTTTTATGTATCTTATTATGCTTAGATCGCGACGGTAGCATTATAAGATGATTCCTCACTTAAAGATCAAGATAAAAACTGTGTTCTCCCCAAGTATGCACCGTTGAGAAAGTTCACGTGTCCAAGCATCACGTGATGATCAAAGTGCTATAGACTCTACGCACATACAACGGGTGCAAGCCGCTTTGCACACGCGAAATACTTGGGTCTAGCTTTGAGCCTAGCATGTACGCATATGGCCTCGGAACACAAGAACCAAAAGGTTAAGCATGAGTCATATGAATGATATGATCGACACTTTGTTGTCCACCATTGAAACCACATCTCTTCTCGTTATGATCAGATTAGGTGTGGTGAATTTGGATCGTGTTCGCTAAACAACTTGAGGGATGTTGAATTTAGTGGAGTTCATCTAGTAATTTGATTAAGTTGAACTATTTATCATGAACATAGTCTAAATTGTACTTGCAACATGTAGATCACATGGCCAAGTCCAACTTCAACTTCAACGCTTTTGCCGAGAAGGAAAAGCTTAGAAACAATGGGTCTAACTTCACCAATTGGTTCCGCAATCTAAGAATCATTCGTTCGAGGACAAAAGGACTATGTCCTTGGGAAAGCGTTAGGTGACCCTCGTCGCAATCGCTACGGCCGATGAGAAAGCTCCTATCAGCAAGAAAGATGATTATGGTGTGATTAAGAGCACCATGTTGTTTGCTATGGAACCGAGCTTCAAAATCGCTTTGAAGAGTACCCGCCCTTTGATATTCTCGGAGCCGAAACCATGTTTCTCAGCCCATTCTGAGAGATATGAGATCTCCGAAAAGTTCTTTAACTGCAAAATGGAGGAAGGGAGTTCCGTTAGTGAGCACGCCATAAAGATGACGGGCTACACTCAACGCCTTGAGCAATTGGAATGCACGATTCCAGAGGAGCTCAAGATTGACAGGGTTCTGCAAATCACTCCCTCCCAGCTACAAAAGTTTTGTAGTGACTCATAATCATATTGGTTCCACTGATACGATCACCGAGCTCTTCGCAAAGTCAAGGTCATGAGGTGGACATCAAGAAGGATAATCATGTGTTGATGGTCAACAAGCCCACCTTTAAGAAAGGTAAGGGTGCAAAGAAGCCCTTCAAGAAGGGCGGCAAGCGCACTGCCCCTGCTGAGAAGAAGCTCAAGTCTGGTCCTAAGCCAGACACTGAGTGCTTCTATTGCAAGGACAAGGGTCATCGAAGAATCGTCCAAGTACTTAGCGGACAAGAAGTCCGCACCATCAAAGGTATATTTGATATACATGTTATTGATGTTTTCCTTACTAGCCCTCGTAGTGCCGGGTATTTGATACGTTCGGCCATAATATTTGTAACTCAAACAGAGCTACGGAATAGACGGCGACTTGCGAGGGATGAGGTGACGATGCGCTGGCAACGGATCAAGAGTTGATGTGATGGCCGTCAGACGCTTCTCCTTAGTTTTACCTTCGGATTAGTTTTAAACCTTAATAAATGTTATTATGTGCCCGCTGAGCATGAATATTATTTCGATCGTGTTTATTGCAAGACGGTTATTCATTTAAATCGAGAATAATGGTTGTTCTATTTATATGAGTAACATCTTTATGGTCATGCACCTATTGTGAAGGTTTATTTCTTCTAAATCTCGAAGGATGAAACACACATCCATAACATTGAGGCTAAGAGATGCAAAGTAGATAGTGATAATACTACTTATTTGTGGCAATCGCTGCTCAGGTCATATTGGTGTAAAGCGCATGAAGAAACTCCATTCGATGGACTTTTGGAGTCTCTTGATTTTGAATCATTTGACACATGCAACCATGCCTCATGGGCAAGATGATCAAAACCCGCTTCTCCTAGATGATGGAGCGAGCAACGGACTTGTTGGAAATCATACACCGATGTATGCGGACCGGTGAGTGTTTCGACGTGCGTGGATATCGCTATTTTCTCACTTTTACCGATGACTTAAGTAGATATGGGTATATCTATTTAATGAAACATAAATATGAAACATTTGAAAAGTTCAAGGAATTTCGTAATGAAGTGGAGAACCATCGTAATGTAAAGATTAAGTTTCTACGATCCGATCGTGGGGCAGTATTTAAGTTATGATTTTCTCACGCATCTTAAAGCAAGCGGAATTGTTTCAACTCACGCCACCCGAACACCACAAATAAGAATGGTGTGTCAACGCCGAATCAAACCTTATTAGATATGGTCCGATCAATGATGTCTCTTCGATTTGCCGTTATCATTTTGGGGTTATGCATTAGAAACCGCTGCATTCACTTTAAATAGGGCTCCATCTAAACTGCTGAGACGACACCGTATGAACTATGGTTTGGTGCTAAACCTAAGTTGTCGCTTAAAGTTTGGGGATGTGAAGCTTACGCCAAGAAGTTGATGCCGACAAGCTCGAACCCAAAGCGAGAAATGCGTCTTCATAGGATACCCCAAGGAAACTATTGGGTATACCTTCTATCACGTAACCGAAGGCAAAGTGTTTGTCGTGAAGAACGGTTCCTTTCTTGAGAAGGAGTTTCTCTCGAAAGAAGTGAGTGGGAGGAAAGTAGAGCTTGACGAGGTTATTGAACCTTCTCTTGAATTGAGAGTAGCGCGACACTGAAATTGTTCCAAAGGTCACCGCACTAACAATAGAGGAAGCTAATGACAAGGATCATGAAGCTTCGGATGATGTCACTCGAACGTCAGGTCGACAAGGTCGCGTGCCCCTCCCGAGTGGTACGGGCGACCTGTCTTGACTGCCTTGCTATTAGAAGACAAAGGAACCTCGAACTATGATGAGGAAGCGATGGTGAGCCTGACTCGAGAAATGGTGGAAGCCATGAACCGAATTGGGATCCATGAGAGAAAACCAAGTATGGACTTTGGTGGACCCTCCTAGCGATCGAAAGTCCGTTGAGTGCAAATGGATATTCAAGAAGAAAACGGACACGGATGGTAATGTTACCGTCTATAAAGCACGGCTTGTCGCAAAAGGTTTTCGACAAGTTCAAGGTGTTGACTACGATGAGACTTTCTCCCGTAGCGATGTTTAAGTCCATTCGATTTTATTAGCAATTGCTGCTTCATGATTATGAAATATGGCGATGGATGTCAAGATCGTTCCTCAATGGCAACATTGATGAAGAGTTGTATATGATGCAACCCGAAGGTTTTGTCGATCCTAAGGATGCCGATAAAGTATGCAAACTTCAGATTCCATTTATGGATCAAGCAAGCATCTCGAGTTGAACCTTCGCTTTGATCAAGTGATCAAAAGCTTTGGATTTGTTCCAAATTGCTACCAAGCTTGCATATACAAGAAAGTGAGTGGGAGCTCGGTGACGTTTCTGGTACTATATGTGGATGACATATTGATTATTAGAAATGACATCAACATGCTTAACGATGTGAAGAGTTATTTGAACAAGTGTTTTTCAATGAAAGACCTAGGTGAAGTGAAGCTGCTTATATATTGGGCATCAAAATCTATAGAGATAGACAAAGACGCTCGATAGCTTTTTTTAGTACATACCTAGACAAAGTTCTAAAAGGTTCGTAATGGATAAGGCAAAGAAAGGTTCAAAGGCATATGTTGTCGTAAGATATTGAGCAAGGCTCGGTCCAGCCACGGTAAATGATAGGGAAGCTATGAGCAAAGTGCCTTATGCCTCGCCATAGGTTCCATCATGTATGCCATGTTGTGTACTAGTCCTGATGTGTCCAATGCTCTTAGTTTGACGAAGCGATATCAAAGTGATCCAGAGTGGAACATCGACAGCCATGAAGAACATCCTAAAGTACCTAAATAGGACTAAAGAAATGTTCTTAGTCTATGGGTGATGAACAATTGTCGTAAAAGGTTACGTCGACGCTAGTTTTGACACCGACAAGGATGATTCCAAATCTCGCAGTGATACGTTTATATTTTGAATGGAGGAGCAGGAGTAGAAGTCAAGCAAAGCGTGATCATGGATCTACAAAGGAAGCGGAATACATGGTCCGCAGGTTGGCCAAGTGAAGGAGTTTGGATCAAACTTCATCATCGAGCTTGGCGTGGTTCCAAGTGCATTGGACCCACCGGAGATATTGTGTGACAACATCGCGCCATAGCACTTGCTAAGGAACCAAGATATCATCCAAAGACCAAGCATATCAACCGCAAGTTTCATATAACTGAGATTATATTGCGATGGAGATCAAGATTAGCAAAGTACACATACATCTCGAATGTCGCAGATCCATTGACTAAACCTCTTCCACGTGTAAAACATGATCAAGACTCGAGGCCATGGGTGTGAGATTGTTGCCAAATGTAAACTAGTTTATTGACTCTAGTGGGAGATCGTTGAATTATGCCTAGAGGCAATAATAAAGATGTAATTATTATAATTCTTGTTCATGATAAAGTTTATATTCCATGCTAGAATTGTATTATGGACTAGCTCAACATGAGTTGTCAATTGATAATGAGATCATTTCATTGGAGAATGGATCGGATGTATGTATCGAGATGGAATTGTCCTCCTAGGCGGAGATAAAATACTAGATTGAACTAGGTATGAATCTCGATATATATGGGATTGATTGAATGTTCATCCGATATGATCATCCGTTGTTGATTATTGAAGATCATGGATGGGATGAGAATAAGATTCATACCTCCAACGTGGCCCCACCTGAGGAGGGGCATGGGCCATGAGAGTGTCCTGGCGCATTGGTCCAGGGCACAAGCCCCCCCATAGGGCCAATCCTAGAGTTTAAATTCGTTTAAACTAGAGATAGGGTTTCTAGGGGAGAGTCCTTGCCCCACTTCTCCCTGGCCGCCGCCCAAGGCTTGGAGGAGGAAAGGGCTGGCCTCCCCCTATATAAAGAGGGTTGGCCCCCCTCCCCACACATTGCCTTCAAACCCTAGTTGCCCTCGCTTCCTCTCTCCTCATTGTTTGAAGTAACCTGCTGAAATTCTCCACCATATACACCACGCCGTGTTGTAGATCCAATCTATCTCTCCACCATACTTGGTCCGAGGAAGGAGGAGACATCGAGGTGCACGCAGCATCTCACGGAGGCACCGCCACTTGTGGTGCTAGATCGGATCGCGAGGAGGAGAAGCGAGTATGGACACATCACCCACGTTCCGACGAACGTTCCGCTGTGCGAATCTTAAAGGGTATTAAGATCTAATCCAATCTCTCTCATTGATTGCATCTCCTAGATTAGATCTTGGCCTTCCCTCTGTTTGCATCCGTAGAAAATTTTGATTTACTATGTCGCGAAACCCATCAGGTCTCGCGAACGACGTCGCGTAAGGTTGGCCTAGACCGCTTCAATCTCACTATCCCGCGTCATAAGAAGAACACAAACAAGAGGCTTGCAACAGAAAATATCAACGCCCGCAACAACCATGTTGCGTTCTACTCGTGAAACACATCTACGCATAGATCTAGCTCTGATACCACTGAAGGGTTTCGCGGTATAGTAAATCAAAATTTTCTACGGATGCGAACAGAGGGAAAGTCAAGATCTAATCTAGGAGATGCAAACAACGAGAGAGATTGGATTAGATCTTCATACCCTTGAAGATTCGACAGTGAACGCTCGTTTAACGTGGGTGATGTAGTCGTACTCGCTTCTCCTCCTCGCGATCCGATCCGATCTAGCACCACAAGTGGCGGTGCCTCCGTGAGATGCACACGCAAAGACTGACGTATCCTCCTTCCTTGGTCCAGCAAGTATGGTGGAGAGATGGGATGGATCTACAACGCGACGGGCCAGGCAATTGGTGGAGAATTTCTACAGCAGGCTTCGCCACAAGCAATGGGAGGAGAGAGGAGGGCGCAGGTGGCTAGGGTTGGAGGAAGGTGGGGTGTGGTGCGCCCCCACCCTCTTTATATAGAGGGGCGCCCCAGCCCCTCCCCAAGCCCAAACCGCGCCAAAGGATAAGGATGGGGGCAAGGAAACCCCCTTCTAGAAGGTCTATCTCGAGTTTAAACCTCTTGGCCGGCTGGGCCCTATGGGGCCTTGTGCCTGGCCCAATGCGGCCAGGCACTCCTCATAGTCCCATGCCCTCCCTAAGGTGTGGCCACGTTGGTCCCTTCCCAAGGTTCTAGAAGCTTCCCAGATAATACCGATTAACCCTAACAATTCAACTCCAAAACTGCACCGCTTTATATGAATCTTATTCTCCTGACCACCGAACCTCTCGTGATGTCCCGGATCCCATCCGAGACTCCGAACAAAAACTCATAAACCAATAATCTAATCTATCCTAGCGTCGAGACACGTTAAGTGTGTGACCCTGCGGGTTCGAGAATATGCAGACATGATCTTCTATCAATAATCAACAGCGGGGTCTGGAAACCCATATTTACTCCCACACATTCATCGATGATCATATCGGATGAACCACGATGCCAGGATTCAATCAATACCATATGTATATTCCCTTTGTCTCGCGATATTTTACTTGCCCGAGATTTGATCGTCGGTACCGTCATACCTAGTTCAATCTTGTTCAGAGCAAGTACTTTACTCGTTCCGTAATCCGATATCACTTTGTGATTAACTCCTTAACCACATGCTTGCAAGCGGTGTTGATATCGACACGAGTGGGACCAAGTATATCTCTCCGACTTGGGAGGGACAAATCCCATCTCGATACATACAACCCAACAGATACTTTCCGATCACCTGAGAGACACCTTTATGATCACCCTCTCATAGGATGACATTTGATGACCTCAAAGCTTTCTTCCGATACCAGGGAGTTGTATTATCTCATGGTCTAAGGAATACAATATTCGACATAAGAAAAGCTTCGCAAAGACGAACACGATGACACGATCTAATTGCTTCGCTTAGTTTGGGTCGGCCCACCATATCATTCTCCCAATGATATGATCTCATTATCAATTGACAACTCATGTCTATGGTTAGGAAACCTTAACCATCATTGATCAATGAGCTAGTCCATAGAGGCGTACTAGGGACACGGTGTTGTTCACAAACCACACAAGTATTAAAGTTTCCGCTTAATACAATTCTAGCATGGAATATAAACATTATCATGAACAAGAATTATAATAATAACATCTTTATTATTGCCTCTAGGGCATAATTCCAACAAATTTATCCCGCGATCAAACTCGTCTCATAATTCTTGTAGAGACCGAGCTCTAGTGCAACCAGACGATCATTCGGGTAAAGAAACAATTTAGTGCATGAGATATCCGATCTATAACCGGGAGTGAGAGGCAGTTTGTCCGGTAGAGACATTAGTAAGTTTATTGGTCATGTGTGACTCAATTTATTCAATCCCACTATATTAGTTTGTTTGAGTAATATTACCTCCATTCCAACAAAGAAGGCACTTATTAAAAATGTGTTTTTACCAAGAATTATAGTTCAAATAAATAAGTTATTTTTAGATCAACATGGATCATCATCCCCATCAATGCATTAATGAAACATGAAAATATGTGGGTATTATGGTCCCACTTCCTATTCAACTGTCTTTACTCCACTCAAATTTGAATCATGATCAAAGATTGACTTGGGCTCAGGACTTCAACCCTAGAGACTTGGTAGATGCATATTGTTCATGCTGGCCACGGAACATGGAAAGACATGACCATGCACATTGATACGTCGGAAACGTATCTATATTTTTTGATGTTCCATGCTTGTTTAGTATCTACTTTGTTTTTCTTTGTCCACACTTTGAGGTGTTTTTCATATGTTTTCTGGTACTAACCTATTAAAAAGTTTCCACAGTACCAGTTGCCTGTTTTCTGCTATTTTTGGTTCCAGAAAAGCTAGTAAGGAAATATTCTCGGAATTGGACGGGACGAAAGCCAAAGTCAATATTTGACCGAGGAGAACACGGAGTCGAGAGGAGAGACGGAGGGGAGTGTTGGTTGTGCTTGGTGCACTTCGTTGGAAACCCCAAGAGCAATGTGTGATGAGCACAACAGCAAGTTTTCCCTCAGTAAGAATCGAACCAGTAGGAGGAAGGAAATGTCCCAAAGGTGTTGCAAGCAACATAGAAACCTACAAAACACAAAGTCAAGACTTTTCCCCAACGAATATGTGAGGTTGTCAAGCTCACCGGTTTACTGTAACAAAGGATTAAATATATGGTGTGGAAGGTAATGGTGGTTTGCAACAAGTAAACAGTAATAGTGGAAGATGTATCAATGGTAAAGATTGGACCGGGTTTCATAGTTCACTAGAAGTGCTCTTCTTAGATAAACAACATGGCATGAAGGGTAAACAAATTACAACAGGTAAATTGACAGGAACTAAGCAAGGTATAACAATGCAATACCTAACAAAAACATCCTATGAGATTCGATTGGGCAATACAACAAGATACATAGACCACCATCCAACTGCATCTATGACTAGTAGTCCATCTTTGGGTTATCATCCGAACCCCCTCCAGTATTAAGTTGCAAGCAACAGACAACTGCTTTAAGCAAAGTGTGTAAGGTAAACAATCCACTTGTTTCATGAACAAGAGACCGTTGTTTTCTCCCTAGTGGCAATAGCACATCTACAACAGAAGAGATTTCTGTCACTTCCCTTGGAAATTAGAGGCATGAACTCACTATCGAGCATAAATACCCCCTCTTGAAGTCACTAGCAACTACTTGGCCAAGATAGCTAATAACAACAGAGAGCATGCAAGATCACAAACAACACAGACATGATAGAATCATAAAGACAGAACCATTAATCAATCTGACATAGTAATCTCAATATCCATCGGATCCCCGCAAACACAACATGCATGATTACAAATATATTAGATCTTGATCATGAACGGAGATCACAAGATTTATACATGAAAGCACAAGTAGGAGATACAACCATCTAGCTACTACATGGACCCGTAGTCCAAGATGGAACTACTCACGCATCATACCGGAGAAGAAGGCCTCTTGGATGATTTCCCCTCCGGCAGGGTGCCGAGAAGAACTTCAGATCCCCTGATATAGGGACGATGGTGGCGGCGGCTACAGACAGTTTCGTGGAGTTCTGATCGGGTGTCTAGGGTTTCTGCATCAGGGGCTTCTTATAGGCGAAGAGGCGAGGCTGGGAGGCAACCAGGGGGGCCACACCCTGCCTAGGCGCGGGCCCACCCTGTCTGCGCCTAGGGGGGTCTGGCCGCCCTGTCTTGCCTCTCCGTCTCTCCTCTGGAATTCGTGATCCCACGGTAAAATATTGACTTTGGCTTTTGTCCCGTCAAATTCCTAGGATATTGATTTTCTGCATTTCTAGAACCAAAAACAGAATAAAACAGGCTACTGGCACTGTGGCAACTTGTTAATAGGTTAGTTCCAGAAAAGATATAAAAACACCTTAAAGTGTAGACAAAGCAAATCAAAGTAGATACTAAACAAGCATGGAACAACAAAAATTATAGATACGTTTCCGACGTATCAAGCATCCCCAAGCTTAACTCCTGCTCGTCCTCGAGTAGGTAAGTGATAAAAGAATAATTTTTGAGGTGACATGCACCTTCACAATAAAAATCACACCATTTTCAAGCGTTGAAAGCTGGGATCAAAGAACTCTAAACATGTGCATGAAATATGAAGTTCTAACAATAAGATAAAGTAACTATGCATGCAACATGAAAGGCTACAAACAAAGATCATGAATAACATGCATTAAAAAACGTTTGTTTGTTTCACATACAGAAAACATGGCATAGTGGCAATCAGCTTGTCCCTCATAGAGTAGCAAATAGATGCATATGACACTTTCAAAGTTTATAAGAGTGACTAGAAACAAATAGCACAAGAACAAGCAATATCACAATATGCATCAATCAGTAAGTTTTGGAACACTGCACATAGAACTAAGAATGACAACTATGCTCTCTTAATGGTGCCTAAAGGTAGAAGGTGGAGACTCAATAATAGTGGAAGAAAGGCCCTTCATAAAGGGAAGCAGGGATTTCAAGTTTCAAAAAGAGCTTCCAAAAATTATGGTACTTGTTAGCTTTCAGCCCTCATTGCCCCTATCATAAGCATCTTGAAGTGATTAAGGTTAAAGTGAACAAACTATGTAGTATATGCTTGACAAAGTATAAGTTAGCAATCTCAAGTCCCTTGAATACGAGGGCCACACCTCATGCTACTCAACTTCAATCACCTGTAAGTTCTTGTCATTGTAAGTACATAT
Organism: Avena longiglumis; assembly: GCA_030063025.1. NCBI lineage: Eukaryota > Viridiplantae > Streptophyta > Magnoliopsida > Poales > Poaceae > Avena > Avena longiglumis. The sequence continues at coordinate 21,177,507 of CP125976.1, forward strand.
GTATCATAGAGAACCGCCAACGGGGTACCCTTGCACATGGTACATGAGCTATCCCGTAACCAAAATGACAAGGCAAGCAGACAATGAGCATCTCAGCAATCTTTTTATTTACTATGTGCATAGCTTTTTATTGAGGATGCTTCACAGATAGATCACTATGGTGATGCTGCAAGTTTCCACCATGATTAGGCATGGCTTAGGCTAGTGGCCCAGGCTTTTCTCTAACACAAAATACATACTCCATGTACTTACAAATTCCCTCTTTATTTCACACGGGTGACATCCATAGACAAAAGAGCATGATATCAGCTGAGTACAAAGTACAAGTGCAATGTTGAAAATGTTCCCCATGACAACATGGTTCTGCTAATTCTAACGTATAAGTGCAAGCATATACAACATAGACGATACAATGGTTCAAGTTTATTAGGGGCAAAGAATATAAAGTGTGTCATAAAGTTTGTGAGAGCTTTAATCACTAAGTTTTCACTTAACAAAATAGTTTTTAATTGGAAGATAGCTGAAAACAAGAATATACTTGGAATGGTGTAACACACCATACATAGGAGTTTATAGTGGACACTTTGGAATAACTGGGTTTCTTTGGAGTTGGAAGCATGAGTAGAGCTTAGTCATGCAAGTGGAGGCTAGCAAAATACTGGAGCAACCAACTAAGAGAGCAATAATGGCCATAATCATGCAGAGCGACAAAACATTACTAATAAAAGCATAGAGTGGTACTACAAGTCAAGGACTAAATCATCATAGAGGCTATGGTGACTTGTCATAGTCATACATGGTGTGAGCATGTGACCAAGTCAACCCAAATAAAGCATCAAAGGAGAATACCACAATACTATGCCTTTGCATGCTAAAACAACGAATAATTTCTTAAAGGCACACTAAGCAATCCCAATTGTTTGGAACAAGACATGCTACATCAATAATCACTAAGCATAAGGTCAAAACAATACCTAGCATGTCATGCTAAAGTCTAAGTCACAGTCAATGCAAGCTCCTCTTGCACTTTCAAGGAGGAACTTCCTACTCCTTTCCAACACCAGTCGACTTATTTGAAACAACACATCAAGAACAGTGGTCCAAACTTCTTTATTCAAGCAAACTAAACAAACTAAGCAAAGCAAACAAAAACTAAGACGCTCCAAGAACAACACAACCGTGCATGAAACAATAAAAACGAAGTGTCTAGACAGACCTGAACTTTTTATTGATGAAGAAGGGGATGCCTTGGGCATCCCCAAGCTTTGACGCTTGTACTTCTTGGATATTTCTTGGGGTGACACCGGGGTGGCATCCCCAAGCTTGAGCTTTTGTCCATTCTCCATTTCATTACATCATTCTCTCTTTACACCTGAAATTTTTCCTTCATACAAAACTTCACACAATCTTCATTAGCAACATTAGTGTATTCAAAAGATAATAAACCTTTAGGCAAAGCTTTGGAACAGCAAAACTTTTCACTAAAAACACAAGCTACTATAGCAACTCCTTCAAAAAAAAGCTCAATTCCCCGAAAGAGAACTCAAAAAGGAATCAGTAAGAAGCAAATGCAAATAATTGCAGAAATATGTCAACACAGACCAGCAGATAGAAACCGATTTTTTCAAAAATCTTCTATTGCTCCAATCAAAAAGTGTTGAACTAACGAAAGTTAGCTAACATAATGGGGTTTTATTCGTAAATTTTCAGCTCCATCCGACATACAGAGACTCCTCACGAATTTTTATGGTGGAGGACATAAATCTGTTCCGGGATAGCAACTCCCCAAATCTTACTTCCCTCTCATTAGAGGTCATTCTTGGCACAAAAAGCAAACAAAAAGGATAAGGATAGGTCATTACTGAAGTAATAACTTCCAAGACTCAAGGATACCGTTGGGTTATCTCCCAATAAGTACTTTTCTTTAACGCCTTTAAGTTAGGATTGATAGTTTGAGAAGATGCTCTCATAAGAAATATGAACTGAGATAAAAGAGACATCAAGAACCAAATTCAAAACATACATAAGTCTAACCCACTTCCTATGCATAGTAATCTTGTAAAGGAACAAGTCATGAAAGCACAAAGCAACACGCATAGGAAAGCAAAACTAGTGCAACTTCAAGACTTTCAACATAAAGACAGAAAACTTAATATTATTGAGATGCATAAAACCATGTTTACCTCTCTCATAATAATTTTTCAGTAGCCTCATGAATAAACTCAACAATATATCTATCACATAAAGCATGTTTTTCATGATCTACAAACACATAATTTTTGTCAAGCTCAAAAATAGTGGGATTAAAACCTTCATAGGTTTTACCCAAAGTAGATATTTCAAACGAATCCATAGGAACATAACATTCATCCTCCTTTGGTAAGTATGGGGGACAATCAAATATTGTAAGGGATAAAGAGTTACTCTCATTAGAAGGTAGGCATGGGTAGATCCATTGTTCCTCCTTTTGTTTATCACTCTCCTCCTCTTTTTCATCTAATGAGCTTTCAGTTTCAGCAATTTCTTCTTCCATAGGCTCCTGCAAGGAGTTAGTCTCTTCCATCTATGGAAAGCATCTATTGAAATATTCAATAAAATAACTATTTTCTTCCTTGTAATTATCAAAGCAGAATTTCAGTATCTCATAAACCTCGCATTCATAAGGCGCATCATCAGTGTTTTCAAGCAAACTGGAAAGTTCAAATGCACCCTTGAAGACAATAAATTCTTCAATTTGTTCCACATCATCAAAGTCATAATTTCCTTTAACATAAGAGGATATGGTAACATTATCATTATACTCACATTGAAAAGGTAGGTGTTTATACCTCCTACAACAACAAGATTTATCAAATCAATAAGTAACATTATAAGTGGAGCACACCTCTCTAGCAATAGTATTCAACTTATCAATTTTTTGCCATAAGTGTTTCCCTTTTTGTGACAAACGGTGTTCCTTATAATAATACTTTTGTTCTTCCGTGAACCCACCTTGCCAATAATAACTAGTTTCAAAGAAACCATCCATTGATAGAAAGCATGACCAAGCAAGGAAATAGCAGACCAACAACTAGAGTAGGAACTAATTTTTTGTGTTTTTGAATAAAGGAAGCAAACCAAAGTAGACTATTTTTTTTGGAGTTTTTGAAAACAAGAGGCAAACAAAACCAAGCAAAAGAAACTAAGCAAACTAAAAACAAAGTAAAGAGAAAGGAAGTGGAGGACTCTCCTTGTGAAGACGTCCTTAGCCTCTCCGGCAACAGCGCCAGAAAAGTCTTGTTGGCTGTGCTTGGTGCACTTCGTTGGAAACCCCAAGAGCAAGGTGTGATGAACACAACATCAAGTTTTCCCTCAGTAATAAACCGAGGTTTTCGAACCAGTAGGAGGAAGGAAACGTCCCAAAGGTGTTGCAAGCAACGTGGAAACCTGCACAACACAAACTCAAGACTTTGCCCCAATGAATCAGTGAGGTTGTCAAGCTCACCGGTTTGCTGTAACAAAGGATTAAACGTATGGTGTGGAAGGTAATGGTGGTTTGCAGCAAGTAAACAGTAACAATGGAAGATGTATCAATGGTAAATATTGGACTGGGGTCCATAGTTCACTAGAGGTGCTATCCTTAGATAAACAACATGGCATGAAGGGTAAACAAATTACAGCAGGGAAATTGACAGGAACTAAGCAAGGCATAACAATGCAATACCAGATAAAAAGATCCTATGAGATTCGATTGGGCAATACAACAAGATACATAAAACGCCATCCAACTTCATCTATTACTAGTAGTCCACCTTTGGGTTATCATCTGAACCCCCTCCAGTATTAAGTTGCAAGCAACAGACAACTGCTTTAAGCAAAGTGTGTAAGGTAAACAATCCACTTGTTTCATGAACAAGAGACCGTTGTTTTCTCCCTAGTGGCAATAGCACATCTACAACAGAAGAGATTTCTGTCACTTCCCTTGGAAACTAGAGGCATGAACCCACTATCGAGCATAAATACCCCCTCTTGAAGTCACTAGCAACTACTTGGCCAAGATAGCTAATAACAACAGAGAGCATGCAAGATCACAAACAACACAGACATGATAGAATCATAAAGACAAAACCATTAATCAATCTGACATAGTAATCTCAATATCCATCGGATCCCCGCAAACACAACATGCATGATTACAAATATATTAGATCTTGATCATGAACGGAGATCGCAAGATCTATACATGAAAGCACAAGTAGGAGATACAACCATCTAGCTACTACATGGACCCGTAGTCCAATATGGAACTACTCACGCATCATACCGGAGAAGAAGGCCTCTTGGATGATTTCCCCTCCGGCAGGGTGCCGAGAAGAACTTCAGATCCCCTGATATAGGGACAATGGTGGCGACGACTACAGATGGTTTCATGGAGTTTTGATTGGGTGTCTAGGGTTTCTGCATCACGGGTTTCTTATAGGCGAAGAGGCGAGGCTGGGAGGCAACCAGGGGGGCCACACCCTGCCTAGACGCGGACCCACCCTGGCCGCGCCTAGGGGGGTCTGGCCGCCCTGGCTTGTCTCTCTGTCTCTCATCTGGACTTCGTGTCGCCCACGGTAAAATATTGACTTTGGCTTTTGTCCCGTCCAATTCCGAGAATATTGATTTTCTGCATTTCTGGAACCAAAAACAGAAGAAAATAGGCAACTGGCATTGTGGCAACTTGTTAATAGGTTAGTTCCAGAAAAATATATAAAAACACCTCAAAGTGTAGACAAAGCAAAGCAAAGTAGATACTAAACAAGCATGGAACATCAAAAATTATAGATACGTTTCCGACGTATCAGGGAGCCACAGGGCGGCCACACCCCCGGCGTGGGCCATGCCTGGGCAGGGTGTGTCCCCCCTGGCTGCCTCCAAGCCTCGCCTCTTCGCCTATAATAAGCCCCCGGTGCCTAAACCCTAAGCACCTGATCAATATTCCACGAAACCGTCTGTAGCCGCCGCCACCATTGTTCCTAGATCGGGGAGGGATCTGAAGCTCTTCACGGCACCCTGCCAGAGGGGAGATCATCCCGGAGGCCTTCTTCTTCATCATGCCAGCCTCCGGTATGAAGCGTGAGTAGTTCCACCTTGGACTACGGGTCCATGTAGTAGCTAGATGGTTGTATCTCCTCCTTGTGCTTTCATGTCTAGATCTTGTGAGCTCCGTTCATGATCAAGATCTCATCTATTTGTAATCATGCATGTTGTGTTTGCGAGGATCCGATGGATATTGAGATTACTATGTCAGATTGATTAATGGTTTTGTCTTATTGATTGTATCATGTCTGTGTTGTTTGTGATCTTGCATGCTCTCCGTTATTAGTAGCTATCTTGGCCAAATAGTTGCTAGTGACTCCAAGAGGAGGTATTTATGCTCGATAGTGGGTTCATGCCTCTATTTAATCAAGGGAAGTGACAGAAATCCCTAAGGCCCCGTTTGGATTGTCGTATTTTAACCAAAACTGCCGGATAATACGGACATCTCCTTCTTAATCTCTTCACAAAATGAAAACCACCGGACTAAAAAACAACGATCCAAGCGAGGCCTAAGGTTGTAGATATGCTATTGCCACTAGGAAGAAAACAACGGTCTCTTGTTCATGGAACAAGTGGATTGTTTACCTTACACACTTTGCTTAAAGCAGTTATCTGTTGCTTGCAACTTAATACTGGAGGGGGTTCGGATGATAACCCAAATGTGGATTTCTAGTCATAGATGCAGTTGGATGGTAGACTATGTATGTTGTTGTATTGTCCAATCGAATCTCATAGGATCTTTATGTCTAGTATTGCATTGTTATGCCTTGCTCAGTCCTGTCAATTGCCCTGTTGTAATTTGTTTACCCAGCATGTCATGTTTGTTTATCTAAGGAGAACACCTCTAGTGAACTATGGACCCCGGTCCAATCTTTAGAATTGATACTTCTTCCACTGTTACTGTTTACTTGCTGCGAACCATCATCACCTTCCACACCATACAGTTAAGCCTTTGTTACAGCAACCGATGAGATTGACAACCTCATTGTCCGTTGGGGCAAAGTCTTGAGTTTGTGTTGTGCATGTTTCCACGTTGCTTGCAACACCTTTGTAACGTTTCCTTCCTCCTACTAGTTTGATAACCTCAATTTCTTACTGAGGGTAAACTTGCTGCTGTGCTATATCATACCTTGCTCTTGGAGTTTCCCAACGAAGCGCTCCACGTTGACGCAGCTGCATCACACATGTTTGTCTCGTGGAAATTGTAGAATGAGCAGAGCATGGGTCATCAAGAATGTGAGCCGCATCCATGCCTACCATAATTTTTTGTTATATCAAGATGCAAAGCTAGATCGTCGGTACTCAGGAGGGCGAAATATTCAGGTAACTTATTGCCCGAAGATTAGCCTTGTTAAGGTTGTTGTTAGGGTTGTAACCTTAAATTTTGTACCCACTCTGTCGTGAAACAAGTGACTTATAAGATTATATATATATATATGCGTTATTAAAAAATATTAATTGATTTTATGCCACTCCCAATTCAACCGTTTGCACATATGCCATTACAAAAATTGGGTTTGGGGATACGCCACTCTAACTTTGTAATACCTCCACATATGCCATTCTCTACACTTAATGTCTTGTTTATTTCTCTCGTATTTTTATATGCGATAGGTTTGAGTATGGGAGGGGATTTGGTGTTCACCTAGACCCCTCCAATCCTCTCAAATACTCTTCCAAAAAATACACAAATATGGTGGAGAGTTTTAAATCTAGGAAAAAATAATAGGATTTGCAAGAATATCTCGGGATTATCCCATCCAAACCCGGCCTTTACGGGATTTGGGGTAATCCCCGTAAATACACTAGCCAATACGATAGAAGTAAACAAGACCTAAAGAGAATAATGATTTAGAAAATATGTGTATTTCAATATGTACTCTAGTTTTTACCGTAATAACATTGTGTTCAAATTTTGGTAGTAGCACTTTTGGGTCTTTTGGGCGCCAAAAATATCATCGGGACCGGCGGATGTGGCAGCACATGCGAGCTGCCAAAATGGGATGGGGGATTTGACCCAACGGAGGAAATATGGCATTAGCAGAGGTATTACAAAGGTTTTGTTTTTTGAGGGAGAGGTATTACAAAGTTAAAGTGACATACCCTCAAGTTTGGTTTTTGTGATGACAATATGTGCAACAGGTGGAAACTGAAGTGGCATAAAACCAACTAGACTTCTCTCTGTTCCACCCAGGTCGCAGATGGCATACAGAACGCCGAATGATTCTTCAGTATTAAAAAATAGCATAGGCGAACATCGGTTAAAGAAGAAATTTAGAAAATTGTCCACAAAAACAATCGTCCGCAAAAATGTAGGATCGTGCAACGTGCGCCTAGCAACATGACATTCCGCTTTATATCGGCTTTATAAAGGGGGCATTTCACAACGCCAATCTCAAACCAGCTGAAAATATAGATTTCATGAAAAATATGCTTGCATTGAGAGAGCTATAGTACAATGTCTCGTGTCCCTGTCGCTAAGGCTATATCTTGGCGACAAATAACGCATTCTTCTACGATCTTGAATGCTTCGTCCAGTAGTATCTCGCCACAAGCTCTCCTTATCGCCACCACGTTCATGATGAAACGTTGTTCCACTTCTAAGTCGAAAGGTAAACGACTCGACGCTCAGAGAGATGTGTTAGAGTGTTAATGACGCAGTAAGGTTGCAGACTTTGTGGTGCCATGTAGACGACTCAGTCGTCCTTTAGAAGGTAAAAGACCACAACTGCTTCCCAGACTATACTGAAACATCTCATCGTTCGCCAACATCAATTCAATGAGCTTTCAAAAGCGTTCGAAACCCGAGTACTCTAGAGACCGACACGGAAGAAGAGACATGGTTCAACATGGAGATGTAGCATCTCACGTACAAAGAGTGATCGGCATTACATACATAGTGCATAACTCATAAAAATGTAGAAGAAAATATACATGATGCATCATGACACATTTGTTGCAGCTCGACGACGTCTACGTACTTCTATTCTTGTAGAGAGTTGTTGGGCCTCCAAGTGCAGAGGTTTATAAAACAACAGCAAGTTTCCCTAAGTGGATTACCCAAGGTTTATCGAACTCAGGGAAAAAGTGGTCAAAGGTATCCCTCTCAAGCAACCCTGCAATCAAGATACAAGAAGTCTCTTGTGTCCCCAACACACCCAATACACTTGCCAGGTGTATAGATGCACTAGTTCGGCGAATAGATAGTAAAATACAAGTGATAACGGTGCCAGAAAAGAAAGCTTTCTGGCTTGTTGTTAGCGTGAGAGAGACCGAAGGCAAACTGAAATAAAGATGGAAGCAAGCAAACATGCAACAGATCTAGACGCAAAAGGTGTTTCAATATTTAGAAACAAAGCCTAGGGATCATACTTTCACTAGTGAACCTCTCAATAAATATATTATCTTCATGATACTACCATGAACAACTCTCCGGTTGGACACTCTAATCCATGATAGGCTATAACAGCACACCTCAAAGTCCACCTTCCCCATCTAGATAACCCCACACTGTCACCTTGAGCGCTAGATGGTTTCAATAAACACCAAAATTTCATAAAGATATCCAACTCCAATTATAAATCATAATAAATAAATATGTAATCTAGCTTAAGTGACACACATGGCATGCACGCTGTCACTTTGACACACATGGGGAAAAGCATAGATCTATTAAAGCAATTGAGTATCTATGCAACCTCTAGCCTAAGTGCCACCACGGCGTGTACGCTGTAACTTTCACACACGTGGGGAGAGTAGAGATTGGTTTAAGCACTTGAGTAACATAGTAGATATACTTGATTACAAATCTCATGACCACAACAAGATCATGTATATAGAAAGAGATGAACACATAGCTACCGGTAGAGACCTCAGCCTCGAGGAAGAACTACTCCCTCCTCATCATGGGAATCAACAACAGTGATGGAGATGGCGGTGGAGATCGATGGAGATGGCTCCGGGGGCACTTCCCTATCCCAACAGGGTACCAGAACAGAGACTTTATGTCCCTCGAATCTCCTCTTCGGTGGTGGCGGCTCAGCAAAACTTTTCGTGGATTTTTGCTGGATGATTTAGGGTTTCTGAGTCGGAGGATTCTTATAGACGAAGGAGGCAATGTCGATGGAGGGCCAGCAGGCCCACACCCCCGATGGGCGCCACCAGGGCTGGCCCACGCCCACTTAGGGTGTGGCCACCCTGGTGTCCTCCTCCATCTCTGTTTCTCGGTTCCGTGTCATGCCGGGTAAAATAATGACTTTGGCTTTTGTCCCCTCCAATTCCGAGAATATTGATTTTCTGTCTTTTCTAGAACCAAAAACATAATAAAACAGACAACTGGCACTGTTGCATCTTGTTAATAGGTTAATACCATAAAACATATAAAAACACCTTAAAGTAAAGACAAAACAAAGCAAAGTAGATAATAAACAAGCATGAAACATCAAAAATTATAGATACGTTTACAACGTATCACTCTATGTTTCTACAAAGGAGAACAACATTTATACGTCACACAACTTTTATTTGCAATAAGAATAATGTTCTCTACATAAACGTTAGAAATGTAACGTACTACTTACTAATGCTGAGATTCTGAATGCGTTTACATGTTTCTCACACGGTTTCGTGGATTGGATTCTTGGATGACTAATAGCTACTTACGTCTCGAATACACTCTAGGCTTCATGTCTTTGAGCTGTATTCCTTGTCTTCGAGTCTAACGACACTTATCCGCTTACAACCTGAATACGTAGAGAGAAAGGATTGTTAGATACAACAGCGGGAAGAGGATCGTTGTGGACAAAGAAAGCACGGCGATAGGCACATAATGCGTCGAGAAGCAAGAAAAAGATGGCTAGATGCATGAATTTAAAAATCCAAGTGAAAAGCCAAAAAACAAAAACAAGAAACAGAGAACAAAAGCAAGAAAAAAGTCAACAAAAAAACATGTACCATACGCAGAGGACTGTCCACAGAAGAAGCGCGTGTAGAACTCGACGGTCAAGCTTACACGTCTCGAGCATGCCTTATCTGGTCTATCCAGTGCCACGCTCGAAGCACGTCTGCCGTTTTCGGCATACATCGCCAAAAGAAAGGAAAGCGGCCAAGCATGCACAACGCACGCCGATGATTTTCCGTATCGGTCTAAAAACAAACTATGTTGCAGTTTCTCGCTAGTAGCAAAAAGAACCTATCGCTACACGATCTGTTTCTCCTATAAACCCACGGCTGTTCTACGAAGCTAAACACGACCTTTCGCTTCTTCCGCCTCTCGGCCTAAAAGAAACCACACCGCCACACCGAACTCGTCAGATACGGCAAAACTATCGCTCAGATGGTATGATAATGTTCCTTCTAGAATGATGAGTCGCATAAGTTAAGACACACAAAGATAAGGGGAGTGCTAATGGGATACGTGCCAGAATGAAAAAGACACGGATTTTATAGCCCCAACGTCTGACCAAAAGGTAACGCTATCAACTGGGAGCTGCCACACGTCCAAGCCTCAAGAACCCGCGGACATCTATAGCCTACACTGATAGGTCGGCTCTCGGTCGGTGATGAATCACACTGCCAGTTAACCTATGAACGGGTTCCACACCATGTTCTTGCCCGATAACCCGCGAATGTCTACAATCTACGTTGTCAGGTTAGCTCTCTGCCCGCGAGAACTCACGTCGTGTATGATCTACGATGACGGACGATATGGGTTTAAGTCGCCACGTCCACGGTTATCCGCTCCCAAAGACGGGCTCACCGCCATGTCGACTCCGGCACCCATGACCGAGAGAACCGCGTCGACACGGGCCCACAATGCCACGCCATTTAGGCGTATCGCCACCCGGCGGGTGCGGATGCGTGTCGCGCCAGAAATGCCTCGCAACACTTGTCCGCTGTAGGGAATCTTTCGCCTGGGCCTGCAACGGTACCGCCTCCGGAACACCAGGGTCCTGTTACAACCATTCCACGAGGGAAAGAATCGGAACAACGTGGATAGTAGTTTAGGCCGAAACATTTCGATGCTATTATTTACTCTGATAATAAAAAAATAAGACAAAAGCCTCAGAGTTTTTAACAGCAGAGAGGGTTTCGACAGAGCGCGGCGGTGACGGTGAACCGGGAAAAGACTTGTCTCCTCCGCGAACGTGAACGGAAACTTACCGCAATGGATCTCATCTGCCAATAAGATCAGGAATCAAATCAGTCGCAGCGCAGTCAAGCAAAGGGAACACGAAGCTGCACGCCCGCCCGCCTGCCTGCCTGCCTCCCTGCCGCGCCGTGTGAGATCTGAAGGGCGCGAGTAGAAGAAAATCATTATCGCGGGACCCGTCGCGCTCCAGATCTCGACGGTCCCCGCGCGCCTGCCCGATCCATGCCCGCCGGCGCCGCGCCGTCCTCCTCCTCGCAGTCGCGGCCGGCGTGGTAAATGGTGCGGCCGGCGGGCCTCCTCGACACGACGCGGCGGCGGCCGTTCCTAGACCAGCGGCGGCCATCCTTCAGGCGGCGGTGGCAGCAGCGGCCTCTCTGGGTCCGCCTCGCCCTCTCGCTCGTCCTGGCCCTCGCCTGCGTTCTCCTCTTCCTCGGCCTCGCCGGCTCCCCCAACCCGTCCTCCCCGCCCTCCACCGAGTCGGACCTATCAGATGCCACGGTCTCCTCCCCTCTCCTCCGCCAGGTAACCGCGCCGCGTCTCAGCACTCCCAGTCGTTGCCTCGTCTGTCTTGGAACGATCACACTGTAGTTGTGTTAGTTATCATAACTGCTGAATTTGCTAGCTGAGCACTTGACTACTTGTGTAGCGCTTAAGAAGACCATGAATGCTAGATCAGCGTCTAAACGTTATGAACTTTTGATGTGCAGAGATCTTACCTCGATGGCATCATGGATGCACACAACATGACAGATGAAATGCTCAGCGCTCACTCGTTTTCCCGTCAGCTTGTGGACCAGATTTCTCTTGCCAAGACTTACATCGTGGCCGCCAAAGAAGCACATAACCTGCAGTTCGTGGCGGAGCTTAGCGCGCAGGTGCGGCGGGAGCAGAGCATCCTCGCGCATGCTGCGGCCCACGGTGGCACCGTAGCCAAGGAGGAGGCAGAGAAGGCGATCAGGGACATGTCCGTGCTCTTCTTCCAGGCTCAGCAGCTGCGGTATGACAGTGCGATCACCATCATGAAGTTGAAGGGGCAGATTCAGTCCCTAGAGGAGAAGTCGAAGGCTGAGGCGGACAAGAGCACAAAGTATGGCCAGATTGCTGCTGAGGAGCTGCCAAAGGGACTGTACTGCCTTGGTGTCCGGTTAACCATGGAGTGGTTCAAGAGTGCCGAGCTTCAGAGGAAGTTCTCAGATAGGAGCCCAGCGGTGCAGAGTAATCTCAGGGATAACAGCCTCTATCATTACTGTGTTTTCTCGGACAACATCATTGCTGTCTCTGTTGTCGTCAATTCCACGACTCTGAATTCAAACCACCCTGAAAAGACTGTTTTTCATTTGGTGACCGACGAGGTGAACTATGCTCCAATGAAGGCCTGGTTTGCCATGAATGATTACAGAGGCGCCATTGTGGAGATACAGAAGGTGGAGGACTTCACCTGGCTAAACGCTTCCTATGTTCCTGTTCTTAAACAGCTCCAGGATGCTGCCACACAGAATTTCTACTTCTCTGGCAGTGGTAATCGCGGAACACCAATCAAATTCAGAAACCCAAAGTACTTATCAATGCTCAACCACCTAAGGTTTTACATCCCAGAAATATATCCAGAACTCCGCAAGGTGGTATTTCTTGATGATGACATCGTTGTTCAGAAGGATCTATCAGATTTGTTTACAATCAACCTCAACGGCAACGTTATGGGAGCAGTTGAGACTTGCATGGAGACGTTCCACAGATTTCATAAGTATCTCAATCATTCTCATCCGCTAATTCGTGCTCATTTTGACCCTGATGCTTGTGGCTGGGCATTTGGTATGAATGTGCTTGATCTTGTTGAATGGAGGAACAAGAATGTGACAGGTATATATCATTATTGGCAAGAGCGCAATGCTGATCATACCCTATGGAAACTTGGGTCTCTACCACCCGGGCTTCTTGCTTTCTATGGCTTGGTTGAAGCATTGGACTCAAAATGGCATGTATTGGGGTTAGGCTATACAACTGTTGATCCTGCTACTATTAAGGAAGGCGCAGTATTGCATTACAACGGAAATATGAAGCCATGGCTGAAAATCGGGATGGAGAAGTACAAGGGTTTCTGGGACAACTATGTGGATTATTCACACCCTCTACTTCAACAGTGTTTCATGCGCTGATTAATGTGTATCAAAATCTTAGAGATTTTTGTGACCTTCCTGATGGAAATGCTTCAAATGCGTAGCTAGGACAATCACACACGGCCGTTTTTGTGTAACTGAATGTCTTGGCTCACAAGTTACAGCCTCACATTAAACATGGACAGCTGTTTATGCTGGCATGTAAAGTTGATGAAGTACAGTGATCACAGATATGACAAGCCACAGGTAAACATCAGAAGAACTAAGATTGCCATTCAGTAGGTTGCTACTTGAACAACATCGATTAGTTACATTCATAGCTTGCAACCACGATGTAATTTTTTTCCATTTTGAATTTTTGGTGAGACAGAAGGAAGGGCATAATTGTAGAATTGATTTAAAATTCTTGATGTGTTACAACAAGTTTTGAGATACATATTTATTGGGTGTTCAACTCAACCTTTATCTGGTTATTCATACATCTTCAGATGAATTAATATCTTATCATTTCAGTGTCAGAATTTATTTTTATTCATAGTTTCTCATCGTTGCTCTACATATATTATATAGCTTATTTGCATGGTGCAGATCCATGCTTGCTGTGAAAAAAGAGGTCTGTTTATACTGCAATTCATATATTATCTATGTTAATGCACCTGTTATATAATTGTGCGGGTGGCAAACATGGCTTCATGCCTTTATGACATGTGATTGTATTATGCCTTCATAATATTTAATGTTAAACCTTACATGAAAATTCCGTGCCAGAAGAACTTTGTAGAGAGCTACCATGCAGGTAGGTGTTAATAGAAATATTGTGTACCACAGAGTACTAATAGTTTCAATGAAGAATCCAAGAAATATAATTTATGCTGCCATCAGCTACAAATTGATAACTATAGCAGTGCACTATTATTTTCACATTTTTCTTTTCATAGTCTATTCAGTATACGACGATGATCTAGGTTTTGCCTCTTGTAAAATGCTTTTGCAAGTCTGCTTGTCTGTACTCTGTACTACTGCAGTAATTTTCCAAATCCAAACAGCGAGTAATGACTTTGTTGTGGCATCTACCTCTCTTTGACAACTTCTCCACTGACATTGCTGGCAGCAACTTCGGACCTCTTCCTCCTTTTGGATCTTGACTTCCTCTTCCTGTGCCTCCTACTTATTTGTTTTGTTTCATCATTATTTGTGGGCATGCTGGGGTTTATATCTGCAGGAACAGCCACAGGTTCCACAACTTGCATTATCTCTTGGTTGGCTTCACTATCTTTTGAGATTTTCAACTTGCCATCATGGTTGACTTCCTTCCCAGATTCTTTGCTGTCTTCTTTCTCAAGCAGCTCACTCTCGCTGCTGTGGTTGCTGATCTCACCTTGGGGGTCCTCCAACTTTCTTGCGCCATCAGGGTTGACTTCCTTCCCCGATTCTCTATCAACTTCTTTGTTGTCTTCTTTCTCAAGCAGCTCACTCTCGCTGCTGTGGTTGCTGATATCGCCTTGGGGGTCCTCCAACTTTCTTGCGCCATCCAGTTCTTCCTTGCCGACTTCTTGATTGTCTGCCAAATGATGCTCAGATTCCTCTAAATGTGTTTCCTTTGGAGGCGGATCTGAATCTTCTTGATTGGCATCACCTCTTTTCTCTTGTAACACATCAGTTGGAGGTGGATCTGAATCTTCTTGATTGGCATCACCTGTTTTCTCTTGTAACGCATCACCTTCAAAGTTGGTTGTGAACTTTATGAACTGTTCTTCTGAGGAACTATCTTCTTGGTGGTTGCTCTCGGATGCAGTGGTGTTGTAGGATTGCAGTTCTTCTGCTTGAGCAGGTATGGAACCACTGGGGTTTGCTTTTTCATCGAGTACAACAGTGTCAGGAGTTATATCTTCGTTGTTCGTGCCCTCCAAAATTCTCTCATCTTGGTGGGTGCTCTCGGACGCAGTAGTGTTGTAGGAATGCAGTTCTTCTGCTGGAGCAAGTATGGAATCACTGGAGTTTGCCTTTTCCTCAAGTGTCATGGTATCAGGACTTACATCTTCATTGTTTGTGCTTGCCACATTTATCTCCTTGTGGTTGATCTCTGATGCAGTGCTGTTATAGGAATGTTCTTCTGTTGGAGCAGGCATGGTATCACCAGAGCTTGCAGAATTCTCAAGTGCTACAGCATCAGAAGCTGCATTTTCATTATTTGTTCCTGACTCAGCATTGCTGCTGACTAATGTGTTTGGTGTCTTGCTGTCCTGGAACTTGGTCTTGATCTCTTCAAGTTCAGCTTCTTTTTTTTGCAGGAGTTCCTTTATAGCTACCATCTGGTCAGGGCCTGAAGTAGCTACAATCTCTTTCATTTGGTTGATATGGTTCTCTTTCTCCACAAGAGCTGCCTCCAATTCTTTCTGTGTGTTGGTAAGATATGTGGTGGTTGTTTCTGAATTCATGACCTTGTTTTTCAGTTCTGTCCTCTCAATACTCAGGATAGACGTTTTAGCTTCCAGTTCATCCACTTTTCTCCTCATCTCTTTACTAATTTCCTTTTCGTTCTGTCCAAATGAAATAACAATATTTGGTTAATGAGATATTGTTGACTTCGAAAATCAGGTTTTTGAACAAACCAAACAGTTATCTATGAGCACACTAATGTAATAAGCAGATAGTTTATGCTCTGCATGTGCTTGTGCTGCAAGTAGAGGTGTGCATTCAGTTCTGCCTTAAAACAAGATGTTCAGTTGAATATTATATGCTTATATGGATGTGATGTTCTGATATGATACCTCTAGCTCAAGGTTTCTGTGCAAAAGCTGTTTAGTATGGAATGGAAGTCTTTTGCAGGATCAATAGCTGTGAATGCATGATGGATTACAGATATCTTTTGTGAGTACATTAGTGCAGTCGTGTTCTACGGGTACTTCCTTTAATTGGCTCTGTGAGTATCTGCACAAGCTACATGCCATGAGAGCACAGCCTATATCCTATAGGGAAGCTGAAGTATTTTTGGTACTTTTTCGAGAAAAACGCAAAAGTATTGTGTCTTGTTTCATTGAAAAGTGGATAGAGTATTTACAAGCCTAAGAAGGCTGAGTACAATGCACACAAAAAGAACTCAGTGTACATCCCATGTGTCTGGCAGGAAGACCCGTAAACCTAAAGCCCCGGCGTGTGTTCAGAACGTGGCTTCAGCTTTGATCCTGTTCAGCATGTTGCTACTTGCTACAGTTCAGCATTGCATTGTTGAAGGTTGCATTCATTGCCCTATTGGGAAGCTGAAGTACTTTTGGTACTTCCTCCGATCCATATTAGTTGACTCAAATTTTTCTAGATTAGGATGTATCTAGCACTAAAACTTGACTAGATACATTCGTATCTAGATAAATCTAATTCAACTAATATGGGTCGGAGGGAGTACTTGTAATCTGTGATCATGACGTTGATTGAACATCGACGTTGATTGCTAATGTAAGGCTTTCATCTACTGAAGATGAGAACTATATTCATCGCCCATGGATATTAATTATTTGGAACTGCAAATATTAGCACTTGAGGATGTTTGGCTCGATTCTCGCATAGGCATGTATGGCCTAGGACCACATGTATGTGATGCCAGATCCTCAAGCCCACCTCTTCAATGGAGTGGCCGATTCTCAGTGTTTCATAAGCATCATTAGTGAATAAGAGGAATAAACTGATTGTTGGTAAGATGCTTAGAGCACTTCAGAGTTCAGGTGATAAATCACTAATGCGGGGCAATCATAATCTACTGGCTGTGCAACTATTCTTAATTTCTCTGACTAAACAAGCACATAGAATTTAGCAAAACAATTCTGATGCATGGCATGCCAGGAATCATATCCGTACCTCCAGGAGGGCTTGGAGTGACATGAGCTGCTGCTCGCGTTCCTGGAGGAGGATGGAGAAGACGCGCCGCTCCCTCATCTTGTGCAGGACACTGACGCTCAGCGTGGCAGCACCGATGGCCAGCAGCACCAGCAGCAGGTAGGGGAGCCTCTTGTTGCTGCTCATTGTGTAGCCTCTTGGTTTGTGCTTTCCTCCATCCATCTCCATTACTGTGTGCACCCTGTTACTAACACCCTTCCAGAATTTCCAGTCTTGCTCTGTTTATGTGATGGCACAGCTGTGGCAGCAGTGTGAAGAAACTTGACCGTCTTTTCGGTTGCTTGGATTCTGGAAAGGAAAAAGTAACTTGCTTAGGAATGGAGGAACAAGACTCTGGGGATGCTTCACATACCCCAAGGTGAGGCACATGCTCTTGAATCTTGATGGCTTGATATGTTTGGGCCTTAGAGAGGTTGGAGTGTAGAGTTTGTCTCTCTTTGACTTTTGTTAGTGCCTCATATGACATTAGCAGTAACTATGTTGCTTGCATTTGCATCCGATGACAGTAAAGATATCTTTGATCAGAAGTTTGTTCGCAGAGAAAGCCACAGCTGTCATACACATGAAACCATGTTTACAAGCGTTCTACACAGTACAATACATTTTCAAGTGAAAGCTGCAAAATCCCCATAATGAAAAAACACACACACAATGGTACTTGTCTTTGGCCAGGAAAATGAAGTGATTCATGAGCAGAAATTCAGTTGTTACAATAAGACTCGCCTTTATGAAGTTAGACCAGCAAATTATAATCTTTACAGAGTAACAATTTTCTGTGAATTGTTTATGAGCAACACAACAAATTAATCTGGACCATCAAGTGATAAAATTTGTAATATAACAAAAATATAGAAAAGGGATCACCCTAAAATCTTCAAAAATGAAGTTTTGACAGTCATCGATCTCTTCTTGAGTTGGCAAATTCATACAACCGGTACATGCTACATTGATCTCTAAAGCCTTTCCTAACTAATCCATACAGTTGAACTTTGAAGTGGTATCCCTGTGAGCTGGCAAGTCGATGGCAGAAGCTATCCAATATTAATGATGCTCTGGCTTGAAGTTACTCTAATAATCAATCACCGCGGACTGCTAAATTCTTCACAACCTTGAAATCTGTTGCTTTGAATCACCCGCTTGCTCAACAAAAAGAATTTTATGAGCATAAATTCCTCACAACCTTGACATCTGTTGCTTTAAATCACTCGTTTGCTCAACCAAAAGAAATTTAGGAGCATGATGTTTCCTGCATTTTCCTTCTGTGAGTTAGCACCGTGTCAGATCTGACAGCATCAGTAAGAAGCAAATTGTGAAGATTACCTGATGATCTCCACTATGACCAACATGTACTAACTTAACAGTTATAGTTAATGAAGAGCCTACCCATTCTACAAATGGGAAGTCTTTTGGCTATATGACCTTCAGAACTTCACCCAGGACAAGAGCCCATTGTGTCCAATGCGTTCCTCCCTGCATCAGTACATAGGGAGAAGAGCCATCAGTACAAGTGAGGAGAAGGCATACTTGATGACCCAGGCTCTCAAAGTCCGTTGTGCATGTGTACAAGTAATCAGGATGCAAGGGTGTCAATTCTCAGCTGACCTGACAGAAGACAGCATATGGATCTCGTAGTGGTCCATCACATGATAGCTCACTTGTGCTTCCATCCATGAATGTCCCATCAGCAAAAATGACCTGATTCAAGGAAACAAATCACTCTTGTATTAAAGCAAAAAGGAAACTATGCAGAAAACTAAAACAAATTATCTGGGGCAAAATTTATTTCAATTAGAGCCAAATAGTAGATACATGGAATAAGCTGCCCTCAGATATATTATTAAAAATAAAAAATAAAACCATAAGCACACAATTATAGAGGGAGGTATGCAACCATACCTCTGAAGCATAACCAGGAGTTTCCCCAGCAGTTGGCTTAATAAACGATCCTACTGGACAGGTTTGTTGAATAACTTCACAGAATGCTATGAGTCTCTCCCTGTTGCCAAGCTCTACTGCCTATGAGAAAACCACATAATTTTGTTATTTTCTCGGTCTTAAAATGCTCTGATACTGTATCACTGACAGGCGCGATCTAATGTTTTTAGGAGCCTGGTTGACCCTTCTGTCAACATCAAATTAAGATTGTTTTCTGAGCCATGTGTTCTACATGGAACTAAACCTTGAAAGAGTAACATCATGTCATCAATTCTCTCATTCTTCCCTATTAATTTATTTTCTGCAGCCTGTTTTCCCTACATCAGCTTTCTGGATATTTGACAGCTATGCTGATTTATCCAAAAACTAAGTTCTAATGTTGTGTCATCCATTTGTAGTTTGGTACAGTACTACAGTAATATCTTGTTTGCGAATATTCATGTGCTACTCAATTGACATTAAATTATTTATGCAGTGTGGAACTTGAGGCAACCTGGACAATATCATGTCGTGGAACCCTCGGGAGTGGTTGAACTCTATATCCCTTGGCTGACATGACCTCTGCAATTAGCAAACCTCCCTGTGGATGGTACAAGACTGTCACTTGAAACTGCATGCAGAATTTCCTCGAGGCAAGAACTGATAAGCAACCTACTTTTACCGCCTCTCCAACCATTTGCGGAGCGAGAAACAAGCCCTGAAACAGCGCTCTCATAACATGGCCAGGTGCTGACCCAAACTCCACTCCTAGGCCAGGCGCAGATAGGCGAGCTGCAGCAGCTTCAACCAAATCTTTCTTCCCAGCAACATAACCACCACAAGGCGCGATGGTACCTCCAGGGTTCTTTATCAAGCTACCAGCAATAAGATCTGCTCCCTGCCATGAAATGCCCAATCAGGTAAACACTCCTCTGCTATTTATATGATGCCCATCATGAACATACCACCATTGGAGGCTCTGACGTCTCTACGAATTCACCATAGCAGTTGTCCACCATGACCTTGCAGTTTGGATTCTGCATCTGCAGTGAGGAGACCCAAAACATGGACGATGTCAGCACACACATGAGTTATTTTGCCCCTAAGTTGAGAAGATAGCCTTGCCTTGATCAAATCGATGGCTCTTCGAATATCGGCTACGCTTAGGCTCTTGCGCCATGAGTAGCCACAAGACCGCTGTATGAGCGCGCACCCTGTCTCCGGTCTGATGGCACACGCAAGCGCCTCCCAGTCAAGGCCACCATCTTCTGCGAGCTACAACTGAATCCCCATCAGTAAAAAAAATCCATCAAAAGCACAATCTGGCACAGTACTTGGTTGCCATTGAAGAAAGCGGACTCACCGGAACTTCTCGGTAGGTCACTCCGAAGTCCTTGAGTGATCCTACGTTGGCTGACCCCCTGATCCCGATGACCTCCTCCAGGGTGTCGTAAGGAGGCCCGGCCACCGCTAGGAGCTGCAGGATTGAAGCTGACATCGATCAGCTTCTCAATGTGAAATTATGTTGCCTCTGTTCTGGCATGCTTGGTACCTCGTGTCCAGGGCGCAGCAGCGCGAAGAGGGCGCAGGCGATGGCGTGCGTGCCGGAGAAGAACTGGCAACCGGTAAGAAAGAAGAAGAGGTCGCCAGTTGGAGGTCAGCCCAGTGCGTCAGTCGAGCTCAGCAACGGAATGGTTGGTGGAGGAAATATTACCTGGGGGCGCACGATGGCGGCCTCGGCGCCGACGACGTGGGCGAAGACGGAGTCGAGCGCTTCCCGGCCGCCGGCGTCGTCGTGGCCGTACCCCGTCGACCCACCAAAGTGCTGCAGTTTACATTCAGGCGCCCGCGCGCGTGTCAGCCTCAGCGTCAGCGAGCAGGAGGCAGCGGGGGTAGAGGGAGGGAGAGGTTACGTGGGGGGCGACGCGGGCGTGGCGGAATGCGGCGGAGACGCGGGAGGAGTTGAGGGCGAGGGCGCGGTCCACCTCCCGGAACTCCGCCTGCAGCGACTCCACGGCGCGGGACACCTCCGGGTGGAACGCCTCTGACGCCGACGCGCGCACGCACGGACGACGCGCCGTTCGCCTGCCGCCGCGAGGGGCAAGATGCCGCGCGAGGGGGAAGGAGGTCAGGGCGGTGGCTGTAGCCGTCGACATCGCCGCCGGCCACAGCAACCCACAACACCGATTCCGACCGGCTCGGCTAGGCTCTGAATGTCACACTGTCGTTATCCTCGTTGGTCGCTTCGCTGCCTCGGTGTTCGTCTCCCACCTAGGCCGAGCCCAAAACAATCCACCTCGGCCTGGTCCAACACGATCTACAAGGCCCGGCCCAGCATTAGCATGTGCAAAGCTGCATGAAAGAAAGGCTCATGCTTCAAGCATCGGAAATGTCCATGGCGTCCCTGTTGCTTACCTCCGGACGCAAGAACATCGGTTCCATTGACACGAGATGCTACAGTTTCCATGAGAAAAGACCAAGCAAACGGAGCTTTCACTGAACCGAAAGACGAGACAGCCGCACTACCAGCAACAGTTGTGGCCTTGTGGGGATGAATGGAACGGAGCTAAGCAAAGCATGCTCATGAGCAAGGAACACAATGCTTGCACTCAAAGAAGGGTCGCCGACTTCCTCTTCCAACTCCCTATATCACCACCTGTACTCGCTCCCCTTCAATCATACAGTTCAGGTACCTTCAGCCATGAAATCGACGACACGATCAATGGCCTCCGGCGCATCCCTGCTAGCGGTGGTGCTCGGGCTGGTCCTCGCATCGGCGCCAGCGGCACACTCCTGGAGCACAGAGGGACACATGCTCACATGCCAGATCGCACAGGTAACAAAGCTTGTCAATCTGTTTACAGTAGGTTGTGGGCATATGCATTGCCAAGTGGCAACTGAATTGGGTGATTCTGCAGGGTCTCCTGGAGCCTGCTGCTGCACACGCGGTGAAGAACCTACTCCCGGAGGAGGCGGGCGGCGACCTGTCGGCGCTCTGCGTCTGGCCGGACCAGGTCAGGCACTGGTACAAGTACCAGTGGACCAGCCCGCTGCACTTCATCGACACCCCTGACAATGCCTGCAGCTTCGTCTACTCGAGTATGTTTCCCTGACAGCGAGCGGTACTGTAAAACACTGTTCTGGATTTCTGAATTTTCATGATCATGATGCCCAATAAAATGGACAGGGGATTGCCATGATCCAAGTGGCGCCAAGGACATGTGCGTCGCCGGTGCCATTGCCAACTTCACGTCGCAGCTCATGCACTACAAGCAAGGCAGTGCTGATCGAAAGTGTAAGCGAACTAACAGTGTTGATCTCAGCTTATCACTGTCCCGAGTTCTGACCTGACCGCTGCTTCTTTGATTTCATCCGGTTGCTAATGCAGATAACCTGACCGAGGCCCTGTTATTCCTCTCACACTTCATGGGAGATGTTCATCAGGTAATTTTTCACAACCAAACCTAGAACTGTATAGATCAATCTGTGACATAATTTCTCGAAATTAAAAACAATTTCTTTTGTCCTTGCAGCCCATGCATGTTGGGTTCACAAGCGACCAAGGTGGCAATGCAGTAAACCTACGCTGGTTCAAGCACAAGTCCAACCTTCATCATGTAACCAGCACCTCCCATGATTCTTACACATAGTGTCATGTCACAAGCAACATACCAATGAACTTAACCTGTGAACCGCATCTGGGATTTCATTTGTTTCTCCAGGTATGGGACAGGGAGATTATACTCACGACACTGGCCGAAAACTACGGCAAGGACATGGACGCATTCCGAAAGGACCTTGAGCACAACATTACCAAAGTAAGTGAATCGTATCAACCAGCACGCAGGCATCCACTTCCACGCCCATAAACATGAAATTCGCAGGCTAGCTACCTAATCCTCTCTCCGGTTTATGTCTCCTCCAGGGCACATGGTCCGATGACATGTCTTCGTGGAAAGATTGCACGGACCTCACGTCTTGCCCAACCAAGTATATACATACAGACACTTCAACTCTTATATTGTTCTTCCCCATTTGGATTTGTCTTAAGCAGTTCATCTTGATGCAACAGGTATGCCACGGAGAGCATAGACCTGGCGTGCAAATGGGGGTACAACAGCGTCCACGAAGGAGACACACTGTCCGGTAAACTGTCAATTTCTAACGCATTCCGGGTGCTATCCTTGGCATGATGAGATTCTGTGGATCTAGTATCTGACCATGAAGCGGCGGCGCCGTCGTCGTCTCGTGATTTGCAGACGATTACTTTGGATCGAGGCTCCCGATCGTGACACGGCGGATCGCGCAGGGGGGAGTGAGGCTGGCCATGTTCCTAAACCGGGTCTTCGGAGAGCACAAGCACAAAGCCGCTGCAGCGCTGCACCTGGCCGCTGATGATGAGCTCTAGCCACTGAATAACACCACGCAGATTGTGCTACGTGTGACCTGACTTGGGAACGATGGTGACTAGACTAGTGCTAATGCATCGTATGGAACGGGAATGATCAAATGGTTCCTGAATAACTGGATGTGCATAATGTACGTGTCCTCCTGTATTGACATTTGGATATAGCACAATTAATTCATCTTTTTTTATTCGTGTGAATTACTCAAAGCTGCATATTTGCTGAAGCCTTCTAAACAGCGAACTACCTATTGTTTTTATCTTCCCACCTTCTGTATGGGCCTGTTCCTGCTCGCATAGAGCACGCATGCAGGTTTTGATAAGCACCTCTCGCGATTCTTCTGGGAAGGGGTGGGGGACAAACGAAAATATTACTGGATTAACTGGCAGGAGGTTTGCCGACCGAATGACCAGGGCAGTCTAGGCATTATAAACTCTACATTCCTTAATATTGCGCTTCTCACCAAATGGATTTGGAGACTTTTCACACAACCTCTGGGCCCATATCCTTAGAGCCAAGTACGGCTCTGCATCGAACATCTTCGCTGGGGATGGCCAGGGTGGCTCACAGTTCTGACAAAGCCTGAATAAGATAAAGGGGGCGTTCAAGTTGGGGGCGAAGTTCTCGCTGGGGAATGGTAGTAAAATCCTCTTCTGGAAGGACTGGTGGACGGGAGATGGCCCCCTCGCTAGACGCTTCCCACGTTTGTTTGCTATCTGCACTGGACTGGATATCTCAGCCTCTCAGGCCTTTGGGCAGGATGGCTAGAACCTAGCTTTTCGTCGAGCCTTTGGACCCCTAGAAACTGCCTTGTGGACGTCTTTCCGCCAGGAATTAGAACCTGTAGCACCTAGTGGGGAGGTGGATACAGTTTCCTGGGCCCTCGAACCCAACGGCAATTTCTCGGTCGCATCCGTGTATCGGAAGCTAGTCCAACAACCCCAGGCCCCCTTTGCTCTGGCAGCCAAGAGAATTTGGAAAACCCCGGTACCCCTAAAAATTAAAATCTTCCTCTGGCAGCTAGCTAGAGACTGTCTCCCCTCAAGACAACAAATAAACCATAGAAGAGGACCCTCAGATGACAAGTGTGCTCTCTGTAGGGTGAGTGAAACGGCCACGCATGTTTTCTTTGGTTGCTTCTTATCGAGATTTTTGTGGAGTGCGTTTCGTGAGATGTTCGGTGTTCAGTGGAATCCCACTTATTTCTCGCATTTGCTCTCTTTGGTAGACGCCTTGTCTCGGAAAGCCGGCCATTGGATCTGGATTTCCTTTGCCGCACAGTCCTAGGCTCTCTGGCAGATTCGGAATAAATTTTCTATTGAAGGGATTTTCCCTAGACAACCTGCTGATTGCCTGTTCAAAACTAATCTGTCTTTGCAGCAGTGACGCCTTTTGTTCAAACCTGAAGACCGTCAAGCAATGGACCTGGTGATGGAGCTATTGAAGCAATCTTTTCAAGACCACCATGTTCCAGCTGATGCAGGAGTTTAAACACTAGTTATTGGAGCGTCTGTTTTCTATATGTTCACTGACCAGTGTGGTCGAACCCCCTAGCTCCGTGTGTTATCTTTACTCTGCTCCCTCGTGTGATGTACCGCCGACTTATGCATTGTAATGTTGGTGAACCTAGTTGGCTTTATTAATTTAAAGTCGGGCTATGATGCCTCTTATCTAAAAAACCTATTATTTTTAGATTCACACAAGGATCTCATCCCCGGTTCCATTGATAGGATCAACGAAACCCCAAACTATGGGTTCCAAGTTCTTACAGCACGCAACCAGACAAGTGCATTTTTACATAGCCAAAAGGTGCATCTGCTAGTTGCTTGAGCATGACAAGAGGGAAATTAGACCGGTGAGACGAACGTGGACTCCAGTGTGGATGTCACCGTAGACCAGGTGCCTTGTGCCGCCATTTTCTTGGCCTCAGGGGAGTGTTCACGATCTTCTTCCGCAGTCTTGTTGCCATTTTTTTCAGATCAGAGAAGGTCTCTAGCCCTGATTGTTTCTCTAGCCGTTCTCCATCTCCTGTAGAGTATATATTGAGAAGCTGGAAGATATGGTCAAAGAAGCGATCCACTCCCTCCAGCATTGGATCTTTGAAGTTTAGTCTCCTTTTCTTCACAAGTTTAAGATTAGGCGCCATACATGGTTTAAATTCATTCATGGACTGCCATTAAAAATATGAGCATTTCTAGTTTTCCATAAGCTCCACAAAGTAGCATCACGAACTGAGTTCAAGACTGCATGTTTCTTATTAGCTACCCAAAAGTTTGGCAACTGAGAAATAACTTGTACCAACAACAGTTTTAAAAAATAGAAATAACTTACCAAATTTGTTTAGCCATGATGCAGTCAAAGAAAAGACAATGAATGCTTTCATATTCTAAAATGAATATGCATTCTTCATGTTTGTTTAGCTGCCTTTTTTGAGATTATCTCTAGTCATCAACTTATTTTAATATAAAAAACAAAGGAAAACATAAAAGCTTGGTGGGATATGTAGTTGCCAGACGGGCGTGGATAAAATTGGGAACTACCCCACCAAAGTTAATTATGGCATAGAGAGAGGAGGTGGAGTATTCCCCTTTGCTCTCGTATTTCCAAAGAAGAGCATTTGTGTCAAAAGTGAAAGAGATGATGGATGAAATGTATTCCAATTCATACCACTGCTATGTAAGAGAGGGTGAGAAATTTCTTCTAAATGTTAACTTCAGATTCACCCCATCCCATATACTATGAACAGTTTTACCGTGCTCACAAAATTTGTTAGACATAGGGGAGGTGCCACACTAGGTGTTGGTGTATTTATGTGTAATACTAGAAGTATAGGAGGGATGAAAATGTAAAAAACACTCTGTATATTCCTAGCCTGTGAGGAATAGAGATTGAGGGTGAGTTCTCCAGAAAAATCGATTCCCCACTGAGTGTTCCTGGAGCTCTAGCAATTTCCAGAGAAGCCAAGATGGTATCAGAGCACTAGACCGGCGGCGAGCTGGTTGAGGTCATCTAACATCGGGAGAAGCGGAGGCGAACGCGGTCGTCCGCGTGGAAACGGGCGAGGCTCAGGGAAGGAGTCGCTACTGCAGCTTGGTCGATCTAGGTGCCTGCCAAGGGGACAGGCTGAGCGGCGGGCCGGTTTCACACGAATTGACGGCCCACCGTGGTGGAAGACGAAGGCAGAGGCTCCAGGGTCAGATTCGTCGTGACAGTAGTTCCAATTCGGGGCTGCGACTGTGGTGGTGACTGAAATCGGCGGCTGTGTCACGGGGTTGGTGGCGCGTCGGCCGTGGGCGTGCGAGAAGGCGCAGCTCGCACGAGAAGGAGGAGGAGCAGAGCACGGGGCGTAGGTGAGCTAAGCACGCGTGGCTCGCGGTCTAAGCAGTTGCTACGGGTCCAGGAAAAGAAAAGAAGCGGCACTGTCCGGAATAGGCATCGGTAGTGGTGTGCTGTTAGCAGAATCTGGGAGGTAGCTTGAAGACAAGTCTCAGTTCTGCTGTTGTTGTGTGACACTTACAGCAAGGGAGGGCTCGTCAGGTGATTCAGAGTGATGAGAAGACAAGGAAGGATGTCAAGGTCAGTGAACACAGTCGAAAAAATCTGTTTCTTCTGTGGATGGCCAGGACATGTGATGGCATCTTGTCCTGGACTGATCAGAGAAGGCTATGGACATGGACATAACTGGTACAATAGAGGACCTGGTCATGGTTCTAGCATCCGTAAAGCAAAGTATTGGCAGAGAAATGGGGATTGGTTGTGTCCAA
The DNA here is from genome assembly GCA_030063025.1 of Avena longiglumis. Lineage (NCBI taxonomy): Eukaryota > Viridiplantae > Streptophyta > Magnoliopsida > Poales > Poaceae > Avena > Avena longiglumis. The sequence goes on from CP125976.1 coordinate 21,204,811, forward strand.
CAGCAAGTTGTGGGAATATAAATTTTGCATTCCGTAGTGTTTGTAACCGTTGGGGAGCTGTACGTTTTTCTAGTGTTAGTGGAGTATGTGATGGTAAAGGGTCTCAGATGGTCACTGTTCAGATGACTGTTGATGATCTGAAAAAATGGTACCAGGTCAAAGGTATAGAACAAGGTGATAAGAAAATTTGTGAAGCTGCTGCTGTCCCTGCTAAGGATTGTGGTAATGTCTTAACTTCTGTTGGGTTTGATCGCAAGGGTGCACCATGGCTGATTGATTCAGGTGCATCTCGACATATGGCTGGTTCTTATAGAGAATTTGATGAGTATTTTCCTGAGATAGGTAATCAGAGTGTTAAATTGGCCGATGGCTCAGCTCAATCCATCATGGGTTCGGGGAAAGTTACATGTAATCCTGATTTATCACTTTCATCTGTGCTCCATGTTCCCACTTTCCCGATTAATCTCATGTCCATTAGCTGCATCACCAAAGAACTTAATTGTGCTGCTATCTTTTACCCAACATGGTGTTTGTTTCTGGAACTTGGGACATGGAAAATCCTCGGGATAGGAAAATTGCGAGATGGTCTGTATTATCTAGATGATAATGTGTCAGCTGTGGCTGCTGCAACTATATCTAAATCACCACTTCAAGAGTTTCTTCTTCATCACCGCAGGCTAGGACACATGTCCTTTAATACTCTGGGCCAGCTCTATCCAGATCTATTCAATAAGGTTAGAAATGAAAATTTATCTTGTGATGCATGTCAATTTGGGAAGCAAACTAGGAGCTCTTATATATCATCCGATAACCGGAGTGAGAAACCACTTGAAGTCATTCATTCTGATGTATGGGTCCCAAGTGGAGTTTCAGCTTTAAATGGTTATCGCTCATTTGTTACCTTCATTGATTGTTGTACTAGAGTTACTTGGGTTTATGTGTTGAGGAACAAGGAGAATGTGTTTGAATGCTTTGTTGATTTTCATAATATGATCAGAACACAATATAATGCATGCATGAAAGTATTTTGTACTGATAATGGGACGGAATATGTGAACAAGGAATTTGATAAGTACTTGTCTAGTTTTGGGATTATTCATCAAACAACTTGTCCAGGTACTTCTGAACAAAATGGCTTGGCTGAAAGGAAGAACAGACACCTTTTGGAGGTTACCCGGTGTTTAATGATGGCTATGAATGTTCCAAAAAAATTGTGGAGTGAGGCAGTGATGACAGCAGCTTACCTGATAAATAGAATGCCATCTAGAGTACTTGGGTATAAAGCTCCAATAGAATGTTTAACTGGCAAGATTTCTTATGTGGTTCCACCAAAGGTATTCGGGTGTGTGTGCTTTGTAAAAGATTATAGACCTTCCGTGAGAAAGCTTGATACAAAAGCTCTAAAGTGTGTGTTTGTGGGATATTCAGGAAAACAAAAAGGATATAAATGTTGGTGCCCATTAGAGAGACGGATGTTTGTGAGCATGGATGTAGTGTTCAGGGAATATCAACCATTTTATGGAGAACCATTGGATTTAACTGATGTCTTTCCTGATCTATATGTTAATGATATCTCAGGTACAGACAACGAAGCAGGGGGAGAAAAAGTAGAGAGTTACCCTATTACAACAAGGGAAATAGTGGTCGGTGTAATACCACGAGAAGATGATGATGATGATGATGATAGAATTGTGGGTCCTACAGGAACTGAACAAGGTACATCAAGTGATGCACCATGGTGGTCAAAACCAAATGAAGAACAAGGGGTTCGAGTTTACTCACGAAGACGTAGAGCTGAGGGTGATCAAGTGCAGGGGGAGGGAGATACCCCATTGAGTCAGAATCCTAAAGCTCAGGTACAACCAGATTTGCATGATTCAAGTTCACGTCCCTCTACAAGTGATGGTATAGTTTCTACCCCATTTGATGATCTTGATATTCCTATAGCTCAGAGGAAACAATCTCGCTCCACTATTGGAAAGTTGCCATCATATTTGTCCGAATACGATATTTCTAATTATGTCTCATATTCTTCTATGGGACCTCAGTATAGAGCTTTTATTGTTGCACTTGACTCGGCTGTACCCATTCCCCATGATTGGCAGGAAGCGAAGAGGTGCCCCAAATGGAGAGATGCCATGCTGGAAGAAATGGCAGCGCTTGACAAGAATAACACTTGGGTACTTACTACACTTCCTCCTAATAAAAAGGTTGTTGGTTGTAAGTGGGTATTTACTGTAAAACAAAATTTAGAGGGAAATGTAGAAAGATATAAGGCCAGGTTGGTGGCCAAAGGATACAATCAAACATATGGAGTAGATTATGATGAAACCTTTGCACCCGTGGCAAAAATGAACACCGTCAGGACCCTCATATTGATAGCAGCAAATAATAAGTGGATATTGTACCAAATGGATGTTAAAAATGCTTTTCTTCATGGATACTTACATGAGGAAGTGTATATGGAGATTCCACCAGGGTTTAGTAGTAAATAAACTGAAGGCAAGGTGTGCAAATTAAAGAAATCCTTGTATGGACTTAAACAATCACCTAGAGCCTGGTTTGGGAGGTTCAGAAACGAAGTATGCAAGTTGGGCTATCGGCAAAGCAATGCAGATCATACTTTATTTTTTAAGCGCCATAATGACAAGGTCACCATTTTGGTTGTTTATGTTGATGACATTGTAATTACAGGTGATGATGATGAAGAGATATCGAGGTTAAAGAAGGCATTGGCAAGGTCATTTGAAGTCAAAGACCTGGGATATCTTCACTACTTTCTTGGGATTGAGGTTGTTTATGGTGCATAAGGTATTTATCTCTCTCAAAGGAAGTATGTACTTGATTTACTTGCTGAGACTGGAATGCTAGAATGTAGACCAGCACCCACACCTGTTGAGCAAAATCTTCGAATATTAGCGGATTCTGGTGAGTCAGTGGACAAAGGTAGATATCAAAGATTAGTGAGGCGCTTAATTTATTTATCACATACTAGACCAGACATTGCATATACGGTTAGAATTGTGAGCAGATACATGCATGACCCTAGAACCGGCCATTTGGATGTTGTATACATAATTTTAAGGTATCTAAAAGGGTGCCCAGGTAAAGGAATTCTATTTTCTAATTATGGGCATCTTAAAATAGAAGGATATACTGATGCTGATTGGGCTGGATGCCTAGATGATAGAAAGTAAACCGCTGGCTATTGCATGTTTTTGGGTGGAAACTTAGTTAGTTGGCGGAGTAAAAAACAAAGTGTAGTTGCACATTCAACAGCTGAATCTGAGTTCAGATCTATGGCATCAGGTTTGTGTGAACTGATGTGGTTAAGGATACTTTTATCGGAGCTTGGGCTGTTTGTTGACGCACCTGTTTGCTTGTATTGTGATAACCAAGCTGCTATTAACATAGTTCACAATCCGGTTCATCATGATCGAACTAAGCATGTTGAGATAGATAGACACTTTATTAAGGAGAAGCTAGATGAAGGTGCACTCAAAATTACTTATGTTAGATCATCAGAACAATTAGCAGATATCTTGACAAAAGGTGTGAGTGTAGTATCATTTGTAAATAATTGTAGCAAGATGAGGCTTATTGATATCTTCACCTCATCTTGAGGGGGAGTGTTGGTGTATTTATGTGTAATACTAGAAGTATAGGAGGGATGAAAATGTAAAAAGCACTCTGTATATTCCTAGCCTGTGAGGAATAGAGATTGAGGGTGAGTTCTCCAGAAAAATCGATTCCCCACTGAGTGTTCCTGGAGCTCTAGCAATTTCCAGAGAAGCCAAGACTAGGTATCCTTCCTAAATGTATATCAATCGACATAGGTGCTATGTAGGGTCTATCTACTGGAAATTACACTGCTGATAGGAAAGGAAAAGCACATGTATATCAAACGACAGCGTGCAAGAAACAATTCGGTCATAGGAGAAATGGAGAAACACTTCTGGAAGAAACCAAATAAAGGTTGGGTGAAATGTAATGTTGACGCAAGCTATACGGATGAGGAAAAGAAGGGAGCTTGGGCCGCGGTCCTCCGAGATCACGCTGGCCAAGTGGTATGTTTATCTTAGGGTGTCATTGCCCATTGTCGATCAACAACTATGGGTGAAGGCATTTCCTTATGTAGGATCTTGAAATGGCGCTACAAAATTCCTCGGCTAACCTGATCATTGAAACTGACTGCTTTGTTGTTTTGGAGGCTTTCAAAGAGGACATCCTTGATAGATCTGAGTTGTGCTTAATTGCAAGAGAATTCAAACAGAAAAAGCCTCCCGGTCGCCAAGTTTCTCTAGTGAAGATTGATGCAAGATGCAACAAGGTTGCTCATGAATTGTGTCAGTTGAGTAGTGGTGTTACTAAGTGCGCTCCCAACCTGCGCGTCGGGGTCGGTTTGGGAAGATTGTAATAAAACCTTTGTTTCATAATTAATACAATACTACTTTTCAAAAAAAAAAATGTATCCTTCAAAATCTAACCATCTCTCAATTACCTATTTTCCCGCATAACACCTTTGCAAACTTGGGAAATGGCAATGGTTTTTCTACATAATATGTTTGGGTTGTGAGTATCATGTTTGGCATCAACTAGAATCTTTCAAAGTGTGCCATAATATTTTATGTATATCCTAATCCAAGAACTAAGAAGGCAAAGATTCACATTTGCTAGATCAAGGATGCCAAGATCTCCAAAATCTTTTATCTTGCAAACTAGTTTCCAATTTGCTTGATGGAGCTTTCTATGCCCATCAAAATCATTCCACACACAGTTGCAGCGGCGGACTGTGACAGCCCAAGAAGACCGGGCCAATTCTATAGCCCATGTAATAGAATAGAGATTTATATATAAATGTTGATATTTAATGGGCCAAGTATACTGTTTAAACTGAAATTCGTCTTGGAAAGATTGGGCCACGACCCGGTATAGTTCCCAAGACGGTCCGCCAGTGCACAGTTGGCCATTTCTGTATTGATAATATCTAAGTCCCATTTTGGGAGTATGAAGAAATAAAGGAGGTAAACATGGATACTAGCCAGGCATGCTTTGATTGAAGCAATTTTGGCTGCATAGGATAGCCGTTTTCCTCTCCAACATGCTATTCTTTTGAGTATTTTCTCAATTAGAGGTTGAATATCCTCTATCCTCGGCATATCATAACGCAAAGAAATACGTAAATATTTTATGGGAAATTTTCCAACAACACACCCCAAAAAATAGCAGCAAAAATTGGAACTTCTTCTTCCTCCAAGCCTAAAGGAATCAACTAACTTTTAGTGTAGCTAATTCTCATGACAAAAACTTGTTCAAAACAAGTGGGGATCCATTTGAGATTATTAAACATCATGATCCTTTTCTAAAAAAAGGATTGCATCATCTGCATACTGCACGCAGAAGACCCCACCTGGACAGATACTAGAACACAAACCTCTAATTAGATTAGTTTTAGCTGCTTTGATTAACATCCTAGTAAGAACATAAACCAATAATTAAAGAGGAGGGGAGACATGTGTCTCCCTATCTTAAACCTTTACTAGTAACAAATAATTTTCCAATATTATTGTTGATTTTAACTCCAACAAAGCCTCCACAAATGGCAATTTTAATCCAACTAATAACAGTGGGCCCAAACCCCCTCTTTTGAAACAGATATAGAACAAAATCAAAACCAACCTTGTAAAAGGCTTTTTCATATCCTAATTTAAGGGCAAGCCCCTAAGATTTTCCTTGAACAATAGAGTGCAAAATCTCATGACCATGCCCCTAAGATTGATTTGTGTATTGTTTATCATCAAGAAATGAGCAATGCTAGCATTTAAATGCTTTGTGATGTGTTAGAGTTGTTGTTATTAGGGTAATGCCAGATGTTGGTCTTCTCTTGTGGTACTGATGTGTTATGTCATTGTATGTTGTTTGGTAGTCATCTCGGTCCAAGATCTTTTGTAAGGCAAAATTATAAGCTTGTTTGAAATCAATGAATCTTGTTATGCTAAATGCAACTTCTCTCAATGGTGATAAGATGATCTTGAAGATCAAAGAAATGAATCAGAACACGCCTAGAAATGAACCAAAAATAAACAAGAAATGATGATAAGATAACATGAGAAAGATAATAACTTGTGCATGTAGTCACATACCAAATCACAAGATGATATTGGCATTTAAATCTAACATAGCCAAGTTCTTGTTAAGTTCATAGAAGTGCATGCACCAAAAAAAGAGGCCACAATATGCATTTTTAGAGCCACATTCTAAAGCATTGCATGCTCTACTTGGGTACAACCCTAAATTCATCAAACATGTTGACCTTATTAGGTACATACCCAACCTTATCACCACTAGTAACTCATGGAGATCAGTAACCACCTAAGAAATCCTTAGTTCCTCGGAATATCTTGCTCTTTTAGTTGATTTCTCCTGAGCTATTTTCATCTTCTTAGCCTTCTTAACTTCTTTATCTTGTCTCGGATCTTGCTTTCAACTCAACATATGCTCTTTTCTTCACCCTTCTCTTAGCAACATATATTGTTCTTGCTTGAGATTTCTCTATATTTCTATGTTCTTGCTCTATATTTCTCTAATCTTTCTCGTGTGATCTTATCAAATATGTAATGTACTTGGCTTCCAAGACTGCAATCGCCTGTCTTGATGCTCTTTTGTTCCTTTGAGCTTGCATGGCATGTGAACTTCCTGATGTTCCATTTCCTAGCACATGTATGTTGACCAACATATCTCATGATTATCCAAGTCTTAGGCTTGTTATCATAGCTAGCCCACAAGTACCATTGAAAGGTCTCATTTCCTTTGCAAACTTCCTTTAATCTCTTCTTATCATTTATTGGTTGTAATATCCCAACATTAGAGGCTATAATTAAACAGAGATCAGGTGTGTGTGTTGCATTCATGCATAGAAAATCCGAATATTTTTTGCGCTTTTGATCAAAACTTGTCAAAGTGATTGAAGCTTCTCTTAAGTTGATGGAACTGAAGTAGATCATAAATTTGAGTGCGATAAGTTTCAATATGACCTTTGCTAAAACCTTATTTTGGGTAAGGGTGATTTGATTCATGGGTAGATCAAATGGAATAAAACTAAACTAAAACACATAATTTAAGGATTAGTACCAAATATTCTAGAGATCATATCATGGTATTCTTTACGAAAACTCATGGATACTAAGTTAAGTATATAACTCAAGTAAAAGTAATTCAATAGCTAAATCTTGATCTATCTTGTTCTTATCTATTTCTACCATGAGCATCATGGTAATTACTCCCTCTGTCCCAAAATATAAGGCGCCTAAGCTTTAGTCAAAAGTCAATACATTCTAAGTTTGACCAAGTTTAAATATAAAAATATAAACATCCACAATATCAAATCAATATCAATAGATTCACCATAAAGTATTGTTTTCCAATATGTCCATTCAATATTGTAGATATTCATATTTTTTTGTATAAACTTAGTCAAACTTAGAAGACGTTGACTTTTGACTAAAGCTTAGACGCCTTACATTTTGGGACGGAGGGAGTATTAAACCCTAATTATTTAGCAGGAAGGAAATCAATCCAAGAACCTTCACCACATATCCTTCTTGCCATGTTAATCATAGTCATTCCTATTGAGCCATGTTATAGTATTTGTTGATCATCAATGTTGGGTGACCAATTCTTCATCTATCAATTATTGATCTATCAATTATTAACCTCTCAACTCTTGACCTATTATATTATTCCTTCCAAAGTCTTTAAAGAAAGAAGTAAGGAGAGATAAGTAGTTATGCTAGTTTGGGTCATCATCTTTAGAATGAAAGTATTTGGAAAGAATGAAATTAACATAGTAGTTGGTGGAGTTAACTCACTCCTGAATGGAATAGAAGAGTTATCTTGAATAAATATGTATGTTAGTAACAAGAGGATCATAAGGAGGAATTTTGTAGATATATTTACCAAGGAGTAATCTTGTTGGATCAAGTAGGTATAGTCATTGAGTAATATCTCTTAATCAAATGGAATTTCTAAGAAGATAGTTATAATACAAGTTCAGTGTTGTATTGACAAAAACCCTTGATTAGCCAACTAGAAGCCTAAGACACCATTGATCAAAGGATTATAATGATCATGCTTGAGTCACTAGGAGTGAATGACAACGGGATATAAAAGTGACATTGGTGGAGATAATATGATTAAACGCTAGTGTAGATATGTTATCTTAGGTTAGCTATGACAAGTCACAATAGTGTAAGATGAAGTTGGAGTATGAATCACTGGAGCTAGTTGAAGTTAGGATAGTATGACTAAGCTCATACCAGATCAACATTGGATTATAAGAGTAGTACCATTTTTCTCAGAGATTAGTATACACTTGAATTGTAGTAGGAATTGAATATACAATTACTGGAGGAACATTGGTGATGAGTGATAAAGGAGAATGTGACTAGAGTAGAGGTAACTACTTAATGGATTGGAAGATATCAATAGTAGTTAAATCTAGACAAGTATAGCTGTGATAAGAAAATGAAAGGCTCCAGTGACAAGCTTCTGAGATTCATAAATAGGATTACCTAGTAATTTATAAAAGGAGAGAGTAAGCACTTAGAGAGATTTGGATTCATTAAGAGATATTCTAGAGGTGGGAGTTATTTCTATAGGGAGAATATGTAGAGCTTTAGTGTCAAGCTCATTGGACTTACAAATGGATTTATGAGGATAAATTATTATTGAGAGAATAATGGAGAAGTGAGATAATCATGTCAAGGCATAATGATTGATGTGAAGCAGTAGTATATCTAGGAAAGGGATTCCTTGAGAAGGAACCAAGAATTATGAGTATTGGGGATAGGAGTTCTTAATAAAATTCTAAATAAATCCATATCAAGCTATTTCAAGTCAGATATCTATCTCATATACTTGATAAACCCTTCCTTGCTTCCAATGGTTTATAAGAATACTTTCCTATGGCCATATACTTAAACTCTACTTTATTATTCCAAACAATAAGAGAAAGTGTGCTTGGAGACAATTAATATCAAATCTTTCTCATAATACACATAGTAAAGAAATTCTACTACCTTAAACTAGATTGAGATATCATCCATGATCACCAATTTAAAAGAAATGTTCTTTAACCCTTGATCTTCAGCAATATTCATAGATGAACAGAAGAATAGTAAATCATCTAGAGTTCATAGTTGAAAATTGTAGTTCTAAACCCTAAGACCAAGTTTGTTTGGGGATAAACCAAAACACATTTTGTCATGAAGCACATTGGAGGATAACCTTGGATATTTTATTTTAAATTCATATACAATCCATTAACATAAGCCCTAAGGCAATGTTCTTTAAACCTAGCTCTTTGGCAAGATCTATAATTGAATAGGGGTGTGGCAAATTCTCTTGTGTCCAAAGAGAATATTGGAACTAAAAACCTAGTGAAAAAGAGCTACTATTTCATATGTGAGCCATATTAATCTCATAGGTAATGATTGATTCAAAACTATCCTTAATTCATGTAAATAAACAAGTAGTCCATACCTCCATCTTACAAAAATCCTTAAAATTCCAAAGAATACAGTTAAAGAATAAGATAAACCATAAAAAGATTCATCCATATCAAATTTTATATATGTATTAATTAAAAATTAAGTAAATACCTAGTATTTATTGAAAGTTCTTGTGGAGACCTTAAATACCCTTCTATATTGATAGTCTAGAGAAGGAATTCCCTAAAAGGAATTCAAATCATAGGATAAAATCTAAAGCAGATTTGAAAATACAAATCTAGAAAATACAACATAAAAAGAAATAAAGAAGAAATATGAAGCCAAGGCTTAGCAGACTGGCCTAGAGCCTTCTCTTATTCCTATTTACTGCTCGTGCGCAGCGCTGAGCCCACAGCCGACCCAGCTTGGCCCATCCATACTGGTAAATCTTCCCATGTGGTCTTCCTGCCCGAGCTAAGAAGTTGCCTGGCAGCGTCCCCGCCGCTCGTCGTTTCCGTGATGCACACACGTGCTATGGATGCTTGCCCCCGCCCCTAGGAGTTAGATATAAGCTCGTCGTGTCCTCCTCTCTCAACCTACCCCCTTTTCCCTTTCTCTCTCTCTCATGTGTTCCCGTTTGAGCCAAACCCTAGCTCTAGGTCACCGACGAATCGCTGTCATTACGCGATGATGACCCACAAGTGTAGGGGATCGCAATAGTCTTCGCGGGTAGTATTACCCAATTTATTGATTCGACACAGGGGGAGCCAAAGAATACTTGCAAGCCTTAACAACTGAGTTGTCATTCACCGCACTGAAATAGTTCTTGCTCAGAAGTTTATCAAGAGCAAAAGTTTGGTAGTAGCAAAGAACATTGAAACATGAGCAATAGTAATGTGAATGATGGGATTCGAAAGTGGTAGGCATAGGGATGGATGGACGGGCGTTGCATGGACGAGTCTAAACATGTAACTTGAAGATCTAGGGCATTGCAGATAAATAATAACAAGCATCCAAGTACTAAACAATCCTAGGCATGTGCTCCAAATATAGTCATGCGTGCTCGCAATGAGAACTTGCACAACAACATCTTCTTACATCCGACTGGCAACGGGCCTCTAGGAACTCGGCAATTAAGGTGCTCCTTTTAATAGAGCACCGGAGCAAAGCATTAACACTCCATGAACACATGTGATCCTTACACCACGGCCATCCCCTCCGGTTGTCCCAATTATTTTCACTTTGGGGACTTTGGATCCGGACAATGATATGTGTTATAGAATGAGCCCTGCCATAAATTTTGAAAGACACAAAAGGCTTGAACATCCTGTTAGTAAAGGAGAAACTCTCCGCAAATATTTTAGTAAGCAAAGCATATTGTGCACTCTCATCCTGCATGTAAATTGTTAGACCAGCCCTCTGAATCAAAGTCATAAAATCGTTAAGAATCCCAGCAACTTGCAAGAAAGTTTGGCAAGGAAAGGTGGAGGGGTGCGCATCCCTTTCATCTCCCTCGTCACCAAATTGTGGAGTGATGAGATCCTCAAGGTATGAGGGTCTAGTACTGGTAGATGACCTTGGAAGCCTTGCCCTTTTAGGTGCATCACTCTCAAATATATCACCAAATGTGTAACATCCCAGGATTAGCACCTCAAAATAGATAGGACACATGTTTGTGCATTGTATTCATGCGTAAGAAAATCCAGGGAATTTTAGTGCCAAACTAAAGTTATAGAGGGATCGAGATATCTCTCTTGTTCTGATGGTAACATTAGAGCAGGTGAGATGGACTTCGACATGACCTCTACTGTACTTCTTAAGTTTGAGGGGAAAGCAATTCAAAATTTGAATATTAAAAAGGTATATTTGAATTGTAAAATAATTTAAAATAGAATTATAACGAGAAATGGTGTTACAATTATTAATACATATTTGATGTATTATCACAAGTATTAAAATACAAAAGAAAAGAATTGAATTATTCTATAATGTAATGTTATAATACAATTATTATTACAATTGAGTAAATTGAAACAATTCAATAAAAAGAAATGATTACAATAGTGAAGTAAAAGAGAAGTCTTAAATATAAAATAATATGGGCATTACATTGTATTATATATATATATAAAGAATATACAAATGGCAATTAAAGGAAAACATTAACTTTATTATTCAAAACAAACATTACAACATTTATTTACAAAGGAAGAATTAATAAAGAAAATAAGAATTCCTTTATTACCATTATACAAATATTAAAAAGTTCTACACTTCATAAAATAAAAGGTAGATTACAAAAGAATTAAGTAAAAAGAAAAAAAACTTAAAACTAAATTCATCTTCACTTTCTTCATCTTCTAAATCTTTTATTTATATTCTTGATTCCTGCAAAATAAAAGTAAATAGACACACTAACAATAAGAATAAAAGAAGGGTTAGTATATTATTTTTACTCTCAGATTTGGCATACAAATGATATGCCTTGACTCATCATTGAGCATAGTAATCAGGGGCAAAGTAGTAATATTTACTTATCAAGTTTGCCTCAGTACAACCTCATTGGCATTAAAGAGGGTCAAGTTTCACCACTGGACAGCAAGGGCATCAATTCCACTTGGTAACCCAAAGATAAAGCCCAAGTCTGAGATAATATTCAACCAGCCGAGCATATCCATAAAGGGTTGTATCTAGGCAGGGAAAAGATCTTCTCAATAGGACAAAGTTCTTGGAGCATGCAAGCAGCTTACACATCTGCATGCAGGGGTTGTGCTGTCAAAAGAAGCAGCATCAACAGCCAATTCACATAAAAGAGGTGACACAGCCACAGCACAACTGCCATCCACTGCCTTAGTTTCAATCTATCTCAAACCACTACCAAGCTCTCAAGAACACCACAACGAACAACATCAACACTTGCTAGAATTCCAGTAGAACAAACCATAACTCATCAATCCAATCCACCAACCATTCAAGATGGATATTTAATGGAGGAGAATGAATAAGTGGAAGGCAAGAACAGTAGCAACCATAAGAGGAGCAGACTAAGGGAAGTACCAGGAGGAGCAGATCTAGTAAGAAGAGAGGCCAAGAACTGACAAATATTAAGATCAACATCATCACACTCCACCACAAAAGGTAAATCATATAAATTATTTCCAACCATCTTCTGAGCATAACTGGTCCAAATCAACATGGATCTATCCTAGAAATGTTTGCACATACATAATAAATACTCATCCATCAAGTATATCTAATTGGTAGGTGTTTAACATCATTTGGTCTCAAAATAATCATGGCAATCAATCCAGCTAGCCATTTGCAGCACACAAGCTAGCTAAGAAAGTGGGTATATGTGCATCTTCCAAGGAAGTATCACATAGCTTGCCATCCCTCCGGAACCAAGGCCGAAGTAGACAAAATGAAGAGACCAAACCAAAGCACCAGAGGACAAGAACACCGAGGAAGATCCCATGGTTATTCCTCAGCAGCAAAGGAGATGCGGGATCCAAAGAGAAGCATCGAAGGGTGCCCTGACCCAGGCGAGGAAGAGAGCTAGGGTTCGCCTTGGGTGCACGAATAGGATGCATGCGCAGGATACGGCGGCAAGGAAAAGAGGAAGGAGGTCGAGGCAGAGCTAGAACGGCGAGTGGCGGCGCTAGACTTAGCCAGCGACTGGCCTGGGTGGAGGCAGGCGGTGGCGTACGCACCACGAGGGTAACAAGGAGAAGGGGTCTGTGTGCGTGCGTGGATGGTGCGGAGAGAAGTGGGTCGGTGTGTAGTGTCGGGCCTGGTCTAGCTGGGCCAGGCTAGCCCATGTGCCCAACCAAATATCCTAGAGTAAATAGAATGAGAAGTAAAACAAATGAATTACCAAAATATCCTATAAATATATTTTTTAACTCTAGAAAATTATACAAAATCCTAACAATATATAAAGAATGTATTTAAATCATCACAAAAATAAGATCTACTTAATAAAAATATAAATTTACTTGTTAAAGAAAATAAATATTAACACCATTAAATCCTAAGTGAAATTTCATAAAATAAGGAAAAATCCAAAAAAAAGAATAAATTTTTTTGTGTATAAATAACTACACTATTTTATAAAAATACTAGCCTAATTTTTTATAAATAAAATATGAAGTAAATATTCAAATACATTTAATCCTTGATGGAATTTTATAAACATAAGAAAAATACTTTAAAATAAATAAAAATCATTTTTAAAGTCTTGAATAAATATATTACACTAGAAAATTATTTAATATACTATTAGAAAGATTTTTTTAATATTTTAAAGTAATAAATCCTTGTGTACTACCTATTTTGTAAATTCTTTAAAAAGATTCTTAAATAAAAAATAATTATATTTCTTTAGAAATATTAAATCCTTAAAATCAAATTACTAAAGTTCTAAACCATAACTAAGGTTTATAATAAAAAATTAAGTGTAAATTATTAACCTTATAATATATTTTGAAACCTTAAATCAAAAATTCAAAACCACAACCTTCAAAATAACTTTATACATCATTCACTGATATTAATGGGGAATAATCTCAAAATCTAAATAATAGTTAACATGACATTAAATCTAAAACATTAATAATATCATCCAGATTGTACTTTCATTTAATAATTGCATATTATTTACATAATGTCAAAACAAATTTAATCTAATCATTCACTTAAATATATAGTGAATAATTCTACACCTTAGTCATACTTATCATAAGTTTAAAACTTGGGAATAATTAAAACATGTTACACTTTAAGTTTAGTTACCCTTTTAAAGTTAACTTTAGTCTCAAGGCTAGAAACATCATGTCTAATAAATCACTTATGTTTTTAAAGTTAACTTTGGTCTATTTCAATTAACACATAAAGCATTTCCAGTCCAAACTAATCATTCAAACACTAAAAGAAATTTATTACGTTCTATTAACAATAAAGATTGTTTGAACCTTAGAAAGGAAATCTTTTCTTCAAATGTTATTCTTTTTGCCACTTCAAGCAATAATCTCATAATAAGTTTTTCAACTCTTAACAACTCAACCCAAGGACTTTTATCATAGTCACCAGATAACAATTAATCATAATTACATTATTTTATCCTTTACTTGTATATTTTGGATTATTAACACTTAAATTCTTTATAAATGCCATTACTTGTAAAGTAAAACTTGAAGATAAACCAACTCTTGAAAGAATTACCTAAACTCACTATACTCAAAGTATTGGGGATTCACTTTGGGAGTTTTCCAAAATGCATAGCATTACTTATGCATAATAGCATCTTGCTTCTTTAAAACATTAGTCCTTATCAGACCAATGATGCTGATTTCAGATATTGGATCTTATATTGTCTCGAAGACCGTGAGTGCATAATCTTGCAATCAAAAAAGGCAAGTTCACACTTGCTCATGTCCTTTGATTATTTTATGTAAAGTATTTTGCAAATCCAGTGTTATCATCACCTGCATTTCAAAAAGGTCATAAAACACTATTTTCATAATAATAGGATTATAGGTTATTTACCAAGAGGTAATAACCTACTATGAAAGTTCCGGTGGTAAAGGAACATATTATCTAGGACTTAACAACCAATGTCGCTGGTGATTCTTGCATCGTATATTACGCGTTAACCATGAGATTTGGAATGGGACGAAGAAGTCAGCTGGATCGGCTCCCTTTCGCATGCATTGGACACTGTTCTGGGCATTTGTAAGTTGCAGATCATGGGTATAGCCGTTTTATACGGGGAAAGGTCTACCGTGGATCTGGGCTTACAAAAGACAGATTTCTAGTGTTAATGGTGTTGTGTGTATCCATCTAAGGTATAGCCGTTTTATACGGGGAAAAGTCTACCTTGAGTTTGCGCATACGACAATTGCGGTGTATGCGGGGTCGCGGAGAAGGACAGTGATTGGCTTGGATCTTAGTCTGGGCCTCATACCAAGGAAGTATGAACGGGTTGGCCGCTCGGATGTGCAACAAAGCTAAGATCTCTCATGGGTAAAGTAACGCACCTCTATAGAGTGTAAGAACTGTAACTTGTTACTCCCTGTTCCGAGAAACCCGTGAAGACTGATGGACATAGCTTTTCAGAATAAAAGCAACCTTTGAAGAAATGTTTATAAAAACCCGCATTGCCTATGACCTATGGTCTATGGCTGTAGATATAGTGCATCAAACACTCCTTTTTCTAGTGAACTTGCTGAGTACGCTCGTACTCAGAGTATCTTCTTAACCCTTGCTAGGTTCTAAAGCCAGTACAGATGATGTCTACATCAAGTTATGCTCCAAGAATCATCACCAGAAGCTAAAGTTCTTCAATGAAGTCAAGAAAGTCAACATATACATCAACTCAAGTGAAGATGAAGTTACTGATTAGATAGGAATATAATCTCTAGCCATAGAACCTACTTCTATAGTGTATTGCAATAGCAACAATGTCAGGCCAATAGTTAAGATACTAGTCTTATTAGTATGATCGTTTTTGAGTTGTTTATTTCTGATTCTTCTTTGTAAGAAGTTTCTTTCTCTCTTTAACTAGAGTGTTCTCTAGATCTTTTGTAAAGAGTTGAGTTGTAACCTATAGTCATGTCTTGGACCTGTTGTGTTTCTGTTGTACCACTCTAAGGAATGTAATACTAGTGAACGGTGTTTCATTGGTGTTATGTCAACGACTATAGTGTACTACATCATGTAGTGGTATGTTGGGTCACCGCAAAATGTATGGTGGTCCATGACTTCACTTTTCTGAAATTTTAAACAACCATCAAACCAAGTGATTACAAAGTTGATAAATGATGAGAAACTACTATTGGAACTTGCTAGAGGACTACATATGCATCAAAACAAAGTTTCTAAGCATAGAACAAGCATGCAAGCTCAAACAACATGTCACCTATAGCAGCAAAATACACACGATACAATCTACCAATCACAAATCTAATTGGACAAGTGGAGGAGGCACATACCAAGGAGCAATCCCTCCAAAAATCAGCACTTGAGATGGGATGAACAAGGAGATCAAAAATCACGAGCAAGAACAGCAAGAACTCGAGCTTGAGCAAGTTTTTTGGTGTTTTTCGGGAGAGATAAAGGTGGCTTTAAGGAGGCAGCCTGGAGGGGCCTAGGTGGGCCATACCCCCCTAGGCGCCACCCCCTGGTAGGCCGCGCCTAGCATGGATGTGGTGGCCTGGGGTGGCCCCCTGGGTCACTTCAAGTGTCTCTCTCTCTCCCTTTTTTCGAGGAAAATTTATTTTGAATTTTCTGGGATTTTTCAGGAAACTTTATTTTTGGCCAATTTTCAGGGTATGAAAATTGATTTTCTCGCAGAAACAGTTTTTTCAAAAGAAGCAAAAGCAAACCAAAAGCCAAACTACAGGAGCTCTAAGAAACTCAAACAAGAAAACAACTAGCAAAACTAAAGCTAAAGCAAAGACTAGGAAGGAGAAAAGTAAAAGAAAGCAAGTATAACCATAGTGGAAACATTATTTTGTTCATTAAAATCCTTTTGTTAACAAGGTTGATCAAGTCTTGTTACCAAAAAATCTTATTTGAAACAAAACTTTGCATTCCACAAGGTGATTATGTTACCTCATACTTGATAGCAATGGTCTCAATCATAATAGTTTCAAAATTTTCTTGTGGAATGGGACAATATTTTTCTCCAACCTTTATGCTCTCAATATTTTCAATGGAATTCAGGCAATAGCTTTTAACAACCTTCTTGGGGAAATAGACAGTGTGCTCTTTGTCATTAATATTGAATATTACTTTTCCTTGATTGCAATTGATGGCAGCACCTGCAGTATTAAGAAAAGGTCTCCCAAGAATAATAGACATATTATCATCTTTAGGCATTTCAAGCACAACAAATCAGTTAAAACCATGCAATTGTGAGCAACTTGAACAGGAACATCCTCACATATACCAACAGGAATAGTAGTTGAGTTATCATCCATTTGCAAAGATATATCAATTGGTATCAACTTTTCTAGCTGGAGTCTCTTGTAGAGAGAAAAAGGCATAACACTAACTCCAGCTCCCAAATCACATAAAGCAGTTCTAACATAATTATTCTTAATGGACCAAGGAATAGTTGGTATACCTGGATCACCAAGTTTCTTTGGAACCTTACCATTGAAGGAGTAATTAGCAAGTAAAGTAGAAATCTCCTCATTAGGAATGTTCCTTTTATTAGAGACAATATACTTCATATACTTTGAATAAGGAGGCAATCTAATAGCATCAGTCAAAGGAATTTGTAAGAATAAAGGTTTCATCCACTCACAAAACTTGTTTTAGTGTTCCTCCTCCTTTTGACTTGTGTTTCTTACCTGGAAAAGGCATAGGTTTCTGAACCCAAGGTTCTCTCTCTTTACCATGTTTATTAGCAATAAAATCCTCCTTTGTGTACCTAGTGTTCTTAGTGTGCTTCTCAGGTTCTTCCTCAACTTCCTCCTTATCAGGAGCATCATTATTATTACCACTCTCGGTTTCAGCATCAGAGACAGATATACTAATAGGATCTACAGCAGGTTTAAGTGGTTCCTCAACTACTTTATGTTTCTTTTTCTTTCTATTACGAGGACTACCACTATTCTCACCTTATTGAGAATCCTGCTCAATTATTTTAGGGTGCCCTTCAGGATATAAAGGATCTTGAGTAGCTATACCACTCCTAGTTTTAATTCCATAAGCATGTTTACCTCCTAAAGCATTAACTAGCATATCCTTTTGTACCTTAGCAAGTTGATCAAGTTGAGTTAGAACCATTTGAAAGTGTTTACAAAGCATTTTAATATCATTAGAAGTTCTTTCCACAATATCTTTCAACTCATGGATATCTCTAGAGTTTTCCAATAAATGATTCTGAACTTGTTTATTAAAATTACCTTGTTTAACAATAAATGTGTCAAGTTCCTCTAAGCATTGATCAGGAGGCTTACCATAAGGAATATCACCTTCATTAAAGTGGAGAGAGTGTTCCTCAATAGTGGATGAGTTGGGAATTGGCTTACATAATTCTTCTATAGGAGGTAGATTCTTCAGATCTTCAGCTCTAATACCTTTCTCCTTTAGACACTTCTTAGCTTCCTTCATCACTTCATCATTTAAAGCAATAACTCCCCTCTTTTTTGGTGTTGGTGTTGGAACTGGTTCAGGCACAAATGGTTCAGGAGTAATAGGCTCAGGTGTATTCAGCTCAGTTAAAGTCCAATCATCATAATTCTTGCTTATCTTAGTCATTAATTTTTCAGCATCTGTAGGAGTCCTTTTCCTGAAAACACAATCAGCAAAGCTATCTAGGTAGGTCCTAGAATCATCAGTTAGTCTATTATAATAAATATCAAGAAATTCATTCTTAGGTAACGGACATCTAGGATGTGCATGAATCAAGGCACAGAACCTTGTCCATGACTCAGGCAATTTCTCTTCTTCTTCCTGTTTAAAATCAAAAAGTCTCTGCAAAGCAGCATGTCTAGCACTAGGAGGAAAATATTTCTAGAAGAAAGAAGCAGTCAAGCAATCAGGGCTATCAATGGAATCAGGAGGTAATCTATTAAACCAAGCCCTAGCTTCTCCTTTTCGTGAAAAAGGGAAGATCTTAGCAACAAAGTACTTGCGCATCTTAAAATCATCAGAGAACAAAGCACTCATAGTAGAAAGCTCATTCAAATGAGCCACATCACTCTCATTTTCAGTCCCATAGAAAGGTTATTTCTCAACAATATCTAAGTAAGATAAATCAAGAGAGAAATCATAATCTTCATCTTTAATATCTATGAGAGAAGTGGCAAACTTAGGATTAGAGGACAACTTAGGCATGATAGTATGTCTAGCAAGGAGACTCTTAATAGCACTAGTATCATGTGTGTTTCAGCACTCTTCAACAAAATCATCAGTGAACTCAATGTAACCATCATTAATATCATAACTCTCACTAGACTCAGGTGAGCTAACAGGTGTAACAGTGTCTTCACTAGGAGTTTCAGTATTTCCTAGACTAGCCATAGTAGCATCTAGGAAAGGACCTAATGAACCACTCGCATCAAGCACAGAAGAAGTAACATCATGAGCATCAAAAGTAGTTTCAGATTCAGCAGTAGTATTAGTGTGTGTAGCATGAGTATGTGGTGGTGGTGTAACAATTTTACTTATAACAGACGATGAATCAAGAGCAACAAAGGTGTTTAGGACTATACCTCTTCTTATAGTGGATGGTAAAATAGGGAACTTTCCATCACGAGACTTCCCCATGATGAAAGGAGTAGCAGTGAACAATAATAGATCCAAGTGAACTTACAAACAAAGCTATGCTCCCCAGCAACGACGCCAGAAAATAGTCTTGATGAGCCACAAGTGTAGGGGATCACAACTGTCTTTGCGGGTAGTATTATCCAATTTCTTGATTCGACACAAGGGGAGCCAAAGAATACTTGCAACCCTTAACAACTGAGTTGTCAGTTCAGCTGCACCTGGAAATAGTTCTTGCTCACAAAATTTTATCAGTAGCAACAGTTTGGTAGTAGCAATAGCAACAACAACAGCGACAATGAAACATGAGCAATAGTAACAGTAATAGTAGGATTCGAGTGCGGTAGGCATAGGGATGGATGGACGGGCGTTGCATGGACAAGTCTAAACATGTAACTTTATGATCTAGGGCATTGCAGATAAATAATAACAAGCATCCAAGTACTAAACAATCCTAGGCATATGCTCCAAATATAGTCATACGTGCTCGCAATGAGAACTTGCACAACATCTTCTGTCCAACCAGCCCGTGGCAGCAGGGCCTCTAGGGAACTACTTGCAATTAAGGTTCCCCTTTTAATAGAGCACCGGGGCAAAGCATTAACACTCCATGAACACATGTGATCCTCACACCACAGCCATCCCCTCCGGTTTTCTCAATTATTGTCACTTTGGAGCCTTTGGATGCAGACAATGATATGTGTATACAACTTGTAGATAAGATCACAAACAATACTATCATAATGATTCAATAATAAGTTCAGATCTAAGATCATGGCACTCGGGCCCTAGTGACAAGCATTAAGCACAACAAGTTGCAAAAAAGTCAAATATCACTAATAGAGATACTAGGCACTATGCCCTAATAGATCTTATTCGATTACATGATAGAACTCATCCAATCCCTACCATCCCCAAGCCTACAGCGGGGGATTACTCACTCATGGATGAGGGAGACATCGCTGGTTGATGGAGATGCGTTGGTGATGACGATGGCGATGATCCTCTCCAAATTCCCCGTCCCGGCAGGGTGCCAGAACGGAGTTTCTAGATCCGAATCTTGGTTTCTAGTGGCGGCGGCGGAGCGGAACTCTTTCTGAAAAAACTATCGAACCCCCTCGTTTTTTAGGTAGAAAGGCAACTTATAGGTGAGGGAGGAGGGGTGCTGGCTGCACCCCTCAGCGCGGCAGGTGGGCTGCCAGGGTGGGTGGGCCCCAGTGCCTCCTCCGCCTTGTCTTCCGCTCCGTGGATCTTCTGGTGAAATATAATTTTTGGCATATTTTCTGGGATTTTTCCTAATAGTTGATTTTTTGCACAAAAACTAGACACCAAGGTAATTCTGCTGAAAACAGCATCAGTCCGTGTTAGTTGTATCCAAATCACACAAGTTTAGAGGATAAACAATAGCAAAGTGTTCGAGAAAGTAGATATGTTTTGGACGTATCACGCGCCTCCCCACACCTATCTGAGTAGCCTAGGAGAAGCGCCTACCGCACGAACGATCTTCCTGGAAGGAATCGAGTCAGTGTGCTTAGAATCGAGCCTCACGCCATCATCTTCTCCAACTCTGAGAGCAACCGCCGGCGATCGTGTCGCCACCTCCGACCTTCCTAGGCTTCCTCGACCACACATTGAGCTTCAGGGTGAGCCCTCCGTCCTCATGGACTTCTCCATTCACTTTCTCTTGCTCTACATCATCGTAATTCCATGCTCAACCGTCGACCGCCGTAGTAGGTCGTCACCGGAGTAGCTCTGATGACCATTTGCGAGCGGCGACTCCACCCATAGGATCTCCTTGATCTCCTCGGCCATCGTAGCCCTCATCTTTGCATCGCGAGCTCCCCAACGCCTAGTCCAAGATCGACCTGGGAGTGATCCCCGGTGACGATGTTACCATGACATCATGGTGTTGCCATATCTATTTTTCTTTTATTTCTTTTTAGTAATAATTTCTATAACATTTTTGTAATTCCATAAATATTGACATGAGGGTCCTATTTGTAAGATAAATGCCTATTTTCATAAATGTATTCGTATTAAGTAAAATTATAAAGTGTGTACAAAAATTTAAATATTTTTATATTTTCCCAAAATGGTTTAAAATGAATTAAAATGGGAAAAACATAACAAATGCATTTTAAATCAAAACAAATACAAATAATATATCAAAATATTTATAAAAATAAGATCTATAATTTAAATCCATCTTAATTTATTGTTTAGTAACTTAATAAAATAATTTCTATTTATGAGATATATTATAGAATAATAAAACTTAGAAAAAACATATTTTATTATCTAAAAATCAGAAAAATACATATAATATACCAAAATGATCACAAAAATAAGATCTGCATATTAAAAATATAATATTTCAATTTAAAGTCAATAATATTTTAGTACACTAATAAGACTAATTTAAAAAAATCTCCTTTATTTTTAATTCATAAAAAATCATATAAAAGGTGTTTATGCTTTAGTATTGGTCACTTAAGTTTTAGTTCGTAACAATAATCTCAAATGTTATTTATTTGGGATTTCTATTTTTGTTCCCTTGGTTCGTTAATTGTACTCACTTTCCCCCAACCACTTAACTTTTCCTCATTTTTGATCTTCTCCTTCTCTGAAACTCATTGTCCGTCAGCCTTGCCGTTACGTGCTGATAAGTGGGTTCGTGTTCAGTCGGGTCCCGTAATGGACCCTTGCCATTACGTGCTGACAAGTGGAGGGCTCTTTCAGTCGGGTCCTGTAGTGGACCCTTGCCATTACGTACTGACGACTAGAGTTGCGTTCAGTCGAGTCCCATAATAGACACCTCTCTCCACCTATCAAAATTAGAGTGCGACCCACAGCTTATTCACGTGAGCGCCAGACCCACAACTTACCCAGGTTGGCGTTGCAAGATGGGACCCCGAGCCAGACCCGCGCCCACGCCATTGTAGTATAGTTGATAAGTTGTTCTTTTTGGTTCTTCTTTTGTAAGATATTTCTTCCTCTATAACCTAAGTTGTTTTCTGAATCTTTTGTAAAGAGTTGAGTTGTAATCTATAGTCATGTCTTAGACCCGCCAAGTTTCTGTTGTACCACTCTAAGTGATATAATACTAGTGGAACAGCGTTTTATTGGTGTAATGTCAACGACTATAGTATACTATTGTTATCGCCATATTTTGGCCAGAGAAGGGGATGGGCCGTGATCAAGATGGGCTTGGAAGATGCGTATATTCAACGTGTTGTTGGATCGGCCTAGTGCGTGGATTTGGGCTAAATTGCCCGTGTATCTTGTATCATAGTAGGTTTCGTGTTAGTTTAGGTTCCGTTTCAGTTTAGGTAAAGATAGAATTGTAGAGTTATTCCAAAAGTATAGAGTCTCCGGACTATAAATATGTACCTAAGGTTATCGAGAAAAGGAGGACAATCACGTTCACAACAAACACAATCTCTACAAGATCGCCAACCCCTTGTTTCTAGGGTTTCTTTCGGGTAAGTGTCATATGCCTAGATCGCATCTTGCGATCTAGGCAGTATCTTTACTTATGCGTTATTTGGTGTTACTCGTACTGAAGCCTTTTTGATGGCGAGTAACACTACTATCGTAGATTTGTGTAGGCTAGCAACAGTACTTTTCGCTATGATTGTTTAGTTATGCTGCCTCTAGCTATCTCGCCGCCTTTGCACCTTTTCCCGGGTGTAAGGGTGGCATCTTGCTTGATCTTTATTTAAGTCGATTTGATCTGTTATAGTTGTGCCTTGTTCTCCAAGGTTTAGTTTGATATCTACATGATCAGGCCTTGCAAACGGGTTGAACGATCCAGTAATATGTAAGATATGGTTTGCCAATCCAAGAGGAGTTGTTCCGAGAATTGACGTTATGTTGGTTTTTAGGCCTTCTCTAGGGTTAGTTGTCCATCGTCTTTTATATCTACCAGGCTCAATTACGTGTAGGACGTTCCAATCATGTAGTGAAAACGTTAAACTATCGTAGATCGATTTAACTTGTATTGATGAAGCAAAACCCCATGTTATCGTAGATCTAATGCAGAACCATGGGTTAATCGGCTCTAGGAGCCGATTCACAGGGAAACCTGGGAGCCGGTCACGGCTCGAATTTTACGTATACTTGTTTACCATGCAGGAAACCAATCGGAGCAATCCATCACCTTCCTGATCAGGTATAGATCGGTGCATCTCGAACCAAGCCGTGACGTGTCGAGTTTTGCGGCCGTTGCCCGAGGGACCGTGGCCCACCAGCTTCCGGAGCCTCCCGGCTCTTCGTGTTGCTCGTCGCTGCTCGCCGGTGAGTTTTGGCAGGCAACACATTCTGGCACGCCCGATGGGACATTCAACAACGTCTACATCAACATCCGACGCCGCGATGGAGAGCAGACCAGTCACGTACGACGAGCTGCCTGAAGAGCACAAGGCGAAGTATGATGAGATCAGAAATCTCTTCGAGGCCGATCTCATCGGCTCTTTCGAGAGGACCCGTAAGCATGGAATCAAGTGGAGAGGGTTCTCCGCCGAGGGTGCTCTTGATGAGGTGGATCTGTCTGTTCCTTCGGAGGAGCGTACCAGAGCTCTCCGACAGGAAGTCAACTACATGGTGGCTCATTCTCTGCACCGCCATTTGGAGAGCTTGGTGAACGCTGAACGGTCATGTTCGCGTAGTTCAGAGATCATGAAACATCGGTATTCTCCGACGGGCCTACTCTGGGACTCACCAGGAGAAAGACCGCCCAGATGTGCCACCACCGCCATTCGCTTGCAGCCCGGAGCCCAGGCAGCCGCGTATGTCGCCTACAAGGTTGGAGGCGACCAGCGATTGCCAGTTCGCTTGAACCACCTAAAGAGATCCCACACGGATATGTGTGCACTTACGTGCGGACCGCAATAACGACACGCACCAACAGATTGGTACCGCAGGATTTCCGCCAGAGTTCCCTGAGTGGGGTTTCAGAGGCGTTCGGGCAGCGATGCGGGTGGACGCCGACAAACAAAGGCGTATAGCCAAGTATGCCACGAACGAAGTCATGAGAATCTAGCCCCTCAACACACATGAGCAAACCGCACCATCCCGAGAGACCAAGACGGCTTCGTGCAAAGAGAAGGACAATCGGCTATTCAAAGCCGTATCCCAATGAGTTTGATCGATCCGCGCCTCCCAAGTATCGGCTCCTCGAGTTCTCAAGGTTCAATGGATCGGAAGGATCGAGCTCGATCGAGCACGTGAGCCGATACCGCATAGGCGTGGTTTCAGATCGGATCGATGCGCGTAAGATTGTTTGCGCAATCTCCGACAGACCAGCCTTTGGGTGGTACACCTCGCCACCGATTCAATTCATACCGAAGCAACCGGAAGAGCAGTTCCACATCCAGCACCATTCGAGGCTCGAGGCTGGCATTGCGCACTGGCGCAGTGCGGCGAAGCGAGAAATCGTAGCGAATACATCCAGCCGCTTCAGACCGTAAGAACCGATGTTACTCACTCGTTAATCGAGAAGCGATGAGCTGGCAGTTTTCTCTTAGCACCCATCAAGGATCGCTTTCAAGTGGAGTACAACTCATTGGCGCATGGCCGAACCGGCGATGTATGAACAGCGCCACCCGAAGTTGTACCAAGACAAATTCAAACGTCGATAGGCCTGGTCGATGCGTAAGAAGATGATTCTACACCGCACAGAAGTGGTCAGAATGGGCTCGAGGCGAGATCTGTGTCCTGCAAATGGGTGAAACAAAGAGGGCTCGCAAAGGGTTCGACTTGATGTGAGCAAAGCCGAGCAGATATTCGATTCTTCAAGGAGAAGCGGTGAGGTTACCCAAGGCCACAAAATCCCTACGGCTCAGAAATGCACGGAGACCATCGCAAGTGGCATCATTCGTTCACCCACACCACCAATGATTGCAAAGAGCTACGTCGCCAAATCCAAACGGCGATAGAACAAGGCCGTCTGATCCTTGGGCAGGTCGCCATGAAAGTGGACACAAACCCATTTCCCGGCGTCAACATGGTAGAGCTCGATGCTCCGGCGCCACCGGATTTCTCGTTCGGCGTTAATATGGCAGGGTCTGGGTACCACCATGACTACAAGGAGGAGGGTGGTCGCTCTCGGGGCAAAGAAAGAGAGAAGGCTAGTCCACGCGACCGGCCCAGCCACAATGACAGGCGGTACCTAACAGAGGAACAAGTGAGGAGAGTGCGATATCAGAAGCCACATTCCACGCATCTCCTTAACAAGTATCAGCGTCAGTATGACCAACACCGCCGGCGCGACAGAAACGACGAAGGATATGAGCACCTCGCTAGGGGACCGTCAAAAGGAGAGGCAGGCGCAGACAAACATTGGGATTGCCCGTTCTTCAAGTATTGCTGGGACGCGGGAATGAGCCGATTGCCTACAGTCGACAACTGCCCGGAATGTGGTCAGCAGAGGGAGGACACGGAGCCAGTTTCGGTATTCCAACGTTTAGGGCCCCTCCCACCTCAGAGCCGTTACAAGGAATCCGCTCGAGAAAACGTCCTCGAGAAGCCAAGGGACGACAAATAAGAAGACAGGTATCACCGTCCGAGGTGGTGTCCCGATGGACTCAGACACACCCAAAAGCGCAGAGTGCGGCGGCTACGTAATTTGGAGGAAGCCGAAGCACAGTACCTCCACGCTCTAAAGAAAGCACGGCCCGATCTGGCCGTCAAAGTGAGGCAGACTTTGGAAACGGAAGATCACCCGAGAAGGAAGGAGTGGCGCCCCAAACCGGTAAAAGCCGATGCGAAGACATCGGCTGGCACAAACATGGTGTTCATACTTCCGTCAGAATTCTGCGCACCAAGAACCAACGAGCTACCCGTGGCACGGTTATCGCGCCCACGGCCGATTATTTTGAGAAGCGCGTGAGAAGGGTTACAAGCATCCGAAAGCCCTATACCTACGAGGTTACATCAATGGGCAACCTGTCGAAGATGTTGGTGGACACCGAGCGGCAACAATATCATGCCATACTCCATGCTACGGCGCTTGGGACGCTCACTGCAGATTTGATCGTAACGCCACGTTAAGCGACTTCAACGGTCGACTTGAGCATAGGCGTCAACGTAGATCCGTGGGCAGAAAAACCATCCCCACGCCATTCTTCGTCAGGACAAAGAAAAGCACTTACACCGCCTTGCTAGGAAGGGATTGATTCACGCTAATTGCGCATTCCGTCCACAATGCACCAAAGGCCTAATCCAAAGGATGGAGATGAAGTGGAGGTCATCCACGCAGATGAGTCTATCGAGGTCTCCATCACTGGCATGAACGTCTGGGAAGCGAAGACCAAGAGCCGATCTCGGAATCGCCTAGACGGGTGGCGTATTGAAGCTATAAAAAGCGGGGTGAGGCTGGTCTTATCCACGGCCTTACAGTAGAAAAGCCCACGATCATCAGGGTATGGCCGATCCTGCGATCGCCACAAAAAAAAAGCGATCGACAAGCGGCTCATGTAGTCGAATGGCAGAGATGCTCGCCATAAAACAATAAGGTGTAAACCGTCCTTGACTAATGCAAGCAAAAAGGGGGCCGATTCAAGCAATCGGCCCAAATTATTTTTGTCAACCTCACCTACTGTTTGCCCTGTGCTTAGCATCGATTTGACAGTGTGGAAAAGGGTATGGATTTACATCTGCCGATGAACTAGAAGAAATCGACATTGGTCCCGGGATAAGCCACGACCAACTTTTATCAGCAAAAGGTTGGATCCAAGTCTGCGGGATCCGATGATAGCCCTGTTAAAACAATATCCAGACTGCTTCGCCTGGGACTATACAGAGATGCCCGGGTTAGACAGGAGCATCATTGAGCATCGACTCCCGCTTAAAAAAGGATTTCGGCCATTCCAGCGGGGCACGATGATGAAGGCGAAATTCGAAGAAGTCAAGAAGGAGGTCGAGAAAATGTTGGCGGACGATTTAATCAGGCCATGCGGTATCTTTGAATGGATTTCTAGTATCGCACTGTGGAGAAAAGGATGGCCGTTGGCGTGTCGCCATAGATTTTCGGGACCTCAATAGAGCTACCCCAAAGGATGAGTACCCAATGCCGGTGGCGTAAACGTTAATCAACGCAATGGTGGCCATAAGATCTTGAGCTTTACGGATGGAAATGGTTACAATCAAATTTTATGGCTCGTAAGACATACACAAGACTGCGTTGAGTACCAGGCTCGGTGGGGTTGTTTGAATACGTTGTCATGACGCTTGGACCGAAAATGCTGGTGCCACGTACCAAAGAGCCATGAACTACATTTTCCATGATCGGCAAGCTGGTGGAAATTTATATCGATGACGAGTGGTCAAGTCTGCCTCGATAAAAGGACACTTGGGCGATCTGCAACGGCCCCGGACCGAACGAGAAAATTCGGACTACGGATGAACCCAAAGAAGTGCGCCTTCGGGGTAACGGCCGGTCAGTTCTTGGGCTTCTTGGTCCATGAACGCGGGATTGAGATCGGCCTGAAAAGTCAGGAGGCAGTGCGAACAATGAAGCCACCCACCACAAAGAGAGAACTGCAGTCTCTCATCGGCAAGATCAACTTCGTCAGAAGATTCATCTCCAATCATCGTGAAGGATAGAGCCGCTCATGGGACTAGTAAAATTAAATCGACGAGGAATTCCGGGGCGTAACAATGAGCCTTTGACGAGATCAAAGAATATCCGGCAAGCCGCCAAGATTGGTTCCACCTCACCGACGCATCGTTCTACATTTACCTGTCAGTAGCTGACACGTCCATCGCCTCGGTGGTGGTGCAAGTTTATGATGGGCTGGAGCGAGTCGTATTTTACATAAGCAGGAGGATGCTGGACGCAGAGACAAGGTATCCTGATATTGAGAAGTTATGCCTCTGCCTGTTTTTCACCTGCACCAAGCTGCGCCACATTTTGCTATCAGCAGAGATCATCATCATATGCAAATCAGACGTCATAAAGCACATGCTGTCGGCTCCTATGTTAAAAGGCCGACTGGGCAAATGGATGTTTGCATTATCAGAGTTTGACATCCGGTATCAACCCGCGAAAGCAGTTAAGGGACAGGCGCTGGCCGATCTTATCGCTGAAAGGATCAACACCAACATAGCAGCACTGTCCATAAGAGCGTGGGCTATGTTTTTCGACGGATCAGTTTGTGACGACGGCTGCGGCATCGGCATTTTACTAAATGTCGCCTGGGGCAACATTTTCCTTCTCCATTAGATTGTCGCTCTCGCACCAACAATGTGGCCGAGTATGAGGCGATACGCAGGGAATGGAGTTGCTCATCGGCCGGAGCGAAGCGTGGAAATTTTGGAGACTCCAAGCTGGTGATTTCAACTCACGGAGGAATATAAGTGTGAGTGAGTCGCTCTTCCCATTATGGATGCAATGCCGTGAGTCGATGGCAGTTCCGATACATAAACTTCACCTGGATCCCGCGATCGCAGAATACCGAAGCAAACGATCTTGCACAAATGGCTTCAGGCTACAAGGACGTAGCAGAGGGAGCCGATGTTCAGGTGCAATTCCTGGACGCAGACGACTGGAGAGCCGATATCTTCAATTACTTGAAGGATTCGTCTTGGGGGGCACCTAAACGGATAAGATAAAAGGCCATGAAGTATGTGCTCATTGGGGACGACATGTTTTACAGGACTCTTGAGGGGTTATTGCTCAAATGTCTGGGGACAGCCGAGACCAATCGGCTCCTACATGAGGTACACGAAGGCGCCTGTGGAACTCACCAATCGGCTCATAAGATGAAGTGGTTGATCAGCGATCGGTTTTATTGGCCTACCATGCTCGAGGACTGTTTTAAGTACTACAAAGGGTGTCAAGCATGTCGAGATTTGGAAAATCCAGACGGTACCAGCGAATGAATCCCATCATCAAGCCTTGGCCATTCCGAGGTTGGGGCATGGATATGATCGGCAAGATCAATCCTCCGTCAAGCAAAGGCCACATGTGGATCTTGGCCATCACGGATTATTTCACCAAGTGGGTGGAAGCGTCCCTATGAAGTCGATAAGTTCAAAGGATGTTGTCGATTTTGTGAAAGAGCACGCTATTCATAGGTTTGGGATTCCCTGCACTATCACGACCGATGGAGGTTCGGTTTTCACTTCTCACGAAGTTCAGACGCTGTGAGGACACAGGATTAAGCCGATTCGGTCATCTCCGCACTATGCTCAAGCAAATGGGCAAGTCAAGCGTCAACCGAGCCTTATCAAGCTGATTAAGAGGAAAATCGATGAGCACCTAGGCGCTGGCATGAGGTTTTATCGAGGCTTTATGGGCTTACCGCATGTCATGTCATGGAGCGATAAAACCTCGCCGTACCATCTGTCTATGGACAAGAAGCCGTATTGCCTTGGGAAATTACTGGATCGAGACGTCACCTTCGTAATCCATCTAACTACCAAGAATATGCAGCTTTGATGAGTGACAGTGTTGAAGATGTGACTGAGCTTAGGCTGTGGTCGCTTGAGAAAATCAAAGAGAACAAGGCCAAAGTAGCTCGTGCATACAACAAGAAGGTGAGACCTAAGGAGTTCCACGTTGGCGATTTGGTATGGGAAGCGGTGTTGCCGTTAGGGACTAAGGATGCAACATATGGTAAATGGTCTCCAAATTGGCACGGGCCGTACAGGGTCGACCAAGTTTTAAGAGGAAACGCGTACATACTTGAGGAGCTGGACGGCGTGAAATTCCCAGTGGCGGTCAACGGTCAACATCTCAAGAAATATTTCCCAAGCATGTGGGATGGTGGACAGTAAAACTTGAGGGGCCGATACATGAAATCGGCTAAGTAAAAACACGTGAGACGATGGACAGTAAAAATGTGGGGGCCGATGCTGAAAATCGGCCGAATAAAAGCAAAATGTATAGCCGATGCACGGTCATCGACTTTAGAGGTTCACACAGTTACAAACAGATGCCACCTACACATACGAGCCATCAAGAAATGCCTCAAGGCGTGGAGGCGCCAAGACGGACACGGTCCACCTCGGCGATCTCGGCTTCGTCATCTTCATCCTTACCCGACACTAGCTGCTTGTTCAGGTCACGTATGTCTGCCAGATCGGTCTTCAGTTGAGCCTTGAGGCCTTCCGCCTCGTCTTGGGAACGGGCGATGGATTCTTCCTTGTCGCGGATGAGCTGTTTAGTCACCCGGACCTTCTCCTCAAGATCTTCCAGCTCCCTTTTCAGGGATGCGAGCTCGGCGGTACTGATGGAGATGTCAGTTTTAGCATCCAGAGACGCCTTTTTCTCGTTGAGTTGCTGACATCTGTCTGCAATATCGGCTTTCAATGGAAGTTGGACTGCGCGCAGGTTGATCCTTTCGCGAGCTAACTTCACCCATGCCCAAAAAGACAAGGACGGATTTGCAACTGACCAAAGCTTCACCGCAATGCTACCGAAGATGGTCCGGATTTCAAGAACGCTCTTCACTTCCTCGTAACCTCGATCAACTCCTCGATTGGGGAGGACAGCAAGGTTTTAAGACGCTGGAAATGAGGAAGAGCAACCCTGGCTTGTGGTTCAGTGTGGGCAACAGAGGGAGTTGGTTCGATGGATTCAGGATCGAACGACAGCAAACCTGAAAGATCACAACTCTGGCAGCCAGAAAAGCGTCAGTATGCGTCTAAACGTGCAAGGATGGACCAAAAGAACTTAAACGTACCTCTCCTATCGAGGGGATAGCCGATGAGGAGACCATCGGTTTGTGTGTGGTCGCTGGAGGCTTGGCCAGATTGGTAGCCGTTTCATCTACACCTTCGGGGATCCCCAGATCCGGCGTCGGCATTGCCCCAGCTGTCCCGCTGAGGACGTCAGTCGTCTGCATGAAGGGTGTTCTTAGCCGGTGTAAATAACGATAAATCGGCAGACAAAAGGAAACAAGTAGTAAGAGTATGAAGGGTGGTGATTTTTTGAAACCTCCTGGCTCGACGAAGAAGCTTGTTGTCCTTTGCGAGCTCTCTTAGGACCCGCAGTTGGCCCCGCCTCGACTGGTGCTCGGGGGGCAGCAGGTTCAGGAGCCGACCTTTTTCTGGAAGCCGATGGTGGTGAATCTGGCTGGTTCGGTGTGATGGTCCTCTCAGAATCCGTTGGGCCTAGTTCTCCTCGATTAGTCTGGGTATCCTCACTGGAGGTGTCTTCGATGGAAGCCTGTAAAAGAGGAGAACCAGTAAGCGCGAGTATGTTTGCAAGAGTGGAGGAATGACGAGGATCGACCAAGGCCTGAATTAGCTTACATGCGAGCTGTTGGGGGAAGGGCTCCGGCGCCTCAAGGTCTTCCTAGCAGCTACCTTCCTCACCATCGTTCTGGTTTTAGTTGAACTCGAGGCGGTGACTTAGGAGTGCCTGGTTTCTTGGAAGCCGATTGTGGGGTTATCGGTCGCTTCGCATTATGACCTTTTTCGAGGTGGCGAGTCTTTGCGTAAAAGAACCACAGGAGTCGTGGGAAGAACTCAAGGGGAGCCATCACGTGCGTGAGGCTCAGGCCATCTTGTTGCCGCAAAGAGAAAAGTGGATTCATAAAAGGATCAATTGCAGTGCATCAAGAAAATTTGCAAGTAGTGGTACCGTCCACGGGATGTCATAGTCGACATCGAGCTGTTTCAAAGAACGGTCCCAGAGCTCTCCGAAGACGTGAGTCTTCCACATCGACCACCGTCTTCAAAGCCATCGGTTGATGAGGCAAAGGTGAGGTCGTTGGGAATTGGGATGGTCGAGCATCAAAGAAGGAATAACACCTTTGGTCGGTGAGAGGATCAGCGGTCGGCTCGCTCTCCGTGGGTGATGGATAAAGAAGTGGGGAGCTACTTGTCCAAGGTCAATTGGCGAGCCACTACGACCGTTGGGTAGAATTCATACCAGTTTGATTATTCTGCTGGACGTACTCATGCCAACCGGAAGGAAACAGGGACGAATCACGGTGGAAAAGAGCCGCCGAGTCTTTGGTATCATCGGCAAAATTATCCAGCCTGAAGGAGAGTGGATTTTCAAAGTGTTCTGATTCCTCCATGTAAGGGAAGAAGGTAGGGTTGTCCAGGCCTTGGAAGAAAATGCTGAACCACTTAGACGCCTCCTGAGAGGCCAGTTTACTGCCTGGCAGTCGATACAAAGCTTGGCCATAGCTGGTGCATCGGATCTGCTTCCCTTTTACATCTGGAAAGGTGCGGCTCGCCAAAAGGGGAAGTTTGGGATATGATTTTTGAAATACATTGAGCCCATAGCTGAATAAACCACCAAGGGCCACTGTTTTAACTGCTATGCCGGAGAACACTGACAGACATCAATTGGAGGTATCGATAGACTTCTCCAAGAAACAATTTTCGAGGCCAAGTTGAGTACCTTTGGCCGTTCATGGGCTAAGGGAGGTAGTTTTGGTTGGAGCAAGGAAGGGCCACGAAGATGAAATGCTCTAGCGAAGTTGAGAAAGGTCAGATGTTCTTTCTCCTAAACAGGCCCTTTGTTTTCATATGGCGTTGGAGATAAGCACCCCAACTTGTATGCATCTTTGGAAGACAGTTTGTAGGGGACTTTGGTCAGTTTGAAAGCGAGGGCTGGGTGATGTAACATCCGCACCAGTGATCATCACCACGCCTAGCAAGGTTGGTGACATAGGGCCATGGCGAACATAAAGCGATTCGAGCATCGCACTGTAAATAGCCGATGGTTTTGAGAAGATTCTCGTGTTTCTCAAGAGGAGACAACGATAGATGCAAGGCATCGGCTATTCCCAAAGTTTCCCATTGGGATTGGTAAGCTCTAGCTACCCTCGAACCAAGAAACCCAATGTTCAGGGATTAGGCCAGCTCGCAAGCATGGCCGGCCCAAGAGTTCAGATCTAGGTCTTGGCTTACGAAGGATTCTATTTGCTTCGCAAGAAATCGGATGGGCAGGACTAGAATCATGCGAGGCCAAGACAGAGAGAATTTGGGAGAGAAGGATGCGGCAGCAGAATGTCTGAAACCTAGAAAGTTTAATGGTGGAATAAAGGCATTAATTCAGGTGTTCGCCATTAAGTTCTAACATTGCGTTCAAACTGCGAGGGGTAGGCGTACCTTCAGACCGGAGACCTCTGGATTGGTGTTGGACGATTCTGCCATCTGGTTTGCCGGTGGAGATGGATCTATGCAGATTGAGGATTGAGGGTTCTTGTTGCTGTGAGCTCGATCTGGTCGATTGGGGATCTAGGTCGCCTTTTTGAAGGGAGTCGCAGTTACCGCTTGAAACTAAGTGGCCGCTTAGGTTTGCCTAAGTATGCGATCGAGTTTGACCTTGTCAACGATTTGGAGAGCCGATGTGCATCGGCTCTTTGAGTTATAGCTTGGTTGATCGTGAGAACGTAACAAGGTGAAAGCCGATGCGTTGCTATCGGCTCTGAGCATCGACTTATTTGTGTTATCGACAAAATTGGGCGGAAAGACAAATCATGAAACGGATTTTTCATTCATTCATTCAAAAGCGTATTGCTTACAAGAGACCGATGGATTACAAAAGGGAGCCTACTACTACTACGGCTTACTACTGGTTCCTAATCTAGGCGAGGTCGTCGCCGCCGCCGTCGCCGCCCTTGTTCGCTATCCTCGGCCGCCAAAGCCGTCTTCGGCCGTCTTCTTTGAAGAAGCCGAGGGCCTCGCCTTCATCGCTGCCCTCGGTGTCTTCGGACCCGCACGGAAGCGCTTCGTCGGGGTATTCATCGGAGGTGTCCTCCTCCGATTCCTCCTCCTCGTCGGAGGACTCGACGCGCCCCAAGACCAAAGGTTCGGCTGCTCTCCGCCTCCAGCTTCCGTTAACGAGGAACTGAGGCTCTCCTCACCGTCGATCGAGGACGTCGTCCTCAGACGGCGAAATCGATCCCTTTCGTCCCACCATTGTGGGGCGAAGTATCGATCAGCCGCTGGGTGCTCGCGTTGGCTCTCGATCACCGATGCTGTTGGGCGTGGGAGGACAGGCGGAGGAAGCGAGAGGAGGCCATGGCGAAAGAGGGTTTTTCGGCAGAGGAGGAAGAAGGGTTTTCTTTGCTACCGGAGGAAGATGGGGACTGCGAATCGCTCGACGGATTTAAATAAGGGAATATTGGAGACGGTTCAATGCCATAGCGGTTTCCCGCATTGCACCGCCAAAATCGTCAAATCATGCAAAGGCGAAGGAGGTGAGAAGACAGGCATCATGATGAAGGGGTAGCGTGACGATTACTGCTCGCGATTCGTCAACGCGCAACCCGATACAAAAAAAGGAGAGGAGAAGGAAAAAAAACACAGTGGTTTTGGAATTATCATTGCCAAAACCGGGGCATGTGTTATCGCCATATTTTGGCCAGAAGGGATGGGCCGTGATCAAGATGGGCTTGGAAGATGCGTATATTCAACGTGTTGTTGGATCGGCCTAGTGCGTGGATTTGGGCTAAATTGCCCGTGTATCTTGTATCATAGTAGGTTTCGTGTTAGTTTAGGTTCCGTTTCAGTTTAGGTAAAGATAGAATTGTAGAGTTATTCCAAAAGTAGAGAGTCTCCGGACTATAAATATGTACCTAAGGTTATCGAGAAAAGGAGGACAATCACGTTCACAACAAACACAATCTCGGCGCATCGCCACCCCTTGTTTCTAGGGTTTCTTTCGGGTAAGTGTCATGCTGCCTAGATCGCATCTTGCGATCTAGGCAGTATCTTTACTTATGCGTTATTTGGTGTTACTCGTACTAAAGCCTTTTTGATGGCGAGTAACACTACTATCGTAGATTTGTGTAGGCTAGCAACAGTACTTTTCGCTATGATTGTTTAGTTATGCTGCCTCTAGCTATCTCGCCGCCTTTGCACCTTTTCCCGGGTGTAAGGGTGGCATCTTGCTTGATCTTTATTTAAGTCGATTTGATCTGTTATAGTTGTGCCTTGTTCTCCAAGGTTTAGTTTAATATCTACATGATCAGGCCTTGCAAACGGGTTGAACGATCCAGTAATATGTAAGATATGGTTTGCCAATCCAAGAGGAGTTGTTCCGGGAATTGACGTTATGTTGGTTTTTAGGACTTCTCTAGGGTTAGTTGTCCATCGTCTTTTATATCTACCAGGCTCAATTACGTGTAGGACGTTCCAATCATGTAGTGAAAACGTTAAACTATCGTAGATCGATTTAACTTGTATTGATGAAGCAAAACCCCATGTTATCGTGAGATCTAATGCGTAACCATGGGTTAATCGGCTCTAGGAGCCGATTCACGTGGAAACCCGAGCCGGTCACGGCTCGAATTTTACGTATACTTGTTTACCATGCAGGAAACCAATCGGAGCAATCCATCACCTTCCTGATCAGGTATAGATCAGGTGGCACGCCCTCGAACCAAGCCAGGACGTGTGCCGGAGTTTTGCGGGCCGTTGCCCGAGGGACCAGGGCCCACCAGCAGTTCTGGGAGCCTCCCGGCTCTTCGTGTTGCTCGTCGCTGCTTGCCGGTGAGTTTTGGCAGGCAACAACTATATCATGCAGTAGTATGTTGGGTCACCGCAATGGCAACCCGATGTCCCTCCTTTCTTGGCAAGCATACTCTTTGATTTCTTTCCTAAGCATGCCAACATACTCAAATATGAGGCTATTCTTAAATTTAGGAGAAGAAACATCCTTTGTTCTGAAAGTGTTGAATTTCAACACAACTTTATCATTTGACTCAGGGCCCCAAAGATCTTCTCCTTCAGAATCTCCATCACCTTTCAGTTTATCTTAATTTTCCTTTCATTTTCATACTCTTAACCGTCCCCTCATACTCATCTACATTATTTGCATACAAATTATCATCTTCCTCACTTATAGCATGCTCTGAATCCACAATGCCAAACTCTGAAACTTCACTCCCTTCACTAGACCCTGCTTCTTCTCTACTTCTTGGACACTGTTTAACTCAAGCCCAACCTTGCTTCTAGTACTCATACCTTCCTTTGGCTGCCCAACATGCAGTGGAACAGGGTCATCATCCAGTTGACTTGATGCATGAGCATCAATGCTTGGAGGCTTCATAGGCCTCACAACTGGAGGTAGATTAGCAACAGGAAACTCTACCACACCATCCCAGATGACTGCCCTCATTAATTGATCATGGTCCAAGTAGACGTTAATGTAATGTTTCCCACAACCAAAAAGTTGAGCCATTGCCTTACACTCATAGTCATCGTGTGAGGCGTCGCAAAACATTATTTGTAATTGTTAGTATTGGGATGTAGTAGTATATGGTCATCCTTCCCTACATCTCATAGCCAAGATTTTCCAAAAGATTTTCAAGCATCTTTTGTGAGAATGTCTCGCTGACGACATGATCATACCAAATCACAGCACCATCAACATAGCTCCTATTATTGCCTTGGCTAAGAAAATAACCTCCATGGCCTAATTTCATTTAGAAATATTGAATATTACGACCTACCACAAGCATACATGGAAAGAAACCATCAAAATTGTCTCTCTTTCTTTAGAAAATTGTGCCAACAGTAAAACCCTACCAAATCTCCTCCCCTGCATATACCCATGAACGACCCCTCAAAGCATATACGAAAGAAATTTGTCTCTATACAGCCGCTTTCATCTATCAACCCCTTACTAGGACAAAAAAAACACGAATTTCGACAAAAAATTGAGCCTTTTGGGGTACTTAAAGTAACCTAGAGGCCGCGTGCCTTGAGACCGCCGCAGCGAAGCCATCATCGGCTTGTCCAAACGCCGCAAAAGCGTCGCTCCATGACGTCGCCACCAGCAAGAGGGCAAGCGGCCGTCGCCATCACCCTCTCCACAAGAGGCTACATGTGTGCCGCCTTGCGCTCCACCTCGGAATGATCGCGTCGGGAGGGGAAGGATTGCCCCTTATTCAGTGGAGGAAGGTTTCAAACAAAATTCAGCGGTTATCCGAGGGGCTTTGCGCAAATAAGCTACGATCAGAACTTGGCATGTCAACCCTGCTCTACGCCGCTCACTATACGTACGGGACATGCGCCGTAAAATAGGCAGTAAATAAGCACCATATGTTCTGTATTCGTATTGATTTTGCGTGACAAGTTTAAGTATGTGGCATTTTACTCGAAGATCCAGCCACGCGAACATGGAGAAGCCTCGATCGGGGCTTTGGTTTGCGCGGAACTAGGCGGGGCCGTTTGCCTGGCGCGGGTTCGGGCCCACCCGTCGGCGCGTGCGTGGAGCGCCCGCTGACCAGGTTGGGGAAAAACGGACCTCGACGGCCCTGCCGCACATGCATGGTGTTGATTCGGTTCGTTTCGTTTCTCCCTTCTTTCTCGTCTCGTCGCGGGCGTTTCGTCGATCGATCCGTCGCGGGCGTTTCCCCCCTTCCGGATCCTACATGTGACTGACTGATCCATGGCGACGGCGACGGCGAGGGTGCTGGGATCCAAATCGCCCGACTGCTTCCACTTCCGGGACCCTGATTCCTGGTATATATACATTTCGTTCATTCTCTCATCGCCTCGATCGCGTTTAGTTTCCCCTCTTCCATCTCTCCTATCCTCTCCTATCTGTATCTCTTCTTCTTTTGGGATGTCAGCCTTCTGAATTATGGTGTATATACTCGTCGTAGCACCTACACTGGCCCAATGTGCTTCATTTGCAGGAGGGATCCTGTCCGGCGGAAAGCTCCCGGCGTAATAATTTGGTTATATGATCCCAGGTTTAGACTTTGGTTAGATTCAAATGAGGCAGTGAGGGCAGCGAACGCTTTTAAGGAATTCTTAGTGAACACCGCTCCACCTCTCGAGCAAAATGTGCAAGATACCTGATGAACGAAGATAGATTTGTAAAAGAGAAATCTGCTTACAGAATTTTGCACAGTCGTTACTTCACGAGTGAAAGAAAGAAAACTTATGCATAACCTATACTTGGCATACAGTTCCTAGCTTCAGTTCGCCATTGGAAACATGATGTGAAATAAGAACATTTACAGAGAGTATCTTTTTCTTGGTTTGTACTCCTAATTCACAAACGCCTTTGCCCATACATGTTGCAGGATCTGCTTGACTGAGCTTGCGAGCGATGTGGTCGTCGAGGTCGGACAAGTGTCCTTCCATCTACACAAGGTACATTTGCTCCATCTCTTTATAATCTCTTGTCATTCCCAGAAAACAAAAAAGCTCTGTTTCCAATGGTTCTTCCGGTGTTAAACTGTTAAATAATCCTCAGAAAGTTTAATCGCTACTCACAAGTTTTTACTGACAAGTGACAACATGTGACTTTTTTCTCTGTATTTTCATCCAGTTTCCACTGATCAGCCGCAGCAGCACGCTGCAGAAGCTCATCACCGAGTCCGCCGACGATGGCGGCAAGCCGTGCTGCACCGTGCAGCTGGACGACCTCCCGGGCGGCCCGGCCGCCTTCGAGCTCGCCGCCAAGTTCTGCTACGACGTCCAGTTCGAGCTCACCCCGGCCAACGTCGTCCCGCTGCGCTGCGCCGCAGAGCACCTCGGCATGGCCGGCGAAGGCAACCTCATCGACCACGCGGAGTCCTTCTTCCTCCGCGACGTGCTCGCCAGCTGGGACGCCACCGTGCGAGCGCTGCAGGCCTGCGACGGCGCCGACGGAGAGGTGCTCCCGCTCGCCGAGGACCTCCTCCTCGTGCCCCGGTGCATCGAGTCGCTGGCGGGCAAGGCGTGCGCCGACCCGACGCTCTTCGGCTGGCCGATGGTCGAGAACTACACGGCCAGGAGCAGCGTCGATGGGGCCGCGGCGCCTCTGGTGATGTGGAACGGGATCAGCACCACCGGGAAGCCGCGGTCGCCGGGCGCTGGGTGGTGGTACAGGCAGGCGTCGTCGCTCAGGCTGCCCGTGTACAAGCGGCTCATCTCGGAGATGCGGGCCAGGGGCATGAGCCCCGAGGGCATCGCCGGCTCGCTCACGCACTACGCCAGGCGCCACCTCTCCGGGCTGAACCGGCGCGACGTCGTCAGTGGCGCCGCGTCGGACACGGCGGCCGCGCTCTCGGACGACGTCGTCGTCGGCGAGCAGCGGGCCCTCCTGGAGGAGATCGTGGCGCTGCTCCCCGCCGAGAAGGGCGTCGCGGCGACGAGGTTCCTCCTCGGCATGCTCCGGACGGCGACGATCCTGCACGCGGGCCCGGCGTGCCGGGACGCGCTGGAGACGCTCGCCGGCGAGCAGCTGGAGGAGGCGACGCTGGAGGACCTCCTGATCCCCAACACCGGCTACTCCTCGGAGACGCTCTACGACGTGGACTGCGTGCAGCGGATGCTGGAGCAGTTCCTGTTGTCGAACACGACGGCGTACGGCGCCGACGGCCGCTCGCCAGAGATCACCGCGGACGAGGCCCCGTCCGGCGCCGAGCTCATGCCGGCCAGCACGGTGGCCAGGCTCGTCGACGGGTACCTCGCGGAGGTCGGCACGGACGCCAGCCTCAAGTCCACCAAGTTCCAGCAGATCGCCGCGCTCGTCCCGGACTACGCCCGCTCCCTCGACGACGGCCTCTACCGCGCCATCGACATCTTCATCAAGGTAACTAAAGTGTCCCGCCGCGGCGGCCATGAATGGGTGGGTGTGTTGTTGAGCTTGCATTTGATACCTCTGGCATGGCATGGCATGGCATGGCATGGCATGGCATGGCAGGCGCACCCGTGGCTGACGGAGTCGGAGAAAGAGCAGCTGTGCCGGCTGATGAACTGCCAGAAGCTGTCGCTGGAGGCGTGCACGCACGCGGCGCAGAACGAGCGGCTGCCGCTGCGGGTGGTGGTGCAGGTGCTCTTCTTCGAGCAGCTGCGGCTGCGCACCACGATGGCCAGCTGGTTCTTCGCCAACGACAACAACGCCGTCGTCGACCAGGGCTCCCCAAGCTCCCGCCGGAAGAGCGGTGGCGACATCGACTTCGCTGCCGGATCGGAGGACAACGACGATGGTGACGAGGTCGTGGTGTACACGCCTGGTAGCAGCGAGCAGCACGCGTCGGCGATGAGCGTGGAGGAGATCCGACAGAGAGTAGTGGGGCTGGAGGATGAGTGCTCCAGCATGCGGCAGGAGATGCACCGGCTCGGGAAACCAAAGGGCGCGCTGGGCAGGCTGCTCAGGAAGCTCGGCATAGGCGGCGGCGGTGGCAGGCCGCCGTCGCAGCGGCCAAGCTCCGGCGGCGGCGAGAAACGCAGCAGGTTCTTGGATTTGGGGTGCTGATTTTCAGTGTTTTTATGTAGTTCGGATTGTAGAATATAGGTAGATCATTCATCATTGGTTCCATCTTTTTTGCTGAAATAAGAACTTTAGAGTTTAGTAGTACAAAACATTTTGAGCAGTTGATGTTTCTTTAGCTAATGTTTTAGATGAAAGAAGATACACAGGTTTTCTTAGCATAACTTTGGCGACAGTCTCTTAAACCATCGTTCAGCAAAGTGCACTGCTGAATTGTAAAAAAACAATCACGAGCACCAGCAGGTCCAGATCATGGTAAAAACTCAACACCATGGTTTTAGTATTAGTGTTGCACGATGAATACATCTTCGGCAAAAAAAAGATTGACAGATCTATCCAAACGTAGCCTTTTTCTCTGGTGACTACAATATCAGAGTACCAAGTAGCTACACAGCAAAATTTATTATCTCTGTTTACAAGGGGAGCTAGGATTCGTGCATTTGCACCATGGTATAGAGAAGAAACATGTGAACATTGCAAGTCCGCAACTGACATGTAAATCTCGCCGAAAAAGGGGGGAAATGACGATCAAGATCACGAAAATGTAATTGAAGAAGCGTACGAGTGAAGCAGTGCAAGCGTCTGCTCTGCTATTGCACGTTTCCTTGCCTGGTTCACCCACTCGGCAGCAATTTCCTCTGCTTCAGTCCCGTGCAACCCTCCTTTCAGGGCATCGGCTGCTGCACTCAAGTCTCCAGCTACGATCAAGTCCTCCACTCTGCTTATAAGAGACTCGATACCATCTCCAGATTGATCCTCTTTGATCTGAAAACCAGTTGCACCATAATTAGAAGCCTAGTTTGAGAACTGAAGAATATCTCACCAGTGCAGGTATTTTTATTAAGGACGTGTGAATTTAATAATAAGATGATCACTAGTAAAAGTTCACTGCTGTCATTGAGAAACATAAAAGGACAATTTGATTTGTAGTCATGCAAGAAGCATTCATTGGTAAGGAATCCAAAGGATAACTGTTATATCCAAGCCTGGTGGAGACCCTAGGGTCAAGTAGAACCACTACAAGTCAAAAGTGAAGGCAATATGATGCCTGAACTTGCTATTAGATACTGCTACTGAATTATTAGCACTAGATAGTGCTTGATCAGAAGATTCAGACACAAAATTTCAGGTACCTCAATATATAATTTTTTTTTCAGCAGTAGGAAGTTACTTATATTAACACACCTTGATGGTAGAAGCAACATGAGCAACAGCATGTGTCAGGATACCACCACCACCTGAAGGTATAAGGCTGAAATGCCTGATAGTTTCCTTCAGGGAATTGAACTGCAACAAGAAATGATGGTAAGGGTAGCCAAACTAGTTTGCTCAGTAAGCATTCATGAAAACTGACAGTACATCATTTTGCATGATTAACAAGTATAGGTATAAGCAAGATTATATACAGTACATGGGGATGATGTAACTTTGGCCTAGTATTAATGATATACTGTATTATTTTTGTCATCAAAAGTACTTGCATATCATCATATTTATTTTACATGTAATAACTAGAAAAATATTGGTTAAAACATATGGATGTCAAAGGTGTGTATTGCAGGGTATAACTTTGGCCCAGTATTTAGGTTCTCACGTGCCGAATGATATATTATCTTTGTCATCAAATGTACTTGCATATCAATATATTTATTTATTTTACATGTAAATTGAAAATATTGGTTAAAGTATGGATGTCAAAGGTGTACATTGCAGGGTATAAGTCTGAAAAGACACTGTCTATTAGAAAGAAAATGAGTAATTAACATCTGCAAGCACATGATAATCTCTTCTATTCAAAATGATACACCAATCAGAAATGCACTAGTATTACCTGAGTTTTCACACTAAGAATGTCGAAATTAAATAGCAGTACATCACACAAGAACTTACCTTTTGTTTTAACTCCATTCGGGTATCTGATCCATACTCGAGAACATCTTCTGGAAGCGATGAAAGAGCCAATTCTAAGAGTGAATCTTTGTCAATGCCTTCAAGAGATTTAAAAGATCCACCTCTGTCCGGATTGGTGAGCCACTGGATAGAGCTTCTTCCAGAGCAAGAGTGCCCTACAGAGAATTAAGAATTATGCCACTAGAAAGACTGAAAGCAGAGGGTGAGAAGGCACTATTTAAGCTTCCAGTAGTTAGAAGCAAGCACATGATGGCAACAAAGTAAAGAACTTACTAGAGCAAGCTTATGAACTGAATGACTCTGCCGAGCTTCTTCAGACCGTGCATAGAATGCCATGCACAAAGCATCTATCTGAAAAACAAGCCCAAGAGCGAATCAACAAGTGCAGGAGAGCTGGAATTGTATACACTGAACAAATTGTTGGTCTAACAGCCATACTTGGAAGATAAAACAGAGGTCACCTAGTTACAAAATAAGGAAAGAAGCAGTCCCTTGGTGGGGTAGGGTACTGGTGTCGCAGCATGCCAATATCTAATATCCGTTTACAACATTGCCTACCCTACAAAGAAGAGATGGTACAGGCTCATACATTAAGATTTGCTTCAGCAATCTGTTCGATCTGGGATGCTTTCTCTTTTGCTAGAGCTGCAGCCTGTTCAGCTTTTGCCAACTCCTTCACCTTCTCAACTTGTAGACTTGCTTCCTCATCCTATTAAGTCAGCAAGAGTACAATTACATAATGAATTAATGTGCGTAGAAAATTTATGGTGCATGTAAAGAAAATATGACAGACCTTCCGCTGCAGCTCCTCCGCCAGTT
The DNA here is from genome assembly GCA_030063025.1 of Avena longiglumis. Lineage (NCBI taxonomy): Eukaryota > Viridiplantae > Streptophyta > Magnoliopsida > Poales > Poaceae > Avena > Avena longiglumis. Next base: position 21,248,488 of record CP125976.1, read on the forward strand.
TTTTTTCAGATTGTTCCTTCAGTTCTTTAATCGCGGCAGCAGCCTTATCTTTCTCTTTCTTCAGCTCCTGAAGTACACAAAAGTAAAGAACTCTTCTAATATTAAAACGTGAACAAGAGACACTATATACAAATCTAGTATACTAATATGTGTTGACAAGAATAAAGAAAAACATGCACATGGTGCAAACATCATTCTTCTGTTTTGATTATATTTGATCCATATTTCACTAACATTTGAGACATATCATTAAAATACTACTTCAACTCTACATGTGGGGTGAAAATTTTAGAACTTTCACGATCCATATACATAAAAATACCTGGCTTGACAACAATAATGCCACCTGAATATATCAAACAAAATGATTATACAGATAATGACATTTTCATGAATTTTCCTAATAATGTTACCAATTTTACGTCTAGCAAATTGGCTCCAAATAGAAGGAACGCAGAGGCCTAATACAAAATAAAATCAGAACAAAGCATATGTATGCTCCCACCTTTTCCAGAATTGCTACTTCTTCAACGTGCATAAGCTCCCGAGCCCTGGTGTCCTTCAGCTCCTTTTCGTATTTCTCCTGAATAAACACAAAGCAAAAAAAATGAATACTGTGAAGTGTGTATTACTTCCTCCATTCAGAAATATAAGGCATGTTTTGGTTGATCACGTGGATTAAGAATGCAATGAAACCAAGAGATTACTATGAGGGAAATAAACATGTTATCCATGATATTGAACTATTAATGTCTTGGGAATAAAAGAGAGATAAGATAATGTCAGTGTTCAGTTATAAATTTGAATAAAAAGGGAAAATAAATTATGGCAAAAGGGAGAAAATGTCATGAAATTTGCATGCAGGCCTTACATTGTTGGACAAGATCCCCCAAATTATATCCTTATATTTTTGCACTGGGGAGTATATAAGATCAAAAGATTCAATGACTGATGACATATTATCAATAAAAAATGAACTAATGTAGCAGTTTTCGAACTGATGGAATGACCATGACATATAAAACAGTTCAATAGTAATACTGTAAAACCACGAAGGCATGCCATGCTACATAACCTTGATGTGCAGAAACTAATGACCATCTAAGCACAAACATCACATGCAAATGGATGACAAACCTTCAACTTCCTTTTCTCTTCGGAATACTTGTAAGCATCTGCATCTGCCTGCTTTTTTTCAGCAGCATGAATAGCCTCTATAATATTGAGCATAAATTTCCCATCATCAGAAGCTTTTACACCATCGACAACCCCATCACTTTTAGTCTCCTTAACACTCTGTTCAACAAGAGAAAAAGGATAACACATAAGCAAACACCAAAATATGTTAGTAGGTACCATCAATTTATTTCCAGCGGCCTCTCTATCAACAGGAAGTATTTCGCCAATTTGGTACTGTCCAGATTTTCAAAGGTGGGAGCACATACCACATCTTTAGTAATACCAGGTTCCTCCTGTAGTAAATATGTCTCAGCAAGAGATTTCTGTTCACCTGCAACAGCGGTTAATGGATCCTACAGACAAGGATTTATTCAATTAGACGATTCTACCAGCGCCATTTCCTACATGCTTAGAAACAACATCATAAAAAATACAGATGCAAGACAAGACAGAAAAACAGTAGTGTCAGACATGCAACATGGAACTATTGGTGGGTAACAGTAACTTATATAAAAATATAGGACAAGGTAAACGAGAGATTTTCAATTTTCAACAACCATCTGCTAGTTCTGGACTCAGTGATATAACTCAATGCCAATACACCAATACCATCGAGCTCAGCAGGTCAAATTAAAAATTCAAAAGTCGCAAACATAAAGATCTGATAGGTTCGGGCAACCAATAAACTGTGATATCCGCATAGTACAAGTACATAATGCGTAACTAATCAGGTTTATTACCGGGGGATTTCATTCAGATTTCCATCTCTATAAATAATTCTATGTAATCATTAAGCATGGATCTATAAATATCGAAAAAGCAACACAATAATCTTGCTAAGCCTGTAGAATGTGTCCCCAAGTGCCAATTTGTAATGAGAAAATAGAAAATACAATGATATATCAATCAACATGCAACTATGATGATAAAGCGGGGCATATAACAAGTTCAAAATGAACCCAAACCTTTTGCGCATCCGTATCTGTGTGCAAATCATGGGATGGACCAGCAATTGATGGGCTTGATTGCAAAGGAGAAACTGTGCTGCCCATCTTGTCAGATTGTCCAGGAGGAACTTCACTGGCTGCCTTATGATTATCAACATTTGGCGTTGTATGAAAAGAGAGAGTATCTTGAGACGGCAGTTTAGCATCAGACTCATGCTCATGTCGAACTTGGGTGAGGGTTTCTTTTTCTTTTTCTTCTGCAGGAGTAGGCTGCTCAACAGAAGCAGGACTCTCTGCTGCACCCATCCCTTTAGTTGGAAGGTCCTTTGGTGTTTCCTGAGCAATGCCATTGTTTGGATCCGACATGGTTTGTTTCTGATCAACCTTTTGTTCAAAGGGCGACTTCAGACTTTCATACATCTTTGTGAAATTTTGCTCCCTGATGGTCGAAGGCAAATTTTTCTCCTCAAATGGAAGATCTATGTAGCCAGCTTGATGAGCAGCCACAGCAGCAGCACCAACCACCACAGTTCCAAGCAGAAGCTTTGAAACCTTGCCTCCAGACTGAGGAGGTTCTTTTTGAGGTCCAGGGACAGAATTCTGTGCTGAACTCTGTTGAGATGTTTTCGTTGAGTTTCTTCTGGATTGAAGGAATGTTGGACTTTGGACCTGACAAATAGGCTATTCTGTCACTCTCTTGTAGTTTACGGCAGCAATAGATAGGAAAAGGATGCAATAATTTTTCCTAATTAATGTGCAAATTTCCATAGGGCTCAACAAGGAATACCAGTGGCGCAAGGCATTACAAAACTAACCACAAAACGTGTGTGCATTCATTGCACATGGAAAATGTCAGCATTTATGCAAATATAAGTAGTGAGCACATGAAAGAAAAAGGACCAAGACAGGGATTTGCCATATCCAACCAACTCGCTCTAGAAGTTTCTGTTTGCACTGATTATGTTACCAACAAATAAGTAACACTAATAATAATATGAAACGAAGAAAAGTGTGGTCACATTTTCTTCTAGAGCATTCATCAAGGTTTGCCAGTAATGAGTATTCTGTATGAAAAATAAATACATAATTCAGAAAAATAAGGCAGCAAATAACATGATTTATGTGAGCCTACTCTAAGTGGATTCTTTTATAACATTAAGATAGACTAAACTCCTACCAAGTTCCAAACATTTCTATAACTACAACCACTACTAGTTTACTACACGAGTGCTTCCACAGCAGATTTAAAGTTCCATAGGAGACCAGAAAATTACTAAGTTCAACACATTGTACTTTCCGTAATTTGCTCAAACAAAAAAAAACTCCACTAACCAAAGAAGCCTGTATAAATATCAATGAAAAATCATTCATGAATCACGGCAGTCTTCTCTTAGTTTGGCCTGCATTTTCCTATCGTTTTCATCAATGCAGTAGACAAAAATGTTAGTTAAAGTCCTCTACATCACCCTAAGACCATTTTTTAGACGTATCACCTTACGACCCTACAAAGGCTAAAAAGTAAACTGGTTCACATGTCACAGCATTTTGCTCCATATAGTCCTTCCTAGGTTAATCTCATCCAAAATCAGAGTTTTGCTAACGAACTATGTTAATGCAACTGACTGGAATATTTAGCATTCTCAAACTAATCACACATCAGCACACGACTCCACTGCCAATTTAATCAGTAAATTTCACCAATTTCAACCCGTCCCTAGTAAGCTCTAACAAGCAATCGAAGTCTCAAAACAGCAAACGCCTACCAGGGAAAACAACTCGATCAACTGCAACCAGCAGAGATAGCCCTAATGGCTAATGCGCATCGAACTATCGGACAGGACGGGGACGCTTACCTCGCTGGAGATCGGTCTGGGGATCCTAGTGCGGGACCGCAGCGAGTACAGATCTCGCACGCACCTGCAGTGGCAGATAGAACCGGACATTAGGCATCGAAAACCCTAATTCGGCGGGGTGAATACCTAGGTCAGTTGCCCTTACCTGCGCAACATGGCGGACGATGCAAGTGGAGACTTCCGCCTGTCGGTTTACTCGTCGCTGGGGAGGGGGGAGGGGGCGCAGAGCGACGCGGCTCCGATCGTTATGTTCGGTGATCGCCTTGCGCCGCAGGGGCGACCGGAGACGGCGGGGGAGAGGTGGGGGAGCGGCGGGAGGGGAACGCGGAAGACGGCCGGGTGAGGGAGCGGCGGAGCGCCCTTCAGCCCTTGTGCGGCTTCTGGAATCAGGGTCGTTGTGTTAGGTAAACGGAATTCTGAGGGGTAAACTGCAAACATCGCCACGTAACTTAATGGCACGTTTGAAAAGTGAAAGTCTATATGAACATAGCATATGAGACTAGCTGCGTTGCCACGGTTACGAAAGAATTAACTTAGAGAAATATATCGACACCTAAATTCAATGCTCTAATATTTTGAAATGTTTTTTCAAACGAGATAAAAGTATTTTGTTATACTTAGTTTTTTGCAAATTTGAATTTGCCATGTTCTATTTCGTGTGCCGAGTTTTCATAAGAATTCCCCTCTTTCATCGCAAATTAAAACCCTATTTTTATTTTTATTTTCCTTGCCTATTTTTCTGCAAGATTTTTTAAAACAAATAGAAAATTAGCAAAAACAAGCTTTTAGAAAGATAGAGGGGCGGCCCACCTACCATCCGGCCAGTGCCAGCCTGCCCAAACATTCCTTAGCCCAGCCGGTGCAAACCCTAGATCCCACCTCGGCTCCCCTGGTCTTTTAAGTTTATACCCCATCGTCGGATTAGCTTTTGCCATCTGGTCCTTGGCCTCTCCCTCACTCCCTTCTTCCTGACCGCGATGCCTGCAACCTCCCGAGTGCCTCCTTGCACGAGCCCCATCTCGGGCGGCCTCGTCGACCTCCACCTTGTGTCCTTTGCGTATTCGAGCCACTTTCCGGCCCTCCTCCACTCGATGGTGGAAGTGTACACCTCTCCCTCGGTGCACCATGGTCGTGCGCCCCACCACCATCGTTGGCCACAACCACCTCACCGCTCCCTGCCTCCTGGTGCTCACCATGCCATCCTCCTCCCTCACTCTCTTCTTCCTGACCGCGATGCTTGCAACCTCCCGAGTGCCTCCTTGCACGAGCCCCATCTCGGGCGGCCTCGTCGACCTCCACCCTGTGTCATTTGCGTATCAGAGCTTTCACGACGCCGACTTCTGTCCTCCTTCTCACCTCTGATGGTGGAAGTGTACACCTCTCCCTCGGTGCACCATGGTCGTGCGCCCCACCACCATCGTTGGCCACAACCACCTCACCGCCCCTCAGCTCCTACTCTGCCTCCACCTCATGCGTCGTCGGGCCGCCTCCTTTGCTCCGGCACAATGTTGTCGCCCTCCTTGTGCTCCCCCTGACGCGTAACCCCGAGCCAGAGAACCTCGACACTGACGTTCCTGGCAGGACCTGCTCCGTCTACCCAAGGTCACGCCCTCGGTGCCCTCCGTTACACTCTGGTCGGTGCCCTGCTTGGCCCCCTTACCGACGATCATGCCTCCCCTACAGCACAGGTGTAACACCCCGGCATTTAGTAACCAACGAAGGGTAGAAATAGGAATCTGAGCATATGCATGCATTCGTCTGCAAAATCCGGGTTATTTTTTTGCCAAACAAAAATCTGAGGTGATCAGAGTTTCTTTCACATCTAGAGGTAGCAATAGCTCTCTATAGTGATTGTTATAAATTTTGACATGAACTTTATGAATTATTGTGTTTTGGGGGCAAATGTTTTGAATTCAAATTTGAAATTCAAATCATTTGGAAAATATTTGAAAATTAGAAGTTAGAAATATTAAGTTGTTTTCCAAAATGACTTATTAACATTGTTCGATTATATTAAATATATATTAAACAACAATAAGAATTTAAGACAAGAAAAAATAAATAAGAAATGAATTCTTATTTCTTTTCTTTAGTTCATAATCATATTACAAAGTGAGAAAGATACAATAAATAAAGGAACACATTACAGTGAGTGAATTACAATAAAATGAAATTTTATTAAATTATAAGAATAGTATTACAAGATTCTTTACAAAGGAATAAAAAGAAGATTACAAAAATCTATAAAACCTATCTATTCCTATACTACATCTTGAGCATCCAGATCTTGTTCTTGCAAATAAGAAAAACAACTAAGAAAGAAATAAAAGGTTAGTTAGTTGTTTTACTCTCAGTGGTGAACAGTGAAGTGCACTGTTCATATTACCTCATTGAGTATTTAAAAAGGGGGCAAGTTTCACCAATGAACAATATATGTTCTTTCATATCAATTAAGCCTTAGAACAAAATCAATAGCAAAGTAAAGGGGAAAGTTTCACCAGGATAGTAAATTGTAAAAGGATAAGAAGTGAAACCAATTCACTTGATCTGATCCACAACCGGCCCACGCAGCAAGGCAGCTTAGTCACCTAAATTCATGTAATGTGTTGTCCAAACAGCAGCAGCAGTACAAGCAATCAAAAGACCACACCCTGCTGTAGCACAGCTACCAGGGAGCTCATTTTACCTTCTCAAGTACACAACAAGAACACTCTGAGTCTGCCAAATTCCTAAAGAAATCCCAAGCCAAGATACATCACATATCATCCAACCATCCCACAAGATGGTGACATAAGGAGGGGGATGGTGCAGATGGATAGCAAGGTCAAGCACAAGATCACGGAAGCTAGGAGGAGCAGGAGCAGCACCAGGAGGTGCAGAGCAAGACCAAGCCAGCAATATCAACTAACACCACAACATCATCATCAACAAACAAGTTGTGTGGTGAGTACACATAAAACCATCACATGATCAATCCATCTAGATTACCAGAGCATGTGTTGTTTTATATGAATCTTCTCAGAAAAACACCTAAGTGGAGTGTATCCATCACAAAAGTAAATTAAATGGAAACCAATGACCAATCTTTACAAAAAAACAAGATCTCAGCATGTGCATCATTGATCTTGGGTATAAATCTATATTTCCACATCCAATATATCAGCAGCCTTAGATAAAGATTTCTGGGCACATCTTTTAAAGAGTAGCACCTCAGAAATCAATATATCTTAAATATCTATATGAAAAAGTGAGGATGCCAAATCATTTTCTTAAATAATTCAAAAATCATTAGTTGATAGTAGATATCAAGTCACATCTAGGAGGGACAGTACCTAGTTATGCCTTAGACCAGCATCACAGGCCAAAGGGAAATCATTAGAATCCTAGGATAATAGATCTAGCAAAAGATTTCAACCCATTTTATCCCAAGCCACACTAAGACACATGTAGAATTTAGCCCAATATTAGAATGGACACTTGTATACCATTCCAAATAAGGTGTCACAAGTATATATTCTACATCAAGCAAATCATACACATAGATTTCATAAGTAAACCTGCAGTAAAATACTCCATTTTCCTGGAATGAATAACCAAGAATCATAATCACATTTACACAATCTATCATAATCAGAGAATCATGGGAGTATCATATTAACTCCAATATGAACATATCAACACAGGCTAGTGTATAAAGATTTAGTGAACAATTACTGACAGTACCACTGTCAGTGCTAAGAACATTAATCCATGGTGAAATTCACATCATTAGAATCACTAGACAATAGCTTAGCATAGTATAACCACCATCAGTACTCCTAAATGATTTATCATCCTCAATAATCAACCTAGAGGGATGAAAAATAATCAAACCGATGAACCGTAAATAGGGATTGCTCACTAGAAGTACACATAGGCTATCAAGAGGGGCAGAGGACAGAGAACAAGAGGGGAGTAACACAATCACTTACCCATGGTCCTCGCTGGCGATTAGAAGAGGAAGCAGAAGGGCAGACGAGCACACACACGGCGGCACGGGGAGCACCTGAGGCGCTGCAACCCGTGCCAAGCCATGGCGGCGGCCACAATCACACTAGTGATCCAGCAGCACCACAGAGCCACCAGGAACACAGCACAACACCACACGAGCGGCGGAGAGGTACCTCGCCGACTGATGTCTACGCACTTCTATTCTTGTAGACAGATGTTGGGCCTCCAAGTGCAGAGGTTTGTAGAACAGCAACAAGTTTCCGTTAAGTGGATCACCCAAGGTTTATCAAACACGGGGAGGAAGTGGTTAAAAGTATCCCTCTCAAGCAACCCTGCAATCAAGATACAAGAAGTCTCTTGTGTCCCCAACACACCCAATATAGGTGCACTAGTTCGGCGAAGAGATAGTGAAATACAAGTGGTAACGGTGCCAGAAAATAGCTTGACGGTTAGGTAAAGACTAAAGGCAACAAGAAGGAAGCAAGTAAACATGCAATAGATCTAGTAGCAAACGGTATTTCAATGCTTAGAAACAAGTCCTAGGGATCATACTTTCACTAGTGAACACTCACTCATATAAATATATTCTCTTCATGATACTACTCTTAAATACTCTCCAGTTGGACACTCTAATCCATGGTAGGGCTATAACATCAAACCTCAAAGTCCGCCTTCCCCAATCTAGATAACCCCACTGTAACACCCTCAGAATCGGACCTATGCAAGTTTGAGCAAAATTCGCCAAGCCCGCATAGAAACGATTCAAAGGTGCCCACCAGGCACTTTCGTGCGGGTGGAAAACGAAGTAATAACATTACACAACAGTCCGCAATGGGACCCACAGAACAGATATATATAACGGTGACTCCAAGAGTCAAGAATACAGATATAATATACAAGATCCAAATCACCTTGAAAACGTTAGAGCGTCCATTTCGGACAAGATGCAAATGGGGCTAAGAGCCACGAAGAATAACCAATGGCGTCCATAACCACACTTGGCCAAGCCGGAAGGGTAACCACGCTAACGACGCCGATATCAAACCTGCTTAAACAAAAGGGTGCCGAAGGGCAAAGGAAAAAGAAGGAGCGTCAAGATCTTGAGGCGATGCAGCGAGGCTAGAATTCGGTCCTCGCCTACATAGGTATGGTGGATGGCGGCGTGGCCATGCACTAAACAACCTATAGAGACTCGATACAACCGGAGACATCGAGAGGGTAAGATAGACCTATCCGGATCCAACTGAGCTAACACCAAACAAACCCATCCGGTGTTTCCCCTCGAGACCAAACGAGGAAGTCAACCGAGGAACTCACCACGGTTGGCGGTTTATTTATTGATTATCGTTGCGGTAATTACTAGTCGGTATAGATAATCATCACGATAAAGTAAGCGGTGGGCACTTTTAATTAACCATTCCGTTATAGTTGTAACACTTACTAATCGGATATGAATAGCATGAGGTAACCCTTAAACCCAGGTTGTTGATACTTTTATTCAGCCATTCCGTTGTAGTTGCAATACTTACTAGTCGGTACAATGGTCATGGCGACAACTCAAACAAGCAATTGTGGGCGTATTATTTAGCCATTCCGTTATAGTGAAGCTGATTACTAGTCATTATAAAGTCAAATTTATAGCAATAAACTTTAGTTATGCTTGTCTATGATCGAGATCTGTGCTCCAAGTCGTCCATATCCATGGACACGGCTTTGAAAGTTTTACCCGCGGGGTGCACCAATAGCAACACACGCTCGATCAACCTCGGAAAAAGCAACTCAAAACCCAACGAGGCTTTCACGGTGAACAATCACAGGATTCAGAAATATTTGGGGCCACCCTTGGAGTCTACCATAGCAGTAAGCAAGCTCGAGACGGACTCAAGGTTTGGGTGGGCCAGGAACGATCAGGAACCCAAAAGCTGGGCTTGTCGACACCGCGGAATCGTGTCCGATCCTAACAAGACAAAGTGTGCTCCTCGCACAATTTAAATACGTAAAGTAGCATGACATAAGTACAGGATCGTAAATAAAACCTCAAACTAGTTTGTGGCCCCAAGAAATAAGACCGAATCAAGCTCGGCTCGGGGTCCCATATACCTCCCGGATGTGGATAGCGCGATAAATCAAGAACAATTATCAAGTACTCGGGGTCTTACGGGACACGAGTGGGCGTTGAAACCAAATATTTTCTATCACCCACCGATGCCTCTGCTTATTTCAATTTTAGTTGTTAAACGAAATTAAAGTGACGATAAGTAAAACTAGAATCATCTCCAACGTCAACATGCGGCAATACATCACCAAGCTGTGGCAATCGAGCGACCGCAACACTTGAGCAAGCGACTACGACGCATAAGTCCAACTATCTACCAAACAACAGTAATAGGATGTGTCCAAGGCAATATACGGGTAGGGAATATCACGATGCGGAAACTAAAGCATCGCAACAGATAGCAATAGATCAACAGAGGAATAAAGACTATAAAAGTAAGATGGGTAGAGAGGAGATGCTGCTTTGAAAACATTGTCGAAGGTTCAACCGAAGATCGGTGACTCACATCAACTCTGACCTTATCATGAAGAAGCAAAACACTAGAAGAAACACCGGATGCAATATTTAATACAACGGCAGAAGATCGGCATGATGCGTGTATGATGCATGGCATGGCAAGGTGCGATGCAATTAGGTCATATTAAGCGGATCCGGGGTCCCGACAATTAATTAGGTGGTTCATGTGATTTAGCTACCCATAATTTAACTTGTTATAACAAGGTAAGATAAGATACCGGTTCGCTACACCAGTTTAAATGAGGCTGATATGAGACTAGATTTGTCCGCATATGGGCCCCATATTTAATTATTAGGTGAATCGGCATAAGGCCCCCAAACCACACAAGATGCATGCGAGATGAACAATTAAAATGCAACAAGTTGTTATTATCTTATAAAATAGGATTCTCGGATAAGGGTCACACTTTAGGGTTCTCGACGATCTTGGGGTTCCGGGGTTCGGGGTTCAGCAGGTCGAGTTCAGTTCGGGCTCGGCGGGATCGTTCTCGTTCTCGGTAGCAGGCAGATCTTGCGTTAGGAAGAAGTACTTGGCGTTCTGCGTCGGTCGTTCTTATCGCATTGGGTCTTGGTCATGTCGGCGATCATGGCGTCTGAAAGAAGTACTCGGTGTTCGTGATGATCTTGTTGATTCCATGGCGGAGGCCTTGGCGCCGGATCGGCCTTGGATCGGGCTTGGTCTTGGGGTTCCACCTTGATTATCGGGACGAACTTGGGGCTCGGCAGGGGTCTCGTGGTCCCCGCCGGAGTGCTAGATGTTCCGCGATGGAGTTCTTGTCGGAGCTTCTTCCGGACACCTTCTACTGGTACGGTCTTGGCGTCTCGCGCCCGTGGTCTTGTGGGGTCCTTCGGTCTCGGGCGTCGTGCAGTGCGGACTACGGAGCATGCAAGATTCACGTGGTCCAAGAGAAAGCGCAGCGGCGCCAGAGGGACAGGGCCTAGGTGAAGAACTTGACAGGTAGCTGCAGGCTCGAGTCATGGGCTGGGAGCAGACCCACAAGGTGGGGTCCGCGGCGAGGCGTGAGCGACGGATCGAGGACGCGACGGAGGCCGGCCGGGGCGTAGACGGCACGGAGGACCGGCGCTCGGGCGCTGCTGCCAGCCGAGGCGGGCGATGAGGGTCACGATGATGGCGACGGGCGAAGAGGTCGAGGACGGCTCCGTGGGCGGGTCGACCGGGCAGCGGGCTCGAGGAGGGGAGGTCGGTGGCGGGCTCGCGAGCTCAGGCGGTGAGGCGGCAGGGAGGCCGACGGGAGGAAGGGCGGGTTCGGGCGAGGCGGGCGATAGCACTGGCGCGGCGAGGGAGGCGACTAAGCGCTTGAGGTGGGCGGCGGCGCTGCGGGGACGACGACGCGGCCGCCGGGAGTGCGCAGGGCGGGCGAGCTCGACGCCGGAGGCTGCGGAGGAGATGGCGCCGTGAGCGTGGCGAGGTTGGCCGGAGGCGGCGGCAGGGACCAGGGCGGTGAGGCTCAGAGGAGGGTGGGGCACGGTCGCCGGCGGCACGGACGGCGGCGGTTGCAGAAACTGGAGGAAGGGGCGGCGCCGTGGCTAGGAGATGGTCGGGGCGGAGGAGGAAGATGGGAGGGAGCGCGCGGGCTGCGGGGGGGTTAGCGGAAGGTGGCGGCCGCCGGCGGCGAGGAGGACCGCCGGAGGTGGGCGAGGCGGACGCGGGAGGAGGGTGCTGGCCGCGTGCGGGAGGAAGGGGACACGCGGGCGTGTTGGGGCGCGTGCGTGGGCTGGGGAGGACCGGGTCCAGGGGAAGGTGGAAGTGGGGCCAGGTGGTGGCGTGGTCAGGTGTGGTGGGTGAGTGGGCAGGTGTGGGGCTGGTTGGGAGAGAGAGGAGAGAGAAGGGGTGGGACAAGTGGCCGGTTCTGGTTGGCTAGGGGGGAGGGTGAGAGTGAGGTGGCAGGAGATGATTGGGTGAGGTGAGGTGGAAGGGGGGGCTGGGTAGGTAGTTTGGTGATCCTAGGAATTAGGAGTGGCCGATTTAAAACTCCAGGTCGTTCGGTTAAACGCCTGCTCGATCGCCTCGCTAAAAATAATATAAATTTTATTTGTTTAAATAACACCGTTGCAAACCGATAGCGGCAAAACAAAATAATCCGGTGACCCGGGTTTGCGTTGAACAGGCAGGCGTTTGGAAATCAAAATAGGTTTTCGAAATTAGTTTTTGACAAACAATACATGATGATGACGATGCAATGCACAAATTCAACGCGATTTTCTAGTAGTGGTTTTGCGGGATGCCACACCCACACTGTCACCTTGAGCGCTAGAAGGTTCCAACAAACACCACAATTTCATAGAGACATCCAACTCCAAATATAACTCATAACAAATATTCAAACTAACCAAAGTGCCACAAACGGTATGCCTGCTGTCACTTTTACACACGTGGGGAAAAGCATTAATGTATTAAAGCACAAAGAGTATTTATGTAGACTCAAACCTAAGTGCCACCATGGCGTGCATGCTGTCACTTTCACACACATGAGGAGAGCAGAGATCTAATGAAGCACTTGAGTAGCAAGGTAGATCTACTTGATTACAAAGCTCATGACCACAAGATCATGCATAGAGAGAGATGAACACATAGCTACCGGTATAGCCCTTGGCCTCGAAGGAGAACTACTCCCTTATCATCATGGGAATCATCAACGGTGATGGAGATGGTGGTGGAGATCGATGGAGATGGCTCCGGGGGCACTTCCCCATCCCGGCTGTTGGAGATATGCCCAAGAGGCAATAATAAAGAGGTTATTATCATATCTTCATGCTTATGATAAATGTTTACATACCATGCTATAATTGTATTAACCGAAAACATCAATACTTGTGTGATTTGTAAACATAAAAGAGTCCCTAGTAAAGCCTCTTGTTAAACTAGCTTGTTGGTTAATATATGATCATGGTTTCCTAATCATGAACATTGAGATGTTATTAATAACAAGATCATATCATTAGGAGAATGGTGTGATGGACATACTCCTATAGTTAAGCATAGCATAAAGATCAAGTCATTTAATATAGTTCAGTTGCTATAAGCTTTCAGATACATAGTAACCTAAATACTTCGACCATGAGATCATGCTAATCACCATCACCGGATGGATGCTTTGATGACATCAAACACCATACCATAACTAGGTGGCTATAAATGTGGCATTGAGTGTTCGGAAAGTATGTGTTGAAGCACATAGATCAAGAGTGGGATTTGTCCATCCATATGGCGGATAGATATACTCTGGGCCCTCTTGGTGGAATGTCATCCAATTATTTTGCAAGCATGTGACTGGCTCACAAGGGATCACATATCATAGGAACAAGAAAAGAGTACTTATCGGTAACAAGGCTGAACTAAGTATGTAGAGATACCGACGATCAAACCTCGGATAAGTAAACTATCGCGAGACAAAGGGAAATTGGTATTGTATGTAAGTGGTTCATTCGATCGCAAAGTAATCGTAGAAATATGTGGGAGCCATATGAATTTCCAGATTCCTCTATTGTTTATTGATCGAAGAAGTGTCTCGGTCATGTCCGTGTAATTAACGAACCGTAGGGAGACACACTTAAGGATTCGATATTGTTTAGTAGATATGGAATGTAAGTAGAGACCGAATGTTGTTCGGAGTCTCGGAGGAAGGAAAGAATCCTTCTTTCCCTCCACCACAAGCCAACAAAGAGAGGGAGTTGGGGAAGGATTCAAACTCCCCTCTCCCAAGCTGCCCTCCCTCTCATAAATAGAGGGGAGGGTGCTAAGGCCACACAAAACCAGCCCTCCTAGCCGCTGCCGTCGCCGTCGCTTTCCCGCCGCCGCCGCCGCCGCCACCATCGCCTTTGCCGCTGCGTCGGGCGCCTCGCCATCGTCGGTTCATCGCCGTCGCCCTAGCCACTGCCGACTCCACCTCCTCCTCTCCGGCCCTCTAAACCTAGATCGCCGGAAACCCTAGATCCACCATAATCCGCACCGGCTTAGGCGAAGCCCTGCAGGATCTTCCCTCTACTTCAAACACCACGCCGTAGTGCTGCCGAAATCGCGAGGGAAAAACTACAACCTCCGCTGCCTGCTAGAACATGGGAGAGGAAGGTCTTCATCGAGTACCGAACGTGTGACCGACCACGGAAGCGTTGCCGGAATGCAGCGCCAGAAGGATCGGCTCCGCGATCTTGAGATCGGCAAGTGTACGACTACATCACCCACGAGAATCTGCTCTCGTTAATCGATTTGGAATCTTCGAGGGTGAGTACTCTAATCGACTCGTTGCTACAATCTAGTAGATAGATCTTGGCTTGTTTGTATGCATGCGGTAGAATTTTTTTGTTTTCCATGCTATGAACCCCTACAGTGGTATCAGAGCCGTGTCTATATGTAGATCTGTTGCATGAGTAGAACACAATGGTCATTGTGGGCGTTGATGCTTTTGTTGTCGATTGCTTCTTGTGTACTTTGCATCTTGCGGGATGGTGGGATGAAGCGGCCTGGGCTAATCTTACATGACATCGTTCATGAGACTTGCTCCATGCTTGATATCTAACTTGCATTGCATAAGTGGCTTTGCGGGTGCCTGTTTCTCCCAACATAGTGAAGATTCAATTTACAACGGGTGATTGACAATACTAGCATCAACGTTGTGGTTCTTGTTCGTAAGTTAGAACGACACTTATTGAAATCCCCAAACCACTTAAAATATGCAAAGAAAATTAGAGGCGTCTAACTTTGTTTTGCAGGGGTGTGCTGTGATGTGATATGGCCATGATTGTGATTATATATGATGTATGCAATGTTCCTTATTGTAAGTCGGCAACCGGCAGGAGCCATATGGTTGTCTTTTAAGTTCGTTAAGACCTGCGTGTCTATTATTCAAAGTAGATGTAATAGTTGATGCTGGTGGATGACAACCATGGAGCGGCGCCATTGACCTTGACGCAATGCCGGTGATGATGGAGATCATGTTCGTGCTTGAAGATGGAGATCAGAAGCACAAGAAGAAAGGCCATATCATATCACATATTTTGAATTGCATGTGATGTTAATCCTTTTATGCATCTTGTATTGCTTAGTTCGCGATGGTAGCATTATAAGATGATCCCTCTCACAAAATATCAAGTTATAGAGTGTTCGTCCTTAGTAGGCACCGTTGCCAAAGCTCGTTGTTTCGAAGCACCACGTGATGATCGGGTGTGTTAGATTCTATGAGTGTATACAATGGGAGAAAGCCAGATTTGCTCATGAGGAAGCTAAGGTTTGATCTTGATGAGCCTAGCATGTACAAACATGGTCTCGGAATACGGAGTACCGAAAGGTGAAGCATGAGTCATATAGATGATATGATGAACATGATGATTGTTCGCCTTTGAAACTATATCATGTCACATGATGAGCGGACTTGGTGTAGTGAATTGGGTTCGTGTGATCACTAAAACAATGTGAGGGATATTGTTATGAGTGGGAGTTCAACAGCAATATGATTAAAAGTTGAACACTATTTATCATAAATTAAATCAAAGTGAATTTGCATAGTTGTTGTAGTCATTGGCATTCGTTTTCCACCTTGCGCTTAGTTATAATTGAGATAATAGAATTATAGAATTCTGGTTAATTACTTTATGAACTGGTATAGTATTGTTTTTGAAGTGTTAATCTAAAGTTTAAAAGTCATATTGCAAACTTTCAGTAAGTTCCGGTTACTCCATGAAGTTTAATAATTGGTATTAAATCAAGAGTAACAATTTCCAGTGTTAGTATATAAGTATCATGTTTATCTCCTTGATTCTTGATATTCAAAAGATTGTTTTAATATCAAGGTTATCTAGGAACATCATATGTGGAAGATATTGCGATATCTGAAATGATGTTTTTGATTATAACATGATAGAGTATAATATGTCAAAGTTTATGTTCTCATATTTGATGGGAATTTTCAAAAGGTTGGAGACGCTAGTCGTCCTAATCCTCCAAAAAGTTTTGGAGAACAACATTATACTTGCGATTAATACGTCCAAAACATATCTACTTTTTCGAACACTTTGCTATTGTTTTTTCACTATACTTGTGTGATTTGGATACAACTAACATAGATCATTTGTTTTAGCAGAATTACCTTGGTGTCTTGTTTTTGTCAAGAAAATGAATTATCGTAAAAATTCGGAAAATATGCCAAAATTATATTTCACCGTAAGATCGACGAGCTAAGGGGACAGAGGGAGGCATGGGGCCGGACCCACCCTAGGCGCTGCCCATCGACCCCACTGGGGAGGCTTGGCCACCCAGTAGCCGACCTCCCTCCGCCTATAAGTTGCCTTCCCCTAAAAAATGAGGGGGTTCGATAGTTTTCAGAAGAGTTCCGCCGGCCACCGTACGAAACCAAGATTCGATCCAAAAATCCGTCGCACGCCTTTGGATGGGGAATTTGGAGAGGATCATCGCCATCGTCATCACCAACACATCTCCATCAACCACCGATGTTTCCCTCATCCATGAGTGAATAATCCCCCGTTGTAGGCTTGGGGATGGTAGGTATTGGATGAGTTCTATCATGTAATCAAATAAGATTTGTTAGGACATAGTGCCTAGTATCTCTATTAGTGCTATTTGACTTTGTTGCAACTTGTTGTGCTTAATGCTTGTCATTAGGGCCCGAGTTCCATGATCTCAGGTCTGAACTTATTATTGAATCATTATGATAGTATTGTTTAGGATCTTATCTGCAAGTTGTATACACATATCATTGTCCGGATCCAAAGTCCCCAAAGTGACAATAAATGGGATAACCGGAGGGGATGGGTGTGGTGTGAGGATCACATGTGTTCACAGAGTGTTAATGCTTTGCTTTGATGCTCTATTAAAATAAGCACCTTAATTGCCAGTAGTTCCCTAGAGGCCCCGCTGCCACGGGCTGGCTGGACAGAAGATGTTGTGCAAGTTCTCATTGCGAGCACGTATGACTATATTTGGAGCACATGCCTAGGATTGTTTAGTACTTGGATGCTTGTTATTATTTATATGCAATGCCCTAGTTCTTGAAGTTACATGTTTAGACTCGTCCATGCAACGCCCGTCCATCCATACCTATGCCTACCGCACTCGAATCCTACTGTTACCGTTATTGTTACTATTGCTACTTTTTACTGTTGCTATTGTTGTTGCTTTTGCTTTGTTGTTGCTACTACAAATTGTTGCTACTGATAAACTTCTGTGAGTAAGAACTATTTCTAGGTGCAGCTGAACTGACAACTCAGTTGTTAAGGCTTGCAAGTATTCTTTGGCTCCCCTTGTGTCGAATCAATAAATTGGGTAATACTACCCGCGAAGACTGTTGCGATCCCCTACACTTGTGGGTTATCAGCGATTGACCGTTATAAGATAAAGCAGCTTGATCATGAATAATTCCATGATAAGGATAAATATTTGATGTTGGTAAAATGTTTACTACACCAAGAGATTACTAAAGAATGGAATTTGAAAGAACACCAAACATTTGAGGATGGTGATCTACTTCAAAGTGCAAGTCCAAAGACATTGGTATTTAACTATACATGCTTTTGGCAATGTGTCATGTGTATGGCTCCACTATTGATATTGATAGATTCTTTCAAACAGAAAAATAAATACTGAAAGAGAATCTCATAAATATATGGCAGAAAAGAGAAGACCAGAATTGTGCAGCTTAGGTATATAGAGGATATACGTGTTATGGTTGTATTCTTTACTTGTTAAATAATGTGGTTCTTAAGTATCAGATACTGAATTTGTTGGTGTGAATCGTCATGCAAAACAACATAATTCATGAACTACGATGGCCTAAGTAACCAGCAAAACAATATGTGATGATGTTCATCAAGAACAAATAAAGGGTTATTGTGTTGCTCGTTGAAATCAAAGCTTGCCTTCAAGATTTTTTTATCAGGTATTATGAGAACAAAAATGTTGTTCAAATAATTGCCGTAATCCATAAAAGATGGATGATTTAGAAATCTCGTTGGAGAAATCACATCCATAAAACTACTACTAAAAAAATGTCGAAAGACAAATTGATTGAAAGATCACTTAGGAAGTGACATCGCCATTTAAATTATATTGGAAAGAAACATGAAGAAACTCCATATGGATGGAATTTTGGAGACTTTTGATTTTTGATCAAATGACGCTTGTGAAACTTTCCTAGAGATAATCAAAACTCCGTTCATAGGCCAAAAGGGAACGCATGACTAGATTATTGGAATTTGTACATATTTGATGTATGAAGTCCATTACATGTAGTCAAGAGTGATGGATTTCAACTTCATATGCTTTCTCCAAAAATTTGAGTGAATATATAAATATTTACCTAATGAGGATGAAGTGTGAAACATTTGAAAAGTTCAAAAACTTTCAAGATGAAGTGCAAAATCAATGTAACAAGAAAATAAAGAATTTATGATAGGATCATAAAGGAAGATATTTGAGTTACAAGTTTAGCATAATACCTTAGATTTGAGGAATCGTTCCGTGGATTTGCATTTCCCGAAACACCATAAGAGTATGGAGCGTTCGAGATATGTAATGAAACCTTGTTTGACATGGTACGATCAAAGGTGTAATTTATAAAACTGCCATTATATTTTAAAGATTAAAGCTTTAGAGACTACCGTTTTTCCACTGAAAAGAGCTCCATTATAATCCGTTGAAATGACACCATATAAAGTTATGGTTTGGGATAAAACCCAAGTTGTCCTTTCTTAAACATTAGTATGCTATGCATAAGAAAGATGTTAGCAACCAAAATCGGATGAACATATCTTTATATGTCATTTTGAATAATCGTTGAGTATTCCCTCCATAACACCAAAGACAAAAATGTTTGTCGCTTAGAACGTCAAGTTTTTTGAGAAAGGAATTTTCCGTGAAAAGTTAAGTGGGAGGACAATAGAACTTTGATAAGGTTAAAAGAACCTTAGCTATATGTGCAAAGTTGGGCAGCACCGAAAAGTGTTCCGGAGGCTCACGCGCCTCAAAGATTGTGGTCACGGAAGTCTAGGTTCCTATTGAACCAAGTAGGTCGGATAAACAATCAAATACCAAGATTTGAGGGTTGAATCATCATTTGACAATAATGAACCGACTACATGCAAAGAAGCGATGATGGGCCCTGACTCCGTCAAATGTCTTGGAGCCATAAAATCCATGATAGTTCCATACACGAGAAATCAAGCTTTAAACTTGAAAGACCCTCTAGAAAGGTGTAAAACCTTACAATCGTGTTTGGATCTATAAAGAAATAGACATGGATGTTTCACATCTATGAAATAGTCGACATGTTGGGAAAGAATTCACAACAATGTTCAACGGTTGACTATGACAAGATTTGATCTTTCATAGCGATGTTTAGTCTAGACGGATTAATGTAGCAACCACTATATATAATTTTGTTATGTGGTAGTTGAATAAACAAAACAAGTTCTTCTGATAGAATTGCTACCTAGGACGTGTGCATAACATGGTCCATAGGGTTTTGTTAATTCAAAGGATGTTAAAAGCGTATGCAAACTACAGTGGTTGAAGTGAGCATCACGGAGTTGGAATCTTCACCATGATGAAACTGTTAAAAGAGTTTAAATTCATCAGAGACAATGAAGATGCTTGCATTTGCAAGAAATTAAGTGGGAGTGCTAAGATATATTTCTAATACATTATGTGGAAGACATATTGTTGATTGGAAATGATGTATCTTTTGTTAACACATGTTAAGAATTTCATCTCGATGAAAGACTTAGGCAAAACCCGAATATTTGGCATCAATATCTATATAGATAGATTGAGACGCTAATATAGTTGTGCCAAATGTACATAGATGAGATATTGAATGAGTTCAATATGGAAATGACAAGAAAGGTTCTTGCCACACATAAAGGATTAAATCAAAATTCAAGTGTATCGACACTTGGTAAGTGAAACAACGATTCAAGTATAGATTGTGTAACACCCTCAGAATCGACCCTATGCAAGTTTCAGCGATTCCCGCCAAACCCGCATAGAAACGATTCAAAGGTGCCCACCAGGCACTTTCGTGCGGGTGGAAAATGAAGTAATAACATTACACAACAGTCCTCGATGGAACCCGTAATGTATATATATACAACAATGACTCAATGAGTCAAGAATACGATATAATATACAAAGATCCAAAACACCTTGAAAATGATAGAGCGTCCGACTACGGACAAGATGCAAATGGGGCTAAGAGCCTCAAGAATAACCAATATGCCCATAACCGCCCAGGCCAAGCCGAAGGGTAACCCCGCTAACGACGCCGATCTCAAAACCTGCTTAAACAAAGGGGTGCCGACAAAGGGCAAAGGAAAAGAGAGAGCGGCCAAGATCGAGGCCAAGACACCTGAGAGGCTAGATTGAAGGTCCTCGCCTACATAGGTATGGTGGACTGAGCGGCAGCGCGACATGCACTAAACAACCTATAGAGACTCGATATAACTAGTGGCTATCAGAGAGGGGTAAGAAAGACCTATTCGGAACCAACCTGGTGCTACCACCAAACATACCCATCCTGGTATTTCCCCCTCGAGACCAAACGAGGAAGTCAACCGAGGAACTCACGCAGTTGGCAGTTTTATTTATTCAGTTATCGTTGTAGCAATTACTAGTCAGGTGTAGATAATCATCCTGATAAAATAAGCAGTGGGCACCTTTATTTAACCATTCCGTTGTGGTGGTAATACTTACTAGTCAGACACATATAGCATGAGATATCCCAAAACCCAGCAGTTGTTGGTACTTTTATTTATTCATTCGGTTATAGTTGCGATACTAACTAGTCAGATACAATGGTCGCAAGCGACAACCCAAACAAGCAATTGTTGGCAGTTTTATTTAGCCATTCCATTATAGTGAAGCTGATTACTAGTCGTTATAAAGTCAAATTTATAGCACTACTTTAGTTATAGTTGTCTATGATCGAGACATGCTCCAAGTCGTCCATAACCGCGACACGGCTTTCAGAAAGTTTTACCTGAGGTGCACAAATAGCAACACACACTCGATCAACTCGGAAAACCAAATCAAAACCAACGAGGCCTTCACGACAAAGCAATCACAAGATTCAAATATTTCAGGGCCACCCATTAAGTATACCAACGGTTAGTGACTTGAGACGGACTCAAGGTTTGTGGGCCGGTAAACGACCGGGAACCCGAAGTGTGAGGCTTGTCGACCGCAAACGGGTCACGATCCTAAACAAAGGTGCTCCTCGCACAATCGTAAATAAAGCAAAGAAAGCATGGCATGAGTACATGATAGTAAATAAAACCTCAAACTAGTTTGTGGCCCCAATAAATAAGAATGAATCAAGCTCGCTCGGGGTCCCATAATCCTCCCTGATGGATAGCACGAATATTCAAGGAACAGTATCAAGTACTGGGTCCCACGACACAAGTGGATGATTAAAACCAAATGACATCTATTGCCCAATTGCCTCTGCATTTACCTACTTCAATTTTAGTTATTAAACAATAATTAAAGTTATGATCATCTCCAGAATAAACATGCGGCAATACTCCAACAATCGTGGTAGACGACACGCATAGCACTTGAGCAAGCGACTACGACGCCGGTCCAACTATCTACCAAACAATGTAATAGGATGTGTCCAATGCAATATGAGGCTGCAAGGATATCACGGTACGAAAACTAGAGCAACGCAACACGATAGCAATAGATCAACAGGAGGAAAATAAATACTATAAAAGTAAGATAGGTAGAAAGGGGAGGTGCTCTGAAAACATTGTCGAAGGTTCATCCAAGATCGGTCGACACTGTGCATCAACTCAACGGCCTTATCCGCGAAGAACCAAAACACTAGAATAAACACCAGATGCAATATTTAATACTACGGCAAAAGATCGGGCATGATGCATGTATGATGTATGAGATGGCAAGGTGCGATGCAATTAGACATATTAAGCGGAACCGGGGTCCCGACAATTAATTAGGTGGTTTATGTTGTTTAGATACCCTGCAATTTAAATGTTGTAATAACAGGGCAAGATAAGTTACTGGTTCGCTACACAAATTTAAATGAGGCCAATATGAGACTAGATTTGCCCGCATATGGGCCCTATATTTAATTATGAAGTGAATCGGCATAAGGCCCCCAAACCACAGACAAATATGCATGCATGAACAATTTAATATGCTACAAGATATATTATTTATAAAAATAGGGGCTTAGGGTCACACATCTGGGTTCGGCAGATCTTGGGTTCCGGGGGGTTCGGGGTTCGACAGGGTTCGACGGGGATCGGTTCGACGGGAAACGAGGTTCGGACTCCGGGATTTAGGGTCTTCGGATCTGTGAAGGAGAGCATGGCGTCCCGAGGAGGAGGTCTTGGCGTGCCGAGGGTTCGGTCTTCAAATCCCGGGAAGGATGTCTTGCGGTATCCCGTGAAGGCGATCTTGACGCTCGGTGCCCGTGAAGTAGAACTTGTCGTCCGTCTTTTGTTGGTGGTGAACTTGACCGATGGTCTTCGGGTCCGGGAAGGAGCAGTTGGCGTGGCGCCGGGTACGGGATCGGTCTTCGGGTTCGGGGGTCTCGGCGTCCGTGGGGAAGGCCTCGAGGGTTCGGTGACGATCCTGTTGTCGAGGGAGAACTTGTTTGATACCAGGGCCTCGAACCACCAAGTCAACATGCTCGGGCCTGGAGCTGCACGACACAGCAGATGGCCTGGAGGCGGCTCGCGCGCGGACAGAGGCCGATGGTGGCGACCTGGCTTGGGCGAGTTCACAGCAGAGCCAGGCTCGGGGACGACAGGATGGAGGGCTCGGGGAGGGCTTGCCGCAGCGGAACGCGCGACGCTTGGCGGAGGACGCGCGAGCCGGAACTCCGGTTGGCGGGCGCAGCGGCGATGGCGGATGAGGGCGGTGCCGAGCTGGGGCTCGAGCTTGTCGGCAAGGCGGCGGTGGAGCTCCAAGGCGACAAGGGCGAGGTGCAGAGGCGGGGCCGAGGCTCCGACGGAGGAGCTCGAGCGGCTGGACCGAGGTAGGGGGACCCGGGCGACGGAGGGCGGTCGCGGCAGGGACGGCTCGAAGGAGAGGGGATCCCGGCGGAGGACGAGAAGGACGGGTGGAGCCAGGGAGGACGGCGCAGAGAGCGGTGGTCTGGGCGCCGGTGAGGAGGCGGCGCTCCGGGGCGCGGAGGCATGCGGGACGACGGCGAGGCGGCCTCTGTCCGGAGCAGGGCGGGCCCGGGAGGCGCGCAGGAGGTGGGGGATGGGGCAATGAGGCGGCGAGGCCGGGAGAGGAGCACCACCGAGGAGAGGTCGGGCTGGGCTGGTGGTGGCGGGCGCGGCCTCGGCGGGAGGGGGTGGAGCTGGCGGGCGGTGAGAGGCCGGGCAGACGCGAGAGGAGAGGCGCCGACGACGACGGTGGGGAGGAGGAAGAGGGAGGCTGCGGCGCCCGAGCGGCGAGAGGAGGCGCGACGTCGGGCTAGGGAGAGGGAAGGAGAGAGAGGGGAGGGGGCGCGTGGGTGGGGTCACGGGGAGGACCGGTCAGAGGCAGCGGGTGGGTCTTTGGGTGCGGTGTGTGTGGGGTGGGTCGCGTGGCGTGTGTCTTTGGGCATGAGAGGGAGTGGGGTGAGAGAGGGAGTGGCGTCAGGTGGGGTTTGGGTGGTGGCACTGGGTGTGAGAGAGGAGGGCGGGTGAGGTGAGGTGGCTTTGGGATAGGATAGGGGAAAGGGATTGGTGAGGTGGCGGCAGACTATTGGGTGGGGTGAGGTGGAGGGGTGCTTGGTAGATTAGGACTAGGTAGGAAAAGGTTTAGGTGGACCGTTTTGAACTGGGGGTGGCCGACTGGGTCGGATCGGCCCGGTTTGGCTGCCCCCTAAAATTAATATAAAATTTTATGTATTGTTTAAAAGACTTGTGCAGTTTATTTTTAGACAAATAAAATATCCGGAAGGGTCCGGGGATTATTTTGAAATAGAGAGGGATCTTTGTAGAAAGCAAAAGTAGGTTTTAACAAAATAGTTTTAGTCAATGAGATGCATGATGATGTCATGATGGTGCACAAAACAAAAATACCAAGCGATTTTCTAGTAGTGGTTTTTGCGGGATGCCACAGATTGATACTTGATGTATGAAATCACAAAGAGTATTTATATCAACCATACTGTGATATGTACAAATCCAGATATGTCCTATGCTCGAAATGTTATGAGCATATACCAGAATAATTCATAATATGATCATTGGATGATAGTAAGGATATTCTTATGATCTTTTGGAAGAACTAATAATATATTATTTTTGTAGATGTGACAAATAGATGATTAGTTCATTGTAAAAGTACTACATTGATACTATTTTTGTCACAAAGTACAAATTAAGTTTATGTTAATCTAAACTAAGGGTGGTACAATATAATGGAAAATAATGGAAAGTAAGTTCCATAATGGATTTGGATGAGTTCCAAAGTTAAGACATTGTGACAGATACTACAACAAAAGGCTAAGTATATGACTGCTATTATAGCATCAAAAGAGGGCATTTGTGTTAAGTAGTTTGTTATCAAGGTTCACAACGTGGTAGTATCATGAAGATATATTGTACGACAATATTATCAACATGTTTTAACCCCAAGGAACCAAAGGTCTCACCAAAGGACCAAATTTATACAAAGCCATCTCATTAGAGAATGAGTGATGCGTAGAGACGCAAAGACATGCAATTACACACGGACCTGAAAGAGTCGGATCCGAAGATCAGTTGACCACTAGCAATCGTGTAAATACTGGAAAGCAATAGGTGTTGAATACACAAAGATTTGAAACTATATTATTGTCTCTAGTGCAAGTGGGAGACTGTTGCAGATATGCCCAAGAGGCAATAATAAAGAGGTTATTATCATATCTTCATGCTTATGATAAATGTTTACATACCATGCTATAATTGTATTAACCGGAAACATTAATACTTGTGTGATTTGTAAACATAAAAGAGTCCCTAGTAAAGCCTCTTGTTAAACTAGCTTGTTGGTTAATATATGATCATGATTTCCTCATCATGAACATTGAGATGTTATTAACAACAAGATCATATCATTAGGAGAATTGTGTGATGGACATACTCCTATAGTTAAGCATAGCATAAAGATCAAGTCATTTGATATAGTTCAGTTGCTATAAGTTTTTAGATACATAGTAACCTAAATCATTCGACCATGAGATCATGCTATTAACCATCACCGGATGGATGCTTTGATGACATCAAACACCACACCATAACTGGGTGGATATAAAGGTGGCATTGAGTGTTCGGAAAGTATGTGTTGAGGCACATGTATCAAGAGTGGGATTTTTCCATCCATATGACAGATAGATATACTCTGGGCCCTCTCGGTGGAATGTCATCCAATTAGCTTGCAAGCATGTGACTGGCTCACAAGGTATCACATATCACAGGAACGAGAAAAGAGTACTTATCGGTAACGAGGTTGAACTAGGTATGTAGAGATACCGACGATCAAACCTCGGATAAGTAAACTATCGCGAGACAAAGGGAAATTGGTATCGTATGTAAGTGGTTCATTGGATCGCAAAGTAATTGTAGAAATATGTGGGAGCCATATGAATTTCCATATTACTCTATTGGTTATTGATCGAAGAAGTTTATCGGTCATGTCCGTGTAATTCATGAACCGTAGGGAGACACACTTAAGGATTCGATGTTGTTTAGTAGATATGGAATGTAAGTAGGGAGACCGATTGTTGTTCGGAGTCTCGGATGGGATCCGGGATATCACGAGGAGATACAGAATGGTCCGGAGAATAAGATAATTAAAGTCCAATTCTGGAGTTCGGGAATGATCCCGATGATTTCATCGGGGAGGTTCTAGAAGGGTCTAGAAGGTTCACCGGACCGGAAGGGGAAGGGAACATGAATGTGTCATGGATAAGTGGAATGATCGAATCATGTCCTAGGTCACTTGGTTGGGCATTAGCAAGAAATAAATCAAGATCCAAATTGAAAGTCAAAAGGCAAGTTTGAAAAGTCAAACTAGGACAATGTGTCCTAGTGGAGGAGGGAAAGAATCCTTCTTTCCGTCCACCACAAGCCAACAAAGAGAGGGAGTTGGGGAAGGATTCAAACTCCCCTCTCCCAAGCTGCCCTCCCTCTCATAAATAGAGGGAGGTGCCAAGGCCACACAACACCAGCCCTCCCACTCTAGCCGCTGCCAGTCAGCCTGGCCACCGCCGCCACCGCCGTGCAGCCATCACCGGTTCATTGCTGCCTAGCCGCCGACGCCACCTCCTCCTCTCCAACCCTCTAAACCTAGATCACCGAAAACCCTAGATCCACCATAACCCGCACCGGGTTAGGCGAAGCCCTGCGGGATCTTCCCTCTACTTCCGACACCACATCGTCGTGTTGTCGGAATAGCGAGGGGAAAACTACAACCTCTGCTGCCTGCTGGAACAAGGTAGAGGAAGGTCTTCATCGAAAATTAACGGTGACCGATCGCGAAGCGCCATCACAAATACGAAGGATTGTATCCATGATCTTGAGATCGGCAAGTGTATGACTACATCACCCAAGAGAATCTGCTCTCGTTAACCGCTTTGGAAACTTCGAGGGTGAGTCCTGTAATCGACTCGTTGCTACAATCTAGTAGATAGATCTTGGCTTGTTTGTGTGCATGCGGTAGAATTTTTTTGTTTTCCATGCTACGAATTCACACCTGCAGGTGCCTAATGAGACATTTTATCCCAATCCCTTCTGTGATGAGTACAGCAGAACTTTTTCTGGAAGTATGATGTATTATTTAGGGTTTTCTCCCTGGTGGTTCTTATAGGTGAAGGAGGCAAGGTCGATAGGGCCGGGGCCCACACTAGGGCGCCACTGTGGCTTGCCCAACTGGGGGTGCGGCCACCGGTGCCCTACCGCTTCTCTGCCTGTGGTTCCGTGTTGGTCTGGAAAATAATAACTTTGGCTTTTGTCGCTCCAATTCGAGAATATTGATTTTCGCCTTTCCGAACCAAAACAAGAAAACAAGAATCGGCACTATGGCATTTTATTAATAGGTTAGTACCAGAAAGTGTATAAAATACCTCAAAGTGTAGACAAAACATAGCAAAGTGGATACTAAACAAGCATGGAACATCAAAAATTATAGATATGTTTCCGACGTATCACCGACAACCACCAAACCCTAGGGTTCGGGTCGGAGTCAGCCTGGACAGGAGAAGGGTCTAAAGACAAATCGGGGTGGACCAGATGGCGGAGCAGCGTCGACTACTTTGCCATGCACCACAACGGCGACCGGGAAGGCCCAGGGAGGTGGTAATCAAGCGGCAACGACGCAGGCGACACCACACCGCAGCGAGTTGAGAGCGAGGAGGAAGAACGAGTGGGAGCGAGAGAGAGATGGGTGCGTACTGGGCCGGTAGGGTCCAGTACCATCCCAGTGGGTAGACTTGAACAGTCCAATTAGGCCAGATTGGGCCTAGTAAACCAATGGGCTCGACCCAAAAGTTAAAACAAAAAATTAAATGAATTAGTAAAAGACCAAAATACCCCTAGGACTTAATAGGTCCTAAACAAGTAAATAAAAATTCTAAAAATAAAAATAATATATCTATGAGTTCATAAAAATACAAGCTACTTAGTAAAATTGAGAGTTCTACTTTTAATATAATAATTTTAGGTTTAAAAAATTTATAATATATATTCCTTATGGAATTTTATAAAAATAAATAAAATACCTAAAAAATAAATAAAAATTACTTTTATCATTCTTAATTACTTTAGTATTTTTTATAAAATACTAAAGTAATTAAGAATGATAAAAGTAGAAAAATAAAATCTTCTAAATTAAAATTAGTATTCTTAAAAAGAATAATATGAAAATAATAATAAGGGTTAAAAATAAATAAAAACAGTTTTTAACTCTATTGTTGATATATTATATTATAAAGATAATAAATATAATATTGAAAAAACATTAAGGAATATTATTTAAACAACTTTCTTTATTTCATAAAGAAATTTATATAATGGGTAAAACACACAAAGAAGATAATAATAAATGATGCATTGCATTACTATGCATATTCATTTTTGCTTCTTTAAATATTGTCCTTACGAGGCAATAATGTTGTTTTGTAAAAATAGAAGCTCAAGGTCGAGTGCAAGCATCCGAATTCACTACCTTGCAATCATAAGGCAAGTTCATCACTTGCTGATGTCCTTTGATGAGCCTTTATCAAAGTTATTGAAAATTGTGTGTTATCATCTATATTCTAAAGAAAGAAAATATTATTTTCAATAATAAACAAAATGATAGTATCATCCTAAGTAGTGGTAAAGATAAAGGGAGCAATGGAACTTAGGTTTCCAGTTGCAATGAGAGTCGTCACATAGGAATTAAGAACCAATGACATCAGTGATTCTAGTGCCGTATATTACGCATTAACCATGAGATTTGTAATGGGACGAAGAAGTCAGCGTATCCTTTTCCTTTCGTATGTAGGCAAAGCGACCTTCACGTGACGTTGTGATTCCTTGTGCGGATCCAACATATGGGTGGGCACCCTTACACCCCACGATTTTGGTGTCTTGATTATATATGAGTGATTGCCAGAGGTATAGCCGAACCTATATGGTACTTATCAGGGGAATCACCAGCTCATAGAGTCTTCGAGAACTCATCAGGGTTTTAGCATGTCCGATAGGGGGCTTAACGGAGCTGTAGTCAGCCCCGAAGGATCGTGTAGACATACGGGGTCGTGGAGAGGGCAGTGATTGGCTTCGATCATCTATTGGGCCCCACATCATGGAATTGTGGACGGGAAAGCCCGGTTGTGCAACAAGGATTTGATCTCTCATGGGTAAAGTAACGCACCTCTGTAGAGTGTAATACTGTAACTTGTTACTTCCCGTTCCGGGAAGGAGCTATGAACGCGGTAGGAAAGGAACTCCATGAAAGTCTTGGTCAACTCGTGAAGGATGATGGGCATAGTTTTTGATAATAAAAACAATCTTTGAAGAAATGTTTATGAAAACTGCATAGTGCTAAGGACTGATAGTCCGAGGTGGTATATAGTGCATCAAACTTACCACATTGCATATAATGAACTTGTTGGGTAATGCTGTTACTCACTCTTTCCTTTGATCCCCTGCTTAGACTCTAAGGATCCAGAAGACACTCCAATGTACGCAGCTGAAGGCCAAGAGGATGTCTACTACGAGGAGCCAGACCTATCAGTAGGAGTGGAAGGGGTGGATTATGAGATACGCTATGGGGTGGAGGGCAACGAGTTTGAGTAGTTGTCGTAATAGTTAGTAAACCAATTGAGCCGAGCAGCATAAACTTTACATAATAAGTTGTTGAGCTCAATTCGGTGTATAAGTTTGAAACTTTGAATCTTCCGCTAAAACAATATAAGTTTGGTTTGTAAGTTGAACATTTTGAAGTCTTGAACTTCTGGTATTGTAATAATAATAATATGTGTATGTTTGTAATATGGACCTACAATGTTTCTATTGTACCACTCTGAGGGATGTGCTATTTACGGAACGGTGTTCTGTGGATGTCATGTTGATGACCCACAAGTGTAGGGGATCGCAACATTCTTCGCGGGTAGTAGTACCCAATTTATTGATTCGACACAAGGGGAGACAAAGAATACTTGCAAGCCTTAATGTAACTACCTCGGTGAATTACGCTCCTAGATACAAGAGTGGATGGACGGTAGTGGTTGAAATAGTACGGTGGGGCCCTAAAAGCCACTCACGGGTAGACCTTTCGGCCGTCCCAACCACTTCCAATCCATCGGGACCTGTACGGGCGGCGTAATCGGCAGGCGAAGGGATCAACTACATACACAAGTGGGTATGTATGCAAGCCGCCATACAAGAGTACATCAGAGCCATTCCATCTAAAAAGAAAGGAAATATAGCAACGCCATACGGCAAGATTCAAATGACCTAGATAGATATAATATTTTAGGATAATTCCTC
This sequence comes from Avena longiglumis, assembly GCA_030063025.1. Lineage (NCBI taxonomy): Eukaryota > Viridiplantae > Streptophyta > Magnoliopsida > Poales > Poaceae > Avena > Avena longiglumis. The sequence continues at coordinate 21,279,036 of CP125976.1, forward strand.
ATACAACACACATCAGAGTATCAGGCGGAAGCGGCAAAACAAAGTCCGAGTACGGATAAGAAGCAAATCGGCATAAGATGCCATAGAAATAAGCACATCCGCCCATAGATCTCACGGATCCCGTGCGTTCAATCTCTACACCAACGATCGTTGCCCACATCATCGCCTCTTCAACCCAAGATCCGCCCCGCGAGGGTACCGCTCATCTCGAACCAATAATTTATCGTGAGACCCTAAGGGTACTCAAAGAAGTCTTAATGCCTCTAAAGGGGACACAACCTGGGTGACGAATTGCAGCGAAAGATAAACCCTAGCAGTTCTACAGATAAACGCTAACCATCCGCCTAACCAATGATAGACGGATGTCCGTGAATTAAGGACAACAGTTATGACAGTAATTTCATCAGATCCATCCTCCTCCTCGCCTACCAACGAGGAAGCGGACGAACAACCCCATCCGTTGGCAATTTTATTAACCATTCCATGAGCGTTGCACTATTTACTAGTTAATTTACTTAGTCAGATTAAAGCGGTACTTTAGTTATGCTTGTCTATGATCGAGAAACTGTGCTCCAAGTCGTCCATAACCGCGGACACGGCTTTCAGAAAGTTTTACCCTGCAGGGGTGCACAAATAGCAACACACACGATCAACCTCGAAAAGCAAATCAAAACCCAACGAGGCCTTCACGACAAAGCAATCACAAGATTCAAAAATATTTCAGGGGCCACCCTTGAGTACACCCGAACGGTTAGTGACTTGAGATGGACCCGAGGTTTGTGGGGCTCAGAAGCGATCGGGAACCCAAATCGGGCTTGTCGATACCGTAAACGGGTCACAATTCCTAAAAGACAAAGGTGCTATCCGTCGCACAATTTAATTAAAGCAAGAGCATGGCATAAGTACAGATAGTAAACAAAACCGCAAACTAGTTTGTGGCCCCAAGAAATAAGACGGAATCAAGCTCGCCTGGGGGTCCCATATACCTCCGGATGTGGATAGCGCGATAAATCAAGGAACAGGAATCAAGTACTGGGTCTTACGGACACAAGTGAGCGGTGAAAACCAAATAGCGATATTGCTCACCGATGCCACTTTCATTAGTTATCCCATTACTACTCAAAGTTGTTTAGATACCTCGTTATCCATCGACTCTCACATACCCTACACATGTCGTCTAATTCGCATGGCTCAAGCAACTCCTGTAGTAATGGCTCATGGGATGGGGGAACAAGCTTGGTGGGGTTTAAAGTAAAGGCTATGCAATACTTGGGATTCAATTAATGCAATCGCGACTCAATGATGCAAGAATAAGATAGAGGCAATAGGTACTGTATGTATGCAAGCATGTGGTAGTGCTTGCGCAACTCACTTGAAGCGAGACTCGACGATTTGGTAGTGCTCTGTTCTCTTGATATATCCCCGCCTACGTCTATTCGAGAGAAGAACCAAACAAGCAAGGGCCAACATAAATATAGTGCACAAGCATAGGAATAAAATGCGACAAGCAAACAATCATGCCATGATGAATGATGCACAAGTTGCATGGCAATAAAGTAGCATGGCATGGGTGAGGTGTGGAAAACAAGAAATAACATTTTAATGGGGTTCTGGATCACATTTGTTGTCATATTAGTTGCTGTACACTATATTTTTGTATGATGCATGCTGCAATTGAAGTCATGGATAGCATAAACAGAAAGGTCTCGTCGAGCTGATCATTTTAGACATATCATTTGTTGAATTTGGAATTATAAATCAAAAGTTATTAATTATTTAAGATAAAGGGGAAAATTATTGTAATTTAAATAAACTTGGAATTTTAAATGTTCAAATTATATTTTGGATTGCATATTTGAATTCCTCACATTTTTCTGATTCAAAAACATATATTATTTGTATTATTTGAAATTATGAATTTAAATTTATTTTAAGTCAAAATTAATTAATTAGGGTCAAAGTCAAAGGTTGACTAAATAAAATAATTCTTGAAATATTTGAATAAGGATTTGAATTATAATTCAAAAACTAAACATTTTTCATATAAGGTTTGAATTCAAATTCCGAACCAGGAATAAGTTATGAATTCAATTAAATTTGAACAGATTTGAATTTAAACTGATTTGAATTTATTTGAAAATGTCAGAAATTTTGAATCAGCAAGCTCTTGGTCTTTTGTTACTCAGCAGAAAACTACACCCGAGAATGACAGGTGGGCCGCGCGCGCTGACTTGGCATAGAGGATTGGTTGGGGGGGGGGGTAGGACCGCGGGTTGGAAATAGGAAAGCCCAGGGGCTAAACTGCAAAAGAAACGCTGAGGCTGACGGTGGGGTCTGAGGACGGCGGGTTGGTAACAAGAAACACTAGGGGCTTATGCAGGAAAGCGTCTGGGGGGTTGTTAGTCTGACGAAACTGAACTTCGCGTTTGCAGAATCTGCTAGCTGTCCCCAGATTCAAACGAAGATGGCGAGCAAATGGTTGCGAAATTTCGCACAACCGCAAAAACCAAAACTGAAGAGGGATGTACCGGCTACAAGTTCCATGTTTGGAGCTTCGCCAACGGAGGACTACAGAGGCCGGGATCTGGCGAGGAACAGAGGCGGCATGGGAACAACTGCAGGCACGTTCACTGACGGAACTAACGGGCGACGGTGGCGGGAACTACGGCTGCGGCGGCGAGCTACCGTGCGATGGGGAGGCCTAGGGAGGAGGGGAATGGAAAGGGGAACGTACCACGAGCCCGGCGGTAGTCTCAGAGGCCTCGGGGTTGGTCGGGGATGGCGGCACGGCGACGGTGAAGAACGGATCGACAGCGGCAGCAGTGGTTCCGCGTCGGGAAGAAGAGGAAGGAGAGCGGCTTGGCTGCTTCCTACGGCCCCAGGTGGCGTCGAGGTGAAGGCGTGGATCCTGGTCGGTGTCGGCAACCCAAGGGGACGGGGAAGAGGGTTAGCGCGGCGGCGCCATGGCAAAACCAGAAGCTTGGGAGGAACAGAGGCAGAGGGGCAACGGCGGCGCGAGGAAGAGGAGAGGGAGCTAGGGTTCCAGGGGCGGGTTCGCGTGAGCAGATAAGGGCCTTGACGCGAGAGGCACGAAAAAGTGACGCAGCCGACGTTGGATGCCAACTACTCCGCTCCGTGAGTTGCAGAGAGAGCAGAAGGAAACGGCGAGAAGAAGAACAGGACGGAGGGCGCCTTTCCGTCGAAGCGGTACGGGCTGGAAAGAGGCCTCTGGGAAGTGGGCAGAGATGGGTCGCAGGGGCTACGCTTGGGTCAAGGGTGGATGAGGCCCGTGATCTGCCAGGTTTGTTCTCTCCCCTTTTATTTGATTTCTATATGTTTTTATTTGCTTAGCATGTTTTATTCCAATGCAATTTTTACCCAACTACTGATTTCAAAAACTTCGGAACTTTTCACAGGGAATTTGAACAGAGAGGTTTGGGCCCAGAGGAGAGGCAAAAGAACAAGATACATAAGAGAAAGCACACATGATCACATGATCATGCATGGAAGGGAAAAGGTGATTAGGGGATTAGGTTTAAAGATTAGCTAGAGAGGTAGAGAGAGAGGGATGAGAGTTAGGGTTTTAAACAAGTCCAAACAAGATCAAGCAAAGGGAAGGAGTGATCCATGCAAGCAAAACAAAATAACCTTCAAATGTCAGAAAGAGGTGGCACTTGCATGGCCCATGCAACCAATAAATGCCCTGTGTTCATATTGTGAAAACAACATAAAATCATGGGGCATTATTCCATGCATTCACAAAAGGTGGGAAAGGCCAAGCATAAGATTATGAGTGGAATCCACCCAACCCACATGAACTAGAGGTAACCACAATAAAATGCCAAGCTCATATTTAGTTGGATGGTGGAAATATAAGGTGGTGAAAAGAAAAGGTGGTGGAGTCAATAAGAGATATGCCCCCAAATCAACTTGGGCATTTAACAATATATCAAGAACCAGATACAATTAATAATGCACATGAGATAAGAACCAAACAAGAAGGGGTTTTATATGATGCTCAAATGCAAGATGGCATGATGCCATGAGCATGATATGATGATGATGCAACAATTATATGTTGGAAGTGGCCCTTTTATTACTAGAACAAGTAGCATTACAGGTGTTAGACAACTGGGATGCTACACTTAACAACTGAGTTCTCAGTTCAGCTGCACCTGGAAATATTTCTTGCTCATCGAAGTTTATCAATAGCAACAGTTTGTAGTAGCAACAACAAAGCAAAAGCAACAACAACAGAAACAGTGAACCAGGAGAAATAGTAACAATAATGGTAACAGTAGGATTTGAGTGCGGTAGGCATAGGGATGGATGGACGGGCGTTGCATGGATGAGTCTAAACATTTAACTTCAAAGGACTAGGCCATTTGCAGATAAATAATAACAAGCATCCAAGTACTAAACAATCCTAGGCATGTGCTCCAAATATAGTCATACGTGTTCGCAATGAGAACTTGCACAATATCTTCTGTCCAGACAGCCAGTGGCAGCGAGGCCTCTAGGGAACTACTGGCAATTAAGGTGCTCCTTTTAATAGAGCATCGGAGCAAAGCATTAACACTCCGTGAACACATGTGATTCTCATACCACAGTCGTCCCCTCCGGCTGTCCCAATTATTGTCACTTTGGGGCCTTTGGATCCGAACAATGATATGTGTATACAACTTGCAGATAAGATCATAAACAATACTATCATAATGATTCAATAATAAGTTCAGACCTGAGATCATGGCACTCGGGCCCTAGTGACAAGCATTAAGCACAACAAGTTGCAACAAAGTCAAATAGCACTAATAGAGATACTAGGCACTATGCCCTAACAAATCTTATTCGATTACATGATAGAACTCATCCAATCCCTACCATTCCCAAGCCTACAGCAGGGGATTACTCACTCATGGATGAGGGAAACATCGTTGGTTGATGGAGATGTAGGGTTTCGCAGCATGGAAAACAAAAAATTTCTACCGCATACAAACAAACAAGCCAAGATCTATCTACTAGATTGTAGCAACGAGTCGATGGAATAACTCACCCTCGAAGATTCCAAAGTGTTTAACGAGAGCGGATTCTCGTGGGTGATGTAGTCATCTTGTTGGATCTCAAGATCGCAGACGATCCTTCCCACAAGGCGTTCGGCGGCGCCCGTAGTCGATCACACATTAGGTACTCGACGAAGACCTTCCTCTCCCTTGTTCCAGCAGGTAGCGGAGGTTGTAGCACTCTCCTCGTGATTCCGGCAGCACAACGGCGTGGTACCGGAAGTAGAGGGGAGATCTCGCAGGGCTTCGCCTTAAGCCGGAGCGAGTATGGTGGACTATGAGAGAGAGCCTCGGCGATCTAGGGTTTAGACGCACCAAGGAGGAGCAAGGCCGGCGGCTAGGGTTTAGCTAGGCGGCGGTGGCTTGCCCTAGGAGGCGGCGGCAGTAGGAGGTGGCGGCGCCGGGGGTAGGGTTTGCGGGGTGAAGGTGTTGTGTCTTGGAGGGGCAGCCCTGCCCCTCCTTATATAGGTGGAGGGGCGCGCCAGGGGAGGGGAGTCCCTCCCCAACTCGGTTCCCAAGTGGGCCGGCGGTGGAGGGGAGGAACTCCTCCCCAAGTAGGTTTCCTACTTCCCCTCCACCTTTCAAATTGGCGTTTGACTTTTCAAATTGGCGTTTGACTTTTCAAAATAGGATTTGATTAAACCCTTTATTTTGTTCAGCGATGACACCTAGTACATGATGCAATCATTCCAACTTGATATGACACACTCATGTACCCTTCCCCTCCGGTGTGCCGGACATTCTGGAACCTTCTAGAACATTCCCGATGAAAACACCGGAACCATTCTCCAACCCCGAAATAGGACTTTCCTTATATGAATCTTATTCTCCGGACCATTCCGGATCTCCTCGTGATATCCCGGATCCCATCTGAGACTCCGAACAACATTCGGTCTCTTACTCATCATTCCATAACTACTCAAACAACGTCGAATCCTTAAGTGTGTCTCCCTACGGTTCGTGAATTATGCGGACATGATCAAGACACTTCTCCGAACAATAACCAATAGAGGAATCTGGAAATTCATATGGCTCCACATATATCTACGATTACTTTGCGATCGAATGAACCACTTACATACGATACCAATTTCCCTTTGTCTAACGATAGTTTACTTATCCGAGGTTATGATCGCCGGATCTCTCGCATACCTAGTTCAACCTCGCATCGATAAGTACTCTTTTCTCGCTCCTGATATGTGATCCCTTGTGAGCCAGTCACATGCTTGCAAGCTAATTGGATGACATTCCACTGAGAGGGCCCAGAGTATATCTATCCGTCATATGGATGGACAAATCCCACTCTTGATCCATGTGTCTCAACCAATACTTTCTGAACACTCAATGCCACCTTTATAGCCACCCAGTTACGGTGTGGTGTTTGATGTCATCAAAGCATCCTTCCGGTGAAGGTGATATGCATGATCTCATGGTCGAAGGAATCAGGTTACTATGTATCAGAAAGCATATAGCAATTGAACTATTAAAATGACTTGATCTTTATGCTACGCTTATCTATAGGAGTATGTCCACCATATCATTCTCCTAACGATATGATCTTGTTGTTAATAACATCTCAATGTTCATGATAGGGAAACCACAATCATTTATTAACCAACAAGCTAGTATTATAAAGAGGCTTTACTAGGGATTTTATTTTAGTTTACAAATCACACAAGTATTAATGTTTCCTTGTTAATACTATTATATCATGAATGTAAACATTTATCATAAACACACAGATATAATAATAACTACATTTATTATTGCCTCTAGGGCATATCTCCAATAGTCTCCCACTTGCACTAGAGTCATCTAATCTAGATTACATGGTAATATACCGAACACCCATGGCAGTTTGGTGTTGGTCATGTTTTGCCCTCGGGAGAGGTTTAGTCAACGGATCCGCCACATTCAGATATGTGTGTACTTTGCAAATCTTTATGTCCCCATCTTGGACATGTTCTCGAATAGCGTGAAAACGTAGCTTGATGTGCTTCAGCTTCTTGTGTGACCTTGGTTCTTGCGCATTGGCTATGGAGCCCATGTTATCACAGTAGATTGACATTGGGTCCAGCGCACTAGGAACCACACCCAGCTCTGTAATGAACTCTTTCATCCATATCGCTTCTTGTGAAGCCTCCGAAGCAGCCATGAATTCGCCACAACGCTTTGCTTTGCACTCCTCCAGCTAACTGCTGCACCATTCAAAATAAATACGTACCATATTGTGATTTAGAATCATTCGGATCGGTGTTCCAACTAGCATCGGTGTAACCATTAACAACGAGCTGTTTATCAACTCCATAAGAAAGAACCATATCCTTAGTTCTTCTCAAGTACTTAAGGATGTTTTGATCACGTCCAATGATCCACCTCGATCACTTTGATATCTGCTAGTTAAACTAAAGATATGCAATGTCGGGTCTAGTACATAGCATGGCATACATTAGAGATCCTATGGTCGAGGCATAGGAGTCTTACTCATCCTTTCTATCTTCTGGTTGTCGGACTTTGAGTTTTACTCAAGGTCGTATTGGCAACATGGGAAAGAACCCTTTCTTGCTATCTTCCATTCCAAACCTCTCTAGAACCTTGTCCAAATATGTACTTTAGACAATGATATTAGGCGCCTCGATCTATCTCTATAAATCTTTATGCCTAATATGTAAGTCGCTCGCCAAGATCCTTCATTGAACAACTATTATTCAAATATTCCTTGACACTATTAAGAAGGTCTACATCATCCCCAATCAACAATATGTCATCCACATATAGTATTAAGAATGCTACAGAGCTCCCACTCACTTTCTTGTAAATACAAGCTTCTCCATAAGTTTGTATAAAACCAAAACTTTTGATCACCTTATCAAAACGTTGATTCCAACTTAGGGATGCTTGCTTCAATCCATAGATGGACCGTTGAAGTTTGCATACCTTGTTAGCATCTTTAGGATCGACAAAACCTTTGGGTTGCATCATATACAACTCTTCATCAATGTCTCCATTGAGGAATGCGCTTGACATCCATCCGCCATATCTCATAATCATAATATGCAGCGATTGCTAACATAATCCTCATAGACTTTAGCTACCGGTGAGAAAGTCTCATCGTAGTCAACTCCTTGAATTTGTCGAAACCCTTTATGACAAGTCGAGCTTTATAGATGAACATTACCATCAAGATGCTTTCTTCCTGAAAATCCATTTGTTCTCGATGCATTCGCCATCCCAGAAGTCCACCAAAGTCCATACTTGGTATTCGTACATGGATCCAATCTCGATTTCATGGCTTCTTGCCATTTATTGAACTGGCTCATCATCGCTTCCTCATATGTCGCAGGTCATCGGTGTTTGTCCACCAACATGACACTCATAACGGGATCATACCAATCAGAGTGGTACGAGTTCTCGACCATGAGGCTCAGAGCAACTACAACCAAAGTTTCATGATCATCATCATTAGCTTCCTCTCTTATTGGTGCAGCACCACAGAACTACTTCCTTGCAAGCGCTACTCGCAATTTTGAGAGAAGGTTCGACAACCTCGCCGAGTTCTAATTTCTTTCAGTCACTTCTTTCGAGAGAAATTCTTCTAGAAAGGATCCATTCTTAGCAACGAAGATTTTTCCTTCGGATCTATGATAGAAGGTATACCCAATAGTTTCCTTCGGTATCCTATGAAGACGCATGTTTCCGCTTTGGGTTCAAGCTTGTCCCACAGAACTTCTTTACATAGGCTTCGCAACCCCAAACTTTAAGGAACGACAATTTAGGTTTCTTCCCAAACCATAATTCATACGGTGTCCTTTCAACGGATTTAGATGGTGCCCTATTTAAAGTGAATGCGGCTGTTTCTAATGCATAACCCCAAAATGATAGCGGTAAATCTGTAAGTGACATCATAAAACGAACCATATCTAAGAGAGTTCGCTTACGATGTTCGGACACACCATTACGCTGTGGTGTTCCCGGAGGTGTCAATTGTGAAAGTATTCCGCATTTCTTCAAATGCTCGCCAAACTCGTAACTTAGATATTCACCTCCACGATCAGAACGTAGAAATTTAATCTTCTTGTTATGTTGATTCTCTACCTCACTTTGAAATTCCTTAAACTTCTCGAAAGTTTCGGACTTATGTTTCATGAAATAGATATAACCATATCTACTCAATTCATCCGTGAAGGTAAGAACATAACGATAACCACCGCACGATGCTACACTCATTGGACCACACACATCGGTATGTATGATTTCCAATAAGTCCGTAGCTCGCTCCATCATCCCAGAAAATGGAGTCTTAGTCATTTTACCCATCAGACATGCTTCACATCTTTCAAGTGATTCGAAATCAAGTGATTCAAGAAGTCCATCGGAATGGAGTTTCTTCATACGCTTCACTCCAATGTGACCAAGACGACAGTGCCACATATAGGTCGAGTTATCGCTTGATTTCAAATGTTTAGCCTCAATGTTATTAATATGTGTATTTCCACTATCGAGATTCAATAAGAATAGACCATCTATCAAAGGTGCATGTGCATAAAACATATTACTCATATAAATCGAACAACCATTATTCTCGGACTTAAACAAGTAACCGCCTCAAGCAATAAACAAGATCCCGATATAATGTTCATGCTTAACGCAGCACCAAATAATAATTATTTAAGTATAAAACTAATCCCGATGGTAGATGAAGGGTAGCGTGCCGACCGCGATCACATCAACCTTTGATCTGCTTCCCATGCGCGTCACCTCGTTCTTCCCTAGCTTCCGCTTATTCTGCAAAGACTGTTTGAGTTACAAATATGAGCAACCGAACCGATTATCAAATACCGAGGCACTACTACGGTACTAGTGAGATACACATCAATAACATGTATATCGGATATACCTTTATTCTTGATGTTGTCGTTCTTCAAATCCGCCAAGTACTTTGGGCAATTCCGCTTCCAGTGACCTTCTCCCTTGCAGTAAAAGCACTCAGTATCAGGCTTGGGTCCAGCCTTGGTATTCTTAAATCGCCAGTAACTTTCTTACCACCCTTCTTGAAGTGTCCCTTTTGCTTAGACTTGCCTTTCTTGAATTTGGTGGTCTTATTGACCATCAACACTTGGTGCTCTTTCTTGATCTCCACTTCTGCAGATTTCAACATGGCGAAGAGTTCTGGCAACTGCTTGTTCATGTTTTGCATATTGTAGTTCATCACAAAGTTCTTGTAACTTGGTGGTAGTGATTGGAGGACACGATAAATCCCCAAAGCATTAGGAATCACTATACCCAAGCTTTGAAGTTTGTTTGCGTGCCCAGACATCTTAAGCACATGCTCACTGACGGAGATGCTCTCTTCCATCTTGCAGTTAAAGAACTTTTCAGAAGCCTCATAGCTCTCAATTGCCGCGTGAGTCTCAAAGATCAATTTGAGATCACGGACAATATCATGTGGGTCTGAATTCTCAAACCTTTTCTGAAGCTCCGATTCTAAACCATACTGAGTCTTCCGAGCGAGGTAAACATTCTTTACTTCATCGGTAGCAGTAGCTGCAGGTGGGTCACCCAGCGGTGCATCCAGCACATAGGTCAAATTACCAGCTGTGAGGACAATCCTCAAATTGCGGAACCAATCCGCGAAGTTGCTTCCATTGTTTTTCAACTTTACTTTCTCTAGGAACGCATTAAAATTGATGGTAGGGGCCACGATTGATCTACAACATATTTGTAATAGTTTAGACTAAGTTTATGACAAATTGAGTTCTAATTAATAGTTAAATTAATCTAGGTGAACTCCCACTCAAAAAAATATCCCTCACATTGTTTTAGTGATCACACGAACCAAATCCACCACATCAACACCGATCATCACGAGAGTTGATATAGTTTCAATGGCGAACAATCGACATGTTCATCATATCTACTATATGATTCATGCTTTACCTTTCGGTGATCCGTGTTCCGATACCATGTCTGTACATGCTAGGCTCGTCAAGATCAAACCTTAGCCTCTGCATGAGCAAATATGGCTTGCTCACATTGTATACACTTGCGGAATCTAACACACCCGATCATCACGTGGTGCTTCGAAACAACAAGCTTTAGCAACGGTGCTTACTAAGGATGAACACTTTAGAACTTGAAATTCATGTGCATGAGGGATCATCTTATAATGCTACCGCCGTTAACTAAGCAATACAAGATGCATAAAGGATTAACATCACATGCAATTCATAATATGTGATATGATATGGCCTTTCTTCTTTGTGCTTTCGATCTCCATCTTCAAGCATGAACATGATCTCCATCATCACCGGCATTGCATCAAGGTCAATGACGCTGCTCCATGGTTGTCGTCCACCGGCTTCAACTATTACAACTACTTTGAATAGACACGCGGGTCTTAACAGAATTTAAAGACAACCATATGGCTCCTGCCGGTTGCCAACTTACAATAAGGAACATTGCATACATCAAATATAATCACAATCATGGCCATATCACATCACATCACACCCCTGCAAAACAAAGTTAGACGCCTCTACTTTCTTTGCATGTTTTACGTGGTCTAGGGATTTCAATAAGTGTCGTTCTAACTTACGAACAAGAACCACAACATTGATACTAGTATTGTCAATCACCCGTTGTAAATTGAATCTTAACTATGTTGGGAGAAACAGGCACCCGCAAAGCAACTTATGCAATACAAGTTGCATGTCAAGCGTGGAGCAAGTCTCATGAACGATGTCATGTAAGGTTAGCCCGGGCCGCTTCATCCCACCATCCCGCAAGATGCAAAGTACACAAGAAGCAATCGACAACAAAAACATCAACGCCCACAATGACCATTGTGTTCTACTCGTCTGTGAGATCTACATATAGACACGACTCTAATACCCTTTGTAGGGTTTCGTAGCATGGAAAACAAAAAATTCTACCATACAAACAAACAAGCCAAGATCTATCTACTAGATTGTAGCGAGTCGATGGAATAACTCACCCTCGAAGATTCCAAAGTGTTTAACGAGAGCGGATTCTCGTGGGTGATGTAGTCGCACTCTTGCCGATCTCAAGATCGCGTGACGATCCTTCCCACATACGTTCGGCAGCTCAGCGCAATGTCACATCGGTCGTTCGGTCAAGAAGACCTTCCCTCCTTGTTCCGGTGGCGTGGAGGTTGTAGCACTCTCCTCGTGATCCCGAAGCTGACAACAGTGGTACCGGAAGTAGAGGAAGATCTCGAGCCGCCTTAAGCCGGGCAGTATGGTGGACTATGAGAGAGAGCCTCGGCGATCTAGGGTTTAGACGCACCAAGGAGGAGCGAGGCCGGCAGCTAGGGTTTATCTAGGCGGCGGCTTGCCCTAGGCGGCGGCGGATGGCGGCCGGGCTAGGGTTTTGGGGTGGAGGTGTGTCTTGGAGGCAGCCTGCCTCCTTATATAGGTGGAGGCGTGCCAGGGAGGAGTCCCTCCCAACTCGGCTTCCCATGTGGGCCAGGTGGAGGAGGAACTCCTCCCAAGTAGGTTCCTACTTCCCCTCCACCTTCCAAAATAGCCGTTTGACTTTTCAAATTGGCGTTTGACTTTTCAAACTAGGATTTGATTAAACCCTTTATTTTGTTCAGAGATGACACCTAGTACATGATGCAATCATTCCAACTTGATATGACATATTCATGTACCCTTCCCCTCCGGAGTGCCGGACATTCCGAACCTTCTAGAACATTCCCTCGATGAAAACACGAACCATTCTCCAACCCGAACAGGACTTTCCTTATATGAATCTTATTCTCCGACCATTACAGATCTCCTCGTGATATCCGGATCCCATCGAGACTCGAACAACATTCGGTCTCTTACTCATCATTCCATAACTACTCAAACAACGTCGAATCCTTAAGTGTGTCTCCCTACGGTTCGTGAATTATGCGGACATGATCAAGACACTTCTCAACAATAACCAATAGAGGAATCGAAATTCATATGGCTCCACATATATCTCGATTACTTTGCGATCGAATGAACCACTTACATACGATACCAATTTCCCTTTGTCTCACGATAGTTTACTTATCCGAGGTTATGATCGTCGGTATCTCCGCATACCTAGTTCAACCTCACATCGATAAGTACTCTTTTCTCGTTCCCGTGATATGTGATCCCTTGTGAGCCAGTCACATGCTTGCAAGCTAATTGGATGACATTCCACCGAGAGGGCCCAGAGTATATCTATCCGTCATATGGATGGACAAATCCCACTCTTGATCCATGTGTCTCAACCAACACTTTCTGAACACTCAATGCCACCTTTATAGCCACCCAGTTACGGTGTGGTGTTTGATGTCATCAAAGCATCCTTCCGGTGAAGGTGATATGCATGATCTCATGGTCGAAGGAATTAGGTTACTATGTATCAGAAAGCATATAGTAATTGAACTATTAAAATGACTTGATCTTTATGCTACGCTTATCTATAGGAGTATGTCCACCATATCATTCTCCTAACGATATGATCTTGTTGTTAATAACATCTCAATGTTCATGATAGGGAAACCACAATCATTTATTAACCAACAAGCTAGTATTATAAAGAGGCTTTACTAGGGACTTTTTTTTAGTTTACAAATCACACAAGTATTAATGTTTCCTTGTTAATACTATTATAGCATGAATATAAACATTTATCATAAACACAAAGATATAATAATAACTACATTTATTATTGCCTCTAGGGCATATCTCCAACAGGAGATGCGTTGGTGATGACGATGGCGATGATCCTCTCCAAATTCCCCGTCCCGGCAGGGTGCCAGAACGGAGTTTCTGGATCCAAATCTTGGTTTCTGGTGGCGGCGGCGGAGCGGAACTCTTTCTGGAAAACTATCGAACCCCCCTCTGTTTTTAGGTCAGAAGGCAACTTATAGACGCGGAGGGAGGCTGAGAAGCTGCCTGGGGGTGGCCAAACCTCCCCTAGGCGCGGGCCCCGCGCCTGGGGTGGGTCTGGGCCCCCAGGCCTCCCCTCTGTCTCCCCTTCTGGCTCCGTTGATCTTCTGGTGAAATATAATTTTTGGCACATTTTTCGGGATTTTTCCTGATAGTTCGTTTTCTGCACAAAAACAAGACACCAAGGTAATTCTGCTGAAAACAACATCAGTCTGTGTTAGTTGTATCCAAATCACACAAGTATAGAGGAAAAACAATAGCAAAGTGTTCGAGAAAGTAGATACGTTTTGGACGTATCAACTCTCCACAAGCTTAGCTTATTGCTTGTCCTGAAGCAATTCAGTTGAAAACTGAGTGCGATAAAATAACTTTCACGAACACTATGCTTCATATGATGTATATATTCTCAGCACAGTAGTAGATGCTTAGACAATTCATAATAAAGAGTATGCAAATAAGTCTACTCGGTAGTCATTGCAAGCTATGAAGAGAAACCAACTCAATAATAATAAGTAGCATGAAACATAAACATAAGCAACATTGCAATGCTCATAATAAGGTATGATAGAGTGGTATCTCGCTTGCCTTTGTTTGAAGAGCACAATATAAATGCTAAGGCACCTCTGAAGTTCACATGAAGACTAGAAGTAAAGATATCAGAGATACAAGCATCAAAGTCATGACATAATTAGCCAAGTTTTGGAACAAACACAAGAATGACAACTATGCTCTCAAGAAGGTGCTCATAAAATAAGTGGTGACTCAACAAGGTTGTGAAAACGGTTTTGTGAAGGTTTGAAAGGCATCCTAATGCTGAAAGGAAGGTACTCATTAGCTTTGAGCTCTCATTGCCCCTATCATAGGCATCTTCATGTGGTTAAGGTGAAAGTGAGGTCCACTCTGAATTATATGATTGACAAACCATAAACTGAAAATCCCAAGTCCCTTGAGTGTGAGGGCCACTCCGCATACTACTCAACTTTGGGTCTAGGCAAGTTCTTGTCATTGTAAGTATTTGCATATCATCGAGAACCGCCAACGGGGTACCCCTTGCACATGGTACAGGAGCTTTCCCATGACCAAAATGACAAGGCAAGCAGACAATGAGCATATCAGCAATCTTTTTATTTACTATATGCATAGTTTTTTTATTGAGGATGCTTCATAGATGACTCACTATGGTGATGCTGCAAGTTTCCACCATGATTAGGCATGGCTTAGGCTAGCGGACCAAGCGTTTCTCTAACACAGAATACAAACTCCACGGACTCACAAGTCCCCCTCTCATTTCGCATCGTTGACATCCGCAAACAAAAGAGTAAGGTATCAACTAGATATAAATGTATCTAAAAGGTGTTGAAAGCGTTCCTCGTGACATCACGGTTCGGCTGACTCCCAGCATATAATTTGCAAGCATATAACTTTCATGGACTAGTCACAATGGTTTAGGATTATTAAGTGCACAGAATAAAGTTGTGCCATCAAGTTCGTGAGAGCTTTACTAACTAACTTTCTCAAAACAGACAAACATTTTATTTTGGAAGAAAACACGGCATATTGAATATGCACTGAAGTAGAAAATTATGCTAATAGGTAGGTATGGTGGACACAGCTGGAAATATTGGTTTTGGGGAGTTGGAAGCACAGGTAGAGCACATACTCAGTGCAAGTGAAGGCTAGCAATAGAGAGGGAGCGACAAACGAGAGAGCAATAACTGTCATAATCATGCTTGCAACAAAACAAGACTAACTATGGCATGAAAGTGATATAAGAAATATGAGGCAAAATAAATCATCCAGGCTTACTGACTATTGATTACTCATATGCATGCGTGAGCATGTGCCAAGTCGATTCACATGAACAGTCAGAGGAGGATACCACAATATCGTACCAAAGTATGAATAAAACAATGCAAGCAAACATTCATATGACATGCTACAAACTATTAGCGAGCTGGAGATGATCATAGACAAGCAAGAACTACTAAGCATCCATAATGACATACACCTTACACAAATAGGCTAAGCATGCTCACAATGATGAGTATATGTACAAAAATGAAACAAATAGTGTTCGTTAACAGCCTCTTACCACACCTCGAGTTGTCTTAATCTTCATTATTGCCCTTCACTTGTGTGACTTGAATAATTAACATGAAAACCAATATCCACTGAGGACGGCTGAACCCTGCGAAGAACTCACAAAACCAAAGAAGAACAACAAATATTTTTGGTGTTTTCGATTTTTTAGAAACAAGCAAACAAAGAAAAATCAAACAAAAACAAAGCAAACTAAACAAAGCAAAATCTTTTTGGATTTTTCTTCTAAGGAAAACCAAAGCAAAGGAACAAAGAAACAAACCAAGAGAAACCACGAAAATATTTTTGGTATTTTTGGGTTTATAGAAAGAAGCAACAAAAACCAAAAGTAAAGCGAAACAATGGATATACAAAGAACCGACCGAACATGATATATAGATGAGTGTGATGTCGGTGTACCTCCCCCAAGCTTAGGCTTTTGGCCTAAGTGGGGCTCAATCCCATGGTGCCCAAGTGGATGCACCTCCGTAGTATGTCGAGGAAACTCCCTCATCCTAGTACGAGCTCGAGGCCTCCCCTGTGTAGTGCACGGTAGGGTCATAAGCAGGCGCTCCCCCTGATAGTGCTCGTGGAAGTTGAGAAAACACAGCAACTCATCCATCTCCGCCTTCGAGCGTGACCAAGGTCCCTGAGAAATACTGAACAAAGTGGTTTGGGGTAGAGGGATCTCTCTCTCTTCCCCGTCAGTAAACAACATTCTATAAACCAAGATCTCTAGAGTAGAGCTAGAGGTGACAAAGTGGTGCGCCTTCATGGCAGCAAGATCAAGTCTCTAAGGAGCCAAAACTGTATCATGGGGATCAACAGCAATGTCCAAGGCAATAGTAATACGAGTAGCAATAATTCCCCCATAAATGGGCCCCCTAGCAGCTAAATGACGAGCAATGAGGGAGCCAAGATTATACTTATCCTCATTGTAGAGCGCATCAGCTAAGAAGGCCAATTGATAGTTGGATATATTACTAGTGTTCTCCCTACCAAGAACATTGGTGGTAAGATAGTAGGTGAAGTACCTGATGGCTGGAAGTTGAATGTTCTTTATCTTCCCTCGTTGAGCTCTGCGGTCATCATCATTAGTTATTCCTCGGTATAGTTCCAACAAATCAGCGGGAAGAGCTGTAATCTTCTTTGATGACCCCTTTGTGCCAAGTCCCAGGGCCTTGCAAAATTTCTTCAAAGGCATAGAATGCACCCTGTCATAAATTCTAAAAGACACAGAAGGATTGAACAAAGTATTGGTGAAGGAGAAACTCTCCACAAATGTTTTAATAAGTGAAGCATATTGTGCACTCTCATCCTGCATGAAACTTGTTAGACCAGCCCTCTCAATCAAAGCGATGAAATCATTAAGAATCCCAGCAGCTCGCAAGAAAGTTTGACAAGGAAAGGTGGAGGGGTGAGCATCCCCTTCATATCCCTCGTCACCAAACCGCGGAGTGATGAGATCCTCATTGTATGAGGGTCTAGAATTGGTAGATGAACTTGGGATCCTTGTCCTTCTAGGTGCATCACCCTAAAAAATGTCACCAAAAGTGTGGTGGTCCATGACTTCCCTTTGCTGAAATTTTAAACAACCATCAAACCAAGTGATTTCTAAGTTGATAAATGATGAGCAACTACTATAGGAACTTGCTGGAGGACTACACATGCATCAAAACAAAGTTTCTAAGCATAGAAAAAGCATGCAAGCTCAAACAACCTATCATCTATAGTAGAAAAATACTCAAGATACAATCTACCAATCACAAATCTAATTGGACAAGTGGAGGAGGCACATACCAAGGAGCAATCCCTCCAAAAATCAGCACTTGAGATGGGCTGAACAAGGAGATCGAAAATCGCGAGCAAGAACAACAAGAACTCGGGCTTGAGCAAGTTTTCCGGTGTTTTTCGGGAGAGAGAAAGAAGGTGGCTTTGAGGAGGCAGCCTGGAGGGGCCCAGGTGGGCCAAACCCCCCTAGGCGCCACTAGTGGTGGGCCCATGCCTACCATAGGTGTGGGGCCTAGGGGTGGCCCCCTGGGTCATCTTAGGTGCCACTCTGCCCCTTTTTTCGAGGAAAAATTTAATTTGAATTTTCTGGGATTTTTCTGGAAACTTTATTTTTGGCCAATTTTCAGGGTATGAAAATTGATTTTCTCGCAGAAACAGTTTTTTCAGAAGAAGCAAAAGCAAAACAAAAGCCAAACTACAGCAGCTCTAAGAAAACAAACAAGCAAACAACTAGCAAAACTAAAGCTAAAGCAAAGACTAGGAAGGAGAAAGGAAAAAAGAAAGCAAGTATAACCACAGTGGAAACATTATTTTGTTTATTAAAATCCTTTTGTTAACAAGGTTGATCAAGTATTGTTACCAAAACAATCTTAAATGAAACAAAACTTTGCATTCCAAAAGGTGATTATGTTACCTCATACTTGATAGCAATGGTCCCAATCATAATAGTTTCAATATTTTCTTGTGGAATGGGACAATATATTTCTCGAACCTTGATGCCTTCAATATTTTCAATAGAATTCAGGCAATAGCTCTTAACAACCTTCTTGGGGAAATAGACTTTTGTCATTAATATTTAATGTTACTTTTCCTTGATTGCAATTGATGACAACACCTGTAGTATTAAGAAAAGGTCTCCCAAGAATAATAGACATATTATCATCTTCAGGCATTTCAAGCACAACAAAATCAGTTAAGACCATGCAATTATGAGCTACTTGAACAAGAACATCCTCACATATACCAACAGGAACGGTAGTTGACTTATTAGCCATTTGCAAATAAATATCAGTTGGTATCAACTTTTCTAGCTGGAGTCTCTTATAGAGAGAAAAATGCATAACACTAACTCCAACTCCCAAATCACATAAAGTTGTTCTAACATAATTATTCTTAATGGAGCAAGGAATAGTTGGTATACCTGGATCACCAAGTTTCTTTGTAACCTTACCATTGGAGGAGTAATTAGCAAGCAAAGTAGAAATTTCCTCATTAGGAATCTTCCTTTTATTAGATACAGTATCCTTCATATAATTTCAATAAGGAGGCAATTTAATAGCATCGGTCAAAGGAATTTGCAAGAATAAAGGTTTCATCCACTCACAAAACTTGGTGTAGTGTTCTTCCTCCTTTGACTTGTGTTTCTTACCTGGAAAAGGCATAGGTTTTTGCACCCAAGGTTCTCTCGCTTTACCATGTTTATTAGCAATAAAATCTTACTTTGTGTACCTAGTGTTCTTAGTGTGTTTCTCAGGTTCTTCCTCAACTTCCTCCTTATTAGGAGACTCATTATTATTACCACTCTTAGTTTCAGCATCAGGGACAAATATACTATTAGGATCTACAGTAGGTTCAAGTGGTTCCTCAACTTTCTTATGTTTATTTTTCTTCCTCTTACGAGGACTACCACTATCTTCTACTTATTGGGAATCCTGCTCTATTCTTTTAGGGTGTCCTTCGGGATATAAAGGATCTTGAGTAGCCGCACCACTCCTAGTTTTAATTCCATAAGCATGTTTATTTCTCGAAGCATTAACTAGCATATCCTTTTGTACTTTATCAAGTTGATCAAGTTGGGTTTGAACCATTTGAAAGTGTTTACAAAGCATTTTAATATCATTAGAAGTTCTTTCTATAATATCTTTCAACTCATGGGCAGCTCTAGAGTTTTCCAATAAATGATTCTGAACTTGTTTATTAAAATGACCTTGCTTAAAAATAAAAATTTCAAGTTCCTCTAAGCATTGATCAGGAGGCTTGCCATAAGGAATATCACCTTAATAAAAGTGTTGGAGAGAATGTACCTCAATAGTAGATGAGTGGGGAATTGGCTTACATAATTCTTCTATAGGAGGTAGATTCTTCACATCTTCGGCTCTAATACCTTTCTCCTTTAGACACTTTTTAGCTTCCTTCATCACTTTATCATTTAATGCAATAACTCCCCTCTTCTTTGTTGTTGGTGGTGGAACAGGTTCAGGAACAGTTGGTTTAGGAGTAATAGGCTCAGGTGTATTCAGCTCAGTTGAAGTCCAATCATCATAGTTCTTGCTTATCTTGTTCATTAATTCTTCAACATCTATAGGATTCCTTTTCCTGAAAACACAATCAACAAAGCTATCTAGGTAGGTCCTAGAATCATCAGTTAGTCCATTATAATAAATATCAAGCAACTCATTCTTAGGTAATGGACATCCAGGATATTCATGAATCAAGGAACAAAATCTTTTCCATGACTCACGCAATTTCTCTTCTTCTTCCTGTTTAAAATCAAAAAGTCTCTACAAAGCAGCATGTCTAGCACTGGGAGGAAAATACTTATGGAAGAAAGAAGCAATCAAGTAATCAGGGCTATCAATGGAACCAGGAGGTAATCTATTAAACCAAGCCCTAGCTTCTCCTTTTAGTGAAAAAGGGAAGATCTTAGCAACAAAGTACTTGCGCATCTTAAAATCATCAGAGAACAAAGCACTCATAGTAGAAAGCTTATTCATATGAGCCATATCACTCTCGTTTTCAGTACCACAAAAAGGTTCTTTCTCAACAATATCTAAATAAGAGAAATCAAGAGAGAAATCATAATCTTTATCTTTAATATCTATGGGAGAGGTGGCAAACTTAGGATCATAATACTTCTTAGGTATAATAATATGTCTAGCAAGGAGACTCTTAATAGCACCAGCACCATGTGTGTTTCGGCACTCTTCAACAAATTCATCAGTGAGCTCTATGTAACCATCATTAATATCAAAACTCTCACTAGACTCAGGTGAGCTAACAGGTGTAACAGTGTCTTCACTAGGAGTTTCGTATTTCCTAGACTAGCCATAGTAGCATCTAGAAAAGGACCTAATGAACCACTCGCATCAAGCACAGTAGAAGTAACATCATGAGTATCAAATCAGTTTCAGATTCAGCGATAGTAGAAGTGTGTGTAGCATGAGTATGTGGTGGTGGTGTGACAAACTTACTTATAACAGATAGTGAATCAAGAGCAACAAAGGTGTTTAGGATTGTACCCCTTCTTGTAGTGGATGGTAAAATAGGGAACTTTCCATCATGAGACTTCCCCATGATGAAAGGAATAGCAGTGAACAATAATAGATCCAAGTGAACTTACAAATAAAGCTATGCTCCCCGGCAACGGCGCCAGAAAATAGTCTTGATGACCCACAAGTGTAGGGGATCGCAAATAGTCTTCGCAGGTAGTATTACCCAATTTATTGATTCGACACAAGGGGAGCCAAAGAATACTTGCAAGCCTTAACAACTGAGTTGTCAGTTCAGCTGCACCTAGAAATAGTTCTTGCTCACCGAAGTTTATCTGTAGCAACAGTTTGTAGTAGCAATATCAAAGCAAAAGCAACAACAACAGTGAACCAGGAGCAATAGTAACAGTAACGGTAACAGTAGGATTCGAGTGCGGTAGGCATAGGGATGGATGGACGAGCGTTGCATGGACGAGTCTAAACATGCAACTTCAAAGAACTAGGGCATTTGCAGATAAATAATAACAAGCATCCAAGTACTAAACAATCCTAGGCATGTGCTCCAAATATAGTCATACGTGCTCGCAATGAGAACTTGCACAACATCTTCTGTCCAGCCAGCCCGTGGCAACGGGGCCTCTAGGGAACTACTGGCAATTAAGGTGCTCGTTTTAACAGAGCATCGGAGCAAAGCATTAACACTCAGTGAACACATGTGATCCTCACACCACAACCATCCCCTCCGGTTATCCCATTTATTGTCACTTTGGGGACTTTGGATCCGGACAATGATATTTGTATACAACTTGCAGATAAGATCATAAACAATACTATCATGATGATTCAATAATAAGTTCAGATCTGAGATTATGGCACTCAGGCCCTAGTGACAAGCATTAAGTACAACAAGTTGCAACAAAGTCAAATAGCACCAATAGAGATACTAGGCATTATGCCCTAGCAAATCTTATTCGATTACATGATAGAAGTCATCCAATCCCTACCATCCCCAAGCCTACAGTGGGGGATTACTCACTCATGGATGAGGGAAACATCGGTGGTTGATGGAGATGCATTGGTGATGATGATGGCGATGATCCTCTCCAAATTCCCCGTCCTGGTAGGGTGCCAGAACGGAGTTTCTGGATCCGAATCTTGGTTTCTGGTGGCGGCGGCGAAGCGGAACTCTTTCTGGAAAACTATCGAACCCCTCTCTGTTTTTAGGTCAGAAGGCAACTTATAGACACAGAGGGAGGCCGAGAAGCTGCCTGGGGTGGCCAAACCTCCCCCAAGCGTGGGGTCAGTGGGCCCGCGCCTAGGGTGGGTCTAGGCCCCCCAGGCCTCCCTTCTGTCTCCCCTTCTAGCTCCGTGGATCTTCTGGTGAAATATAATTTTTGGCATATTTTCCGGGATTTTTCTTAATAGTTCATTTTCTGCACAAAAACAAGACACCAAGGTAATTCTACTGAAAACAACGTCAGTCTGTGTTAGTTATATACAAATCACACAAGTATAGAGGAAAAACAATAACAAAGTGTTCGAGAAAGTAGATATGTTTTGGACGTATCACATGTCAACGGCTATAGTGTATTACACATGCAGTGGTATTCTGGGTCACCGTAGGTGGCGGCTGGGGGCAGGACATGAGGTTGGGGAGGAATGAAGGGATGCTCTGTTTGAGCCCTCCCCCGACCCCTAGTCCTTAAAGGACAAACCGCCATGGCCGGATTATCTGGCCCTTACTAGGGGCGGATAATCCGGCCCACTCTGAACTTTTCTCTGAACATAGGTTTAGGCCAGTACATTCCAAACAAAAACCCTCGCAAGGTAACAATGGACTTATGTGCAAGAATAGATAGCTCGGGATGAGAAAAAGGCTTAGGTTTAGACCACCAAACTGAGATGGTACTACACATCCAATGTTGCAAGAACAAATCAAATAAAGTCCAAGATTGGGTGTGTTTTCCATAAGAACACAAGATATACAATAAAATCCAAAAAGGTCCTTTAGAAACCAACCCTTCTCAAGGAAGAGGGCGGTAGCCGAGGCCACCATGTTGGAGCGCATGGCATGACACCGCGAAGATGTATCTTGAGTTCAAAACCAATGCTCATCAATAACCCACATATCACATAATGATATTAAGGGAGATGATTTTACTTGCTTTCGGCATTATGGAGGGAGGGTTAGCCCCATCAATTAGGACCACACTCCCCCTATGTCTATGCCCGCATCTAAACCAAATAAATGAGGAGATATAAGTGAGTATGCAATAGTAGTCAAGATAAGCTCCTTGAATCCACGATATTTAGCTCATTCCTCAAGTAACAAAACCTTGCTTCATCAAGTGGCTTCATGAAAATATATGCAAGTTGGTTCTTCATGCTCACAAAATATAAAGCAATATCATCACGAGCAACACGATCCCGAGTAAAATGATTATGAATCTCAATATGCTTTGTCCTTGTATGCTGCACCATATTGTAAGCAATTTTAATAGCGATTTCATTATCACATAAAAGAGGCACTTTGTCACAATTGACACCATATTCCTTTAAAGTTTGCCTCATCCATAATAATTGCGTACAAGTGCTTGCAGCAGCCACATATTCAGCTTCGGCGGTGCAGAGAGATATACAATTTTGTTTCTTTGAAGACCAACATACTAGAGACCTGCCCAAGAATTTACAAGCAACATAAGTTGATTTTCTATCATCCTTGTTACCAGCCCAATATGAATCAGTATATCCACATAGAGAGAAGCTAGAGCCCTTGGGATACCATGCATAGACCAAAGTTTGGGGAATGAACCAAATATCGGAAGATTCTCTTGACTGCCACTAAGTGGCTTTCTTTAGGAGCAGCTTGATACCTTGCACACACTCCAACACTCAACACAATATCGGGTCTAGATGCGCAGAGGTAAAGAAAAGAGACGATCATGGATCAATATACCTTTTGGTCCACATCTTTACGCTTTGAATTAAGCTCGAGAAGACATTTAGTTTGCATTGGTGTAGCGACGCCATTAATGATGGGGATACGCCTACTGGGGTATACTCAGCAGGACGTTTCCGACTGGCCCGAGGGCTGGCGAGTGGGCCTGCAGAACAGCGAGTGGATCAAGGCCCAGCAAGGTACCAAGCGATTTGGGCTCAAGGCCCGAGGCGAGTAGATAGGCCCAGTCGGACTAGGTTAAACGATTCAAGTCAGAATCAATCGGTTGAGATATGTAAACCCTAGGGGAGGTGAGCCTATATAAACCTCCCTATGGGGTGAGTAGAGACACGTTCCCTCATACACCCAAGCGACTCGCCGCCTAGCCGCCGAGCTCGCCCATTGTAAACACCTCCATAATACAATCTAGCAGGAGTAGGTCTTTACCCTCCGGGGGGCCGAACCTGGGTAAAACCCTGTGTCTTTGCCCTCATCTCGCACCGCAGATGGCTGGCCGCCCTTGCCCCTCGTTCTACTACTCGCTGCCGATTGCAGCATCTGTCGTGACCATTCCCACGACAATTAAGATTCGTCATCTTGAACCTCTTGAGCATATCTTGAATGTATTTTGCTTGATTAATGAAGGTTCGCTCTCTTAATTGCTTGATCTCGAATCCAAGAAAGAACCTTAATTCTCCCATCATAGACATCCCAAACCTGTCAGACATAAGCTTTGAAAATTCATCATTAAAATCTTGATTAGTAGAGCCAAAGATAATATCATCTACATATAGTTGGCATACAAAAATCTCCCCCTTAGCCTTCTTAGTAAAAAGAGTGGGATCGATTTGCCCAATGTTGGCACTCTAGCAACATGGGAGCGCTTTGTCGGGAAACGCCAAGAGCAAGGTATGAAGATCACAACAACAAGTTTTCCCTTAGTAAGAAACCGAGGTTATCGAACCAGTAGGAGGATAGGAGGAAGGAAACGTCGCAAAGGTGTTGCAAACAACTTGGAAACCTGCACAACACAAACTCAAGACTTTGCCCCAACGAACAATGAGGTTGTTAATCTCACTGGTTTGCTGTAACAAAGGATTAATTGTATGGTGTGGAAGGTAATAGTGGTTTGTAGAAAGTAAACAGTAACAGTGGAAGATGTATCAATGGTAAAGATTGGACCGGGGTCCATAGTTCACTAGAGGTGTTCTTCTTAGATAAACAAACATGGTATGCTGGGTAAACAAATTACAGCAGGGCAATTGACAGGACTGAGCAAGGCATAAAAATGCAATATTAGACATCAAGATCCTATGAGATTCGATTGGGCAATACAACAAGATACGTAGACCGCCATCCAACTGCATCTATAACTAGAAGTCCACCTTTGGGTTATCATCCGAACCCCCTCCAGTATTAAGTTGCAAGCAACAGACAACTGCTTTAAGCAAAGTGTGTAAGGTAAACAATCCACTTGTTCCATGAACGAGAGACCGTTGTTTTCTCCCTAGTGGCAACAACACGTCTACAACCTTAGAGATTTATGTCACTTCCCTTAGATTAAATAGAGGCATGAACCCACTATTGAGCATAAATACCCCCTCTTGGAGTCACTAGCAACTACTTGGCCAACATAGCTACTAACAACGGAGAGCATGCAAGATCACAAACAACACAGACATGATAGAATCAATAAGACAAAACCATTAATCAATCTGACATAGTAATCTCAATATCCATCGGATCCCCGCAAACACAACATGCATGATCACAAATAGATGAGATCTTGATCATGAACGGAGCTCACGAGATCTAGACATGAAAGCACAAAGGAGGAGATACAACCATCTAGCTACTACATGGACCCGTAGTCCAAGGTGGAACTACTCACGCTTCTGTTGGAATTATGCCCTAGAGGCAATAATAAAGATGTTATTATTATAATTCTTGTTCATGATAAAGTTTATATTCCATGCTAGAATTGTATTAATCGGAAACATTAATACTTGTGTGGTTTGTAAACAACACCGTGTCCCTAGTACGCCTCTATGGACTAGCTCATTGATCAATGATGGTTAAGGTTTCCTAACCATAGACATGAGTTGTCAATTGATAATGAGATCATATCATTGGGAGAATGATATGGTGGATAGACCCAAACAAAGCAGAGCAATTAGATCGTGTCATCGTGTTCGTCTTTGCGAAGCTTTTCCTATGTCAAATATTGTATTCCTTAGACCATGAGATAATGCAACTCCACAGTATCGGAAGAAAGCTTTGAGGTCATCAAATGTCATCCTATGAGAGGGTGATCATAAAGGTGTCTCTCGGTGATCGGAAAGTATCATTGGGTTGTATGTATCGAGATGGAATTTGTCCCTCCCAAGTCGGAGAGATATACTTGGGCCCACTCGTGTCGATATCAACACCGCTTGCAAGCATGTGGTTAAGGAGTTAATCACAAAGTGATATCGGATTACGGAACGAGTAAAGTACTTGCTGTGAACGAGATTGAACTAGGTATGATGGTACCGACGATCGAATCTCGGGCAAGTAAAATATTGCGAGGCAGGGAATATATATGGGATTGATTGAATCCGGCATCGTGGTTCATCCGATATGATCATCGATGAATGTGTGGGAGTCAATATGGGTGCCTGCACCCGCTGTTGATTATTGATAGAAGATCATGTCTCATATTCTCGAACGCAGGGTCACACACTTAACGTATCTCGACGCTAGGATAGATTGGATAATTGGTTTATGAATTTTTGTTCGGAGTCTCGGATGGGATCCGGGATATCACGAGAGGTTCCGGAATGGTCCGGAGAATAAGATTCATATAAGGCAATGCAGTTTTTGGAGTTCGGAATTGTTCTGGGTTAATCGGTATTGTACCGGAAGCTTCTAGAACCTTCCGGAAGGGGACCAACGTGGCCCCACCTTCCGGGAGGGGGCATGGGCCTATGAGGGAGTGTCCTGGCTGCATTGGGCCAGGGGCACAAGGCCCCATAGGGCCCAGCCGATTCTAGAGAGATTTGACTCGTTTAAATCTCGGGATAGAATTTCTAGATAAGGGAGAGTTTAAATCGTTTAAACTAGAGATAGGATTTCTAGATAAGGGAGAGTTTAAATTGTTTAAACTAGAGATAGGCTTGGAGGAGGGGCAAGGGCTGGCCGCCCCCCCTCTATATATAGAGGGGTGGTGCGCCCCCTCCCCCCACACACACCTTCCTCCAAGCCCTAGCAGCCTTGCTATCTTCCTCTCTCCCTCCCGATCGTTTGTGGCGAAGCCTGCAGAAATTCTCCACCATATACACAACGCCGTCGTGTTGTAGATCCAATCTATCTCTCCACCATACTCTGGTCCGAGGAAGGAGGCGCCGAGGTGCTGCGTGTGCATCTCACGGAGGCACCGCCACTTGTGGTGCTAGATCGGATCGGATCGCGAGGAGATAGCGAAATCGACTACATCACCCACGTTCGAATGAGCGTTCCGCTGTCTGAATCTTCAAGGGTATGAAGATCTAATCCAATCTCTCGTTGTTTGCATCTCCTAGATTAGATCTTGGCTTTCCCTCATTCGCTCGTAGAAATTTTTGATTTACTATGCCGCCAAACCCTTGATGGTATCGAGCTAGATCTATGCGTAGATGTGTTTCACGGTAGAACGCAACATGGTTGTTGTGGGCGTTGATGTTTCTGTTGCAAGCCTCTTGTTTGTGTTCTTCTTATGGCGGGATAGTGAGATTGAAGCGGTCGTGCCAACCTTACGCGACGTCGTTCGCGAGACCGGCTCCGCACTTGACGTGTGGCTTGTTCCACACATGCGGCTGGTGGATGTCAGTTTCTCTCACTATAGTTGTCATGGGATTAACACCGGAGTTTGGCAACCATAATATCACCGTTGTGGCTTTCCGTAGGTAAGAATCGTTCTTAGCATCTACTCCCATAAAGCCACGTAAAACATGCAACAACAAAGTAGAGGCGTCTAACTTGTTTTTGCAGGGAGTGTTTTCTGTGATATGGTATGGCCCAAGATGTGATGTGTATAATGTATGCGATGATCATGTTTTGTAATGTTTCACGACTTGCATGTCGATGAGTACACAACCGGCAGGAGCCATATGGTTGTCTTTATAATTGTGTATGACCTGCGAGTCAACTTCTTATACGCCATGTAATAGCTTTACTTTATCGCTAAGTAGTTAGCAATAGTTGTAGTTGCTATTCGTGGTGAAGGCAATCATGGTGGAGTGATGGAGATCATGCCGAACGCACAAGATGGAGATCATTGCGCGAAGATTGGCTATACCATGTCACATAAAGTTATATGCATGTGATGTTTATCCTTTATGTATCTTATTATGCTTAGATCGCGACGGTAGCATTATAAGATGATTCCTCACTTAAAGATCAAGATAAAAACTGTGTTCTCCCCAAGTATGCACCGTTCAAAGTTAAATCGTGTCCAAGCATCACGTGATGATCGGGTGCTATAGACTCTACGCTCACATACAACGGGTGCAAGCCAGTTTTTGCACACGCGGAAATACTTGGGTCTAACTTGACGAGCTAGCATGTACAGACATGGCCTCGGAACACAAGAACCGAAAGGTTAAGCATGAGTCATATGAATGATATGATCGAAACTTCGTTGTCCACCATTGAAACCACATCTCTTCTCGTGATGATCGGATTAGGTGTGGTGAATTTGGATCATGTTCACTAAACAACTTGAGGGATGTTGAATTAGTGGGAGTTCATCTAGTAATTTGATTAAGTTAAACTATTTATCATGAACATAGTCTAAATTGTACTTGCAAATACTGTAGATCCAATGGCCAAGTCCAACTTCAACTTCAACGTTTTTGCTGAGAAAGAAAAGCTTAGAAACAATGGGTCTAACTTCACCAACTGGTTCCGCAATCTAAGAATCATTACATCTGGCGGACAAAGGACTATGTCCTTGAGAAAGCGTTAGGTAACCCCTAACTGCTGCGGTGATGAGAAAGCTGTCTATCACAAGAAAGATGATTATGGTGTGATTAAGAGCACCATGTTGTTTGCTATGGAACCGAGCTTCAAAATCGTTTGAAACCTATCCGGGCCTTTGAGATTCTCGAGGAGCCGAAAACCATGTTTCAGACTCAATCCCGTTCGAGAGATATGAGATCTCGAAGTTCTTTAAGCGCAAGATGGAGGAAGGGAGTTCGTTAGTGAGCACGCCATAAAGATGTCGGGCTACACTCACGCTTTGAGCAAGGGAATGCACGATTCAGAGGAGCTCAAGATTGTGGTTCTGCAATCACTCCTCCCCTACAAAAGTATTGTAGTGACTCATAATCAGATTGGTTCCATCGATATACGATCACCGAGCTCTTCGCAGTCAAGGTCAAGAAGTGGACATCAAGAAGGATAATCATGTGTTGATGGTCAACAAGCCCTCTTTAAGAAAGGTAAGCAAAAAGCCCTTCAAGAAGGGCGGGCGCAAAGCGCCTCGCTAGAAGAAGCTCAGGTCCTGGATAATCGACTTCTATTGCAAGGACAAGGTCATTTGAAGGCGAAGGTCAAGTACTTTAGCAAGAAGAAGTGGCACCATCAAAGGTATATTTGATATACATGTTATTGATGTTTATTCCTTACTAGCCCTCCTTACTAGCCTCGGATTTGCTTCATATTTTGAACCTAACATTTGCTACTAACAGACTCTTGCGAGATGATTAGACGACTTGCTGGTGGGATGAGGTGACATGTGATGGCCTCCTTAGTTTTACCTTAGTTTTAAAACTTAATAAATGTTATTATGTGCCTGCGTTGAGCATGAACATTATTTCCGGATCGTGTTTATTGCAAGACGATTATTCATTTAAATCGGAGAATAATGGTTGTTCTATTTATATGAGTAACATCTTTTATGGTCATGCACCTCTTGTGAATGGTTTATTTCTTCTAAATCTCGAAAGGGATGAAACACACATCCATAACATTGAGGCTAAGAGATGCAAAGTAGATAGTGATAACACTACTTATTTGTGGCACTGTCGTCTAGGTCATATTGGTGTAAAGCGCATGAAGAAACTCCATTCTGATGGACTTTTGGAGTCTCTTGATTTTGAATCATTTGACACATGCGAACCATGCCTCATGGGCAAGATGATCAAAACGTTCTCCGGTATGATGGAGCGAAACGGACTTGTTGGAAATCATACATACCGATGTATGCGGACCGATGAGTGTTTCGGCAGCGGTGGATATCGCTATTTCCTCACTTTTACCGATGACTTAAGTAGATATGGGTATATCTATTTAATGAAACATAAATCTGAAACGTTTGAAAAGTTCAAAGAATTTCGAATGAAGTGGAGAACCATCGTAATGTAAAGATTAAGTTTCTACGATCCGATCGTGGGGCGAATATTTGAGTTATGATTTTCTCACGCATCTTAAAGCAAGCGGAATTGTTTCACAACTCACGCCACGGAACACCACAAGTGCAATGGTGTGTCTGAGCAGAATCGAACCCTATTAGATATGGTCCGATCGATGATGTCTCTTCTTGATTTGCCGTTATCATTTTGGGGTTATGCATTAGAAACCGCTGCATTCACTTTAAATAGGGCTCCATCTAAATCCGTTGAGACGACCGTATGAGCGTGGTTTGGTGCTAAACCTAAGTTGTCGTTTCTTAAAGTTTGGGGATCTAAGCTTCGCCAAGAAGTTGATGCCGGACAAGCTCGAACCCAAAGTGGAGAAATGCGTCTTCATAGGATACCCTAAGGAAACTATTGGGTATACCTTCTATCCAGGCAGAAGGCAAAGTGTTTGTAAAGAATGGTTCCTTTCTTGAGAAGGAGTTTCTCTCGAAGAAGTGAGTGGGAGGAAAGTAGAGCTAGACGGCGTTATTGAACCTTCTCTTGAATTGGAGTAGCGCAGACTGAAATTGTTCCAAAGGTCACTGCACCAACAATAGAGGAAGCTAATGACAAGGATCATGAAGCTTGGACGATCTTTGCTATTGAACGTCGCAGTGGTCGACAAGGTCGCGTGCCCTCCGAGTGGTACAGCAACCTGTCTTGTTGTCTTGTTGGTAGAAGACGGTGAACCTCTGAACTATGAGGAAGCCGATGATGAGCCAGACTACGAGAAATGGTGGAAGCCATGAAATCGAATTGGGATCCATGCGAAAACCAAGTATGGACTTTGGTGGATCCTCCTAGCGACCGAAAGGCCGTTGAGTGCAAATGGATTTTCAAGAAGAAAACGGACGCGGATGGTAATGTTACCGTCTATAAAGCACGGCTTGTCGCAAAAGGTTTTCGACAAGTTCAAGGCGTTGACTACGATGAGACTTTCTCTCCCGTAGCGATGTTTAAGTCCATTCGGATTTTATTAGCAATTGATGCGTTTCATGATTATGAAATATGGCAGATGGATGTCAAGACTGCTTTCCTCAATGGCAACATTGATGAAGAGTTGTATATGATGCAACCCGAAGGTTTTGTCGATCCTAAGGATGCTGATAAAGTCTGCAAACTTCAGCGTTCCATTTATGGACTGAAGCAAGCATCTCGGAGTTGGAACCTTCGTTTTGATCAAGTGATCAAGAGCTTTGGATTTGTTCCAAATTGCTATGAAGCTTGTATCTACAGGAAAGTGAGTGGGAGCTCGGTGACGTTTCTGGTACTATATGTGGATGACATATTGATTATCGGAAATGACATCAACATGCTTAACGATGTGAAGAGTTATTTGAACAAGTGTTTTTCAATGAAAGACCTAGGTGAAGCTGCTTATATATTGGGCATCAAGATCTATAGAGATAGACAAAGACGCATGATAGCTTTAAGCGTAGTACATACCTAGACAAAGTTCGAAAAGGTTCGAATGGATAAGGCAAAGAAAGGTTCAAAGGCCTATGTTGTCGGTAAGATATTGAGCAAGGCTCGGTGTCCAACTGATAAATGATAGGAAGCTATGAGCAAAGTGCCTTATGCCTCGGCCATAGGTTCCATCATGTATGCCATCTTTGTGTACTAGACTGGATGTGTCCAATGCTCTTAGTTTGACGAGCAGATATCAAAGTGATCCAGTGGAACATGGACAACCATGAAGAACATCCTAAAGTACCTAAATAGAACTAAAGAAATGTTCTTAGTCTATGGGGGTGATGAACGACTTGTCGTAAAGGTTACGTCGATGCTAGTTTCGACACCGAGCAAGGATGATTCTAAATCTCGGACGTGATACGCTTATATTTTGAATGGAGGAGGCTGAGTGGAGAAGCTGCAAGCAAAGCGTGATCGCGGGATCTACAAGAGAAGCGGAATACATGGCTGCTGCAAGCGTCAAGTGAAGGAGTTTGGATCGAAACTTCATCATCGAGCTTGGCATGGTTCAAGTGCATTGGACCCATGGACATATTATGTGACAACATGGCGCCATAGCACTCGCTAAGGAACCAAGATATCATCCAAAGACCAAGCATATCAACCGCAAGTTTCATATAATCCGAGATTACATAGCGTATGGAGATCTAAAGATTAGCAAAGTACATACGGATCTGAATGTCGCGGATCCATTGACTAAACCTCTTCCACGTGTAAAACATGATCAACACCTCGATTGCCATGGGTGTGAGATTGTTGCCGATGTAAACTAGATTATTGACTCTAGTGCAAGTGGGAGACTGTTGGAATTATGCCCTAGAGGCAATAATAAAGATGTTATTATTATAATTCTTGTTCATGATAAAGTTTATATTCCATGCTAGAATTGTATTAATCGGAAACATTAATACTTGTGTGGTTTGTAAACAACACCGTGTCCCTAATGCGCCTCTATGGACTAGCTCATTGATCAATGATGGTTAAGGTTTCCTAACCATAGACATGAGTTGTCAATTGATAATGAGATCATATCATTGGGAGAATGATATGGTGGATAGACCCAAACAAAGCGACAATTAGATCGTGTCATCGTGTTCGTCTTTTGAAGCTTTTCCTATGTCAAATATTGTATTCCTTAGACCATGAGATAATGCAACTCCACAGTATCGGAAGAAAGCTTTGAGGTCATCAAACGTCATCCTATGAGAGGGTGATCATAAAGGTGTCTCTCGGTGATCGGAAAGTATCATTGGGTTGTATGTATCGAGATGGAATTTGTCCCTCCCAAGTCGGAGATATACTTCAGGCCCACTTTCGTGTCGATATCAACACGCTTGCAAGCATGTGGTTAAGGAGTTAATCACAAAGTGATATCGGATTACGAACAGTAAAGTACTTCGTGAACGAGATTGAACTAGGTATGATGTGCAACGATCGAATCTCGGGCAAGTAAAATATCGCGAGGCGAAGGAATATATATATGGGATTGATTGAATCCTGGCATCGTGGTTCATCCGATATGATCATCGATGAATGTGTGGAGTCAATATGGGTGCCTGACCCGTTGTTGATTATTGATAGAAGATCATATGCATATTCTCGAACCCGCAGGTCACACATAACGTATCTCGACGCTAGGATAGATTGGATAATTGGTTTATGAATTTTGTTCGAGTCTCGGATGGGATCCGGATATCACGAGAGGTTCGGAATGGTCAGAATAAGATTCATATAAAGCGTGTAGTTTTTGGAGTTGAATTGTTCCGGTTAATCGGTATTGTAGGAAGCTTCTAGAACCTTCGGAAGGGGACCAACGTGGCCCCACCTTCCGGGAGGGGCATGGGCCTATGAGGGAGTGTCCTGGCGCATTGGGCCAGGCACAAGGCCCGCCGATTCTAGAGAGATTTGACTCGTTTAAATCTCGGGATAGAATTTCTAGATAAGGGAGAGTTTAAATCGTTTAAACTAGAGATAGGATTTCTAGATAAGGGAGAGTTTAAATTGTTTAAACTAGAGATAGTCTTGGAGGGGCAGGGCTGGCGCCCCCTCTATATATAGAGGGTGGTGCCTCCCCCGACACACCTTCCTCCAAGCCCTAGCAGCCTTGCTATCTTCTCTCTCCCTCCATTGTTTGTGGCGAAGCCCTGCAGAAATTCTCCACCATATACACCACGTCGTCGTTGTAGATCCAATCTATCTCTCCACCATACTACTGGTCCGAGGAAGGAGGCGTCGAGTCTTTGCGTGTGCATCTCACGGAGGCACCGCCACTTGTGGTGCTAGATCGGATCGGATCGCGAGGAGGAGAAATGCGACTACATCACCCACGTTAAACGAGCGTTCCTGTCGAATCTTCAAGGGTATGAAGATCTAATCCAATCTCTCTCGTTGTTTCCATCTCCTAGATTAGATCTTGGCTTTCCCTCTGTTCGCTCCGTAGAAAATTTTGATTTACTATGCCGCGAAACCCTTCAGCTTCATACTGGAGGCTGGCATGATGAAGAAGAAGGACTCCGGGATGATCTCCCCTCTGGCAGGGTGCCGGGAAGAGCTTCAGATCCCCCGATCTAGGGACAATGGTGGCGGCGGCTACAGACGGTTTCGTGGAATATTGATCGGGTACTTAGGGTTTAGGCATCGGGGGCTTCTTATAGGCGAAGAGGTGAGGCAGGAGGGCGGCCAGGGGCCCACACCCTGCCCAAGCGTGGCCTAGGGTGGGCCCGCGTCTAGGGGGTGCGGTCTCCCTATGGCTCCCCTCCGTCTCTCCTCTGGACTCCATGTTCTCCTTGGTGAAATGTTGACTTTGGCTTGTGTCCCGTCCAATTCCGAGAATATTCCCTTACTAGCTTTTCTAGAACCAAAAATAGCAGAAAACAAGCAACTGGCACTGCGACATCTTGTTAATAGGTTAGTACCAGAAAACATATAAAACACCTCAAAATGTAGACAAAGCAAAGAAAAGTAGATACTAAACAAGCATGGAACATAAAAAAATTATAGATATGTTTCCGACGTATCACCCAACTTCGAATCCACGGTCTAACAAGAGCTCTTTAAGTCGGTCATACCACACACGTGGGGCTTGTTTAAGGCCATAGAGCACCTTATCGAGTTTGTATACATGGTTCGGAAAGTTGGGATCCTTAAAGCCCCTGGGTTGCTTGACATATACCAACTCATGTAGAGGACCATTAAGAAAAGCACTCTTAACGTCCATTTGCTATAATTTAAAATTATAATGAGCAACATAAGCAAGGAGGATACGAATGGACTCAAGGCGATCCACATGAGCATAGGTTTCGCCAAAGTCAATGCCTTCCACTTGAGAGAAACCTTGTGTACCAATATTTCCTTGTTCCTCACAACAATTCCACTTTCATCTTGCTTGTTCTTGAAAATCCACTTCGTGCCAATAACATTGCGGAAATCTTTGGGCTTATCTACTAGCTTCCAGACTTTGTTGCGTTCAAAATTATTCAATTCTTCATGCATTACAACAACCCAATATGGATCTTCAAGGGTTTCGAAAACTTTCTTGGGTTCCACCATAGAAATATGTGCTTGATGATCGCTGAAACTTGATAGTTCCCGTCGTGTGGACACTCTTCTTCTTAGATCACCTACAACTTTATCAAGAGCATGACCTCTTAACTCGAGGTTTCTTTCAGCACGAGTCTTGCGACGAGTTTCAATCTCCTTATTGATTCTTGGAGGGATTGATTCATAATTTGAGTCCTCGTCTTGAACACTAGCTTGCCCTTCATCAACAACTTGTTCACTGCGAACTGGGGATGAAGAACCTTGCCCTTGATCTTGATCAGCATCCATAATAGGAGAGTGTAGCAGTTCTGGAGATTTAGGGCTGAATAATCCGCCCCTAGGAGGGACCGGATAATCCGGCCCAGGAGTTTTAGCTTCTTCCTGCTCTTCCTGGTCACCCTGGAACGAGTTGGAGTGGCAGGGACGGATAATCCGGCCTCAGGCGGATAATCCGACCTGGGACTTGCAGTTTGCTCAGTTGATTGATGATCTTCAGGAGGTTGTTGTGTTGGTGCAGTAGTTTCTCCAGCAGGAGGAGATTGTTGATCTTGTGTAGATGAGGGCTCTACTTGAGTAGAGCATTGTCCTTCCCGATCCACCACAAGGGGTTCCTCAATGGGGCGGAAAAATCTCACACCCATTCTTCTTATGGCATCTTGGGGTATTTCAACATCTGCATCACAAACATCAACTTGCCCTACATGGGAGCCATCATTTTCCTCGAACACCACAGTACAAGATTCTACAGAAGTTCCGGAGAGCTTATTGTAGACTCAATAAGTGTGGGATTCGGCACCATAACCAACAAAAATACATTCTAAAGCCTTAGACTCAAATTTAGACAAACGAACTCCTTTGATGAGAAAGAAACACTTATAAACAAAAACCCGGAAATATGATATGTTGGGCTTGTTACCGGTAAGTACCTCATATGGAGTTTTGTCCATGAACTTGCGGATGTAAAGCCGGTTTGATGAGTGACATGCAGTGGAAATAGCTTTAGCCCTGAAGTTGTAAGGTGACTTGAATTCAACCAACATAGACCTTGCCATGTCCATTAGAGTACGGTTTTTCCTCTTGGCTACACCATTTTTTGAGGGGTGTACGCAACGGAATATTGACGTCTTATCTCCTCTTCACTTAGAATTTCATTCAGGGTGTAGTTCTTGAACTCGGAGCCGTTGTCACTTCTAATTGCCAATATTGGAACAATGTGTTGATGTTGTACTTCATTGGCAAAGTTGATGACAGTTTGTTGTGTCTCACTTTTTAGCTTGAAAAAGTAGACCCATGTGTATCTTGAGTAATCATCAACTATGACCAGGCAATAATTATTCCCACCAAGGATTGCATGAGATGGAGGACCAAAGAGATCCACATGTAGTAGCTCCAAAATCCTCTTTGAAGAAATAATAGTCTTCCTCTTGTGGGGAGATTCGTGCATCTTGCCTTCAACACAACATTGTATTTTAGTCCAAGGATGTGGCCATCCTTGTGAAGACTTTGCAAAGTTCTCATATCGATGTGGGCTAGACGGCAATGCCATAACCAGCCCGCACCGGCCTTTCTGAATAAGCACATCGTACCCATAGTGGTTTTCCCCGAAAAGTCCACCACATACAGGTCATTTTTTACGTACCCAACAAAAGCGACCTTTAGAGACTTGCTCCACAAGAGTATCACAAAATCATCATCTATAAAAATAGTAAATCCCATCTTACCAAGGGAATGAACAGAAATTAAGTTGTAACCGAGGGTCTCAACAAGCATGACATCCACGAGAGAGATATTGTGGGCAACCACAACCTTGCCAAGACCCAATACCTTAGATTTTGACTTATCACCATAGGAGACTGTAATTTGATCATGGTTAGGCCTCATCTTCGTGATGATCTCTTTACTTCCGGTCATATGAGTAGTTGATACGCCCAATTTGCATCACCTTTCTATATCATAATTTACCTCTATTCATTGATATTTGTCTTATTATGAGGTATTACTTATGGATTTTCATCTGTTTATGCATGTTGGATGATTCTTGGAGGATGGACTGCCGGAGCATTGAGAATGGGGCATCTTCTGGTTTACTTTAAAATGAAGCAGGTAAGAAAACGACTTATAGTCCCCGAAAAGGATTGAAGATGATTAAAGATCACTTCTATCAGAATAAGTACTTTTGATTGATCGAGAGTATTTCAAGGATCCACATCTGGGCTTGAGAATAGCTGGAGTGGATTTTCAAGAACCTTACCTCAGATGTTAGGAGACTACGATTATAGCTTTGGCCATAATGTTTCTATTAGGGAGTAGAAACATTGGCTAAGATCTGGATTATGATGGAAAAGAAGGCGTTTCGGTGCAATTTCGTGAAGATCAAAAAAATACCAGAAAAATATGAAAACATATTATTTTCCCAGAAGACGAAGGAAGCCAGAAGGAGGAGCGAAGAGGGGCCACAAGGGGCCCACACCCCCTAGGCGCGGGCCCACCCTAGGCCACGCCTAGGGCAGGTGTGGCCCACCTGCCCGGCTCCTAACTCTGCCCCTTCGCCTATATCTTACCTACGGAACCCTAAGCCTAGGGGGACGACCACAGATATATTTCCGCCGCCTCTAGGGGGCGGAAAACACCGAGAGAGAAAGATCTCTCTGGCAGACAGATTTCTGCCGGAGGAATTCCTTCCCAGAGAGGGGAGACCATCGCCATCAACACCATCATCAAGCTAGGCTTCATCGGG
Organism: Avena longiglumis; assembly: GCA_030063025.1. Classification (NCBI taxonomy): domain Eukaryota; kingdom Viridiplantae; phylum Streptophyta; class Magnoliopsida; order Poales; family Poaceae; genus Avena; species Avena longiglumis. The sequence goes on from CP125976.1 coordinate 21,317,212, forward strand.
ATCATCATCATCATCATCCACACCATCATCTCCACCAGCACCATCATCACCACTCCATCCTGCTGTAACAATTGTGTTGGATATTGCTTTAGTTCTTAGGGGAAACTTTCCCGGTGTTGATTACTATTGTAGTTGATGCTTGTGAGTGGAACCATTGGATTATTGTTTATATTCAGATTGTTATCCATTACCATATCATCTTTGATCTTGATCCATATGATGTCTCGTGAGTAGTTTGTTGTGTTCTTGAGGACATGGGAGAAGTCATGTTGTTAGTACTGAATATGTGATGAGTTATTATTCAGTGGTTTAGTATTTAAGTTGTGGTGCTATTCTTCTAGTGGTGTCATGTGAACGTCGACTACATGATACTTCACCATTTATGGGCCTAGGGGAATGCATTGTGTATTTGGCTACTAATTGTGGGGTTCTTGGATGTAAATCTGAACCCCCGTTAGGACACCTTTGCACAAGGGAGCGTAGGATCTCAGAGTTTAAGGCTGTGGTTAGATTTATATCTTAATTACTTTCTTGTACTTATGGATGTTTGCAGGGGGTTTAATCACAAGTATGTATTAGTCCAAGTAAGGTCGGTACATTAGCACAGGTTCACCCACACAACACTTACAAACACCAGAGAAGAGTACTCAGCTATTTGAAGCGAAAGCACTTGACAGAATTCCCATGTGTCCTCGAGAACGTTTGGTCCTTATAAGTATTTCCACCGTCTTGTCCTTTACTAAGAAAGGATTGGGCCACTTGCTCCGTTTGTTCGTTGTCTTTATTACTTGCTCCTTGTTTTGTTGTCTTATCAGAAAACCACTAAAAATCCGTCTGCTAAGTATTTACAGGGATTTCCTGCTCCATACCACTGCTCGGCACCTTCTGCTCCTCGCTGGGATCGACACTCCTATTTATCAAAAGTACTGCGATACACCCCCTATACTTGTGGGTCATCAGTAGTGCACCCACTGTCCAGCACCCATTTAGACCCACCGGAAGCATAGCCCTGCAGGAAAGTTACTTCTTGGTTTTAGATACCCATTTTTCAATGGGTCCTCTCATGTTAGTAACAAGGGTCTTTGGAACCCAAATAGACCAAGCAATATACTCATCAAAAGGACCAACATAGTTAGCATAGATATCACCATAATAATCACAAAATAGCTCATAATTAGGATTGTTAGACTCTGCAAAACCAATATAATTAGTATTGTTATTTGTGATGTTCTTATCAATGGTGCTTGTCTTTGCTTGAGCATTATTGGTCTTATTTTTCTTGTTGTTCTTCTTCTTGGACTTGGAGACATAACCAAGTCCTTCTTTTCCAAGGTTTGACATTTTCTTGCCAAGAATATCATAAAGGACTCCCTTACCTTTGGAAGTAGATGCTTTGGAAAGCTCATCTTCCACCCTAGCATTTTCTTCATGAGCACATGTTGATTTAGATGTGCTAGGGATATCATATTTGGTCAGTCAAATTTTGAGCTGATCATGAGACTCATTGGGAATAGAGAATTCACTTTCCAAAGCCTTGTGAGCAATGTCAAGTTTCTCTAATTCCTCGGAGAGTCTAGCATGAGCAACCCCAAAGTCAACTTTTTCTTTCTTTAGTTTCTTGGTTTTGTCTACTGCATTGTCATGTTCCCTTATAAGCTTGGTCACAACTTCTTCATGTGACTCCTCGATTGACTCAAGTCTCTCTTCAAGAGAGACTCGAGCCTCTTCTTCTTCTAGAGCATTTTTTAGAGATGCAATCTCTATTGCGTCCTCCCTTTCAAGTTTGCCCTTCTCTTCAAGGAGCACTTCATTTTGAGCAAGTTGGTTCATAAGGGCCTCAAAATATATCTTGTGCTCACCTTGAAAGTTAGTGATAAAATAATCCAAAGCAATAATTTCTTCCTTAACCTTAAGACTAGTAGAATCATCCATGTTAATCATAGTCTTAGGAAAGTAAGTAGTGGAAGATGATACCTCGGTACCTCTTGCCGTGAGGCAAGTGGCGTTCTTGTTGATGATGTTATCATTAGGTGCATCAAATAGTGATACCGATATTGACATAACTATGGCTTCCACTTCTCGTGAGCTATCATCATCTTCTTCATCTTCACTTGTGGATGAGTACTCCTCTTGAGCTACCAAGACAATCTTTGGTTGCTTCTTGTATGGAATACTCTTCTTCACAAATGGATTCTTCCGTGGGGCCTTTGACTTTTCTTTTAGGATGAGTCTTCCTCCATTATCTTCTCTACTTTGATATGGACATTCAGCTACAAAGTGCATCCGGTCTCCACAATTAAAGCATGTTCTCAATTTAGGACCATTTCCCTTCTTCCATTTGACCACTCTCGCGTTCAAGTTCAGGTTTTGCTTTTGTGGGGTCCTTCCAAAAGTTTCTGGCATAGAAGTACATGTACTCACCATGAGCCCTCTCGACATCCTCGGGACAGTCCATAGTTTCAAAATCATCCTCGTCTTGTTCAGCTACACTTGCCTTTAAGGCTACATTAACCCCCTTCTGCATTCTAATAGCTCGAGCACGAGCATCTTCGACATTCTTGGCAGCAGCTTTGAAAGCTGCCATTGCTTGCATTACCTGATTGGATGTTATTAGGTGGTAATTATGTCTACCTTGGAGGCTCTTCAAATCTGTAGGCTCAAATGGCATAAGAGCACTAACATACTTTCTCTTGATCCACGCATCATCAACGTGGTAAGCCCCATGATTTCTAAATGTAGTGGTTATTGACTTGAGCCGTCTATACAAATCCTCGTGATCCTCGCCATCCATCATATAAAAACCTTCATCTTGATTACTCAAAGCATCATACCTATTCCTTCTCATGCTTTCATTTCCAATGAAGAGCTCGGTGAGAGCATCCCAAGCTTCCTTCGCTGTGTTGAGATGTTCAATGCGGGGCATGTCCTTGGGACCCACACCAAGCTGAATAATGTGTAGAGCCATTGCATTGAGTTGGCTGTCCACAACCTCTCTTCTTGTTAGGTTGTTGGATCTCCAACATGAAAACCATTCTCTATGATTTTCCATAACTCAATGGTCTGAGCTGCACACATGAGCCTTCATAATTTTTTTGCCATTGATTAAAAGTAGATGCAGAAAGCTTGAGTGGATCACCCCTATTGTTTATATGAGGGTGTGGGATAGGTGGATCAGGTGAATACACATGAGTAACCTCATTATATCCCTCCTTACCACTATCCTTTTTTGAGGAGCTCTTACTAGTGTGATCACCAACCACACTGTCTTCTTTGGAATCGGTGTTACCCTTTTCCTTAGAATGTGGAGTGGCGGCCTTAGAGGAAGATGTAGGTGGTGCTATGGGTGTTGAAAGACTCATTATCATTTGACGCATCTCTTTCATCTTAGTCTAGAACTAATCAAGGTTGTTTCCAACATCTTGAGATCGTTCATGGTGGCTATTTCCGCAGCATCACTCTCATCTCCCTTGGTACTCATACTTCTCTTAGGCGATTAATCCTGAAAAAAGATCCAGGGCTCTGATACCAATTGAAATGGATCATATGGGCACCTAGAGGGGAGGGGTGAATAGGTGCCACTTTAAATTTTAGTTCTTTTTTTAATTTTAGGCTTGACACAAAGTAAATTCTCTAGATATGCAATTACGAGAATTTCCCTATATGCAAACCTAACTACTAAAGGTGTAAAGAGGAGCGAGGAAACCATAGTGGAACACGCGGAGACATAGGGATTTGTTTGAACGCAGTTTCTTCCTTGTTAAGGGAAGTACGTCTGCGTTGAAGGGGTGGGCGGTTCTAAGACCTCCACTCCACACTAGGCCTCACCCTATTCTCCGATGGATCTCGCCATCAAAGGCTTGATCCACCTTTCCACTATTGGTACCCTTCGAGGCGGGAACCAGTGCCTTTACAACGCTAGCGGGACACACATCCACAACTGAATTAGAGGCTTCAATGATGACAACAATCTGCCACAAGAACAAGGATTATCAAATAACCAAAACAAGGATCTAGATATTTGCAAGAAATACTAGATCGAGAATCCTCCAAGTGAATGGAGGGAAAGTGAAGCACTTGATTGCTGTTGGTGAAAATCGAGGCCTCCTCCTTCGATTCCCCAAAGATCGAAACCTTTGGGTGGATGAAGGTGGATATATCTTATTGGAACTTGAAGAACAGGTCTGGCCTTTTTCTAAATGAATCAAGAGTTCTGGTAGGAGGAGTGATGGGGATTAAATACCCCCTGCCAAAACTGACCGTTGGAGAAGTTTGGGGACATATTATTGATAGTTGTGAGATTTGACACATTTTTGATGGTCTTTATTGATGGTTTTTGTCTGGATTTGATGGTTTTGTAGCTTTTCCTAACGCTAATACTTCGGCAACGAAGAAAACTTGGTTTTTAATGTGTGTTTCAGGTTCTGAACATCAACCAAAGGGTTTAACAACAAAAACATAATATTCAGGCGAAAACAAGCAAGTCTCAATTTGGAAGCAAACGAGGAAGGCATCCAGAAGCGTTAACGACCAACTAAAGATCCGCCGGTTGGCCCTCAAGAAGATCCGCCGGTGATTAGCAGTACATGGTTGTTCTGTAAAACTAAAGATCTGGAAATAAATGGGAAGGGGCAAACCAATATGATATGATCAGCAGTATGTATACAATTAGTCCTTACTAGGTGGATAGGCGCGCTTCGCCGCGCCGCCAACAGTGCGTTTTGGCACATAGTGGTAGGCGTGATGAGTTTGTAGGTGTCTCATTGGATTCAAACCGCTAGCCTTTCTTGATTACTAATTCCATTGGACCATACCAACTTGCAACATGGACAACACACACCGTAAAATTAACATGCATGACATACATGATATGAGATACATGATATGTAATAGAAGTTGAACAACACCGAGGATCGAGTACCTACCACTTAAGAGCAAAAATATATGCAATATATGTATAAATGCAGATTTTGACATCATACCTAGTTGATAAGCTCAATATGCTATAACAGTCAAGAAAAAAAAGGAACTGATGCAGATACTTCAGGTACAAAAAGAGAATATCATATTTAATGACCAGGATGACCATTGTTTATTTTTTAATAACCAGGATGATCATTGTTTCTTTTTGCACCATCAGCGGATCAGCCTAGGCGCTTTAGCATTTTTCTCCAAAGAGAAAGCATGGCTATGTCCATGGGACAACATGGCAGTAGAAAACTAAGGATAAGGATACTTTTCACTGCCTCTGATAAGTATAAATGAGAAGGATGTCAGTGTCAGTAAACTGCAAACTATAGACACACATACAGTAAATTGCGTGAGGAATATGGCTAGACAAACTCATGATATCTAAATCATACTCCAGCAAAGTTTCTACTCTCGTCAGTTTGGAGAAACGCCTTGCATGCGGCAGACAAGGAGGATTTCTGCTATACATTAGAAGAACCATACAAAAATAGATTATTTTCTCACAGAACATTGGTTTTGTAGTTGTATGAGTAAGGAAAATTCACAAGATAGTAAAGGAGCATGGCAACATTCGACCTGATTGATAAAAGTGCTATAGCAGAGGATGCCTCTGTTTGTTGAGTTCACCATTTGTTTTCATATGTATTTCACCATTCTCTGTTGTTACAGATAAACATCTGCCTGTATAGTACCAAGCTACCAGTTGCATACTTATGGCATTGGTCTCCTCCAAGTTTGTTGTCTGCAGAACACCGTAGATTAAGCTCCACACTGGATACATGTCCAGACAATAATTATTGTTTGCTAAATATTCTAAATTCAATGCAGTGCAAACAATCATAGACCGGTATTACAGCCATGCTCTGTGAGAAAATTAAAGAACATTTGATCATCATGAGCAGACGGGAATCACACACGTGCTAGCTAAGTAATATCAGTCCTTAAGCAGACTACCAAAGAGTACCTAACGATTGTGCGTAGTCCAAAGTTGAGCTAATTTATAGATGAAGACATGATGTGCAAAATACCAGTTTCCAGTCGAGGCAAAATAAACAGAACTTGCTAGCTAGTATGAATTAGTACCGAGACAGGAAACATAAAAACCATCAGGACAGAAGCGGCCAAGGTGGGAGCATCACGTTACTACAACAAGAGATCTAGGCACGCCATGGCAGACCCCAACTGCAACACACCTCCATGGACCATGGCTCCATCAAATCACGAGAACACTCACCGTGAGACAAAGCAGCAGCAAAAAATGTGAGGTGCTCGTTCTTCTCCCCTGCTCCTCCTCACCCTCTGGTCCCCTTGACGATCGTGTGAAGCTGGGACGCCGCACCCGCACTCGGTGCACTCAATGCGGCAGCCAGCGGGCGAGACCTCCTCCTCCTACTCCCCGTCAGTTCCTTGAGGAATCTGAGACGGTGGTAGTGCAGACGTCCCCCATCCGAACTCGCATGGTCTTGCAGTCGCCTGGATGCCGGTCGACGTCGCCTGGGACGGCCGGTAGCGCTGGCGACGGAGACGGCATGGTCGCCGGATTGAAGATAAGGCATACTTGTTCACCTGCTGCTGCTATTCCCGCACAGATGGGCAGCTTTCGCATGGACCTATAGTGTCTCTCCAATCGACGCTGCGCGGCGTAGATCTCATATCTATGGGCGGTTAGGCACCTGCGGAAGCCGACAATGAGGCTCATTGCATGGAGCGGCAGGCATGTCCGCCTAAGCGGTCCCTCCACAGACCCCACCCCGTGGTGGAGGAGGAGGCCACAACGGCGGACTCGCGCAACAAGTCATCGGTGCTAGCGAGCCCGCGGAGGAGGCCCTGCAACACGTTGCTCTCGGAGGTGAAGGAGGGCATCAAGAGCCCTCCAATGGCAGTGAAGCGATAGGGTGAGGCGAGTCCCCATGGCAACCTGGTTTTCGGCGTGGCCGCCGCCGGAAGAGAGAAGGAAGAGAGAGGGGAAAATATAATAGGATTTGTCGCACCGTAGGCTCATTGCATGGAGAGGCAGGACGCACCGTCCGCCAGCTGCAGCGCACAAAGACCAGCCTCCTGACCCACAAGCAGCCACAACGGACAGCATTGGCCCACAATCAGCGGGCAGTGTTACAATTGCGACAAGAAGATAACGAAGAACGAAAACGAAAAACACAGCAAGGGGACACAGATTTAACGTGGAAAACCTCTCCAACAAAGAGAGGAAAACCACTGCCACCAAATAAACTTCACTATATCGAGGAGTGTTTACAAACGCCGGGGATTTCACAGATGCAACTCTCCCAACCGGCGGCTTACAAGGGGTTTATATATCGGTGGAAACCTAGGTCTTCGACGATCCGTACCGTACCACTCGGTCCAAGCCTTCCGGCGACGGACCTCGCTCCACTCGTCAGAAGTTGGCCTATACTTTGTAGAATTTGGATCAACATATAACAGGCAGTATGCGCGGCAAATGGCTCACAGCACTTGCATGCAGTCACGCTTAAGCATATAGATAATTCTTCGTATTCAAATTGCTCAATGCCATATTTGGACTACATCGTTTTAGGTGGGAAACCATATACATACTGTACCACTGGAATTTCTGTAATTCGTCAATAAGGGAAACAACAAAGTGCTAGAAACATTGCAATTAATCATGCTACTCGTCAAGGCAAACCTGGTCAATTTTATTTGCATGGAGAAGTAAAAGAACACGAGCAGAATAAAGGGCTTCCTCAAGCCATCAGCAGCATCCTTTGTACTGTACCTTTTAATGAAATAAGATTACTTGTTGCCACGGCAAGTGATAAGGGATCTCCTGATTTCTTGTTTGCCATATTATCATTAGTTTTCCATAGCTTCTTGAGTCTGTCCTTGTAACTGAAAATACAGATACGAAAATTATTTTCTTGTAGCTAAAAATACAGAGGAAAGGGGAGACAAAACGTCATTCATTATGCTATGATACTGCCTGCCACTGCAACATGCTCCTCCAGCAGAAAGGGGAGATCAAACATCAAATATCTAACTATTGCTCTACAGTATACATGCTTACAATTGTATCTGGACAGAGATACAAAAGAGACAAGCAATTACAAGACTCATACTAGATTTATAGATCAACATCACTTAAAACCAGGATATTTATCCATCAACACCATTCTAATCATAGATCTACTAGTACAACGAAAAGATTCATTTGTACCGAACACCATCCAGACAGAGTCATTTGAACTGACTTGAACTGATTTGAACTGACCTGGACAGAGTCATTTGTAAAATCACTACTCATTTGTAAAATCTTTTTCAAAATCCTGATTTAACTTACCACTGCTAGCAGGTTGGGGATGCAGCAGGGGGTCTGAGTTGTGCACCTCCGCCGCGATTCCTGACGGCGGCCGTCGGGGAGAGGCACAGTCGCGCGCCCTGGTAGTACCCGTCGACCAACCCCTGGAGCTCCAGGGCTCGGGCGGCGACCAACACGCGCACGAGCATGGCCGACGGCGGGGATCCTCGTCTGTGGTGGCGCTGCGGGAGAGGAGACTTTAATAGCACATCCTGCAACAAAATATGTGTACGTGTCAACTGTTGTGACTAGTAACCATCGCCTGGAATCAGTACAGAGCTAGTGCTATTGTTATGGTGGGCATCTCCTGTACCAGCAGCAGGCCCAATAATGGGCCAAATTAGGGGCTTAGCCCAGTTATTTTATTATATAAAGAGTTATAATCAGACTTTTAGGTTTAATCAATAATCAATCTTATTATTGCCGACTCCCAGAGGAGTCGGCCTTCTCCTGCCTCCGCCGCCGCCAGCCCTAGCCGCCGCCCTCCTCAGCCTCCGCGACGGCGCCCTGCCGCCGGCGCCGCCCTTCTCTCCCCCGCTCGCAACACTTCCACCCCTACAACCTACGCCCCCGCTCCGGTAGAACCCTAGCCTCTACCAATTTGGTATCAGATAGCTTCGGTTCGATCATGTCTTCGGGCCACCCCACCACCACCGTCGCCGCCACCACCACGGCTGCACCGACCACCTCCGGCCACCGCTGCCGCTCGCCTACCGACCCGGCGTCCTCCCTCAGCGCAGCTCACGGCGGTTGTCAACGATCTCACCTTGGCGATCGCCAATCTCCGGACGTTCCTCAGGGACGACGGGCGCCGCCACCGTGACCGCTTCTCCACCACCGCCCGCTGCGCCACACGCCGCCTCCACGCCCCGCCGCCACCCAGGACGTCCCCATCACGAACATCAAGTGGCCGGTGTCGCCGCCCGGCCCTCTGTAGACGCCGGTCTTCACACCGCCCGCCACCGACTGTTCACCTCACAGATAACGCGCCTCCGCCTTCGGCTGACTCTGGCGATCCTTATGCGAAGCGCCGCCTACTAGCCGCCACCGCAGCCCGCATTCAAAGCCCGCCCGCTATACCAAGTTGGAGTTCACCACCTATGATGGTGCCACCGACCCCCTCAATTGGCTCAACTAGTGCGAGCAATTTTTCCGGGGGCAACGGACACTGGCGTCCGACCGCACATGGATCGCTTCCTACCACCTCCGCGGAGCCGCCCAGACGTGGTACTACGCTCTCGAGCAGGACGAGGCGGATGCCGTGGAGCGCTTCCATGACTGTTCCTCCGGTTCGGACCAGCAGACGGAGCCGCCACTAGCCAGTAGGCGCTTGAGTTCACATCGTCGGTGCGAATTACCGATCTCTTCCAATCGCGTGCCATGCACGGCGCCACGGCTCGTCGGCCGAGATCTTCGTGGCCTTCCGCCACATCCGGTCGACGTGGAGCTGCACGAGCGCAGGACTGCAAACCGCCATGTACTACGCCGGCATACGAAAGCGACCCTCGCCATACAAGAAGATTTCCGTGGGCGAGCCCTCCGCCACGCCTGGGCCGACCGGCCGGCGCTTCCAGCTGCCCTGCGACTCTGCGCGCCTACACGGCTTTCCGCTCGACGACGGCCGAGCATCTCGAGCGGCGTCGCAAGGGCCTATGCTTCAACTGCGACGAGCCTTACGCACCGGGTCACACATGCGCTCGCCTGTTCTATTTGGAGACGGTCGATGACGAGGATGGCGAGACCCTCACCCCGGAGCTCGACGTCGGGCCGCTCCCGAGCCGGGCGCCACGACCTATGGGCCGGTCGAAGCGACGACTTTCGTCGTCTCCCTCCACGTGTTGGCAGGCATCAAGACGGCGAAGACCATGCTTCTGCCGGTGACGATCGACGGGAAGCGCCTCACCGCTCTTGTGGACACGGGCTCGACGCACAACTTCCTGTCCGGCGACGCCATGCGACGGCTCACACTGCAGCCGTCGGGAGCCGGGCACTTCAGCGTCACCGTCGCCAACGGGGACCGCCTAGCATGCCAGGGTGTGGCTCGACAGGTGCCCATCACCATCGGCGACGAGCACTTCTTCGTGGATCGCCGATCAACTTGGGCTGCTGACTTCATCCCTCGGCGTCGACTTCCTGCCCACTCTAGGGCCCATCCTCAGGACTTTGACGCTATCCCTCATCTTCGGCGCCTGCGGCGTCGCGTCGGGCGGACAGCCTCGGGCCCGCCAGCGCCAAACGGCGATGGACCCTCGGCGAGACGCATCCGCCTCGGGCGACCTTCAGCAACATAGCGACATCTTCACCGAGCCAGTGGCCTACCTCGAGCGGGCCTGCGATCACCGCATCCACTGCCGGGACGCCATTGTCGCAGACGTCCGCATCATCTACCCCAGTAGGACTAGCTCGAGCACCAGGTGGCGGTCATGCTCTCCCAGGGTATCATGCGGATTTCGACAGCACCCTTCTCGCCACGGTGCTCTTGGTGCGCAGCTGGCGACGCGACGTGGCGTTTACGACGACTACCGCCATTAACGCAGCGCCCAAGGACAAGTTCCCCATCCCGGTCGTGGACGAGCTCTTGGACGAGCTACACGGGGCGCGTTTCTTTACCAAGCTCGACCTGCACTCGGGCTACCACCAGGTGCGGATGCATCCGGATGATATCGAGCAGACGGTGTTCCGCACCCACCAGTGCCACTTCGAGTTCTTGGTGATGACGTTCGGCCTCTCCAATGCGCCGGCAACATTCCAGGCTTTGATGAATGACGTGCTCAGCCCCTATTTATGCCGTTTTGTGCTTGTTTTCTTTGATGATATTCTCATCTACAGTGCATCGTGGGCGGAGCATCTACAACACGTCGCCATCGTCTTCAACGAGCTTCGAGCGCATCGTCTCCACCTCAAGCGCTCGAAGTGCTCGTTTGGCACGACCTCCGTCGCGTACTTTGGACATGTGATTACGGCGGAGGGCGTCGCGATGGATGCTGACAAGGTCGCGGTGGTCACTGCATGGCCAACGCCGCAGTCACCGCGGGCTCTTCGCGGCTTCTTGGGGCTCGCGGGCTACTACCGGAAGTACATCCGGGACTTTGGCCTCATCGCCGTGCCTCTGACCCGTCTCCTTCGCGACGCCGCTTTGGGATGCGGAGGCAACGGAGGCCTTCCAGCGCTTCACGGGCGCACGACAGGCCTGCTCCGGATGTCGGACTTGACCGCCATTCGTCAGGATCGCGACGCCCGATCGGGTTCGGCGCCTTCCTCCATCAAGGGGAGGGGCCGCTGGCCTTCTTCAGCCGGCCGTTCGCCACTCGCCATCTTAAGCTCGCGGCATACGAGCGCGAGCTCATCGGGCTGGTTCAGGCCGTGCGTCATTGGCGGACCTACCTGTGGGGGCGAACTTTCCGTGTTCGCACGGATCATTACAGCCTGAAGTTCTTGCTCGATCAGCGCCTCTCCACCGCTCAGCACCGGTGGATCAACAAGCTCTTCGGTTCGACTTCACCGCTGGCACCGTCCGCCGCCTCAACACGGCCGCCGACGCTCTCGCCGCGACACCGGAGCTACTAATCCCTACGGCGTCGGCGTGGTCATGTGCATCCGCCCGACCATCTTTCACCTTTATCAACGACATCCGCCGCCACGGGCGCCATGGATGCCTGTCAGCGCCGCGCCAAGCGGAGCTAGCCCGCCATGGCGCTCGGCCGAGGGGCTGCGCTTCCACGGCCGCCGCATTCGCGTGCCCGATCAGACGACCTTCGTCTGACCGCTATCGCGCACGGCATGCCACGAGGTGTGCAAAGACGCCGCCGCCTCGTGATGACTTCTACATTCCTGGTGATGGTGCTGGTCCGCGACTTGGTGGGGTCGTGTGACGCGCCGCAACAAGACGGAGACGTTACGGCCGGTAAGCTGCCGCACCGGACGTTCCCTCGCAGGTGTGGGCGGATATCTCCATGGACTTCATCGAGGGCCTCCCTAAGGTGGGTGGCAAGTCCGTCATCCTCACGGTGGTCGACCGCTTCTCCAAGTACGCCCACTTCATTCCGCTCGACCATCCGTACACAGCCGCGTCCGTGGCCTGGGCTTTCTTCGACGGCATCGTGCGCCTCCATGGGTTCCCGTCGTCCATTGTCAGCGACCGGGATCCCGTGTTCACGGGGCATGTGCGATCTCTTTCGGATGGCGGGTGTGAAGCTTCGCATGAGCACGGCCTTCCATCCACAGACAGACGGCCAGTTCGAGGTGGTTAACAAGATTATTGCCATGTATTTGCGTTGTGTTACAAGAGATCGTCCGCGCGCTTGGGTGGATTGGTTGGCATGGGCGGAATACTGCTACAACACCTCCTATCACTCCGCCCTACACGCCACTCCCTTTGAGGTGGTTTATGGGCGCCCGCCACCGAGGATGCTGCCATATGAGGCGGGCTCGGCCCGTTCTGAGACCGCGGGCGACTTGCTACGGACCCGTGATGAGATTCTGGCTGAGGCGCGCCAGCGTTTTCTCCAGGCACAGCAGCTGGCGCGGAAGTATTACGACGCTCATCATCATGACGCTGAGTTCGCCGTTGGCGATTGGGTCTGGCTGCGCCTACTTCACAGGACGGCGCAGTCCCTGGATCCGCGCGCCAAGCGCAAGTTGGGGCCTCGCTATGCCGGGCCCTTTCACATGCTGGAGCGTGTCGGCACGCTCGCCTACCGCTTGGAGCTGCCGGTGGGCTCCCGCATCCACGACGTCTTCCATGTGAGCTTGCTGAAGGCTCACAAGGGAGATCCTCCAGCCGAGGCGCCGGCACTTCCTCCTCATGATAGTGGTCGCGTGCTCCCTGGTCCTGAGAAGGTGTTGAAGGCGCAGCAACGTCGGGGCGCTTGGCGAGTCTTGGTGCAGTGGGCTGGATTGCCCACGGAGGACGCCATATGGGAGAAGCTCGAGGAGTTCAGAAGATCTTCGATGTTCATTTCGAGGACGAGCTGTTTGAGAAGGCGGAGAGATGTTATGGTCAGCATCTCCTATGTTGAAGAGGCCCAATAGTGGGGCCAAATTAGGGCTTAGCCCAGTTATTTTATTATATAAAGAGTTGTAATCAGACTTTTAGGTTTAAGCAATAATCAATCTTATTATTGCCGACTCCCGTGAGGAGTCGGCCTTCTCCACTCCGCCGCCACCAGCCCCTCAGCACGGCGCCCTCCCTACTTCTCTTCACAACACCTACAACCCACGCCCGCTCCTAGAGAACCCTAGCCTCTACCAGCTATTTTCAGAACCAACTTTCCATATTTCGGTTTGCTAGATTCTCTAGTTCAAAGAAAATTGAACCTAAAATAATTTCCTTAACTATGTTTGGTTTCTGTTCACATTGTGCATCGACCTCTACTTGTGGTGATAAGGCACCGATGATCCACATTGCCAAGTACAATTCATGATTTTTTTACAATGTAGTAGCATAGGAAAAAAAATGATCAGCTTCGAGGTTTAGTTTATAAATGACACGGCTTGTGTGTCAGACAATGTGTATTTACCTAGAAATAAAATTGCTCGCAAATACATGTTTCTAAATTAAGTAATAAGTGATTCAGGCTTTTCAGTTCCATATCCTCCTGCTTATCAACAACAAAGGCACACAAATCTTTTACAGAGATACCAACATGAGTACCTCTGAAGTGCATTTTTTTCTCATCTTTTAAAATTTTCTCATGGCATATTACTGAATAAAGTCACCAGATGGATTTGGTATCAAAATACAATATAGTGTTTCTATAGGCTGTGATTATATTTTCTACCTTCAGGTATCTACTTCTAGATTTATGTTACTCTGTAATTTACTAAAAAATCCCTATAAATAAACTAGGTATTTGTAATTAAAAAGGCCCAAACATGAAAAAATGTCAGGTATTTGATGCATCAGTATTTGCCAATTACTTTTTTTTTAGATGATTGGCCAACAAATTCACATCCTAGAATATAATGTAGCAATGCAAGAAAGGCAACCTTGTTGGTATCTACCTTACAACGCATCCTATAATCCAAGCATACTGCATAGATAAAAAACAGATATAAGAAAATTGTTAAAGGTTAGGGCAACTTCGGAACCACTGTACATGTGATGAACAATTCAATCTCAACTGTTGATCAACATTTGTGAGCACGCACGAAAACATACTGGCAATAAAATGACCTATCTATCTATAGACTAGCCACTTTGGTGAACATGTGATGCACAGTTAATAAACATGGAACAACAGCGGAATAAGTAACCTATCACAAAATATGTAGTGTAAAAATTAGCTGCTAAATCATGGTTTGCACCAGCATAACAATTAGTGAAGGCTGTATTGCAGATCAGTAATGCATAAAAACAACTAAACAGGGAAGAATTTAGTTGCCAAGAAAAATTTTCTTTGCAGTTTAACAGAATGTAAATTATAATTAAGTAGACGTGGCATTAACCATGTCATGTAAAATATAGTTTTTCTTGGAATTCTTCACCTGAGCATCCTAATGAGCTTACATGTCAGATCAATGGCTAGCTTCTCCATAAAGCGATTCCAAAACCTGATTGTGCTCTTATGAAACACAAATGTGAAGCCTAAAAAAGTTCTAAATTAAACCTATTCTTGGACATATGGACAGGAGAATGCACATATTACCATGTCAACGAAAGGAAGCAACCACGAATCTACATTCTCCAGTCCATAATAAATTTTTAAATGCTTGTGAATCGTGAACAACTTACGGTATGCTTTGTTCAACTTTACTTGGAGTTACAATGGGAGAAGAGAGACCCCTGAGGGGGCTTTTCCTTCAAAAATAAAAGCAAGAGAGAACTGCATAGACATTATTTATTTTATGTGGAGACAGATAAGATCAGAATATGTCAGCTATATTCATCAAGAAAATACATTGAAACCCACAACTATACTCAATCATTACAAAAAATTATCATAAGTTGCTGAAAGTCATAGTTATTGACATCCATAGATCGATTTCTGCATTTTCAGAATTAACAATTAAGAGCTCCAAAAGATTCCACATAATAACCAGTTTTCTTTTTATTAATTCAAATCATACTCCCTCTCTTTTGCTATACAAGGCCATCTCATAATTTGGGTCTAACTTTGATCATCAATTTGAGCAACAAAATATATATGTTATATGCCACAGAAAGCATACAATGGATTCGAAGTTTCTAATTTTTGTGGCATATAACAGTCTTACTTTGTTGCTCAAATCGATGGTCAAAGTTGAACCCAATTTCCAAAGTGGCTTTGCATCTAGAAAAATCGAGGGAGTAATTTACAGATAGGACAACGAACATAGCTAGTATGCATGACATACAGCTAAATAAATAAAAACAGCAGGTGTGATTTCCTTGGTAGCTACATCCAGAACGCTACAGGAGAAAAGGACGGGAGTTGCCTAGAGGCAGGAGAAGAGCTAGTGTTTCTGTCGATGATTCGCAGCTTGCCCTCGTGATTATACTTGAGACGAAACGTGGTCATGTGGAGCACGCAGCCATCCGAGTCACCATCAAAAGCATCCTGGAGCTCTAATCCGTCGGCTATCTCGCAATCAACAAGGAAAAACCTGGAGTTGCCCATGTACGTGAGAGTAGCCCCTTGCGCTTTAGCCACCTGATGTCGTGGGCTCCACATCTTGTGCTCCTTGGCCATCTTCCAGTTGGGTTGTTGAATGTTGCTGCTGCTGAGGGAGGGAACTTGGCAGGAGCAGATGAAGCCATCTGCGTGTAGCCCAACCCAAGCATCTAGCTCTGCGTCGAAGTAACCTTGGAGTTGGAAAGGGAGCATCCATTCCCCAAGGTGGGTCCACTCATGGGTGTTGGTGTCCAGGGAGAATGTGCCGCTAACCTTGCTGCTGGACGACGCAGACACGAATAAGGTGTGTCCGTCCGGGTGAAGGGCGTAGGATTTGATCGTTTCACGCTTGGTGAAGGGGGGTGTGGGCATGCTTTTCCATGAGCAATCTGTGCTTGGGCACAGAGAGCGGAAGTCGTCCTTGGTGGTGTTCATGACTTCAAAGGAGACAGGCCGCAACATGAAGTAGTACGCAAACGCGATTAGCACGTCGTCATCGCCGGCGGTGACAAAGAAGTTGAGGGCATTGTGAAGTGATTCAGGGAGGGGATTGCCGATGGCCAGCGAGGCGGTTTCTGTGTCAAAGACCAAGGTTGCGGCAAATTGGTTGCTCATGGCTATGATTTTGCTGCCCAGGGCGGCAAAGTCCATGGAGTGGTGACGCATAGGTGACTGTAGCCGGAGGACAGGGGGGGCGCTCAGGTCAGGGCTGTCCGCATCAAGCTTGCGGATGGTGAAGCCCGTGTCCCAGTCATCCAGAACCAGATAGAGGCTCTTGTGCTTGTTGATGATGCAGTCGCGGCAGTTGGCCTGCTGACCCTCCTCGCCCTGCCGTCGCCGCTTCGACATGCTACAAACCGGAGACAAAAGATGGGATTTTTGTTAGATCTGTGCAATCGATCTGAGCTTGTGGGCGTCGGGGCGGATCTGGATATATATAGAACTCATACCTTGAAACCAAATCGCGGACGGAGAGGAGACAGACGGGGCGCGCGGACGAGTATGTTTCGGAGTCGGTGTTGGTTCCGGGAAGGAAACAGGCGGGGGCGGAGAACGGACCAGAGGGGGTGGGCTCGAGGAACTACCGGGTGGCACCGGCGGAGGTGCTGCGCCCCCTCCCCTGTCCCCGTTCGCCCGGTCCCCGGCTCCCTCTCTCGATTTCGTCAAGCTGCCCCTCCCCTGCCTACCCACCGCCGGCGCGAGGACTCACATGCCCCTGCTTTTCTCCGGCCATCCTCGTCGATTCCTGTCGCCGAATAGCCCGAGGAGGCACTGACGCTCGGCATGCTCACGGGCGACCCAGAAGGGCGCCGGTCTCATCTTCCAGCAGTAGAAGCCGATGAATGGGAGCAATTGCCGGTCTCAGTATCGTGTGCCCCTCTTCACCTGCTCAATCCTACTATCAATCAAGTATGTGGAGAAGCATCGCTCTGAAGTAGTAGTAGGACTCGCTACTGTATGTATGCTTGTTAAGTATAGTAACGCTAGCTACTGTATGTATGCCATGATTCCAAATTCCAATACCTGATACTTTGGTGTCAGCGGTATTACTTTGGCACGGACATGGTGTACATCATCAGCTGCAATTTATGGACCACCCACAGAAGAGTTTCCTCTGACCCCAAACAATCCATATGGCAAAACCAAGGTCTGAGGCATTTCATTTTTCTTTTTATGTCTGAATCTTGTAGGCTCATTAGATCTCTAAACTGACTGAATTTTTAACAAATTATTGCAGCTTGTTGTTGGAGATATTTGTTGTGGCATCTACCGTACAGATGCTGAATAGAAGATTATTCTACTTAGGTAGTACTTCAATCCTGATGGGGCTCATCCGAGTGGATACCTTGGTGAACACACATGTGGAATTCCCAATAAACTTATGCCCTAGCAATTCAGCTGTTGGCAAGGGGACAGCTATGACAATATTGGGGAATGACTACATAACAATAGATCGAACTTGGGTAATTATCTTGCCACGCTATGGTCAGTTGCTTGTCATTTACACCTGATGTATTTTTATTTATCCATATATGTGCTTTTTCAAGAAATATTGTTGTCTGGTATTTGTTGCAAGGTAGAGGGTGCTGAATTCAATTGGGACTTCATATGTGATGATTCTCTTATTTCTAGTTATTATCTATGTAGTGCATCACCTGGTATCTTGTGGCTGCATCTGTGGATTCACCTTTTGAGCTATGTACTTTTTTCCCAGCTTGCAAATTTCAATCCATTACAATGTTTTTTTTCTGGTATTTATTTATTTCGTGATTTCTTGTGGTTCCCTAAACTTATATTGTTCACAGGTCAACTCCCAGCTTATAAGCAATATGTGCACCGATACTCTTATCTGTTGACAAGGTAATCTAACACATAGTAGCATTTTATTTTGACACACTTTCTTGCCGCGTGGATAATTTTACACAGCATAAATGAATCAAGTTATAGCATCAGGTTACAAAATTTTACAGGATTAGTTCCATCCTCCTATAACAGAAATTACTACAAATGGCCAGAAAATACAGTTCATAATACTTTTTGAGAAAACGCAAAAGCTTTGCGTTTCATTTCATTGAAAAGGTAGGGTATGAGTTACAGCCTCCCACGGAGGCAAATTTACAGTATTACAATCATGATATCAGTTCATAATACTCAAGCTCATATTAGCTACAACAGACATTTTCATACATGGGCATAAGGACATTCTGTCAGATGCTATCTTCAACCTGCGATACTGCTAGTGCTATTTCTTCTGCTGGCTTAGGCATCGCTTCTTGACCAGCTCCTGGACCCTGTAGATGCCTAACTGGAATTCAGTGTAGAGTTCATGCCCGGTAGTAGCAGTCACAAGCTATTTGTTGGGCTGGGGCAAAGACTTGACTCGTTCCTTCCCTGTAAGAGTACTAAGTAAATTAGGATTTTCTTAAACCAATATAGAGGTGTAAACAACATCAGTAGCCTGGTCGGCTCTTCTAATTCCCTAGATGATTGTTGTAAGGATTTGTTTTTACTCGAACCAGAAGTACCTTAATTGAGCGATGATGATGTCCAGCTGCAACATCCGCTGCATAATGAAATCCCATCTGCGCAAACTGGAAATGAGAAATAAAGTTCAGGATATTTCTATATAAGACAATGATGCAAAGATAATATAAGGAATACAATTATATGTATATTGCTAGTCAGTTCCAGGAAAAAGGTAATATAACAATAAGTATCTTGAGAATTACTCGGTGCTACAGAATTTTGTAGTCTGTGTTCCAAACCTTTGATATATAATATAATAAGGTTCCAAAAAGCTCACCTAGACGCCATGCCTCTTCAATGTCGATAGGTTATCATGATTAAGACCTGAAATCATAAAACAAATATTGTTAGCATCAAAAGTAGCTATATAGGTACAACAACATAGATAATGTTCTTGGTACTTTCCCGGATTTATCTACCTCCTTGTTTGGCTTGGTACATATTATGGATTGAATATTTAATGGAAAAATGTTTACCATAGTTACCCATTACATTCTGGAAACTTGTACGCAAATTCCGTCCATAATAAGAAATCGGAGATGCTTCCATAGGAGACTGAAACAATTGTTTACCGGCTTTTTGAGAAACATCCATAGGAGACTGAAAAAGTTGGTTACTGCCTTTTTAGGACACAACCATAGGAGACTCAAACAGTCGAGTACTGGCTATTTGAGACACATCCATAGGAGGCTGAGCCGATTGGGTACAGACATTTGTAATCTGACGTGACCTTGTGGCACTGTTTTCACAATACTAGCTAAATTAGATTCAGTAGCAGATGACCCCATAATAGCCTTTCGTTTGTGATAGTTGTCATGCCTCCTTTTCGGATAGGCCTCTTTCTTGGGCGCTCATATTTGACACATCCATAGAAGGCTGAGCCGATTGGGTACAGAAATTTGTAATCTGACGTGACCTTGTGGCACTGTTTTCACAATACTAGCTAAATTAGATTCAGTAGCAGATGACCCCATAATAGCCTTTCGTTTGGGATAGTTGTCATGCCTTCTTTTCAGATAGGCCTCTTTCTTGGGCGCTTATATTTGCGTATCGCTCTCTGGCACGCTTCTTCGATTGCTCTTCAAGGTCTGACTTACATGATTGAATGGCAGTTGGGGAAGCTAAAGATGGTAGGCCTTCATTTGGAGAGAAAGGGAAGAAAGCTTTAATTCACAATATATTGGAATGACAATATAAATGAGAAATAAAAACACTCATAAGACCTTGATCACAGTTAGACGGTGTAGGCTGATTTTCGACAACACGGATGCTTGGAATCTCTGTAGCGGTGAATGTTTGCAAATATAATATTAAACATACAGTTCTAAGCATATGGATAGGGAAGCTATTTTAATAGAATGGTGTCGCCTCTACCTTGTGTCGAATCAGACGGCGGACTTATACGTTTGTAATATCGCCTAAAGCAGGCCGCACCTTTAGTCCTGATACAGTTTTATCATGGAAAATGTAGATCATTTGCAGGGGAAGAATACATAAAACATCTCACTTAACTATTGCTCTACTACTGTTTCTGGTATGCTTCAAGTTGGTGCCTAGTGTGTACTGATCATGTTGGTGCCTGGTGCCTACTGCTCCTGTTGGTGTAGTGATATGAATAGGAAGGCATGGTGGTCCATCTGATTGTGTTGATGCTGTATCTCACTTGACATTTGTGTTTGTGAATTACCTAGCCGCTCCACAAGGTCCAGTGGCGCCAATCTCCTTTGTGCTCCCCTTTGCCTTCTCATGACACAGCAACAACGCTACAGAGGATGGCAAAGAGTTCTTCAGTGATGCCGCCAACCGGATCTGCAGCTATGACAACAGTCCATGTGTCCCCAGCAACCTCTCCGATTGCAAGGCATCACACCTGTTGTGCTCACTTTACACACAGCCATGGTCATGACCATGATCATGGCCACTCAGAGGATGACCATTCCCATCATGAAGATCATGAGCAGGGCCATGTTCGCCATGAGCACAGCCATGGTACTTCTATAACCGTCACAATTCATCAGCATGATGGTGATTGTGAGAGTGCCCAGCCTGGTGCCAAGGCAGGTAAGAAGCCACGCCGTAATATCAATGTACACAGTGCTTATCTGCATGTGATTGGGGATTCCATCCAGAGCATCGGCGTAATGATTGGAGGGGTTCTCAACTGGTACAAGCCTGAGTGGAAGATTATTGATCTCATATGCACCCTCATCTTCTCTGTGATTGTCCTGTTTGCCACAGTCAAGATGATTCGGAACATACTTGAAGTTCTGATGGAGAGCACGCCCGGCGAGATGGATGCCACCAGACTTGAGAGTGGTCTCCGTGAGATGGAAGGTGTGATTTCTGTCCATGAGCTAGCTGCACAGTGGGGAAGGTGCTCTTGGCATGCCATGTGATGATCATGCAGGATGCGGATGCTGATCAAATGCCTGACAAGGTCATTGGGTACATCGGCAGAGTACAACATCAGTCATGTGACCATTCAGATCGAGCGCGAGTAAGGTGCATGTCAGGTAGTTGGGGATAAAAAGCGCGCTTTTTCACAGTTTATCTTCTTAAAATATGTTTATTGTTAGCTTTGCACTTGCAAAGGCATCGCATGTTCATCTAGCTGTTAATCTTTGGCGCTGGAGGAATATTATATGTATTCGTTATCATTAGCTCGTTAGGTGAATGAACTATTATCTGGGTGATGTAGTCCCTGTTTCACATGGATGCAGTTTTCAGACTTTTTTCGAGCCCCTTGCGAGTTCATCAACCTGAATGTGTAATTCAGCAGCGCCCTTTTCTTGGCACTTCATGTAAAGGTCTGCTTGTTATTGTCATGGATGTTGTCATGTTTTTCTAGCCGTTCCAAGCTTTGCTTCCTACAGTAGAATGGTGGATGGTACAGGCACTTTTTGCTTTTCTGTGTGTGAATTTGCGGCCTCTGTTCCTTGGGTTGTATTCTTACTGTGTGCATAGATGTATTATCGTTTTTCTTTTGAGCAGAAAATGTATCTTTGCTCTAGAAATTTGCAGGGAATGTAGGTCGAGATGGTTTCTGAAATGGAATGCACTGCTGCGATTCTGTCTTGCAGTCTATTTGACAGGTACTGGGATGTGCAAAATTAGAGGCGCTGGAGTTTGGTTTCAGTTTAACTAAGTTATATATATCTGTACCTCATGGGACCCATTTTCCTTATCTTGATCTGAGCTCTTAGAGCAGTAATAACTGTTTTATTCAATGTTGATAGTTTCCTTCTAATGTGTACTTGCTCTCTGTTTCTCTCTCTTAGTTAGGACGTGAACCATGAGAGTGTCAAGATTATAAGACCACTTAGTCATATTTCATGAAAAGATAGCATGCGAAATTTTCATTGATCAGTGGTATTTGCATTGCAGAATACAGGTGTGATGATGAGTGAAGCAAGGTTTCAGTCATGTTTCCAAAGCCTGATGGATGGAATTTGTGCTGCATCAGTTGAAAGGCAAGTGGCGATTCTGCTGTTTCTGTAGGAGAGAGGGGGAGTCATGATACTGGTGTACAGTGATGCACTTTTTTTGAGAGAGAGACGAGGCATAGTCATATCCTAGGATTGTTGTGAGGGTTTAATCATTTAGGATGCACTAGTTGTGCACTGAAGTCGCACTAGTTAATCGTTTCGTGGTGTCTGAGGTTTCATGGACACAAACTACAGAATGTCCGGAGTAGTTGGACTGACTGTAATGTTGTGCCACCTTACTAAAATAAATGATGCATGGAATCTGTATTTCTTCCTAGTAGGAGAGATTTTTTTTTTTGTGAACAGTAGGAGGAGAGA
Organism: Avena longiglumis; assembly: GCA_030063025.1. NCBI lineage: Eukaryota > Viridiplantae > Streptophyta > Magnoliopsida > Poales > Poaceae > Avena > Avena longiglumis. The sequence continues at coordinate 21,339,936 of CP125976.1, forward strand.
AATGACTGAACTCAGTTCACCTACCATGTTCTGCTTGTGAGAAATAGTCATTGTTCAGTATTACCGTGTTTGCTGCTACTGTATACTGAGTAATTGCTGCTATCTCCTAGTTTGAACTGCTATCTGCTGGTGTCTTCTGTCAGCTTCAAGCCAAGATATTCATTCAAGCATCACTTGCAGTGTGCTCTACGGGCGGAAGCGGCAGCTCTTCTAGCTGCCAACGTGGCCAACCTGCTTAAGATCGAGCAGGTCACTACTTTCCTGACAGACAACATTACTCTTGCAAAGAGTAGCCGCTGCTTCCTCTCTTGACAAGCCTCAGTTCCCTTGAGAGATCAGATCACAGGTTGCAGAATTCAACAGAATTACTCGCCATCCACGCCCTGCTGTGTAGGGAGTAGGGACATAGATGGAGTAGCAGCTATCTGATTGTGCTCACCAGGCGATCAGACAACCTCTGTTTACGCCTATCTTCAGCTGCACTAGTTCTTCCTAGGAACCAAACCCTGTCCAACTACTTCTACTCTCCAATCTTTATTATGTTCACAGAGTTATGTAATTCATTCTGGACATTGCCTATGAGTAACTAAATTTGTCCGTCTTGGTCTCGCAAACAACATAGGTTCTAGTCAATTCACAAACACAAATTTTAGGTCTTCACTAACATCTTGCACATCACACCATCAGAACAAAATGCTACCAGTAAAAGGCCGTGACTGAATATATATTCCTGTCAAAAAAATATATGCCAGGAAGCCACAGGAAATAGGAAAAGTGACAAACAAACATGCCAATTGGGTAAGCAGACCAAACCATCATCACAAGTCGAACATAGGGAATGCAATATTTCACACCAGTATTCATCATACTCACATGGCGATATAGCATTCATTCAGACACAAGCCACAAAGCACATCATCTACAAGTGTTCTCTACAGGTATCAGTCATGTTTATATGACTTCTCCTACTATCAGCTTTCGTTTTGTACACTGTCATCTCGGCTTCTTCTAAGGTTCCTGATGATTGCACTCGAGGTCAACTTCAGCTTTAGGCATCTACTCAGTTACATCTATCAGCAGGCCTGCTTCATCATTTTAGGTAACCCAAGGCAAACAGCGTCTTTTGCACATCAGAAAGAAGCTCTGGGTACTGAGTTAAAAAGGGTGGGCAGTAACAGTTCTTGATGGTCCATGGCGGGATGAAAGAAACAATCCCGTAGTAGAAGCTCCAAGAGCCCAAATACATCCGGATCTCTCACTTTCGGCTGTGGTGGCTTCGGCGGCTTCGGTGTACAGCCGGTCAGCCCTGCCCCTCCATAGTTCTGCACCCTGCTCCTCCGACGGTGCACCTCTAGCTGATTTGGGTTTACGTAAGTGAGGCTGGTGGTCAATACTGGCCAGGCGAACTTGTTGTTCTTCCAGTTCAAGTAGCTTCCAAGTGAACTCACCACCTGAAAGTATTTTGTCTGATCCTTGTTCTTTTTCAGTCTGCGAATGAGATAGAACACTTCTGCAAAGACGTCATTTGCTTCAAGCATGTTATATGACGAGAGTCACCAATCTGTGTCTGGTAGCCTATCAGTTATGCAGGATAACCAGCAAATGATTTCTTCAGGAACTGAGCAGCCTTGGTTATTGAATAGCATCTGCACCAGTGAAACAAAGCTATCCTTGTTCGACTTAGCAAGCTCAACGTCGTATTCCACCAACTGAGCGCCCTCGAATTTTTGCTTGCTCGGAATTTGGCGAAACCCTGATGCTCTCTAGAGTAAATGCATTTCTTATGCAGTCGCCTCTGGCGTGCATGTTAAGCAGTTCTCTGTATCCAACCAACAGTACTTCCTTTATGATTATCTGTGCCAACTTCCATCTTGAGTTTGCTCTCAGGTATCAGCAATGTGACCACCAGCTCGCTTTTGTTGAAATCCAAGCTTCTTCTGCAAGTTGTAGCATGTCGTCTAGGCGGAGTGTTAGGCTTCTTGCGCCCAGTTGACAAAGCAAGCCTATTCATAGTACAGTTACAGTTAGATACAAATACTCCCTCCGGTCTATATTAATTAACTTTGATTTGTCAAATTTTGGAGGAACCTATATACTAAATAGTGTCTAGATTCATCCAAATTTTGACAAATCGAAGTCAATTAATATGGGTCAGAGGGAGTATATGAAATCAAGTTGTGCAACCCAAATCTGAAGCATTAGACATATACCTTTTAATTGAATTCGTTGTTTCTGGTGACCCTCTTCAAGTTTCTCCATGACTGATCCTCTTCTTTCCTGTTGTGCAAACCTCGCTGTTTTCATATCATATTCAAAATAAGTTAATATCCACCGAGACCAGTACCAGTACCTAATGCAATGTGAATTTAAGGTTATTCAGTTTGTTAGCACGGCCCTCCTGCTTAGAGTGCTCAAGCAAAAAATTATGTATGCTAGTTGTGCAACTTTCAGTATTTAAGGGTCAAAAGTATTTAATAAACTTAGTAGCACGTCTTACTCTTAAAGCTACTAGCTTCTTTAGATTATTACCCCTTTTGCCAAGAATTCACATATTCAATTGTATTTCTGGACAGTCACAAACATCTAACATGGAGCCATACAGATCTGAAGATTGGAGGTCATTATATAGGCAGCAATCCAAAGTTACCTCCGGATGCTTATTTCAACATTGTCCTTGTCCTTCACTGGTGTTCTGTATTTTTTTTTCTTGAGGTTTGCTTCGTATGCCTGATAGCATTATAGTAAGAATATTGAACAAGATATTGTATGATTGTAATGGGTAGACCAAAAGCAGAAAAAATCAGCAAAAGAGCTTACCATGTGACATAATTATCGATGGATAAGATCTCCCATTCTTTTACACTGCAACAAAGATTGTAAAGTAAAAATTATAAATAGAGACGATAATTAAGAGGCATGGAGCAAAAGAGAAACACTTACCAATCCTCCAACCATTGTTTATTGACTGTAAAGATCTTCTTTTCTATTCCAGCTTTGTAATCATCACCTACATGTTACATGTTTAGTGAATATCCTACTTCACAAGAAAAATAACTAATCATGGTATTTTCTCATCTTGGTTGGATTCTACTCGTCGTTATCTTTCCAACAAAATTGGTTTCATCTCGTTTGGAGTTTTGATGCGAGAGTTATTGCAGTTTTGGTTTCTGAAACTTCCCTGGACAGAAGTTCTGACCCGTCACTGGTAGTACCGTTAGGGCATTTGCCGCCCGTAGTTCCGGTGGAAGTTTCGGCCAATGGTCCGATGACCCAGGGATGTGTTCAGTAAACTCACTGTATGGGGTGTGTTTTATTTAGCGGAATTTGGATCGGAAGTTTCAGAGGTAATATCGCCCCCGCCAGAAGTTCCGGCCAGGGACCGGAAGTACCGCTCGGGCATAAATGCCGCCGGTAGTTGCAGGTGAAATTCCGGCTTAAAAGTGCAATGGACGTCGCCTAGAGGGGGGTGAATAGGCTTTTAAAAATATTATGGTTTAGGCTTAAGTAAATGCGGAATGAAACTAACATTTAATTTATTGAGAACAAAACCTAACCACTAGGTCCATCTAAGTGCACCAACAACCTATGCTAAGCAATACAAGCAACAAGGTGATAGCAAGATATAAATAATTCAAGCACGATGGATATCATAAAGTAAGTGCATAAGTAAAGGGCTCGGTTAAGAGATAATCGATGGACGCGGAGACGAAGATTTGTTTTCCGAAGTTCACTTCCAAAAAAGCTATGTCTCCGTTGGAGAGGTGCGATGGCAATGCTCTCCGAACGCCACAAATGGCTCACCTCGAGGTGTGGTGGCTCGATGCTCAAAGGCCATACAAGGCCTCACCCCGGATGCGAAAACATGCAACTCACCAACGCCACAAAAGGCTCTCCCTATTCTCCTGAGTATATTGATATCCAGTATATTGATATTATTTCGAATATTATTTCGAACATATTAATATCCAGTATATTGATATTAAATTTGAATATCAATATTTTTGTTTGGATGTGTTTGATATTCCAAAGAGAAGTAGATATTGAGATTGAATTCCAAATGTTGTTTGGATGGCCAAATTGATGAATTGTTGTTCTATAAGACTTGGGTCATTATATTGTAATATGTACGTGTAAAAATTGTACTCAGGAACCATAATATTTTAGTACTCATGACAACAAGCAAATAATAAAATCACATACGAACAATAATATACTAAAAATAGTTCCTAAACAAGAAATACGATATGAATCAAACCAACATCAGCAGCCGTTGCTTCCTAAATTGCAAGGAAATGTGATATGAATTATTTGATGAATTTTTGTACAAAAATTTATGATATAAGTATATATTAACACATCTTGTTTCTATGGCGTGGGTCCCACGAGAAGCCAAATATTTATGAAAAAATTATACTCGCTCCGTTCCAAAATAAATGATTTGAATTTGTCTAGATTCGTATTTACGTAGACACGTTTTAGTATAGATATATGCAAATTTAGACAAATTTAAGTCATTTATTTTAGGACCAAGGACGTATTCGATATTGGATTCTCTTTATAGAGTTCATCATCTATAGCCTAACGGTGCAAACAGATCAAAATTC